>OY998233.1:15726851-16326851 GCA_963922035.1 Amblyjoppa proteus
CCAATTTATAGGAGCGCTTTGACGCGTTATCGCGTACCTACGCCAATTGCCGCTGCTCGCTCGAGGATTAAATTCGCACGAGCCGGCCGCGAGTAATTAGGTGACGAATTTCCATGGCGTCGATGTAACACACATTCATGGATAAATGGGCCAGCGCCTTCATCTGTCATTATTAATGGCGTGTACGTATTCGAGAATATGGAAGGGTCTCGAAGTCAACTTGAAAAATAAACGTTGCAACACTTTCGTCTGTTATTATTTATGGCGGTTGCGTATTCGAGAATATGAAAATGTCTCGAAGTCCACTTGAAAAATAAACGTTTCAACTATTTCGTGTGTTATTATTCATGACGCTTGCGTATTCGAGAATATGGAATTGCCTCGAAGTCAATTTGAAAAATAAACGTTGCAGCTATTTCGTCTATTATTATTCACGGCGGTTGCGTATTCAGGAGCATGGAAATGTCTTGACGTCAATTTCAAAAATAGCTTAACGAGCCGTTTTCACAGTGTACACCGGAACGGGCATCACGTGCGTCACCACGCAATTAGTACATTTTCAATTTTTAATTCTCAAAAAAAAATAAATAAAAAAATAATAATAATAATGGTATCACACAAACAGATTCCATTGCTAACAGTTTTATTTGAGCACACACAGTCATTATAGTAATTCGCAGAGACACATTTTAAGCGCTAGGTGGTCATGCAGTGGTCAAAACTTCAGTGGTCAACAATTCGATAGACGTACGCAAGCGCCATCGCGTCTGCGAACGAATCCACGCTTACACTGGCAGCCCGGTCGACAAACCTGTAATATACAAACGAAATTATTTATCGTTCATCCTGGAACCCTCGGCTTTTGTCAAACGTGTTTGATTACTGACCGCGCCACAGATTCCACCGTCACCTCTGTTTTCGCACGTCTTTGGACACGGACTGGCACAACTGTTGAATTCATTGTTAGCGCCGTTGCACCGGCCATCGGCGTTGCCTGTAGCAATAATGGAAGCAAAATGACACCATCAAAGAGTACATCTTAAATTTATGCAAACCACCGACAGAGTGCGAGCTGTAGGTGCAATTTATCGAACATTTTTTTTCAGGCTTGCTTCATACTTCTGACGAAAAACATGGATAGTACGTTTTTGCTTGTCAGCAATCGCCAAAAGAAACAGTCCGAAAAACTTCGGTCTCAGAACAAATGTTTCACATAATCTTCAAAAGTCATTTAACTGTCTTTATGGAGACTTACAGAATTGCAACACGACGACCGCAGCGACGAGCAAGATGACACCGGATCGAGTCATGTTTTTAACGACTTCACTTCTACAACGACTGTAGACGGTTCTGAGCAAACACGTCTATTTGTACAGGACCGAGTCGAAGCTTCATTATCCATCCATGCAGATTATCTCGTTCTGCTTGGATCTGACCTTGACCATGTAGCATGCGACTCCCAACTCCACCAATCAAACATCCATTCACCGATATGCAGTCAGGCAATAGACACCTCCCTCTATCATTCCACTTGCGATTACGTATTGGCGAGTCATCATTAATAAGATTGACTGGGAGTGTAAATATCCAGGTACAGTAGAACCTCGATTATCCGAATCGTCTGTTATCCGAACCGGCGCTGCTTCGGATAAAGTTTCTACTGTCCGAACTATTGCGTGAAATTCTCGTATCCTTACATTGTTGCATGCCAATACATTGTTGCGCGCTACAAACAACAAGCCATATCAAGAACGCTCGAGGTTGCATAGACTTACAAAGCACTACCGTAAATGCACGTCAGTCGGATGCGCAGTATTTATTAGTTTGTCAGCCGAGCAAATACAGACGTATTCAAAATTTATTTTTTCTAATCTACTGGTCTCGTAGTTTAGGGCGTTATGGATTCAGCGTCCAGTCCTTCGACCTCTACACAGTAAAAAAAAGTTTGTACTTTTTACAACAAATTATTGTCCACAAACGTCCACAATTTTTTATTTGTTACTTTTCTAGTTTTACAAACAAAAGTACAAACAAAAATTGTCAATGATACGGAAAATAAACGGACAGGTTCGTATATTCGAATAAGTGACAAAGCTATTTGTCACTTATTTAACAAAATAATTTTTACGAAACTTCGCATTCCGATTTTACGAAATTATTTTTTAGTGTGTAAGCGTAAGCATAATGTACTTACGGTGGAAAAAAAATGTCGGCACACGATAAGGGAGAGATCAGCACATTGTTAGTGCGCTCGTATTATGTTTGCGAGTGAACGATTTCTGACATTAAAAAGAAATTGGCTGCGAAAAACGTTCAATTCTCTTGCGTCAAACGAAAATGGGGGTTTTCGCTGTGAAGGTGTGAAGTTACCGTTGAATACCATAAAAATACATGTATCGCATTGTTTCTCAAATATTTATTATAATTGTTTGTAATATATGGATACTATAATTTTTTTCGAAATGTATCACTGTATGTTGCTTAACACAGCGTCACTGTTCTGTAATTCGAATTTTCGTTAATCCGTACGAGCTCCAATCCCAATTGGTTCGAATAATCGAGGTTCTACTGTATGCGAAGTGTAAACACCTACTTTTAAGGTAGTATTTGCGGTACAGTCTCGGCAAACATGAGTTTCAGAGAAAATTTCAAACACTTCTCGATGGGATAAAAATCTGAAAAAATCAAGTGTATGGGAGGTGCTGCAAAGATTATTTTCGTGAAATGATATTCCAATTTGTTATTAACAAATTGGAGATAAAAATTATTATTCAACAAATTACCCGGCAACTTAACTATTTCCCTTCATAAAACTAATTCGTTTATCATAAACGGTTATTAAAATTTATCAATTCGTATGAATTTTTTCAGAATTTTTTGTAATCTTTGAAAATTGTGTTTTTTCACAGCTTGAACATAGAAAAAAAGTGATTTTCAAAGATTACAAAAAATTCTGAAATAAGTCGTACGTATTCAAAAAAATAAACGAATCATTTTTATCGAATAAAATAGTTAAGTTGCCGGGTAATTTGTTGAATAATGATTGTTACCTTGCATTTGTTAATAACAAACTGCAGTTATTATTTCACAAAAACAATCGTTGCAGCACCTCCTACACACTTGATCTTTTAAAGATTTTTATACCATCGCGAAGTGTTCGAAATTTTCTCTGAAACTCACGTTTGGCGGGACTGTACCACAAGTACTACCTTAATTAATACCTTCAATAGCAGCGAGTTATTAAAGTCCTATTATAATATGCATTTCAGTGAAAAATACGCATTTGATCGAATAACTGCAATTCAATATTTATTGGATAATTTTTACTGCCGCTGAAAGACACATTATAGCAATTTAGAAGAGATCCATTCTTCTCGTTAGATTGTCAGTCGACGGTTTATCCTTCAGCACTCATTCGGACGTACGCACGTCCCATCGTCCTTTATGTACAATCCAGGCTCACAATGGCAGCCCGGTCGACAAACCTGTAATGCATAAATGAAGTTACGAATAGTTCATCCAGCCACTGTCGGCTTTAGTAAAACGTGTGTCACTGACTGCCGGGCAGAATCGGTTTTTGAGGTGTCGGTTACTGCACGTTGCTGGACACGCACTGCCGCACCTATTGTAAACTCTGGTAGGACCGCACTCGTCATCGGCAATGCCTGTCGCCAGATCAGAAAAAGAAAAATTAGCCAACCGCTTAAAAGCGAATCCAGCTCCATATGAAATAATCCCAAAAAAATCACGGATAAATATCGTAGACAACTCGGCAAAGCTCGGCCGTCCACTCTTCCGGTTGAATGTAATGTAAATTACCATACGCTTTCACCCTTTTCCGGATCGCTGTCTAATTCTATGCACTCTTGCGTTGAATCCGCGTCTGTTTGTTTGTTGTTGTCTTTTTTTTTTACATCGCCGGAGATTTAAACGCACGGGAGTAATCAGAACCGTGTAAAATTGTATTTATTTTATTTTTTCCGTGGATAGATAAGGCCAGCGTAGTATCCGCGGCGAAGTAATAGAAAACCGGAAGGGAACAAGACGGGTGGAAGTGTGAGAGATATTGCACTTAATATTTATAAAACGACAATGCACACTTCGCTGTTTATATTGGGAAGACAACCAATTAAAAAATCAAGTCGGAAGTATTATCCAACGGCCACGAGGTCGCTTCATTTTTCATTTCGCGTATTCCGTTCGCTGCCTACGATACTCTGTTACATATTAATTGTGACCGCATAACATTTACATTGCTTTATATTTTGCTTCCTCATAGAGGAGGTTTTGTTATGGTAAATAAAAAAATTTCGAGATTTTAATGAATACGTGTTCAGTCGCCGCTCGATCGTGGGAGATGGCGCCACTTATACCTCGCGCTGTCTCACTCGGTGCCGATAATTGCAGGTTTGACTCGGCATCGGGTGGTCGCCGATAGCCAAACAGTTACAATATAATTCTCTATAATACTCTACATTGTAAAAAAATTTAGTTCGAAAATTAATGAACAGTGTTGGAAGCCTTTTTTTACATAAACTGTTTTTTGAATTTTAAACACATGTTATGATTATGATGTGTTATGATTTTACAGTGAAATTTGTATATGTAAGAACACATTTTTGTAAATTTCAGACTAAAGATTTGTAATTTTAATATTTGGTATTTTTATTGTACAAAAAATACACATTAACATTCAATTAACGTAATGTAAGCAAATTTCAAGCTCCAGTACATTAAATTTACAATAAATTTTTACATGTTCGTCTTTAATAGGTTTTTTTTTACAAATGTTTGAACACTGCCAAAATCTGATTAAAGGCAATTCAAGACTATGTACTTAAGGGATCATCTCAGTGTGAAATTTTCAAAAAATCGTTTTTTTTATTATCGGATAGTATACACGGTTACAAACATGCTGTAAAATTTTTAAATCGAAATTCGAATTATTTTCGTCACTACAGCATTTCTTAGAGAAAGGGAACGGAGCGTCACATCTGCCGCGTCCGTCCGGTCGTTCGACCGTTATTCGTTTTGTTGTGCTCCTACCTGCACGTGACCTTCTATCGGTATTCAATTCTTTAAATTCGTTGAAGGTATAGAACTGGTTCGTTGGGAAGCCAAGCATTTCAGTTTGTTTTTGGCATTCACTATGGATGGATCTCCGAGAGAAACACCGAAAAAACTTCCGTCTCAAGATAGAAAAGGCTCAAGGAGCACACATCCGCGATAGGAAAGAAAAAGAAAAAATTCCGGGGCCTTTAAAGGAACGAATCGGCATGTTATCGAGAGTGATACAACGTTTGCAAGCACATCGGCGGCGAAAATATCGAGGAAGAGTCCCGAGTTCAACGTAAAAATCGACCAAACATTCAGTTATGTTTTGGTAGATTTTTTCTTGGTGTTCGGCGCTCTGCAACAGTTATTGAAGTATAAAAAGTGCAACAGCGACGTCAAATTTTATAAAAAGTCGATTCGCAGTTTAGGCTTCAAGATTTGTCTTGAGTGTTCGTGTTCGGATCCGGCCGAGATCAATTCTTGTCCGCTAATAAATAACACGTATGAAACAAACCGCCGTTTCTGTTTCGTTATGCGAATGCTCGGCATCGGCATACATGGAATTTGAAATTTTGTCGCTTTGATGGATCTGACTTCCACTTTCAATAGCACCATGTATTATGGCATACTGAAAACGCTGCACATTGTTGTGAAAACAATATACGAGGCCGTCATCCGCAAAGCAGTCGACGAAGAAAAGAAAAAAACTTTGGAAGCCGAAAATCGCGCGAATGTGCTAACAGTGTCTGGTGACGGATCTTGGTCGAAGCGCGGTTTTACTTCGCGCATAGGTATTGTGTCTGTGATCGGAAAATACACGAATAAAATTCTAGACGTTGCAGTGAAATCAACCTTTTGCAAAGCTTGTTTGTTTTGGAAAGGATAACAGAACACTGTCGAGTACGAGACATGGTTTGCGACGCACGGATCGGATTGTAACGTCAACCACGAAGGCAGCGTGGGAAAAATGGAAGTTGACGGTATCGTCGAAATTTTCAAGCGATCTGAGGAGGTGCATAGTGCAAAATACGGGTTTTATGTAGGGGACGGCGACACAAAGACTTTTAAAATGTTATTAGAAGCTAAACCTTATGGTGACGATTTTATCGTAAAAAAAAAGAAATGTGTTTTACACGTAAAAAAAGCGCGCCAACACGCAGAATAACAATGAAAGTTTCAATCATTGCGTGTGGCAACTCGTTGCGAAACACATTTTCTGCGGAAAACAAACTGTGGAAATTGCTACATATTGTGCAGCTTGCACCTTTAATGAAGGACACGATGCTATTCTTAAAATCATGGAGGCAATGGGTTGCACCATAGGACCGATAGCGGCTGACTTCGCTGCGAAGTACAAGGCGGAGCGCATCGCAACCGCGGAACGGCGAAGCTCTTTGGACAGTAAAGAGGCAAGAACAGCTCGTCGACAAGAAATGTCCGCCGAAAATGAGGAGTTCGAAGAAGCCGAAGGGATATTGTATGGACCTGGCATCGCCGATTGATCGTAAGTGAATGATTTCCCCTCTTAAAAAAGACATGACACTCGATTATCGAAATAATCGAAATCGTGAAGCCAGTTTTCGTAGCCAATCAGGATCGTCCGCTCTTTAATAAGGTCGGCACACCTAACCTAAAAGAAATGAAATAAGCGCGAGCGAAGCGAGCGCGTTGACGATAGTATCTGAAAATTCCTGATCTCAAAGTTTAAGCGCGTTTTTCTCGGAATGGTGTTTTTCAAAACGGTGTCCGCTGCCGAGAGAAGAGTTTTCAAGCTATCGATTTCAAATTTTTACAGAACATTCTTCTTGTCATTCTCTATCGTCCTATGGAAGCTTTTTTTTTTAAGCTTCCTATTTTTTTTCTCGAAAAACTGTCGAAAAAAGGCCAAATTCACTACTCTTTGTTCAAATCGCCGCCATTTTGCAAAAAAAAAAAAATTAATAAAAAAGCCTCCATAGGACGATAGCGGCTTTCCTACAGATTAATAATCTTTTTGAAATTTTTGTTTCAGATCAAAATTGAGCCCGGAAAAGTGGACACCGATTAGGACTCTTTTTTTTTACAACATTTTTGATAATTAATAACAATAATAAAAAACTAAAAAATCACCGCAACAAAAATCATTTTGTATTCTTCATCACTGCTTTAATATATTAAAAAAAAAAACCCAGACCGATTAGGATATCCTAACCATGAAAAAAAAAATCGCGAAAATCAGTGATTTTTCGGGCGGTCACACTGAGATGATCCCTTAACGGCGCCCTCTCGAACATACAAGAATTCGCGGATGCTTTCCACTGCCCACTCGGGAGTCCTATGAATCCACCAGAGAAATGTCTCATTTGAGATTAAGCGAAACACAATAGCCATCTCGAATCCACAGACTAATAAAAAAAGTAGCTTGACCGTTACAAGAAAAAGAAAAAATCGAACGTCGTCGCATAGTCGTTCGTGTATTTAAAAATTGCCATTCACTTTGGTCAAATGTCGAAGCAAACGCACAATAAAACATTAAAAGATATGGATTTTCGATTGCCACTATCCCGAATCTCTCAGCATTTACTATTCTACAGTCTCAGTCGGTAACAAGAACTGTAATCCATTCCTTTTCAAGGGTCTTAAACTGTATGGGCGAAAAGTAAGTTATTGTTGTCATCTAACAGCTCAGCTCGCTAATAATTTGGGGTTTCTCAAGAAAAGTTGATCACTTTTAACAAAATTAGTGTACATGTATCAATCACTATAAATTATATAAATTCGTAATTAGTGAAAGAAAAAGAAAAAAAAAATAGCGGATCGCAGACTGTTGTCAACCGGGTCAAGTTATGGCTAAAAACTATGCATATAATTGCAATGGAAAATCAATTTATTATTTATTAATGATAACACACGTCATTTATGGAATTGTTTAAAAAAAGATAATTCGGAAGTATTAGTTTACTCGCAAGTACACGTATTTAATTCGTACTCCATTGCACTCACCACGTCCAATTTTAATTGCGTAGATCGCGCAACACCTGCTTCGCGATGGGTTTAAATTAAATAATTAAACGACCCTCCGCACGCTCATGCATATGTATCTTTGCTCAAGAATTCATTAAACCGGTCAAGCAACCTGGCAGCGTATCGCTCCACTACCGTACTCCATCGAGGCCACCCACAAAAAAAATTGAAGAATCTTCCTCGGGACGAAGACGCGGTGCATTAATGCACATGCGGACGCGGTTAACGCAGGAATGCGAGAACCGCGAAAACTCATCCAGTATCGCGCTTGACGCGTGCGAAATCGTCGAGAAAAACGAGTCGTCTGTCTCGCGCCTGAAACACGAAGGTCCGTCCTGCGGCTCGAAATTTTAGATAAATCCTCTCCGGAACTCGGTTAGGTCCAGTGACGCCATTTTGCGACAGTCTCGTCAGATCTCCAATAATTTTGGAGAAATTTTTGAATGGATAGAATGAAATAAACTTATGCAGAAACATAGACTTTTAACCACACATGCTGTGTGCAAAATTCCAGCTTGATCGGTCAAGTCGTTCTCGATCTATAGCGGTTTGAATTATAGCGCGTCCGATTTGCACACACACGCACGCGCGCATGCGCACGCGCATCTGGACATTTTTTTCTAAATGTGATTTTTCGATGGTTTAGAACATCCTGAACACGTTTTCATTAAAATCGCGAACATTTTTTTTTCACCATCACAAAGCTTCCTCTATGAGGAATCAAAAGTTTAATGTCAAACCAAATGTTTCACATAATCTTCAAAATCGACTAAGTACTGTTTATGGAGACTCACACAAATGAAGTACTACGACTGCAGCAACCAGCAAAATGAGACCGGAACGAGCCATGGTGTGTGTCTGTAGCGTCGTCACAACAATGACTGTAACGAATTTCCGATGAACGTGCCAACTTATAGGAACATCTTGATGCGTCATCGCTTATCTATGTTGATTGCCACGTCCCGCAAGGGAATTCACTTTTCGAGTACGTATTATTTTACATAACAAATTTCAACAACGTCGATGAAACGGATAAACATAGAAGTACTCACATTGAAACATTCATGGCTAAATATTAGCACACTTCCTTCTGTTGTTATTCATGACGGGTGCGATTGGGGAGATAAGACGTAGCAACGTGTAAACACCGATTCGTTTAACCAATTAGACCGAGCGAATTTATCGAAGCCGAACGATAACAGACTGTTTCCGAGGAAAAGTGAATACTGCTTGCGGTACAGATTTATTAATGTTTGCGGATCCAACTCGCAAAGACGCGCCCAGCGTTAGCGTTAGCGTTTTGGGAAAAACCCCCGCACGTCCGCTTTGTAGCTTTACGTTTCTATAATCAAGCACCACGGGAGTGCTAATTTGGAAAATAGCTTGGCGAGCCGGTTGCACAGCGGACACCACAACGGCCATCTATCGCATCCCCGATTAATTAGTACATTTATTTATTTTCATCTCCTCCGTTTTGGCTTTTACGAATTACTACCTTCCGAATGGGTTTTCATATTTTACACCGCCAAGTTAGTACATGTTTCATGCCCGTCGTTTTGGCTTTTACGATTTACTACCTTCCAATTGGTTTTCCACATTTTACACCGCTACACGTCCTCTGGGCTCGCTCATCGCCGAAGCAGACCCGGGATTAAAAAAAAAAAAAAATACGTTCTCCGGGCGAGTAGTGAATGGTCCTGGCGTGCGGTCGCTCGAAGCGTTCATTTTTCGAAGTGCTGTCGGGAATTCGTGATTTCAGGGATTTGGGACCGCGTTCGTTCGTTCAGCGTCAACCCGCGTCAACCACTCGCAAATACAAATATACGTATGTATATACACACACACATATAGTATACGAGCGGCAGAAGTGGAGAACGTGAACAACGTTCGTGAAAAGGCACTTCGCGAGTCCAGGAGGAAGGAAACGAGGCTCAACGCGGGTCCGCGGTATTCGTTCACCGGCGACGAAGACGGTGACGGCAGCGACGAGGTCGATAAGCCTTCGTAAGCCGATCTCCAGTCAGTCAAACGTGCACGGGTGTGTATGAACGTGCATACGTCGATGTTAAATCACGAGAATATCGAGAACCTTGTTTTACGACATGACACCCCGGCTGATCGGCGACACTTGGCATATAGCACTGACCGATGAAACCGTTGGGAAACCGAACCAGTAGACGAATCGGTTATTGACGAAGCGATATGTAAAAAATAAATGTTATCAAGCATGTGGAGAACAATTACTGATAGAAAGAGTTACGCGAGGTAAATTTTGAACATAATGTTAAAACTAAACTGTATAGATCCGTGTAATAAATAAGTTATAAGCGCACAAGATAAAACGACAAAAATGAATAAAAACACACTGAAGCTGAAGCAAGTCGATCATTTTATTTATAAAAAAAAAAAATCAACTTGTAATGATCATGAAATTTATAGGCAAATAAATATTAAATATTAAGTCATACCAATAAATAACTATGTGTTTGCTTTATATGATCGACAGTTTCGATAATTTTCGCATTTCCCATTAGTTTCCCCTTTATCGTTAAACTAAAAATACTTCGTCTCCTACTTCGGCCATAATTGTAGTACAATAATTCTGGAATCCTTTTCTTATAATTCAAATAATGTGGCAAGAAAAAAACAGAATTAAATCGGTAATATAGTGTCGGTATCGTCAAAAACTTATCTTAGCTTCTTGTACATGAAGAAATTCCTTCCCTCTATCCGCTGTGTTAGGCTCGTCCTCGAGTTTCCAAGGCGAACGATAATATATTGAGGCACGGTGTTTAATACTTTTGATATGAATAAAGTATCACTCGCAAAACATCCCTCGGTCAACCGAACGTTATCCAACAATCTTCAGCGGATATCGGAGGACGAGAGAACCGACTACTCGTGTCGAACGCTCGGAGAGAAGTAAATGAGGTGGGTGACTGCTAATTACCGGACAAGCGATCGCACAAGTGCCAACACATAAGATATTTACCGATCAGCCTAAACGCTCTGTGTCCGAATTCGCAGTTAGACCGCGTACTTTAAACGGTCTCGTTACACGCACCGGACATTTTTTTACACCAGTCTTTTACTGCTTAAGAGCAAATTGGCCACCAAACAATGCTGAAGTCAATGAACAGGAAAACACGCGAGCAACCAACTAGCCTTTGGAACTCCGAATTAATCATTTTTGTGGATTACACCTTGCGTGAGTATTTTTGAATTAATTTAGTGTAAAGCAGTTTCTGCGTGAAACTTTTTCGATTAATCCAATTTATGTAATTCTCCGCATGGTCAATTACTGTGCATTTTGCTTGATGTCGATTGCACGTGGTTTACCAAGTTTCGACCATCGAGGGACCTGCATCGGACACTGGAGCTTCGCTGGCCGCTCGCGTGGATTTACTGTTTCGAATAAGACTGCCGCAGCTACCGAATTTTTAATCTTTTCGCGGTTGGATGTTTGAGCGTGCACCTGTTCGTCTCGATGAATTTGATATCGAGTGAATGAATTTCCGATCGTAATTATAGTCGAAAATACATCCAAGCACGCGCGTCACGAATCGGGCTCGAAGGTTCATTATTTATATAATCGCTGGACATGGCTAACAAACCGGTGGTATTCGCAGAATTTCTCGGGCGTGAGGCCGCTTTTATCCCTCCGTACCCATCGATGGATCAATCAAATTTCATTGGATAACATACACAGTATACGCGCTATGTAATATACGTGACACTGTGGAATGCCGATATTTGCTTCATGGGCTTACGGAAGCTCGACAGTTGGATCGAGTACACGGTATTATAACTGCGATACACGATATACAAATCCCCGTACAGAAAACGCATGCTAACGCAAAGCGGCGATGAGAGTATTTAGGTCAGTTTGGCAATTTCGACCGAACCAATGAATTTTCAAAATACTATCTGCATGGACCACATAAATTCACTCACTCGAACAAATTAATCAGGATATTACGCGGCATAGTGGCAGAAAACGTTATCGAAATGTTATGTCCAATATCGAAATAATGACGGTGTTGTAATTTGTGGATGTCGCAAAAGCAATACGCAATACCGTGCGAGGCGATTTTTGAGATTGTCGTTAGAAAAGAGTCGCTCGAATGACGCAAATTACGTTGGATTGACATACTTGAAAGTACATTTGAAGAGAGCAAATCCGAAAGAAAGTAACCGTGGCGTACAGAGGGAAATTCAGTGACCGAGCTAAGCGATATTTCAACGATGATCGATGGGATTTTCCGAGTTCAAATTTCCCCGGAGGATTACGCCGGCTGCCATGCGACTGCATACTGATGCGTTCGCGCCGCGAGCGAGTTATCTTCTTTTCAGTATAGTGACACACATCCTCGGTTCCGAATCCCGGACATTGCACCATCTCCCTGCGTCGGAAACTTTCGGTTTGCTAGAAATAAATCGGCAATTTTTGTTTTAAGGTAGTTATGATTACAAGTTGAGGGAGTCCTTGCGGCGCGCGGGACTCGACTACTGCATTATTGTGAAGTTACAATCGGGATCCAACTTGATTCTTATAAGGACACCCTGTTTAGTGTCCCTGCAATGTCCCTAGTTGCATTAATGACCGATTTTATCATCCAAATCGGGATCCGTCTGGATTGTTATAAGGCTGCCCTACTTAGGATGTCCCTGGAACAGCCCTAGCGGCGGTGATTGCCGATTTTAACTTCCAAGTTGGGATCCGTCTGGATTCTTATAAGGATGGCCCTGCAACAGCCCTTGTGTCGTTGATGACCGATTGTAACTTCCAAATAGGGATCCGTCTGGATCCGAACGATCCCGATCGGGATTCGATCGTAAGTTGGGACTCCTTAACAAATTTCTTCACGGGTATCTTCCTGTTTACTGGATGCAGATGTGACAATTTTATTTTTATACGTACATAATAAACACTCATGCAAAATGAAATTTCGGTGCATTTGTGCGTACATATCTGCTATACATATCTGTACGTGTATGCAATACTTCAGTCTCTGACGTGAGACTTTGAAATGGCATTTTTGCACCTCGAGCATAACTTGTATGGCGATATTTCACGGGCGACGATTCGCGCGATCTGCCAAAGAAATCGGATGCTATCGGAGGGAAGGTTGATACGACAGTGCCTTAGATACCGAGGACGATAAGGTGTATACACGCAAGAGCGGGCAAAGATTTTCCTTCTGTGCGCAGACTTCAATCCTTGCAGCTTATAGAAGCACAGAAGAGGTAGCGCGGAAGCTATGGACGCCGGAACATA
This sequence comes from Amblyjoppa proteus, assembly GCA_963922035.1. NCBI lineage: Eukaryota > Metazoa > Arthropoda > Insecta > Hymenoptera > Ichneumonidae > Amblyjoppa > Amblyjoppa proteus. The sequence continues at coordinate 15,740,188 of OY998233.1, forward strand.
TCGGGGTGCTTGGGTTGCAGCGAGAATTTCTATGCTCTCTTCGCCGTCGTACTCGTCGATCTTTCCTACATCCCTTTTTTTCTTTAACTCCTCGCTTTATATGATTTTCTCTCCCACCCACTCAATCTACTGTTACGGTGCCGCGTTATGTTATCGTCGCATCAACATTTTCATGGCTCGACGTGGGCCGTCTTACCTCCACTATTTATATACACTCTCTTCAACCTGCTTTGTGACGACGACGAAGAGAAAAAAGTGAATCCATGATCGAGAGAAGAGGCCTGAAATCGGAGTGGACTCAACGGTGCTTGAAGACTGGACCAGACGCAAAATGAGGACAGAAGCGAGTTGAAGGAAATAAGATAGAAGCCATAAAGGGACAAATGAATCGGGGGAGATAGAAGACAGAGGTACAAAGAGTGAAAAATAAATTCTACCGACAGATAAAAGTCGACGGGGAGGCTGTGAGACGGACGCTGAAAGAAAATAAAGTGTCCCGTCCAACCTGATCTACCCTCATTGTTCCTCCGGTACTTCTGTACCGAAGAGACAAGGACGGTAGACGGAGATAGACAGTGAACGAGCTGATCGCTGGTAGGGGCTGGACGTATCAACGAATGCGCAGGACAAGACGGTCAATAACGAGGTTTCTACTCGTTCATCTTGATGGCTTCGAGGCTGCATCGAGGCCGGCGGCTCCGGCAATAGGAAGGTATCGGTTCAGACCGATACCTTTCTATTCGTACGACGTACGACGAGCTTCGTCCCACGTGCGTCTATAGCTTTTCAACCTCAAACGATGACCGCCGCAAAGTCGCGATGCCATATGTCCCGAATACACGAACTGCTGTCCAGGTTAGCTGCGCTCCTCCGATGAGACAATATCAGCAAGAGAGAGAATCTTCGTTCCACCGCAACATCATCGCATCTCAAAAGAGACCAGACATCTTTCTTTATTTCCTTCGTCTTCCTACTTCTCGCTCGGCATGATACCGTTTTCCGGATATTGTTTTCGTCCATTTACCTTTATCAACGATATTCGTTCATTCCACATCTTTTTGTCTTTAATCCCTCTGGTTTCTGTACATGTCGTCGTTTCTTTTATTCTATAACAATTGTGGAAATATCCAGACGAATTGGACCGTCGAGGAGTCACAGGACTGGAAGTATCACGTAATATTGCAGTATTGTGGACACAAGTCGTCCGGGTTTTCCGTTTCGTTGAGACGGAAGTGATTTACCTCCGAGATACAGCGTCGGCTTGTAGTACACCCGATACAACAGTATATTCGATATCCAGGATTCTTGTTCGAAACTTTGTCGACTACGAAGCCGCAGTGTGGGGAGCCTCGGATTTTCAATTCAATTCATTTCTCGTTTCGCGTTTACCGTACCCCGTAAGCTATAGCATTTATGTACCTCGGACAAGCTGGCAGTACACGTGGGATGGCCGAGGGTGGGGGATCAGTTTAAAATGGTCGAGTAGCAAGACCATTCTTCGTTTGACGTGTACAACCCGGCCACTGCCAACCCTGTCAGGAAAATTTACGATCTACACCGCACTCGTCCAGGACTTTCCGCCTCCCTCCCGCGCCTCGCGGGGTGAGCGAGCGAGCAAACGCGTTCAACTTACCGCTGGGGATGTTGGCGGAAAGGCAGAAAACGCACACCAAAGTCGTACAGTTAGTACGAAAAGTTCTATGTACGTCTGTACGTTGGTAGCACGAGCGTGCAGGCCATCGAAAGCGAGATGGGAACCTTGGATTGGTCCAATTAACGAACTGTACGTGCCGGACCGCCGGCCTTTCGAACGTTGATTGGCTCCGTTAAGCCCACCGCCACTTTCTCTACTTGGGTGTTCGACTATATATCACCTCCTCAAGAACCCTCATCCTTCATCAGTCTCTGAGTTACCGGCGGTATGCAAGGCGGGTTTATGTTGGATCGACTATTTTTCAGCCCTTGAACACCAAAAAGGATTGACCACCAGTCTCATTAGAGAATGAAACACACAGTTATTGAGGGAACTGTGTATGTACGAGCAGAGTCAAACATCTGGAGAAGTGGCTCGAAATTCGACGGAGAAAAGTGGCTCGCAGCTTAATGTATAGACTCAAGTTACAGGCATTCGATGTCTTGATGGCTTGCCGTGTGATCAAGTCATAACTTATCAGAATTTCCCTATGGGGTAAAATTGTCAACGAAAAGTGGCTGCAGTCGGTAGCATGGAATGACGTAGGGGAGAGGTAACTTTCCACGCCAACAGGCGAACTAGTCAAGCGCGTTCACTAGAGTGAACAACGCTAAGAGCCAGAAGGGACACCAAAAAGCATTGACCACCAGTCTTATTAGGGAATTAAACACACAGTTAATGAGGGAACTGTATGTACGCAAGAGCAGAGTCTGAAATCTTGAGGAGTAGTTGGAAATTCCCGAGGCTCGGCTGGGTTAACAGATCGGATTTGCCAATGAAGCACGATGAAGGTCGGAGCTCAATGTGCGGACTCAAGTTACAGGCATTCGATATCTTGATGACTTGTCCTGTGATCAAGTCGTAGGTTACCAGACGTTCCTCATAGGGTAAAATTGCGCAAGAAAAGTGGCTACAGTTGGTAGCATAAAACGATGTAGGGATGAGGTAACTTTTCGCGCCAACAGGCGAACTAGTCAAGCGCGTTCACTAGAGTGAACAACGTTGAGAGCCAGTGAGTCACGGATAGCAACTATCAGAGCGAAGGTATTTTATAGTGCATCATTGGCAGAAAGTAGTTACGTCTCCTTCCGGCGTCAATAGTCAGACATTGCCGATTCGGTGCTCAAATAGTGGACTCCTCTTCGGCTTTGCCACTCTTGTTCTTCTTTTCTTCTCCACGGTGACTCGTTTCCACTCTCTTCTCCTCAATTCTATCCCGTCGTTCCTTCATTTCCGCCTCTCGCTATATATGTCTGTCCAACCATCGATGCAGTCTTGGGTCTCGTCACTAAAGTCCGACGTTTCACCAGTTCGCCACGCAATCAGAAGTTCCATGGGTCTGCAATACCGTGGATACTGTGTAACGTTCAGATGTCACCAAGTTTATTGGACCACCTCTACAAACCTGGACTATGTGTTGGTGTATAGATGAACGACTTGAAACGCCAAAACAATCTTTGCTACAATGCCCTCCAGATAGAACGTCGTATAAGACGGTTTTTGAAAGCTATAAAGTTTATATGTCCGGAATTAAGTTGGAAAACGCCGGATAAGGTTTTTGACGAATGGAACCCAATTTCCGATTGATCTTATCCTCTTGTAGATCCCGCTATATGATCATAAGATCATATTGCGGATTCTACAAGAAATACAATCGAGGCAGGCTATGTGAATGCATTGACAAATCAGGTCCAGATATCATACTTCAATACACTGATAGTTGTTTCTCCTCATGAACCTACGACCCGATTTGCATATTTCCAACGGGATGAAGTATCGACTTTCCTAATACGGTACTCTCTACATTTTTCCGGTAAATTTTATTTCACGTCGTATATGAGCTCGCGAGCTCTGCACCGTTCTTGGCAACAATAGATGTTCATACTCGATTTCCCCATTCGTGTAACAAACATTTCTCTCTTCGCGCTACTATGCATTTTCAGTGTGCAAACGACCGAGTGTGTCTTCCAGCGCGTCTCCGGACTACATCCATAAATATGTTTACCGGAGGCTACACGCTGGTTCTTCGATGGCACTAGGAAAACCGGGCGACAATAATAATGACTGCTCTCGGTAAGCTTCAGCACTGGCGGAAGAAGCGATGTGAATAAAGAGCACAAGAAAAACGGATGCGACAGAATAATCGGAAAACAGCGGGGGCGGAAAATGAAAGACCGACCGTACAAAAGAGAAATATAATAAACGAGTTATGTAGAATGCAGAATAAATAATATTGAAGGTAGAAAATTGTTGCGCAACTCATCGTTGATGCAAGTTTCATCGTATTATGTTGCTATGCGGTTATCTTCTTCATTGTCGACAGTTTCATCAACAACAATAGTTTCCCCTTTCCCCCCGACGGAGCTTGAGATACACTGAGATAGTTATTGCTATTTGGGATATTGCTCTCTGTTATCAATGATAATCCAGGAAGGTTGCTTCTAGGATCGATTAATCATAATGGAGGGAGAGTATATTCAAGTCGTGATATAAATCCGACCCCCGTCTGGCAGCCCTGCGACGAGAACGAATGGGAGGTTACAGCGTTGTTGCACTACTGCAAACTTATCACCTCTCAGCTCAGTGAGCTCGGGTTCTTTCCACTTTCGTTCGCATTCGCCCCCCCCCCCCTCTCCTATTTTCAACGACACCCCTGTATTTTCCAGTTTCGAATAAACGAAAATAAAGCTTGCCTCACAAATCTTAATTCCGTGCAATCGGTGGCGATATCAAGGCGCCCGATGAGCTATAGTTCACCGGGCTCATTCGACCCCTCGACATCTCCGCTGGGGGCGTTGTCCCAGCTACGGGGAGTACATGAAACGGCACCCACGGAAAGGACACATCGGGGTGCTGATGTAGAAGAATACTGCAGGGTAGGATGGAGTGTGGCATTGAATGAAATATAGGACGTTTAACTTCGAGCACCGCATCGTGCTTTACCGCCACTCTCTCCTCTGGAAAACGTTTGCCGCTGGCGGCGCAAGACCAATTTGTTCCACGTCAGATTTCAATGAAGTAACAGGCTTTCTTATCGCGTCACCCCAATCGCGCAAAGCAACAATCCTCTCGAGAACGTGAACGCAGAGGCGGACGTACGCGACTTGAAATCTCCGCTTCTCCGAGAACGACAATAAAGCCAATTCACCGGAGGGAGTCTTTCGACGAAAAATCAGAGTTTAACATCGTTACTGTGGTGTTTCGGATAAATATTAGTTCACGTGAATTCATTCAGAGGATCGACAGCAGGTAAGCCTCGGGATATCAAACGAATGTCATTAAAATAATTTCATAGAAGTTGGCATTAATTCATTACTTTCTTACATGGCAAAGTCTCGCATGTGATTTAGAACGATCAGTAATTCGATCGAGATTTTAGTAGTTGAATGGAATAAGCCTGGCATTGAGGCTTCGACGAAGTCGCGCAACTTGTGCATTCTGTTCAGATGTTCAATACCCAATGACAATAAAGCTATTTCACCTGGCAGGGATGTAAATTTAGCGGCTTTGAAATCAACTCATCCTCCTCTTCGTGCTCACCATTCTGGGATCCTAAGCTCACGAGTACGGAAGCCAGATTCGACGGTCGCATTCAGTCCCAACAGGATGTGGCTAAGAGGAGGAAACGTGATGTTCCACTGTCGGGGGAACACGATCGAGGATTATTGCTCTGTTCTAAGCCGTCGTTAATATAAATCTTCCTAATCGTGAGCTATCATTCGACCAGTTGAAATACGGCTCTCGACTGCGTACTACATTATGGTACGGCGACGTGCGACGCAGCCATTGGCTTCATCAATGATTGGCACAATAACTGCACTACCAGGTGCTTTAGATTCGGAAAATCATATACATGTCATTTCGTCCCATCAATATATCCGGATTTTGTTCACCCCGTTTTGCCATACTGCCCAATTAAAAGTTATTGGAACATTGGTCTTTCTCTCATTTTGCCCCACCGTCCCATTTTACCCCTCTCTTCTCTACTGGTTTCAGGAGCTTTATTCGGACGCGAGCCTCGAGTTCGTCAATGCACCCAGAAAAATAATTTATTTGACGGCTACCGTTTATTTACATTAAGTACATCATTCATTTGATTTAAATAAATATTTACTTAATTTAAATAAATATTTATTTAAATGAAATAAATATTTTGCTCCATCTAAATAAACGGTGGCCGTCAAATAAATTATTTTTCTGGGTGTGGGTTTCATAATATATACGGTATACCAAAAATGATTTAGTAACGAGCGTTTTTGTAAACGAACAAAATATGCTTCATTTATTACCCCAAGGCATTCCATTCTATTTCGATCAGGAAGCTCCGGCACAGCCTTAATAATATTCTACCCGACGGCAACAGGAGCCACCGTAACGTATATATCAAATAGAGAATGGCGAAAGCGATAAACGGACATAGGCTAGAGAGGAATTGATGAGGAAGGGACCCTGAGGAACAAGATCGACGATGACAAAGGACCGCCGGAGAACTATAATATTCTCTGTAGCCCTTGGATCTGGACATCGAATAGTCGAATCGCACTTCCTGCTCAAACTAAATCATGGTGAAGTTACGAATTCGTGTTCTAAAGGGAACCCTTGTTGAACGTCGCGAATTTGCAGTGCTTAAATTTGGATGAATTCCGCCCGTGGACAAAGGCAAGCTATTGGTTAACTCCAAATGACGTGGACATAGCGGTGATATCGACTCGGTATCGGTTCTGTACATTTTACATGACCCATGCTTCAAGTTGCACTTTCCACAAAATCGGTAATTAAACGATCCTTTTTTTTACCGTGCTGCAAGGTATCGTAAAAAATACAAGTCTGCACAGGGTTTCTCGTCGAAGGTTCACAGCATCATAAAAAATGATGACCGTGTACTACGGATATACTTTATAGCTCAACTCGGTCGTCTGGACGTTGCTGGAGGGTAGTATGGGAGGATTGCAAGCGTATTCCGAAAATTTACAAGGACAGCCCATAGAGATAGCTGGATAAATAAAACTCTTCTGCCGGTCTAGTGCAGGACTCTTGGCGAGCACGAACGATCGTTACTAACTGTCGTAGAAGCTCTGGTAGCACAGTGGCATCGAAACGGCACGAATCGCGCGGTCCAGCCGCGCACGGAGTCACATACCGACCAAATGAAAAATGATCCACGTCCGACGGTGAGCGGGCTGACCTCTACGACGCATGCTTCTCTATTTCCAGTCACAGATACCCGAGATCCAGGCTATCAATTTTACTGGTACCTAGCGGGAGAGTTTCGTTTGCGACCTGGTTGGGCTACTGAAAGTCGTAGTCGTACGAGGAACAGGACGTGATCTGGAAATTAAAGTTGGAACTCGAACAGTTCAACAGCGCTTCCGAGGATTTATAAAAATTTCCATCCGTTTGACAGGTAAGTTTTTCTCAACAGCCATGACAGTGTAAATTGGGATGACGTATGACTGTTGGAAATAAATTTCATACAGATATTTTTGACAGTCGCAATTACGTTACTGTGTGCCCCAATCTGAAAATTGTACACACCAGTTGGTTCGACCATCACCGATTGTGCGGATTTATATGCCATTTCACATAAGTTCTTGCCGAACGTACCACTAAAATATATATCTATAATGATCGTAGCCAAGGCGCGTGTAATGATCGGGCACTGGCGTGTTTCTATCGTTCCGCGCTTTCTATCTCGGCGAGTCTGTAAATTCTTGGGACTATCCCAGCTACACCTCCTCCCCCAACGGTTTCGTTGTCAAGCTGTCCGTGATGGACTGCGCTCCTGCCACGGCAAGTTTCCCGTGATCTATCTTCTCATTCTGCTGCTGTTGCTGCGCGTTCGCTTTCGCGTCCGCATTCGCGAATCGCGAGCACGAAATTCCTTCCCTCGTTCATCACGATGCAATTCTCCCGGTGGATGCATTAAGGGTAATTCCGAGAGAACAGCCAGAAGTGGCGCGCGATCATCGCGTCCCTTCCAACTCCCCTCTCCTTCGCCCCGTTATATGCTCGCCGAGTTGGACCGAGAACAGCAAAACCATCCAGGCAGCGCTGTTATAAATTCTTTGAGGACCTTTGCTACGGCTTCTTCTCTTATTTCTTTCAGGTCTTTTCCGTATCTGGGATTGTCCCGTGAAGGCCATTATCTCAATTGATGCCTGCTCGCCGATAGACTCCCGATCCATTTGGAAAAGAGCGATTATAGTGCGCCTCACTCTCTATCCATTCAACCTTCGGAATTGCATCGTTCACGCCTTTTATTTTCTCGTAAGAAACTGTCCTGGGCCATCAATACAGTGGACTTTGACATCGCACGGAAACTTAATGGTAACGACCACATTAATAGAGCTCTTTCCGCATTTCCGGAAGATGGCCGTTATGATTATGATACTATCATGTCGGGAATACCTAACTCCACAAACCCGATCGCCAAAACTTCTTCGACTGTATCGACAACGGATTCTACTGCACATTATGTACGTTATTCATTGAAGTATAGGTACACACCAACGAAACATTATATCCCGGTTATCCGGAGTTCATAGTGGTTATTGTTAACGCGGCTTCCTGGCGATGGTCGCCGGGATTAAGGCGTGTCCGTGTGGTTTGAGGTGTCTTATTCGTGTGTTCCGGTAAACAGGCTACTGTTCGTGGTTCGACCACCCTTATTCCAAGAGCAGTAGCTGCAGCGGCGCCACGGCCGCTGCTCAATAAATCCACTGTTCAATTAAACTAAGTTTAAACGGAAGTTTCGTTCAAAGCGTGTATATGTATGTACAATGTACGAAATACTCGGTCCTAAATCAATTATCGAAGTTGGGCATCCCGTATAGAGTCTCTATACCTCGCATACACCGATCCTCCATGTTCCTGATAATTTGGGCCCAAGGGTATATTATACTTAGGAAGGGTCGCTAATATTTGTGGTTGTAACGAGGAAACGGGATCGAAACAACAAGGCGACAAGGTCGTTAATGCCTTCGCCCAATCTATACTTTCCAGATTACCCAGGTGGGATTCTACTGTAACTCGGAAAATGGCACATCGCTGGCCACTCACTGGCGGGCGTACGCCAAAACGTCGTATAGATCCTTCTCCGACCGACGTACATCCAGAAAAAAGATTTATTCAAATCAAATAAATTTCGATCTTGAAATGACGTTTATTAAGATAAAAGAAATATTTACTTGCCTTAACAAAATCTTTATTAGATTGAAATAACGGCTATTCTTTAGTGTAAGTAAAGAAATTTATTCAAAGATTTGTAATTTAAAATAAATGTTTATTCGCGTCAAAAGAATCGTATATTTGACGTAAAGACAAACGCGGTTATTATCCGGCAGCACGCATTACAGAGCCGTCACCGCATCAGTCGCCTGAAAAAACCTCTCGCTGATAGTACAAGTTTATATGTAGTCCTTACGGGAAACTGCTACATTCCAATAGAGAGGCAACTCATCGGTTCGTTTTTATGAAACTTTGATTACTTCAAGCTGTGTACCTCAATCGAATTGTGGTTGTGGAATAAGTCCTCGAAGACCCAATTTCGAGATTGGTTATGTTATGAGTATAACTAATGTGCGACGTGATTAGTGAAATCCTGGGTTAATAACGGATCTGTATGCTCATATAATAACATTAAACATTTTAAAAAACTCTCGACTGAAAAATACTCGTTATTCTTTAAAAAATATTCGTAAAAAATGTAACTTCAAAAAGGATAAAATAATTCATTATGAAACAATAATTAATATTGTGACTAATTAATAGTAGTAATAATTAATAATAACGAATAATCGTTAAACTTATTAATTGTAATCATATCAATTCGTTCATAATCTTCGTTACAGTCGGGAGATGGCTTCCGATCCGAAGATTTATATTAATATATGATAATATTCTGCTGCCAATTATATTTATGTGGATATAGAACTGTGTTCGGAAGCCGTCTCCCGACTGTAGCGAAGATTATGAACGAATTGATATAATTACAATTAATTAATTTAACAATTATTTGTTATTATTAATTATTACTACTATTAATTACTCACAATATTAATTATTGTTTCATAATGAATTATTTCATCCTTTTTGAAGTTACTTGTTTTACGAATATTTTTTAAAGAATAACGATTATTTTTCAGTCGGGAGTTTTTTAACATTTTTAATATTATTTTTTATTTTATGCTTTTTTAAAGTTACTTTTTATTAACCATTTTTTTTAATACATTTTTTCCCTGATACAATTTTCTAAGTGTCATTCCTCCGATATAATTTTCTAAATCATGTACGTCTCCAATACTATATTCTATGTGTCGTTCCTGCTCGATGCAACATTTACAAAGTGGAACGAAGAACAACAGTACATAGAAAATTGTATCGCAGAGGAACAACACATAAAAAATTTCATCGGAGAAGAAAGACAGAAAATTATATCTCTGGCATATATCAGGTAGGAACGACACATGAAATAAATAAAAATGGTATTCGAGAGGAATGACAGAGATAAAATTTCATCTAAGAAGAAAGACCCAGAAAGTCATATCGCTGGCATATATCAAGTAGTAGACACATAAAAAAATGGTATTGGAGAGAAACAACATAGACAAAATTTCATTGATCAAGAAAGACCCATAATAAATGATATCGCTGGCATATATTAGATAGGAACGACACATAATAATAATTATTTATTTAAACCATTACGTACTATGCTTCGTGCGTTTGAGGTTATGGTGCATCAAGATCGCGTGGCCAACAAACAATGTGGAGTTTCAAAAATATATCGCAGAAAATGGCGCTCAATTTTCGATATATTCGAGTGACTATTTAATAAATCTCATTTATTTCTACCAATATTGTACAGATTTTAATTTTGCCTTGAAAACATTGATGACGGTGCGTCAAAGAATAGCTGTATCAAATTTCGTCAAGTAATTTGTAACCGTTTACAAGAACATCGCAGACAACGAAATCGCTCATCACGGTAAAACGCATAACTCCCGTCTTTTTGCCCTAGCAGGCAGTCGGGAGTTAATAATAAAACATTGCATGTTGATGCTTCGTTAATAGTAAAAATGACTTATTCAACAAAAAATTCATTTCCGCATCATTCATATATCACATTCTTCCCATACGATCAAAAGTAGCAGATCTGTCACGAAATAAATAAATAAATTATTTGATATAAATATCTGTTCATTAGGTCCAATTAAACATTATTAAATAATAAGAATAATACTATCAAGCAAATAAATATATCTGAATTTAATAAACGCTCTATTAGGTTATGAAGCTAATAAACATTTTACTTCGTCCTTAATAAATTTTCATTGATTTGAATAAACTTTGTTCTGGGTGTAGATAGCCCGAGCTAAGCCGACCATCTTTCACTAATAACTAATAAGCACTGCATTAATCCTGTTACTCCACTGCTTGGCGGTGACATTTTTTTAATCCTCTGTGAGGTCACTTCCGGTTTGAAAATCTCAATTTTAAACGGGATGCGACGTCACGCAGACAAATTGTATTGCGATGTTTTTAATTTACTGACTAGTCTTTTTCAGTATTTTCCAGTCCAAGCGAACGGGAATGCGAAACCTGGCGATTCTCTATCGAATAGTACAATAGCGAAACCTTCAGGTGATAACGTTATTTCCTTGATGGACGCAAGCTTGCGCCCACTATCTCGAATACAAAGGGAGAAACTATGTAAACAATAGAAACTGATAATTGGCGGGAACTACATCGAGACATCCGAATAACCGGATCGAGCGCACAACGTCATTCGGGTAGCCAAGTGTACATTACAGGGGACCCCTGCCGAAGGTATATAATCGGGGATGAGAGACATAGGTAAAGGGATGATTACAAGCCAGCCAGCCAGTCGAGGGGATCGACCAAAACCACTGGCAAACTATTCCAATTGGTGCGTGCCACGGACGATGGGTTTCAAGACAACGAGAGATGTGAGCCAACCGGCTGCAGGCTCCGACGAAACAGATTACTTCCCGGCTGGTCTACCACCAACTTTATCCCTGTCTTCATCCACTGATATTCCAGACGGAGAGAGTGAATGAGGAGGAAAAAATAAGAGAACGATTAATTGCATCGCAACGTGGAATTCAAACAACCTGCATCCAGACTATCCAGAGTTTGAATGAGTCAAAATTACCACTCGGAGAACTTGGAGTGTTGACGGAATTCTATCTACCGTGAAATCGGAAGTTGGCATCATTCTCTAATTTGATGGGGTCCAAATGAATTTTCATCTCTCAATTGTTTGGAGAGAGGTCGAACAGGTTCGTCTGTTCGACCTCTCCAGCAGTCGCAAGTTCTCCGAGCTGTGTGTACCGATAGTTGATTAGTTGAGTATGCTTTGATCCTTGGCTCCGGGTACCTTCGAGTTACGATAACTTTGTGGAAGCGCCACGGCGTGTTTTGTATTCGTGTAAGACGTACCAGGGAGTTCAGGAAGATTCGCGCAGCGGGGCAGGCGGACAAGCGAAGGACTCGGTAGCGAGCGCGCGGAGCCAACCAGACCGCAGGGTGTCTGACCATACACTGGCTGCAATCACTTGGTCGAGATCACCGCTTGACTGGTTCATTTGGCAGTCTCCATCACAGTGAATGATAAGGGCGAAAAATACTTCAACTAACCGTAAATTTTCGCGTTCTTTGTTCCATCTCGTTGAAGTCGCAATATCGTCGTCACGGGGCATTGAGTTGTCACAAAGGAGTTCAATGATCAAGGATGTCTTTCTGCATTCGGTCAAAGGCCAGTCTGCGCCCCGAAATTCGCCCCGCGCTTTGAAATCGTTACACAGGTCTCGATATTCACATGATGTACAATATATAATCTTTATTCAATATAATCCTTACTCAAGTAACATTCATACAACTTATTTTATACATTTGCGATGAATCCTCGTGAGGAAATGTCAAAACAAGCGCCTCTGCGGGGTTCTAGTTGGGGGTTCAGCCCCCCAAACTGCCCAGAAAATGCCGCTTCAGGACATTTTCAAGGCACTCACAAATTTGTACGCACGTCGCGCATCGCACGAGTTGTTCGCACGTCGTACTTCGCGTTCCGTGCAAATTGTTCGCACGTTGCATCACGCGCTCTGAAATTGTATTCATACGTCGCGCTATGCGCTGCGAAATTTTATGTCAGACTATGCGTTCTGAAAAGTTATTCACAAATTTCGAGTAGTCATTATAAACGTGTAATATGCAAATATATTTTGCTCATAAAAAATGTTTGAAATCGAGAATAATTAATATTGATAATAGCAATCAGATATGATAAAGTTTTCAAAACTTTTGAAATCTCACAGACAAATCTATATTTCAAAGATTTGGAGTTATCGAGTTAAAATCTTATACGCGATTATACTAACAAGAATAACTAGAATAACTAGAATAACAATCTTTAGTAAATTTGACAGATTTGAAACAGATGATCATCAATTTGTAAGGAATTCTACGATTCTACGCTTTCTAGAAATTGGTGTAACTAGCCAGCGGGCGGCTAACCCGTCACCCATCCAAGTACTGATCGCGCGGGACGGGATGACTTCGGGGGACCGCTAGAGCCCTCGCGTGTCAGACCGACGCTAGTGCCATCTCGAAGGGCACTATTTTGACAGCTATTTCCATAGCTGTCAAATAGCTATAATAGTGTTTCTACAGCTATAATTGCGAGTGTTTTATTTGGCGTATAATAATTATTGTTCGTGAGTGATGGATAAATTTATTTGTCAATTATCGTGGAGATCTTTGAATGTGTAAAGTGGAATTTTTATACAATTTTTTAATGTGATATATGGAATGTGTGCGATGATTATTGTGAAAAAAAATCATTACGCCAAAACGTTTTAAAAAATGATGAAAAATTGATAATCATCGTATAATATAATTGGATAACAGGATATTCTCCATTTATTTTTATTATTTATATCATCCAAACCTTTACTTTTATTTTGTAAACTTATTTTATAGTCGAAAAAAATAATAACACATAACCTCGCAAATAGACAACTGTCAAAAATGTTTGCAAAATATTATTTACAGGTATCCAAATGGGTTCATATTTGGTGGGCTACATGGTAAGGTCATAATGAATGGAGGCTGCGAAGGATATGTTAATTGGTTCGCAATTTTTTAAGTTTCAGCATGACACGGACGTCCGATGGACTAAAAAAGGTATTTTTATTATTTTTTCGCTATTAACTTTATAATCACCTATTTATATATGTCCAATTGGTTTGAGATTCTCAAGACTTCGTGTCAACACTTCAAGAATACTACGTAATCAGTTTTAGCTGCATTGGTTCATCTGCTGCCAAGATGTATCATGATACGGACGTCCGAAGGAACCAAAATGTGTGTAAAAGTGATTTCAATAGGCACTTTTTACGTGTGGAGTGAGTGCCTAAAAACAAAAGACGAAAACATAGATTCGTTAGTCAAAGCTTGAATGGAAGACGAATTTACAGTGTATAAAGAGCGATTTGGGGCTGGGATGGCCGCTGTTACAACGGAGGCTTGCGCAGAAGCTTTCGCGGGCATCGAGTGTACGCTAGTCCAGTTCGCATTGACCGCAGCAGGACTATCAGTATGACCGCGCGTGAGGCTACACGAGGGTTTTCCGCAAAACCCCGAAATCCTTGAAAGCTCATTCCCTTCGACTAGCACATACGTCTCTCTCTCGACCACTGGTGCGTTTACAATGCGCCCTCTCACGCCCTCTCGTCCCGCGCAGACGGCCCCTTCAAGAACCAATTGTTCGAGCGGCTTTTGTGGCTAACAACAATCGGGCTCCAATGAATTAGTACAGCGTGCACAGAAGTTAGCGTAATAGTAACGAGTATCTCCGAGCTTTTGTTTCGACACTTTTTTTTTGTACTTCCTGGAACAGTTTTTTTTTACGTTCTGTCCCCACCGATTTTATTACCGTTTGACTTTCACCTGCGTACAATATCTTACTGGACCAGTCCAGTCTGTAGATTCTACAGCAAAAGCACCCTTCAACCCGGATATTTCTCGTACCTGTCCGGGGGTTGTGCCGCTATTATCCAGGATTCCGACCTCAGCGCAGTATCTTGTCCCATTTCTCTCGTCATTCTCCTCGCCCCCCGTTCCATCTCGCGACGGATTCTGTCGCCGCCAGCCTGTTCGGTGTAGTCACAGATCGCACGGTACAGTCGAGCTTTTACGATAATTGTCTCGATGATGGCAACGTTCAAGCCCAGGCTCGCTCTTTTAGTTCTTTTCTTTCATTGCAGTTTTTACCTTGTATGTTTTTTTTGCTCTCTCTTTCCACTCCTGCCTACCTCTTTCTTTCATTTCTATGCCTGAGGAACGAACTGTTGGACGATAACTGGGCGTATTCTCCTTTCTGTCGGCGGAGAGTTCTATCGCCAGCTCGACGGCTGCACCGGACACTGTACCGACCTTCAGCGATTGGTACTTTTCTATACTTTTTTCAGTGCCATTTCCTGCTACGTACTCCACAGTCATATGGTTGGTCTATCCTCGTGTCGCAGGAGGAATCTCATTAGGAAATCGTGTAAGCTCAAGCGGTATCGCGAAAAACGATCCAAGTACTGCGGACGAATGAATTCTTGGCTTTGAGAGGGAGCGAACCGGGAGATGGTTCGGGAACGAGGCTACCTCTCGAGAGACCATTCTGAGCGAACTGCTACAAGGGCTGGTAAAAGGTGGTCGACTGTTATCGGTGTTGAAGCATCTATATGTATACGTATGTATCGAGGGGGGGGGGGGCGCTATACGCGCGATTAAATGCAAATCCCGAAGCGCTTATCGGCATCGCGGCCGTGCGGCACGCCTGGCACGCCGCGAATTCCACACACCGGCTTTTCCCACCAACACCCCACCCGCCTTTCCGCACTCTTTACCCTATGCTTCTTCTCGTGCGCTGCCCCGTCGTTTATACGGGCTATTTTTTTTTTTTTTTTATTTTTTTTATTCCATCCCCACAGCGATACAATTAGCGGGGGTCGAGCGGTATCGTTCGGCTGTCAATTAAGGGGCCTGCACCAACAATGCAGGATGATATTTTTTTGCCATCTTTCAACTTTCGCATCGCTTTTGTTTTTCGTCGAAATGATTGCAACTTTTTTTTAATGAGCATTGTTCGAGGTTGAATTCACGAAAACAAAAGTTCCCTGCGAAAGAAGTAGGTTTTCACCTACTTGTTCGAGCTATTTTATTTTTAAAGGTATAACGGTTCAGTCTTCGATTCAATAAAGACAAAACCGTTTTGGTATATGCTTTTTGATAACCGTTTGCTCCAGGGGGGTTAATGATTGAGTGATTTAATTGGGTGTTCAACTATTTGATTTTCACAATATTTAAAATTTATTCCGATGACAATAGAATATGTAAAAACTATATGTTCAAGCTTCGAGCACTTGAATTGTACGTAATCGAACGGCCTTTCAGATCAAATGAACGTAATGATAGCTGTGATAAAAAAATAAAAACATGATGGGGAGACCGGGATTAAATAAATTTTATATCGTCACGTATTTCGGGTTGCGATGAGGGGCGGTAGGAATCGGCTTAAACAATTTAATCGCCTTGAATGCCTCATCCAATATTAACGAGGGCGTTTCGACCCTCTCATTCAGTTCGCTTTTATCACCCGACACAGTCTGAGCCGCTATTATCATGACAATTGTTTTTTCATGCTTCAGACTGTAAATATTTACTATGCATATATACATTATGTATTTACACCTAAGATAAAAAATTTCAATGTGAAACCGGACAGAGACGGAGTTTTACAAATAAAAGTAAGAAAGTGGAACTCCCGCTTACCGTCCGATTTCCTGGGTGCTTCACGTGACAGCTGAGAATGGCTTTCTGGCCGACAATGGCCGTCACGTTTCTCGCCGAAATGTCATCGAAGTATGGCTTGTCCCACGCTCTCGCCGGCTTACTACTTCCAGCGACTACGCTTGCCAAGCTCGAACCTGTCAACATAGAGAATGAAACATTTTTTTATGTATATATTGTATATGTATGTATATATATATTTTTTTTTGTCAGTACTTCGAACTATTTGAAACGATTTTTCCATTTCTGTTTTTTCGTCAATTAATGTTACAGCAATATTCGTATATATAAATTTTTTTTTTATTTCGTCCATGCTCGCCCGCAGAGCTGCGAGATTAATCAATGCCGCTCGAGAGAAAATAAATTTGTCAAACGTATTTTCGCTACAACTCCCCCGTATCCCATTCGCGCATTTTCATCCCCTCAATCATATATCATTCTGACGACGCGGCGCGTAGGTGCATATTAACGTTCCGATTTAAATTGAATTTCGATATTTACCACGGTAAATATTCGATATTAATGAAATGCATTTGTTCGGCATTCCTTCATGTTTGAATGACGTTCGTCGATGCACCAAATTTCGTTGGCCCGAGGGAAACAGATACAAATGGATAATCTGTTTATTGAATTTTGCGAATTTTACGAACAAGGCTGGTACGACTGAATCATCGACTTTTATTTCAGAGCACGGATTTTAGTCGAACAGCGCGTTGCACCTCAAAGCATATGCATTTCGGCAACAGCATATTACAAACGTACAAATTTTCGTTGTTAAAACGAAAATTTCGTCTGGATTCGTCTGGTTTCGTCTGGATTCGCGGTTTGTTCAGTGTAAATTGTCATTTGTTTGTTTTGATAATTAATAGTAGTATTTTTTTAATCAATCAAAATTTATAAAAAAGTTGTAGACGGAAATATGACTCGAACGCCGCATCACCGCACGTTTGAGTCAAGTAAATCTATTTTATTTAATCTTCAACAAATTACACTGGAGGAATGCTTATCTAAGGAAGAGCTTAAAAACCACATAAAATATAATCGGCATTTTGCAATCAGAAAATTATTGCATTATAAACACAGTACATTATTATTATTATTATTCCAGTATATGTGAAATTATTTTGCTTCAGACTTATTTCATTCATGTCGTTCCTTAAATTACATAAATTTGATTTAAAAGAACGGTTATACGCGTCCATATATATAAGAGTCGATAACAGTTTAACAATAAAATTATTTAACATCCGTTGTTACATCTATTTGAATTTTTCTCATTGAAATGACGACAGCTACGGACTTCGACGATAGTAGTAACAGCAACGCAAATAATAACAATAACGACAATAGCATAAAATAAAAACAAAAAGATTCCTCCGAGACCTCGTTTGATGGAATCGTCGTTGCCAACGCTTAATCGAATTTCAGCAATACCCCTATTCATCCGGACGGCAGTTGTTCGTAACAATCGACCCCCGGTTTTCACCCTCGATACTCATGCTGCAGCACGAACGGCGTTCACCGGAATGGAAAATTTTATCGTTTTCGCCTATCCGCATTCTATATCTCCCGAGTATTTTTATCGTTCTATCTTGTACTTCTCATCTCTGTCACACTTCCCACACTTCGAGCCCACCCCCGCAACGGATTATGTTAATGATATCGGGAAGCCCAGCTATTTCTGCAGCTGTGGGGAGAGAACGAGAAAGTTTTCCGGTGTTAACTGGAAATGAATCGCAAGCGAACTGTACGGTCACTATTAGATTTTCGAAATTCTATTCTCATTTCTATTCCACTTCTATTCCACTGCAGTGCCCGATGGAGACTCGGTTAAAATTTATATCGAGTTCCCTATCAGTTCTAGGTAAAAAAAACTTCAAGGTAGGTAATCCACCGTCAGGATTTGATTGTTTTTCTCCCAACTATCGAGTTAACTTTTTGAACCGAGAGTAGAATCATCGAATCACGAATTTTTTAATTCGTTAATTATTCTATTAATAGGAGAGTGCAAAAGAACCAAACTAAAGGGTTAAAATATACATAGAATTGAAAATACGAATTTCCGATGAAAAGTGGCTACTCGATCGATGAAAGTAAATACAAACAGACAGATTTTTTTTATTCAATTTTAATTTATTTAATTTTTTTTTTAAGTTTTCGGTTTATAATCTTTATGGTCAATGTACGAATTATAGTTCACAACGTATAATTTAAAAACTGAATGTACTTGGTAATACATGTGAAGAGCGATTACTTGGCTACTTTCTGTAAACTAGAAACAACATCTATGTACATAAGGGTTTTTGGATAATTTATAGTGATTTTTCATTTATCGTGTTTTTGGGAAATAAATGTACTTGTCCCAACTGTTTTCACCATTTATAGTGTTTTTGTTTTTTATTTGCCAACTTTTTGCAAAGCAGGAATGATTTTATATGAAAGTATGTGGCCTAGGTTTTTGTTGCGGTTTCTTGCGGTTGGTACGTGTGACGGGTGCGAATCTATCTAATAAAATCTAGGGTGATCTAGGGTGAGCGAAAACTAGAGTGAGCGGGAAAAAAGGCCGACGATTGAATAAAAAAAATACGGCACTGAAATGAGAAAAAACGTCAATATTCTCCACAGCTGACTTTTCGAACCGCCTTTTTCGCTCTAAACCGAAAGTGTCTGTAAAAAATACACGTTTCCAAAACGTGAGAAACAGTTAAAAACGCGAATATTCGCGTAATAATATTCGCGTACTTCGAGTAAAAGAGTCTTGGCAGCGTCTCCCCGTAAATGTACTTGTCTCGAGACGCTACCGCGTCTCTTAATATTGTCCGGAGGACACTAAAATAAAATTTGATTTTTTTGTAAAAAAAAAAGCAGAAAAAATGACAACGTTACCCTTGGATTACCTTTGGACTCATGCATTCTCGCCGCGCCATTGACTCCAATATCGTTGAAATGATATTGAGGAACGAAATTCATTAAGCGAGTGGAATGGCCGTTTTGCCGTTTGCCGGAAAGTTTGGTAGTCTGAGCTCCCTCGGCCCGGGCGACCGGGGCTAGGCTCCATAGTTCCAGCAGGCAATATATGTTTGTAGGACCCAGGAGAGAACGGCGCGATTTATCGCACTTTCCGTAGAGCGTACCGAGTGAAACTACCAAAAGCGGACTGTCTTCCACGAGAATCGCTATCTTTCAAGGAAAACTCTTGGTGATTCGTGTTCGCCGCGCTTATCACTGCTACCCTGTGATTCACGAGGGCCAGACTGGTTCGCTGAATGCTGCATCGCTGCTAGCCAGCGGATTTTTTTTACATTCTGCTTAAGCGGATCAAGGTTTATCTAGAGCGAGCTTTGTGCTTCATGAAAGTTTGTTTGCGTTTAACAAAAATTTTACTACATTTTAATTTTCGTTGAAAATCGAAAAACCGCAAAATTAGAAGCTCCGTGAACACGGATGAGCCTCGGTTAAATTATTAACGAAGCAACGTTTGCTACTGGAAATGCGAGGATTATAGCAACCGACAGACCGGCTTAGAGATTTAAAAAATGATGTTCTCCGAGCTCTTTCAAAAATGAAACTTCCTAAAACAACGAATGGATTAAATTTTTGAACTGTGTCGAGATTTGGTACAGCGTTACATATTTGAATCCCTATTGTGAACGTTGCGGTCTACTTACTGTTGGTAGGAGGCAATGTCAACGACATACAACGTTTGCTGGAAATGCGAGGATTGAAGTAACCGACGTACCGGCTTACAGATCAAGCAAAATTATGTTCGCTGAGAAATATCAAAAAATCTAGTTTTGAAATGCACCGCTGACGGGCCCCGACACTGCTGCCACGGCGAGTATCTCTATATTTCTCTTACGCATACTGTCGAAGCCTTTTTTCAACACATTTTATTTAATTACTCGTAAACGGTCAAGCAGATCGCAGTGGTCTTTTGCATGTATATTATTTATCGTATAAATTAGTTACACAATTTTTTTTACAATAAGCTGATACAATTTTTTTTATAATCGTTAGATTAAAATAAACCGATTGTGCATGCGTGCCCATAAGATCCCGTCTTAAAATCGTCAATTGTTCAAGATTTTTTTTCTCAGCAACGGTAAAGAGGACCTTCATAAAACTTTGCACAGAGGTTTCGAAATTATTTACGACCATACTGTGAAAATTTCAACGCCTTGTCACTATCTTGATATAACAGAAGACCCACCTTAATGTCGAGCAACGTTTGCTGGAAACTCGAGGATTGAAGCAACCGACAAATCGGCTTACAATTCAAACAAAATTATATTCACTGAGAAATTTCATAAATTTTGTTTCTTGAAAAATAGAGTGGATTCAATCTTCGAACTGTGTCGAAATTCGATACAACCTTACATATCCAAATACCTATTGTCGTGAACGTTGCGTGCCGACATTGACAAAAATAAATGGTTATATTGACCAATGCACGGTGAAATAGTTCAATGGCATTATTTTAGTGATACAACAAAAATATTTGTTTAGATTGATACTTTTAATCGACTGAAGCGGATAATCGTTCAACAAAACAATGTTTTAGTTGTACCAACCAGATAACAGCTTCGAACGCATCTCACCGCGTTTTTGTTTAAAGCAATTTTTTTCTCCTTCCTCTGTCTTTCTTCCTTCCTTCCTCTTTTTCCTCCGCGCCTGCCAGCGGAACCCGCCGCTGGCAGGCGCGCAATGTTAATTTCGAGCAATTTTCCCTAGAAATGCAAGGATTGAAGCAACCAACGTACCGGCTTAGAGATCAAGCAAAATGATATTCTCTGAGAAATTTAAAAAATTTAATTTCCTAAAAAACTCGAATGGATTCAAGCTTTGAAGCTCTGTCCAGATTTGGTATAGCGTTGTATATCTAAGTACCTATTGTCATGAACATTGCGCACCTACCGGCAGTACAATCCTTACACGGTCCAATCTCGAGTTCCGCTACACCTGCAATGACGTTTGTCTACTTGAAATTGAATACAGCGCACAGTGTGTTGCAGAGTTCCGATATGCCGCACCGGTAATGACTGTTACTATCGGACCACGATAACTACAGTTATGTCAGACCACGCCAGTTAATCCGACATCCGGGCTCGCCTCCCTTCCGCCTCTCCGCCGCGAACTCTACTATGTAACACGGATATACGCAATCGTATAACAACTCGTGGACAAAGTGCAGAGTCATGGTTTTACGCCGTTTCAACCATTTTTATGTCGATAGCGTAACGATTCGATGAATCCATCAAGTCGAAACGTTGGGGAAAATGGATCACGAATTCATCCACACCAGTGGCGCGACGACGCGTTGCTACACAAATATGTATACACGTAAACACATTTTTTTAACGACACTCCCCACACGATATAGAATCATACAGCGCCAAAAATATGTAGAACACTTTATCACTGGGTTTTTTTTTCATTCATAAAAAATTCGATTTTCCGTTGAATATAAAATTATATAATATATGTATAAATAAAAATAGATCATCTGCACGTGGGGGAAAATTTGACGATCTTTTATAACAAAGCGCGACAACTGGAGTGAAAAAATGGCATTGGGTTTCGTGTGCACTCGACTCTGTCCGTGGAGGCGTGCCCCGTAGAATCGCGTTTGCCCTGGGCTCTCCGTTTCGAGTTCAATCTACAAAGTGGTTGGCCAATTGTCAAATATCGTTGAAAAATTGGGACGAACATAAAAATCGTCCATCGACCTCGAAGTACAATTTTAATTTTTTTTTATGTTTCAGAAAATGAATCGCGCGCAAACTTTCGCATCGTTCTAACGTGCGCGAGAAGACAACTTACGGTAATTAATTTCCAATGTCGTGATTCATTTAAAGGTCGAAATGGTGAAGAGGCGTGAGACACCGAACTATAGCGGCACGTCGGATACTGACCTGCGGAATACTCTCGGCCTCTATCTGTAATTACGTTTACAAACTGAAGCGTTATAGCGAGTGGAAGCGAACGAGCTATACGCGGTTCCGAGTGCACGGAACGTAATGGCTGTTACCACTCGGTCGAGCTATGATTATACCGCTGTCCGACCGTCGGATGCTGTGACTACTGTGACGCCTTCTATGCCACCACCGGTCTGGCTCTTGCACTCCGTACTACTTCCTCTCTCCCTCACACTATCTATAGAGATTTCCGCCGATGCTGAATACTGCCAACGAGTTTTGAACGTTCGGTGGTCGTCCGGAAGGGATTTCCGGACAACCGAGTACCGCTGCTACTGCCGGTGCTGCGATTCCAGCTCTGAGTTCGATCGCATCGATTCATTGTTTCGAGGGTCGCTGTATTTTGTTATCCTGGCCACTGGCCGCGACCCTTGTCGTACCCTTTTGCGACCGTTCTCAACACCTGTCGGAATTGGAATTTTCACCCCGTTTCTCAGATTTCTTGCCACTTTCGTTCCCCACTTTTCGATTCTTGCAGTTTCGCACCGTCTCCTTCCGATGAAATTTCGAATTCTCATGATGCAAGTTTGCCTGCCTTATCGATCATTTAGAATAATTTATTGACAAATTTTCTCATACTCCGACGCAGCACAATGTTTTTTTTTATTTCAGGCACAAGTTATAAAATTTTATCTAATCAAGAATATTGTTACGTTCTGGAGGAATAAATAACGCGGGTGTTTGGTTTTGAGGCGGATATTATCAAGCACAAGCACAGCTAAATATCTCAAGCACGAACTGTCAAACATCTGGTCTCTCTAAAAGTCCAATCAAAACGCCCGTCAACTGGTCAGTCGATAATCTGTACGTTTGTCATTTGTTATACCGAGCTATTCCAGTCAACTATACACTGAGAGACGGATCTAGTAAAAATTACCAATAATCTAAGAAAAATTACCACAACGCATAGTAGTACGGCGCCAGCGCGCCACCTATGATAGAAAGTCTGAGATTATCCAAGAATTTTTTCGATAATATCTAAGAAAAATTCTTATAAATCCGGTACTTCCTACCATAGGTGGGGCCCTGACGCTCTACTACTATGTAATATGGTAATATCTCCCAAATGATATAGTAATTTTGACTAGATCCTTCTCTCAGTGTATAATATCGAGTGTCTCCGTCGATCCTTATCTCTATATTTGTCACAATATTTCATTTATAATTCGAGGCATAATATTTTCCATTTAACGTGCGTCATAATATTTTATATTTAACTCGAGTCATAATATTTTACATCTAATTCGAGTTCTAGTATTTGAAATTTAATTGTGAAGTCTTAATATTTTTAATTTTATTCGATATCGTAAATTCCGAGCGAAGCTTTATTTTCCCTTTTCCGAGCCGAGCTTTATTTTCCCTTTTCCGACTGAAACCGTCGACGGTGAGTAATGTGTTACGAGCTTTTTCCGAAAGCTTGACCCACGAGAATTCTCGAAGCTTTCGACAGCCAGTTCGATCCATAGGGCGGAAGAGTACGGAACAAAAAAGAACCATGACAAGATAGGGGCGCCAAGAGTGAAGTTATCCGGAGCTCTTACGGGCGCGATTTCTGCGGAAAAGTTTTCATACTGCATACCGAGCCTCGAACAACTGTACAGAGCAGGGGCGGAAGCTTTGCTCGATAAAGGGATTGTAAAGTCTTCCCGAAACATTCGTTATTGGCCGACACAACGTGATCAAAATACGTTCCGGCCTCTTCTACCGTCTTAGATCAATTCGAATCCCTCCAAATTCTTCTCAGCCGTTATGGCCGATATAGTGATTTTTCACTTCGCTTCAATCACAGACGCCGACAGCTAAACTCTGCCAGAATTTGGCGAACTTGGCGATTAAATACATTTCTCGAACGACCACAAAATTCTTATCGACCCTTTTGCCGAAGGGTTGCTGCAAGTATTTTTTTTTCTTTTTCAAACGTGCGAAAATATAGTATACACCGAAACAAAGGTTTGGTAATATCAACCTCACAGCTGCGGTCACGGAAAATTGGTTTGAATCAATCCAGACGCATTTAAACAGACTGCACCGTTATTGAATCAATACAGCTGGTGGGATTGTGTCAATTGCGTATAGCAGTTACTGCGATTACAACGTTGGTTCAAAGTGAACCAACGTTGCACGAATCAACTGTTTTTCGATTCAATCGTATATCCCACACGGAAATTTATATATTTAATTTATATGTGAAATATAGATGAATATATTTGGAATGTATTCAAATATATTTAACATACATCTCCATTTTTGTATATATGCGTTGATATATTTTGTATACACATTAAATATATGCAAAATACATACGTATTTATATTCGATGAAAACACATGTACGTTACATATGATATATATTCAGCATACATGTTAAATGTATTTCTCGTATATGTTAGATATATGTCAACATTTATACGAAATATATATTGGTTGTGTGTTAAAATATATTTGAAGTATGCAATGAATACATGTTAACGTATATTTAGAATATATATTAAACATATGGTCACTATATACAAAATTGAAATCCATATCGATTCAAACCGAATCGTCGATTCTTTAATTCTACATTTTTTTTTTCAAATTATACGTATGTGCGGTACATAATTGCAAAGTAATTTAGCAATTTAAGTTAGTCCTTGCATACTAATTGACTTCACGTGCGATCTGAGAAAACGGAGAGAGGATTGCTAAGACTCTCCGATGGGATAAAAATCTGGAATAATCTAGTATATGGAAGGTGCTTGATTGATTTAGCATAATAATAATTAACAAATCATCGTCATCTAAAAAAAATCTGTTGACGGCTGATGTGTTAATCAATTGGTATTTTGTATTAATTTATTAGTAACATTTTCGTTTTCTATTATGCACAATGAATATCTTCAACACCTCCCATACGTTTGATTCATTTGAGATTTTTATCCCATCGACAACTGTTTCCAATTGTCTCTCAACTCTCTTCGAATCTCTTCTTCTTGTTCCTTGTTGGTTTTATGCCCCGAGGCCAAGTATCAGTTTTTCCAATCTCACATGAGGTCAGACTACGCAAGGATTATCTTAAGGCGAGTCTAAACCCCCTCTTGCTCGCTCTCACATGACCCCTATCGCGCTGTCTCTCGATGATTATTATTGGTTTTCATGCAATCATTACTTTTAACTTTATCTATTGTTTATATATTCAAAATATAACGTGTCTTGATTCTAAAATTATGTTGGATGTAAAAAAAGCAGTAACAAATCATGATCGTATACTAGAAAAGTATTATTCAAGTACTGTGAAACGTTGCTGCAATGTAAAAAGATTTCCGCGTGAATACTGATAATGAACGTGTGGATTCAGGCCAGCTTCTCAGTCACAATTGATAAATAATCGATTAGAGTTCTCTTCCACACGGATTATACACGTTTCAAAAATAAAAATTTCAAGTTTAAGATAGCCGAGTGGTTACGGTCACAGTCTACAAATCGGAAGGTCCAAGGTTCGAGTCCCCATGGCGGTCAAAAATATTCAATGTTTTTTCAGTGTATTATTTCTTTACACGATTAGAATAATCATCTGAAATGCGAATGTGAATTAACTAGACCAAAAAAGTAAGAATTAATCAGGAAAAAAAAGTTGAAAATAATTTTTTACATTTTACAAATGACATTTTGCATATATTTGAGATATATTTAAAATATATTTTTCATGTATTTTAAATATATGCACATATATGAAAAACGGCAAAATGTATCAAAAAAAAAATATATTTTACATATATTATATACACATTTGAGATACATGCGCTCATATATTCAGAATACATCTCGAATATATTATTACATACATTTTCACATATATTTGAAATATATAATTTCCGTGTGGGATACTGTCACCGCACAGACAGTATATTATTTTGACTTGAACGTATATTTGTTCAATTTGAATAAAAAATGTGATTCGACGTGTTCGTAATATATACGAACATTTGGCATTTTGAAAATAATTTTATTCGATTCGGCATAACGTCAATATAGTAATTCACAAATATTATACCCACAATAAACAACTTTCAAGGTATTTCGATATTTCAATATCAAATCATCGAAGTTGAACGTAAGTTAATGAATAACTTATTTATCCGGAGAATAACTTATATATCCGATAAAAATTATACATATCAATAAGCGATTGTAGCGTAGTGGTAAGGTACTAGGTCAGAATGCGTTAGGTTCGGGGTGCAAGTCCTGCTAGGATATATAGAATTTTAATTTATAAAAATTGTGTTATATTGATAAGTAGCGGTATACTGATAACAATTGAACATATAAAAGACGATGTAACCATGTAGGAAATTAATTAGTAACAAATAACGTAAATAACCGTACTGGGACCCAACTCCAAATTGAATTGGGCCAAATATTTTTTTCCTTTGTGTGACTAGATATTTGTTTCAAACAAACATTTTTTTTTCGATATGATTGCCTATTCTGTTCGATCACACATATTCTTAGTTGGGGCAATGAAATGATTTTTTTATGCTGATGTAACTTTGCAGTAAACTTAACTAAATATTTTCTTCGGCACCCGCAACCGTCGGATTAGGTTGATTCAAACAAATCCTGTTTGATCTTACCAAACCTTTTTTCGGTGTATGATAAGCTCGAGTCGCCCTGCAGCGATCAAATGTTTGCCCGCACTCAATGTGCCGCAGAAGTTCACCGGTGTGAAGTGGACTGTGGCCCTTGTGCTACGGCATTAATGCGACAATGCTAATAGGGCTTGACAAAATACATCCGGAGCCTCGGTACACTTACGCGATACAAAACCCGGCTCGCGTGCGTCCATTCGCAAATGCGAGCACATGTCCTACTCCCATATGCCGTTGACTATTCCCGTTCGAAGGACACTGTGTGCCAGACACCAACACCCTCGCAACCTCCGGCTTTCTGTATATTACGAGGGATTTGCTTATTAAGTATACGATTAATTGAAACATGGAAACGTTCCAGCCGCCTAGAATGCCGCTGCACACCGCGCGGTAAATATGCATAAGCAATTCTGCATCTGCTGTGTGTATAGTACTGAATTCACGGTAGATATATTTACGCTCGCGAAAAGGTCTGCGGAAACCGGCAGCCGAGTGCAAATTAACTGCGCAGTTCGTACACCTCGGAGTTGGCCACTTTATTTCATTTTTTTTTAGTACGTGTCTTATCCTGTGGACTCACGGGACATCGCCGGGCAGTTTTGTGCTCTCGTAACTAATTTTTTTTTATGTTTTATTTTTTTTAAGGGAAACAAGCGTTAGTTTTCCGGCTAGCGTAGAACTCTTCGGACCTTGATGACGGTTTGTATCTGCGCTCGTCGTATTCGTTGCAGTTCCCACACGCCTTTCGACGAAACTCCGAAATCAGTTAACCCGAGTCCTCGTAAGTTTTCGGGCAACAGTTGAGCTTTTTCATCGTGTGTTTGGAGATACGGTATAAAAGCTCTTCGCGGGATAGAATACGTGAGCGAAGTAAGAAAAACGCGAGAGCTCACGTCGTCGTATACTCGAAACGTAATAATGAAACCGAAGTGCCGCGGTCGCTTCCGTTGCCGAGTCGACCGAGCGCTGCGGATTTCCGGACCTACCGTAACCGTCCTTCGGCCATTTTTCTCGAAGGGATGCTTGTTGTGTGTTTTTATTTTATTTTTTATTCGTTCGCTCTCGGCGTTACCTTCCAATATTTTTCTCCTCTCTCTCTCGAGCCGAGTCTTCCGCTTCTCTATTCTTTTTTTCAACACAAGAATCTCGCACCATCACGACCGCGACGACCACCGCTAGGATTTTACCGTGAGCACGCTTCCCTTATTGTAAAATAAAAAAGTTGTTCTCCGAGAGCGAGGCGCGAAGCCCCGTTAAAGCTTTCGCTTTAAAGCTTTGCAACTTCGATGGAAAGTTCGCCTTTCCTAGGTTCGCCGGTGCTCCGCTCCGAAGTATCGGCAAAATCCCTCACGCCCGATGTGCAGCGCTGCCGCGGCCGAGAGTTCGCTACGCTGTGCAAGCTCGTCGACCTTTTCGATATTATTATTGCTCTGGGCGAGCCTTCCGTTATGACGCAGCTATACGTACAGCTATATGATAGCGCTCTTCGGTGGTACGTCTTTACTATATTTTTACACCTTTTTTCTTTACAATTCTCCCATTTTCCACGTCTATTCGCGAATTCAACAGAATAATACGAGCTCGCGAGCCGTACGGCGGAGGTTAATCCGGTCATGACAATTATAAAAATTATGTAACCGGATTCGACGTACCCGCTGATAAAATGTTTCGTTCGCGAATTTTATTTCACACGCGCCATAATAATATGAATTTGTAATCAGAGTGATCTTCGACGAAATAACGAATGAGGATCAAATTGATTTCGAAGAAAATAAATAAATTGTGTGTGCCAATTGTAATTGGCTCGTTAGATTGTCATTTCACAAAATTGTCCTGGTGATATAAATTTTTCCCATTCTCTAAATTTGGCCACGAGAGCGGAGGATATTTTATCGTAAAGCAAATTAATTCATTGTTCACCCGGGCTTTACCATTTACTGTTTCGTGCGGGACGAGTTACGTAGCTTATGTAAATAACGTTTTTGTCAAAGCTCAATAATTACAAAAATTACGCAAACGCATTGGACGAATCCGCTGATAAAATTCTTTGCCCGAATTTTATTTCATACGCGCCATAATTCCAGCAAAATAACGAATGACGATTAAAATGTTATCGAAAAAAAACTGCCATTGCCAATTTAAACTGCACGTTCGATTGTAATTTCACAACATTTTCTCGGTGATATCAATTTTCCGGAATTTCCGATTTCGTCCAAGGGAGCGGAGGATATTCCATCGTAAAGTAAATGAATTCATGGTTTATCCGGGCTGTGCCATTTACGGTTTTGTGTGGGACGAGCTACGTGGCCCACTTTATGAGTCACGTAAGCTTTACATATTGCATGGGCGCTACGTGAACAACGAAGACGAGAAGGGACGAACGAGTACAGTGATGTTGGGAAGAAAGCATAGAACCGAAACGAGGAGGGGGACCGAGAACGGTGATGCTGCGATATCACCTAAAAGTTTTCTCGTCCCCCCTCGCGTCCCTCCACGGAATCGCGTACCATGTCAACGGCGGCGAGTACGACGGCCGGAGGAGGAGCATTAAATAAAAACGTTGTTCTCTGTATCGTCGGAGCGACAAACAACGAGTCGTTCCGTGTGCGTTACGTGAGACCGTGAAAACGACTGAAACAGCGGGGAAGAGTCTCGAGACTGTTGGATCCTCCCGGTTCGCAACTTCTTAAACTCCGATCCTCTCTCCGTGTCCCGCTTTTACTGTATGCACACTCAAGAGCGCGCTTGTTGCGACAGTGAAAAAAAAGCGGGGTAGAGATAAACGCTCCGGCAACCGGCACAAGCGAGGTGTCACTACTTCATTTTTCTCCTTCACAGTTTCACATGCATCTTTTCATTGCCGTCGCGCTCAGTGCGTTTGTAATATTAACGTCTATGTAATAATAAAGTTCATGTCGATTGGGCACTCACGCCGACACTCACAAATACCCTGTTAGATCTTAATTAACCTCCGATTTTAAACAATCAGTTGTTTAACATAATACCCCAGGTACGGTTTTAGAGTCAGGCTGACGTTGGGCCAACTATGAGCGCCTGAGTTAGAAAGTCAACCCGACTCTCGTCGCCAATGTAGGCCCAACTACCAGTTAAAGAGGTTCGGTGAAGAAAGTAAATCCAAGATAAAAATCTGCATTTTTTTTGTATCATAGCTGTAACTTTGATGCATACGTACGCGAAATTTCCAAGGGATTTACCGCGCAGATTCGGAGATATGAAATTACAAATTTGTGATATTCTACGCGTAAAAATAACAAAGTAAACAAAATATTGTATTATTTACGTTTTCTTGCATATGCTAGGTCCGAGTTATAATCATAAAAAACACATAATTTGTGTTCGTCAAAATTTTATGAATGTGGCTATAGTTAAAAATTTGAAGATTACCGCAAATTTGTTAAAGATATAATTAATAGTTTGCGGGAATGTATGATACGGCTGGCGTGTCCTCTCGCTCGTTCGCCGCCTGCCTCTTACCCCTCTTACCGCGTAACACAACAGTGCCTATCCCCTGTCTGCCACTGCCACCGATCCTCCTTAACCTCGGGATGATAACATCGGCCCAACGTTAACAAATGTCATTGCCCTAATATTAACTGCCGATGTTCAGCTAACGTTGAATGGAAAATATTAATAACAATTTAAAAAAATTATTTTTATCGATTTGTATGACTTTTAAATGCTTTTTCATCATCATACAGTGACTTTTTTCTAGTTTCTTATCATCGCACATTGAAATCATCACAATCAATTTTTTGTCGGTAATGACGACTCGAACCTGTGACCCAGGGACGATTAGTCGACGCTCTTACCCACTCGGCTATGCTCACCTTGGAGATTTTCTTTTCGAATCTTATATAACAGCTGCATGTTTACTCCATCTCTAATATTATCTTGCCAATTGCTTTAAATTGTCTAAGATTTATTATTTTATTTTTTTTTATTCACACTGTAATCAATAATGTTGATGAAACTTGTCTTAGTTTCCTTGGGAGGGAAACTTAGGATGTCTCCACTACAGTACAGTAGATAAAACTATAATAAAGGAATCTGGGATAATAAAAAAGGATTTGTGCAAAAAAAAAAACATCATTGA
The DNA here is from genome assembly GCA_963922035.1 of Amblyjoppa proteus. Classification (NCBI taxonomy): domain Eukaryota; kingdom Metazoa; phylum Arthropoda; class Insecta; order Hymenoptera; family Ichneumonidae; genus Amblyjoppa; species Amblyjoppa proteus. The sequence goes on from OY998233.1 coordinate 15,771,459, forward strand.
TTATAAATATTTTATGTTGGACGTTGGCTGAACGTCGCTAGTCGGTACTGGGCCGAAGTCGTTCGACGTTGTGAGTAAACGTCCACTTAATATCACCGAAAACGCATCATTACGACAATACGCCAGCGCCGGCTCAGCTCTGGTAAGCAGTGTTTTGCCAACTATTGAGCCCAGCGTTGGAGTGGTTGTCAATTGATAGTTTAGCCAATGCTGGACATCCGAGGTCCGACCATCGGCTGCGAACCTGCTGCTAACTAAAAGCTAATCCACGGCCATTATCCGAGCGTCGACCAATCGCACCTGGGACTATTAATTTGCTCATATATATATTCGAGCAATTATGTGCGTATCGCTAGTCGCACGTGCTTAACATCTTAAAGTGTTATGTTTTATGTAACCCCTGCCACTGTATAACCCTGTTCTATATTCTATAATATATATTGTAACGACTGTGTGAATGAATAACGCGCGTATTAGGTTTTGAGGCGGATATTATTGGTATAATCACGGCTAAGTATCTCGAGTATGAACTGTTGTAGCGAGAAATTTTAATTCAAAAAGAAATTGTACGAAGAAATGTAGACAGCGTCGTATTCCGTGGATAAGTACAAATTCGTAGATTCGGAAGGGGAAGAGAGACTCGCGTAGTCCGAAACCCGATGATTTGTAGACGGTACTCGTCATCGAACTCTCGTCGAGTGTGGACGTCTCTGTCCACCTCGTTCTATAAATTCACGCAAATTGTACACCGTTTGTGAATAGCTTACAACCTATATGGGAAGAGTCCAAGAGGAGCGAAATCGGCATCGACAGCTCAGTTGTCTCCAAGCTAAACTAGCCGGAAGGGCTCCTCTCTGCGTTCAAAGAGACACTCTCTGTCAATCAGAGCTCATAGTTTGTACGGTTGTTACAGAGAGTTGTCATCCTTTACGTTATAAAGTCTCTATTGTATTTGATCTTAATTAAGTAGATTTAGCAGACAGAGGGTATTGTCGCGAAGGTAATCTTATTGTGTATTAATAAACAAAAGAAATACGTGCAATAAAGAAATACCTGCAACAATGATTGTACTGATTGAAGTTACCACTGATAATAATCACAATAAAACCATCAAGGGAGCACAGAAGAGCCTTCCTTCAACGACACATCTACGTATATTTGTTACTTTGACATCACTCGCTCGCATCTATCATCCTAAAACCATAAAGCTATCGGTACAGAAGGCGATATCTCCATCCCCGGTGTAAAGCGCTAACCCGACGTTGACCCGAAAAGAGACTGTGTTACTGACTTTCTTATATTCTAACAAGTTGGGTACGACGTAATAACTCACAGGTACTCAAAAATATTTACAGACACCCACAGATACTGACAAACACACACAGCCACTCGCACAGACACTCACAAATACTCACAATCACTCACACAGGTACTCACAGCCACTCACACAGATACTCCCAGATACTTATATTCTAACAAGTTGGGTACGACGTAACGACTCACAGACACTCTCAGACACTCACAGATACTCACAAATACTCACAGACACTCATAGCCACTCACACAGATAGTCACAGAAACTCACAGATACTCACAGATACTCACAGATACCCACGGATACCCACGGATACCCACGGATACCCACGGATGCCCACGGATACTCGCGGATACCCGCGGATACCCGCGGATACCCGCGGATACCCGCGGATACCCGCGGATACCCGCGGATACCCGCGGATACCCGCGGATACCCGCGGATACTCGCGGATACTCGCGGATACTCGCGGATACTCGCGGATACTCGCGGATACTCGCGGATACTCGCGGATACTCGCGGATACTCGCGGATACTCGCGGATACTCGCGGATACTCGCGGATACTCGCGGATACTCGCGGATACTCGCGGATACTCGCGGATACTCGCGGATACTCGCGGATACTCGCGGATACTCGCGGATACTCGCGGATACTCGCGGATACTCGCGGATACTCGCGGATACTCGCGGATACTCGCGGATACTCGCGGATACTCGCGGATACTCGCGGATACTCGCGGATACTCGCGGATACTCGCGGATACTCGCGGATACTCGCGGATACTCACAGACATTGCGACTGCGAGCAGCTCGCGAGCCAACAAAACCGCTAGTAGATTTTTATACTTCACGCGGGGGTTGTTTTGCTTTTGTTTTGACTAAATTAAATTTTAAGTAAAAAATATTTTATTGTAATGCAGCTGTACAATCTTTTCCGCTAATCAGAAGCGAATTAAATTCTCTTGGAAAAATGTAATAAAAAAAAGCATACGCCTCGGCAATGTTCACCCCGTTCGTTACCCTGCAGCCTGGATCCGTGTCTCACCAAATTGACAAGTATAACGTCTCATGCAGAAACCATTTCTTTAAAAAAATATAGAATAATATAAATTCTCATATTATTATATCTCAAGCCGTGTTGATCCAACGACATCGGTCATACTGGTGCATCTAGATAAGTTAAAAGACAATGGACACGGCAGATAACTCAGACTTCCCGGAAAAACCATCAAGCAGCAGGGGGAGGTGACCCGTATTACCCCAAATATCCATACGCGCCGTGATGAGTGTCTCGTTCGCTCCCCACTTCTACGACACGGCTAGTTTAGCTTATGGTACGACAACTTTCTGGGAACACCAGGAACGCTTCAGGGAATAACAAATAACCTTTAGCCACAACATTGTCACCCTTAGTTACGATTCGGCATATAAGAAGACCAAAACGCCAAAAGGGTATATCAGTCCACCTCGAACCACCGTATGTACGACGTCAGTCAACATCGAACCACAATACGTACAACGTTAGTCAGTCAGTCAGTCAGTCAGAAAACATTAGTTAACATCCGACCACTGTACGTGTCCGCGTACAGTGGTCGGATGTACGTCCGTACGTACGTGTTCCGTACGTACGTGGTATGGTAGGCTCCGCAAATTATACTTCGAAGACATCCCAACTGGAAGTCATAGTTCATAGCTCGTGCGACTTTTTCCGTGTCATCACGCGCGCATTCTATAAAGACTATCTATCTTTACTCTACGGATAAATATTCAATTTGTATGCGTGTTATATGTGAATTTATTGTACCATCTCACCGAGTTAAAATATTGTGAACAAATAAATAATGTGAGGATTTTAATACTTATACGATAATTGATCAAATCTTTAACCGCGACCAATTAATTTGCAAGCTTGCTTCGATTATCGATTACGAACGACCATCCATAAAACCATAAATACTATAGTGTAAAAGGCGAGGTTTTTGTCCCCGGTGTAAAGGACTGCCCTGCTTTGGGCCGAGAAGAGAAACCAACAGTCTTGCGCTCTCCCTTACACTCTCACGAGTTGGGGCTGAACGAAACACGCGAAAGGCGCTTCGCAAACCGCTCAACAATCAAAGAAAGAAAATCCCTCAAGAACCGTTTAGGCGAGAACGTACGAATAATTATGCTCAACAATTGAATTAAAGCGCAGACGGAGTTCTGCGAACGCGCTTGGCGGTATTTTGTGCAGTATAATACATTTGCGGAGTTTAAACCCCGTGAGTCGTACGGTTTAAAATACCACCTGTTTGTTTGCCTTTCGTAAGCCGCGCTCTAAACTTCGTTGTGTAAATGTATCACGAGAACCTGGTCGAGAGTGTGAGGGTGTCGCCGTGCTTGAGGCATGAATTATTAAACGATTGTAAACGAGCACGGAGTGCCGAGCAACAACACCGGCCAAAGCTCCGAGCAATCGATTAATTAATCAAACCCGCTCAACGAGAATTTTCTGTACACATATTAAATTAATTAATCTAAATTCTAAACTACCAGGCACGAAACTCAATGACCCCAATGCGTTCCCCCGAGTCGGGCGGCGGAGGGCGAAAATGGACCAGGGAAGCTCCTTTCATCACGTCGCTCATATTCCTCTCAAGAGCCACTGCTTTTCCGACGCTCGTCCCTCGTCATCCAACGCACACATAGTCATTCGTGTTTGTCTTCGGAAAATATTTTCCCCAACCCGGAGTGCAGCCCTGGCTTATACTCGTGGCTATCAGTATCATATCCGCGCATATTGAATCTGGCGAGCGTGGCGATAAACCCGTAGAAGTGAGGCAAAGGAAAGACTCGCCTGACACGCGGACCATATAGTGATAACTGCGAATGCCGAGTGCAGATACGGGGATATCGGGAGCCGGCCGGGGGGGCTCAATGAATTATTGAACAATCGTAAATGAGCCGATAGAGGGGAAGAGCCGCGTTCGATTAACGATTTAATCGAGCTACTACATCACTCTGTAGCTCCGACTCGCAGTACGTTTAATCGAATTTACATAAGATCCGTGGAAGGGGATCGGCGGGAAGGGATAAGGCTGCTCGGAGAGGCTGGACGGACACCGAGCGTCGATCCTTTGCCCGGCGTGCGCATAACGGGACGATGAAGAGGGGCGGAGACGAGGGTTCACCCGAAGATTTTCCTCGGCGTTCTCTCGTCGTGATCGTATAGTTCCTCGTCGGCGGGCAAGAACCTAAGCCGGAGAACCGGGCTGGATCTCGCACGGACGGAGCATCGATGTAGAGGCGCTGAAAACCTCTCAATATGCATGGGGTGTCGCGGTTCATTCCGGTGCGCCCCGGACGACCGGGAGGCCTGAACAGGTCGAGCTTTCCAAAAGCAACCGAGCTACGAGCCGTTGGCTCGATCGACAATACGGGCTATTTCTTACGGCGAACGTACGAAGGGTTCACACGTACTTTCGGAATAGAATCCAACCCACTATCTCCATTCTTCTTACCATTCGAAAAGGGATCTCACGCCCGACAATTTCGCTTCCGTAAATTTTATTTGCGTCTCGTACAATTGCAATGTAATTTCATCCTTTCGTAGTTTCTTTTTTTGTCGGATAAATTTTGTAGACTCCCATTGCAGCGCTCTTGTTAGCGGTTCTAATTTGGCCCTTTAGCTTTACTGATTAATTAATCCATCTCTTCTTTCCATAATTATTAACATTTTCTGTGACGTTTATAGCTTTGATTAATATTTGAGTGATATCTTTGGGAGCTGAGATTGTTCGATACTGCCCGACGCTCAATCACACCTGCAACTCGTTTATGGCTTTCTGATACCTTCAACCTCACCTTCCGCGTACTATCAAGTCGTGTTTGGATCCCATTTCGACCCCATGCAGTATACGAGTCGCGTACTGTGTTCGCGGGGCAGTGAAAACTTGTAGGGAAGCGAAGCCCTTTCCGCTTGCTGCAAGTGGTAGCAAGCGGAAAGGGTTTACAGAGCTGTAGAGGCTTCAGTGAGCGGGTGTTCTGGCTTTTCCTCCGGCAGGCTTTCACCCCGTAGAATAACACATTTTCTTAACAATGTGCATCACCTCTGCGCGGCACGTGTATCGACTACGATCCGCGCTGTTCACCCCTCTCGTCTGACTGCTTCGTGCCGTCTCTAATGCGGCGAGAATCGATATAACGCGAGTGTATGTATAGTTCTGTCTATGCTGGGTATATCTTCATAAATGTGATTGGTTGGATCTGCGGTTTCGGGAACGACGATTGAATATAGAGAAAAATGAAATATGAAATTTAAAAAAACACCCGACTGAAAAATAATCGTTATTCTTTAAAAAATATTGGTAGTAAAAGTAACTTCAAAAAGGATGAAATAATTCATTATGAAACAATATTTAATATTGTTAGTAATTAATAGTAGTAATAATTAATAATAACGAATAATTGTTAAATTAATTAATTGTAATTATATCAATTCGTTCATAATCTTCGCTACAGTCGGGAGACGGCTTCCGATCCGAAGATTTATATTTATATATGATAATATTCTGCTACCAATTTTATTTATGTGGATATAGAACTGTGTTTTTTATAACACAGTTCTATATCTTTATGTCTTTAAAAAGCATAAAATAAAATTTTTAATTTTATTTTATGCTTTTTTAAAGATACTTTTTGTTAAACTTTTTTTTTTATACGATTCTTTTAGAGCAAATTTTTCATTGTAATTTTTTTATATGTTGACGTAACTTTTTGCAGTCGGGAGGTTTTTACATTTTTTTATAAATTTTTTCCCTGATACAATTTTCTAAGTGTCGTTCCTCCGATATAATTTTCTAAATCATGTATGTCTCCAATACTATTTTCTATGTGTCTTTCTTTTTCGATGACATTTTTTATGTGTCGTTCCTGTTCGATGCAATATTTACAAAGTGGAACAAAGAGCAACAGTACATAGAAAATTGTATCGCAGAGGAACGACACATAAAAAATTTCATCGGAGAAGAAAGACAGAAAATTATATCGCTGGCATATATCAGGTAGGAACGACACATGAAATGAATAAAAAATGGTATTCGAGAGGAACGATAGAGACAAAACTTCATCGAAGAAGAAAGACCCATAGTAAATTATATCGCTGGCATATATTAGATAGGAACAACACATAATAATTATTATTTATTTAAACCATTACGTACTATGCTTCGTGCGTTTGAGGTTATGGTGCACCGAGATCGGATGGCCAACAAACAATGTGGAGTTCCGAAAATATATCGCAGAAAATGGCGCTCAATTTTCAATATATTCGAGTGACTATTTAGTAAATCGTATTTATTTCTACCAATATTGTGCAGATTTTAATTTTGCCTTGAAAACATTGATGACGGTGCGTCAAAGAATAGCTGTATCAAATTTCGTCAAGTAATTTGTAGCCGTTTACAAGAACATCGCGGACAACGAAATCGCTCATCGCGGTGAAACGCATAACTCCCGTCTTTTTGCCCTGACGGGCAGTCGGGAGTTAAAAAGCCGAATTCTCGGGAAATTATCATTTTGCTTCCTCATAGAGGAAGCTTTGTTTTGGTGAACATTTTTTTTGTCACACGTGCATGAATCGCGGCACTTTACATGGCAGTCTCGAGAGCCGAAAGTGGCCTATTGCATGCCAGTTGTGAACCTGTGGTGAAATGACAGACTCGCGCATGCGCAGTTCGCATTTCGTTCACTTTCGTCCCTTGGGAGTTCACTTTCGACGTTTTCGTCCCTGGAGACGTAACCTCACTTTTCAGTATTCGTCTCGCGCGACTGCCATTCCAAGCGCCGCAGATTCTTGCACTTGTAACAAAAAATATGATGTGTAACGAGGATCGAATTGACGATTGCGACTCGTGTGATCGCAACGTCGAAAAATCACATTTAGAAAAAAACGTCTGGATGTATGTGTGCATGTGCATGTGTGTGTGTGTGTGTCAGTCCCGCAAAATTCAGCCGTCTATAACTCAAGGACGATATTATCAATCGGGTTGAAATTTCGCAGGCATGTAGAGCAGTTGGGTGTTACAAGTTTGTTACATTTTACGCAATAATTGAAACACTCATTCAGATTTTATCAAATTTTGAAATAAATAAATAAAAAAATTGTATTTCAAATATTGAGGAAGAAGCTGAGTAAGTTAGATTTATGATGCGTGTGAAAAACAGATTAAATATAGTCCCTGAGCGACGACCAAAGAAAATCTTTTTCAGGAATTTTTATACTAAATATTGCAAAAATGAGTAATGTTGCGTATTTTTAAAAACGATTTTTTTGCTTCTCCATGGAATCGCGGGAAAACTCAGGGGCTTATCATGTTCTATGGCCAGAAATACACAAGATGAAGTACAGTAGAACCTCGATTATCCAAACCAATTGGAGCCGACACCAGTTCGGATTAACAATTATTCGGATAATCGAGTTATGAATAAAAAATATAATAATAACATACGTAATGAATATGAGTTACTTTATATATAAATTCGCATACAAAAATTACACATATACTTTGGAACATATTATTGAACGCTTACTTTAAGCATTATTTTTTATACAGTCATCAATTTTTGGTTGTATAAGCGTATGATACAAACTTGCGCACGCCTGCAACAAAGTATCGCTCGACGATATGTAACAAAGAAATTTTGCGTCATGGTTCGAATAATAAAGGTTCGGATCAAATCAATTCCTGGTCGGATAATAGAAGTTCGGATAAAATGTATTACAGTTCGGATAATAGAAGTTCGGATAAAATAAATTGCAGTTCGGATAATCGAGGTTCTACTGTATATGACGGGTTTGATAAAGCTAGACAAAGAGTAGAAAGAGTAGAAAGATTTTTTTAGTAGAAATCTAGTGCCAAAAAAATTCTGGAACAGTAATCCATGTATTTTTTCACGCCGAGCACAGATCCAACAAAGTGAAGCGCAACGTTCTTTTAACAAAACAATTTTTTTAATAGTTGCAAATTAAAATTTTCTTACGTCTTCCTCATAAAAGTTGAAAATTTGAATTATCATATCGCTTTCTCATAATGTTGCTTTATTCGTAAAGCTTCCTCTATGAGGGAGCAAAAATAAAATATAAAATAGGCTGTCAGCCAATCAACAATTCTATTGTGTACGTGTATGTGCTGGGCATACGCCTACATAAAGATGATCTTCAAACCGTATATTCGAACGTGACGTTATAGAGAAAGTTTAAAACATTTTTTATTCTTTAAATATTTTCATTAATGTGCTTTCGAGATTCCGATCGTGACACAACAAATCTATCGCGAGGATTCCTAGTACGTCCGGGATCGCAGCATCGAATAGGGTCGACGATTCACTCCTCGACGCATTTGTAGTCGGCCCACGACACTTGAGGGGTAAGGACGTCGTACAAGCGAACGCAAAGGGCCGATAACACGAGTGCTTGCTCAAAGGCACTCTCGAGTCATGGCGACAAATACCACTGGCTTACAGTCAGTTCTATTCAATTGTGAGCTATGGTACTGCGGATAAACACTCGGTTGGTTGGACAATTAAACCAATCTGCTAAGCGTTCTTATACCAATTGCTTTTGTAGTCTCTCAACCTTACGAAAATGGAAACAGCATGTGAACAATTTTTTAATGCCTGACTACAGAGCTTTTTCAAGTCTTATTTGCCGTTCAAGTGAAGTTATGTTAGGTTTTTTCTCTTATGTTTGCATACATCAACAAAACAGTTTGACGTCGTCCATTTCTAGTTTACCTTCACTAATTACAGACACATTTTCATCAAACACACCCAGAAAAAAGATTTATTAAAATCAAATAAATTTCGATCTTCAAATGACGTTTATTAAGATAAAAGAAATGTTTACTTGATTTAACAAAATGTTTATTAGATTGAAATAACGGCTATTTTTTAGTGTAAGTAAAAAAAATTATTCAAAGATTCGTAATTTAAAATAAATGTTTATTCGCGTCAAAGAAATCGTATCTTTGACGTCAAGACAAACGCGATTATTATCCGGTAGCACGCATTACAGAGTCGTCACCGCATCAGTCGCCTGAAAACATCTCTCGCTGATACACAGTAAAAAAAATGTTGTACTTTTTACAAAAAATATTGTCCACAAACTTCCATAATTTTTCGTTTGTTAATTTTCTAGATTTACAAACAAAAGTACAAACTTGAATCGTCAATGATACATGAAATAAAAGGACAGTTTCGTATATTCAACTAAGTAACAAACGAGTTTGTCACTTATTTAACAAAATTATTTTAACGAAATTTCGCATTCCGATTTCACGAAATTATTTTTTACTGTGTAGAACAAGTTTATATATATTCCTTACGGGAAACTGCTACGGTGCAATAGAGAGCCAACTCATCGGTTCGTTTTTATGAAACTTTGATTACTTCAAGCTGTCTACATCGATCGACTTGTGGTTGTAGAATGAGTTCTCGAAGAACCAATTTCGAGATTGGTTATGTTATGAGTATAACTAATGTGCGACGTGATTAGTGAAATCGTGAGTCGATAACGGATCTGTATGCTTATTTTATAATAAAGCATTGCTTGTTGATGCTTCGTTGATAGTAAAAATGACTTATTGAACAAAAAATTCATTTCCGCATCATTCATATATCACATGCTTCCCGTACGATCAAAAGTAGCAGATCTGTAATGAAATACATAAATAAATTATTTGATATAAATATCTGTTCATTAGGTCCAAATAAACGTTATTGAATAATAAGAATAATACTATCAAACAAATAAATATATTTGAATTCAATAAACGCTCTGTTAGGATATGAAGCAAATAACAAATTTTCTTCCTCCTTAATAAATTTTCTTTGATTGGAATAAACTTTTTTCTGGGTGCAGTGAAAACGTCACATCGAAGAGGTACGTTGAGACGTCGAGAGGTATTGCCGATGAACAGACGCAAAGAATTCACCGAAGAAGAGAAATACGCGAAAAGTGTGATAGCCAGCTGAACCGAGAGTGAGAAGAACGAGGATAGAGGCGAGGCAGAAAAGAGGGGAAGAAGTAGAGCAAGTTAGAAGGGAACAGGCTGTGGATGCGCGTAGAAGAAAGAGGGATGAGAAAAAAAGAAGAAGCTCGAGGCGATGTTTAATGCAAACTCATCGATTCGCCAAACCCTCGGGACATTTTTCTCCCTCCGGTGTGGTAGATTCACGTTCGCGCCGAGCCGAACCGCCTGCTACACGGTAAAAGTATACCGCAGCTCCGAGGTTTCTCGAAGGCTCCGAGCCCGCCCGCTTCTGACGCCACGTTACGGAAAGATTGCGGGCGAAGATTCTATGAGTGATGATGGCCGGTAAAGTCAGATGCGTGGGGGAGGTTGAATAAAGAGAAAAACAGGTCTGTTGGGGCGTTAGGAGAGAAAAAGGGAAAGCGATAGGGCGAAGCTTTGGGGAATATGAGCATCGTCAAGCCCCTAAAATCCATCCTCTTGACCCCGACGCACGTCGATGTTTTTCCCGTTTCGTCATATTCCTTCTTCCCTCTTATCCTCATCTTCTTTCCGTTACATCCGCGTACTCTGCCGGACGGACAAACCCACGCAGTCCTTGGCCTTCGGACAGAAAACCAATAACCGGTTTTTTTCATTTTCGAGTCTCCCTCCATTCGCAGCTGATCCGATCACCCGAGAATCGCCGGGGACTGCACCGCAAGTGCTCAATCTCCAAAAACTTCGGTTACGGACTTCTGTGACGCATCGCGAGTATCTCTGGAACGAGCATCGCGTAAACGACTCTCGCTTCCTCCTGATTGGGCGCATAATTTTCTCCCATCGCTCCGCCGACCGTGGACGAGTAAAAGATACCCAAACGTCGGGAAGTTTCCTTCGCTACTCTCGTTTTCTCCTTCCAACGAGCTCTCAATCTCCTCGCTCGCTCTATGTTATTCTCATCTCACACTCGCCAAGACTACCGGCGCATACCGCCCCGGAGAATGAAACATCCCCCGGGCGGAACGAGGAAAAAAATGGTTTCCGTGTGGAAACGCCCGGAATAGAGAATCAGAGGGTGATACGGTTCTCTGGACCACCGCCGCTGCGGGTAGCCAGCCGGCTGTTCCTCCAGTTCCAGGGTGCGATGAAGCCCGGGAGTAGTTTCACCGTCCCCGCATCCTCGCCATGCACGATCCGTCCCACTGTGGTAACCTCGATTCATGACCACCATTAGTCTCTTACGAGAGACGATTTCGCGTTGTTATCTCGGCATCGTATCACGGACCGAGACTGCCACGTTTATTTTTAAATAAACGTTATATTACGTACGGCACACACCGAGGGTTTATGTATGTATGTAGTCGAGCGAGAGCTTCTCGACCGGAGAGATCTGGGTATATGTATACATATATGGGAACTATATTTCTTTTTATTTTGGCGGCCCCCGGGCGTGGAGGAGCAATGACCGTGACGCTCTCGATTCATGGCTCTTCATGTATTTTTCACGAGAAAGGGAAAAATATGTACGGATTGAGATTCCCCCGAGGGATTAGTATCTTCGGGATTGAGCGATCGATTCGGATGCGTGTTTGGAAATCCGTCTAGTCGTATGGAAATGTAACGGAGCGTATGCAGAAAAAAAAATAGAATCAGACCAAACAACAAGACCGTCAGAGTAATTTCCGATTCTGAAATATCATTGTTTGGAGCCTGAAGTGGTAAATGGTGAATGAACTTTACCACTTGTTATTGTTCCCGTCACGGTAGTTAAAAAAAATTCTATATTTTTACGATTATTTTCTGTGCTTACTTGCCGTGGCACTGTCATTGTTTGACCTACGAAGAGAGGATGCGAGATTGCAGCAAGTGGAGAAAATACTGACATCCGTAGTTTCCACCGCGTTTCCAAGATTTTTAACATAAACTTAAGTGCTTCTGTGTCCCGGGTGTTGGCCAAGAAGCGCAACAAACCGTAGCTAGCACCGGGATGTCAGACACCTTGGCAAGCGTGGCGGAAAACAAAAAAACTCGCCGCTACTGCCGTTCACCCCTGGCACAACCCCTGTGGAGCGGCAGCGGCGATGCGACGGCGAGGATGGAAAGGAACAAAAATAATAAAAAAAAAGAAAGCAAAGTGAAGCGAAACGCAGAGAAAGCATAGAGTTCCTGTGTGTGCTCCGGCTATAGTGTGTTCGGCTTTGGCCGTTGGTGTCGCGTGTTTGCGCTCAACGCGCCGAGACGGACGCGGGATCTCCTTCTAGTTCTCCCTATCCCATTCCACCCCTCTTCGCAATCCAGAAGTGCTCGTCTGCTCGACAAGGTCCGCGACCACCCTCACGGATCGTTGCGCCGCTCCGCGCAGAAGACGAGCAAACAAAAAGGGATGAGGGTTCTCCAAGGGTTTGCCAGTCTCGCTGCTAACGCAAGCCCCGCTTTTTTTTGCGCTTTCCTCTTTATCCCCAGTAATTCCTACACCCCGTTTCTCTCCGTATAATGATGATTTTATAAATTGAAGCACTTAGTCATGAATGCAACGAGGTAGGCTCCAGGAGCTCGAGGTTACCAGGGCGGAAATTCTCGTACCCTAAGGGATATCGAGTAACTTTTAGTGAAAAACTTTAAGTATCGTCGAAGTCACTGCCAGATCTGGCGCAATGTTTCTTCGATCCCGGGTAGAAAAAAGTCGTATGGGAAAGGGTATTAAATTAAGTATGGGTTGAATATGAGGAATCGTATGGGAACGAATATGGGTGAAGTATAATCTGACTATGGGCTTTGTTCAGTTCCCACATTCATCCCATACACTTTTCCATACTCTTTGCCAGCTATCGGGTACGACCTCGAACATTTTCATGCACTCAACCCCACACACTTTTCCAGACTCTTTCCCAGTCATCGCGTACAGGCTCAAAATGTTTTGTGTAATTAATCCCATTCTCATTTCCAGACTCTTTCCCAACCATCACGTACAACTTTCAAAAAATTTCTATTAATGCGGTTGGTGGGAAAGAGTCTGGAAAAGTGTGTGGGGTTGATTGCATGAAAATGTTCGAGGTTGTACCCGATAGCTGGCAAAGAGTCTGGAAAAGTGTATGGGATGAATGTGGGAACTGAACAAAGCCCATACTCAGATTATACTTCACGCATATTCGTTCCCATACGATTCCCCATATTCAACCCCCCATTCAACCGACCCCATATTCAACTCAATTTAATACCCTTTCCCATACGACTTTTTTCTACGCGGGATGACGAAAGCCTCCCGTTTGTCACTCGTGTATTTACCCTTTCGTTGACCTCCTTCGTCATTCAACAGATATCTTGGCGTTTTTCAACGGTTTCCGTGCAGAAATTTAGTTGGGCGGCTGATATAAACTATAGGGCCGTTACAGGCATACCCGTGGAATCCATAATAGGGAATCCAAACTAAGACCCTAGATGGCCCAATATAGGAGTCCACAATAGAATGACAAGGGATAGTCAAGAAAACCATAGAAGGGGACCCATATTTCGCCTTGCTAGGTCCTATAAAGGAAAACTGAGCTTCAATCAAACAATCTACAGTGACGATTTCAACAGAGACCCTATTTAGGTTTGTTGGAAATCCCATACTATGAAGTGAAAATTAGAAACTTAGTGCTGGACTCTTCTTAAACATTGTGATGTTATATTCCCCGCGGGACGGGCGAAATCATCGATAAATTTGAAAACTAAAAATTGGGCCAAAATCGTGCAACGGGCGGGAAAAAAGGGGGGGGGGGGGTCAAACAAGATAAAAATAATACTCGTGGGGAACAATAATAACAATGGTTTAATGATGCAAAAGAATAACAAAAATAGAAACTTGATGGGTTGAGAAATAATTACAGAAGTGACCGCTTCGACGCCGGTACTGGTACGTCGAAGATTAACAAAAAAATGATAATAATAACTTTCTCTTCAACGCCGGTACTGGTACGTTGAAGATGAAACCAAAAAGGAAATTATATCACTTCGGCGCCGTTACGGGTACGCCGAAGGACTAACAAAAGAAAATAATAATACTGACGGCTTCGACGCCGTTACGGGTACGTCGAAGACCGAAACCGAAAATAAAGAAATAAAACCGAAAATATCGCTTCGGCGCCGTTACGGGTACGCCGAAGGTCGCAAGAAAAACCGAAATAATAATTCCTGCTTCGACGCCGTTACGGGTACGTCCAAGACAGAATCCCAAAACAATGAATCGGTAACGAAATAAAAAGGAAAAATGGTAAATAATCACTCTAAAATATTCGCAGGGAAACGGGGGATAATAACCTAAATAATCGCTGAACAATACGGGGCAGTCGTAAATAATAAATCGGGGGAAGGGGAAAAATGGTCGGGGCAATAATACTCAAATTTTAACAATGATATCGGGGAAAAACGAAAATGCAATTGGTTCAAAATTATCAAAAAGCGCTAATAAAGGGGGATGCAAAAGGGGGAAGTATTCGGGATAAATTTGGGGAAGTTATGGGGATCTTAAGGGGGCTTTGTGGGACAGTCAATGGGACTTCGAGGGGGTTCGTAAGGGAAAGCTGGTCAGGCAAAAGTTGCACGAAAATCAAATAATACAAAATCAAAAACGACTCAAATGACTCAAATGGGCGCCAGCTACTGTGACGGTGTAGCACCGGAGCAGTCCGTGCAGACGGCACGGATCTCGTCTCAAAAAAACACAACTCAAAAAACTCTGTACTTGAAAAATATCTCTGTCTCGACGGACAGTCCAGCTAGCTCGGGAGAGGGGAGAGGGCTCAGGGGGAGGGTACACGAATCCGATGACTTCTTACAATATTACCTCGGTCACGGCTAAATTACACGAAAAATTGTCTTAAGGGCTCAACGGGAGGGAAGGGAAAAACTTTGACTAAATAAAACTATCACTTATAATGAATTTTACGCCGCTCACCACGCGCGCGATATCTCTCTTTGCTCGTGTAACAAAGGACGTCGATCACGTGTCGACCACGAGGCAAAGTCTTTTCTGAATAATTTCTACCAAAAATAAGGGGTTTCGGGGGAGGAAAAAGGGTCAAACAGGGTCGGGAAAAATGTGGGCAAAAACTTACGGGTCGTCGGGTTTCACTCACTCAATCCACTCGGATCTCGATTATAATACTTTTCCTCGAATCAGGGGACAGCCTCAGTCGTTATAAAATCCGTACAATGGTCCAATTCGTATTCCTGGGCTGTCGCCGATTCGTCTTAACGGGCTGGGTATACTCTCCTAATCGGAGTCTGGAATTTACAATGGACAGCCGAGTCGTCTTATAAATTTGGGAAGAATATTCACTCGCTTTCGGCTGTCGATCAATACAATTTTCTTAAAACTATCGACACCCGATCTCACACACGTCGTACACCACGCGGCTCGGCTCGGAGAGTGAGGGGGCAGGGCGGTGTCTTCTTCTTCATCGGGTCTGGCGCTGCTGATTATGGTGGGGAACGAGAGCACCTGTGCGTCAGCTTTGGTCGGTAATCGGAGTCATGGACGGGCGTTTCCTCCGGACGACGGGGGGTGGCGACAGAGGTGTCGCTGGATCGTCAATCGATGCCGTGTGTCGATGATCACAGCGGCGGCGGGCAGGCAGGGCGGACAGTGGCGATTTTTCGGCGGGCTTTTCGAGGCTGGTTCGGACGGTCTTTCACAGGGCTTTTTCCCCTCGTCCACGATCCTCCTACCTTCCTCGGCGTCAGCTCGTCGGCTCTCGTCCCTTTGCAGGTCCTGGGGCTTGCTGGGTCGTTGGGCTGTTCCTTGGGGCTGTCGGGGGGAAATCTTGACGTTGCCTTCGAGCCGCGCACACTCACACAGGGGGTAACGGGAGGGAAGAAAAAAAAAGGGAATTTAAACACTAACTTACACAAAATATAAACCTGAAAAAAAACGTAAAAAATATGCTTGTCTAACGTTCGGTGAGCGGCGGACTCGAGCCGAGTTTGGCGAGGAACCTGTGACGTACCACGTCACAACATATATAAATCATTTATTAGGAAAGCCATTAACAATGACATTAATAAATCAGAAATTGACTCAATTATTTTCACGAAATTTTCCCTGCACGAAAAATGCAGTTAATAATTTGTTTAAGAGTATACCCATTATTGTGCAATTGTTATTTAATTCGTCAAGGGATATCGATACTGGTAACTGTTTAATATTCGGTCATACCAACTATCGAATTGTTCATTAGCGATTGTTAATTAACAATCGTTAATCATATATCGATAAACAATTTTTCAACTTTATTTGCTCATAAATAGTGCTCAACGCACAATATATACACACGTTTTATTCGATTGATAATTAAAATGCAACGATTATTAATTAAATGTTATTAACAAAAGGCACAATGTCGATAACAAAAAATTATTTTAACCGTTTACGAATAAATAGTTCTATTTCAATAATTTTAATTGCATTCATATAAATGTAGCCATAATACCTTCTTTAACTTCAAATACAAAATAAAAAAGAACTAATAATATGTGAACAGTCGAGTGAGCTAAGACGCAGAGCAGCAACCGTAGGGACCCAGGTTTGCAACCCACAAATAGCAAAATAATTTACAATGTGTTTTTTCGACGATCTAAAATGGCTACTATCTTCAATAAGTAAGAATCTCTAATGAACAATGCGCAATAATCCAAGGAAGATCTGCAAATCAATATTTTTCACTTTAATTTATATAACAATTTAATTTATTTATATACCAATTTATATAATTATATTAATTTATATATATATATATATATATATATATATATAATATATTAATTTATATACCAATTAAGGCTTAATGCGGAAGCCTTCATGGGGCCTAGCAAGGAAATTTATAAAGGCCCCATACTTCGAAGTATGACAAGCCTAGTTGGACAGTAGTTAGTTTTCCATTCTAGGCCCTGTAAAAAGTCGGGGAAGTCTAGAAGGGCCCAGAAAACATTCCTGACTAAATTTCTGCACGGGTTGCTTTGCGTACGCCAACCCTCTCAACGACTTCCGCATCGGACCGGCGACTCTTCTTTTTGTAGCTCCGACATCTTTAAATCATACTGTCGGCGAGAGGCACGGAGAGCCAGTGAGACGAAGAGAAATATTGCTTCTCGCAGCGTCCATTGCTGCCTCTGCTGTATTACTCTTTCTTGGTCGATCGTTAATTGCTCACGACGACGTTGCGCGGAACAGCAAGGCAAAGGAAGTGTAGAGTTCAGCGCTGCCGGGTCGAGCGAAACTTGGCAAGCCTTCGGGTTACGGATGTGCTCTGCCATTCGAATGTGCACGAAGAAGCATCAGCACCAGGGGGAGCCGAATAAACGTCGCCATCGTCGCGCAATATCCTATCCTTTCGCAACTATTCTCTCTAACTCTCAAGCATCCGACATTCCTTTTCACGGCTCAGAAGTAGCTGAAGCCGCTTCAGAAAATTCCATTGCCATCCTACCGATATTCTTCGCGGTTCCGGTTCTCCTCTTTTTCTTCTTTCACCGGAGCTCAACCCTCCCCTTCGGCATCCGCCGACCTCTGTCACGCTGCTGAGGCGCATGATCTTCTTTCTCACCCCCGTATCCTCCTCTCCGATTCCGACAACCGTTCTTTTTTCCTTTCTCTCTGCTTCCAATCTTCCTGAGTACGGTTTATTTTCACAAACGACGAACAATTTCGTTGGTAATAATAAAACGAAGCTATCGTATTCAGGAGACATGGACATGAAACTCGCCGACAAATTAAGGTAGCACGTATGGTACAGACCCGCCAAACGTGAGTTTCAGAGAAAATTTCGAACACTTCTCAATGGGATAGAAATCTGAAAAAAATCAAGTGTATGGTGCTGCAAAGATTGCTTTCGTGAAATAATAATTCCAATTTGTTATTAAAAAATTGAAGATAAAAATAATTATTCAACAAATTACCCGGCAACTTAACTATTTTTCTTCGTAAAAATAATTCGTTTATCTTTATGAATACGTGTGCATTTTTTGTGATCTTTCAAAATTGGTTTTTTCACAGCTTGAATATAGAAAAAACGTGATTTTCGAAGATTACAAACGATTCTGAAAAAATTCACAGGTATTCAGAAAAATAAACAAATTATTTTTATGACAAAAAATAGTTAAGTTGCCGGGTAATTTGTTGAATAATGATTTTTATCTTGAATTTGTTAATTACAAATTACAATTATTATTTTACAAAAACAATCTGTGCAGCACCTCCCATACAGTTGATTTTTCTTAGATTTTTATCCTATTGAGAAGTCTTCGAAATTTTCTCTGAAACCCACGTTTGGCGGGACTGTATCGCAAGTACCTTAATATCCGCTAAGGCAGAGCTATGAAGCGCAGTAGAACTTTGGAAAATGCGAGGAAACGATTATCTCAAACGGGATCGAAGTTTAGAATGTGAGAGGAAAGAAGGAAAGCGAGGAATTCGAAAAATAACCCGTTCCGGCGTTGGAATGAAAAGATCCGAAATACGAGGCGATGGAACGCGCTCGTAGGAATGACGTGGGAGGAAGGAGCGGCGATAGTTTTCTAAAGAGGAACGAGCTTCAGCGGGCAGCAAGAAGAGAAACGAGAGACCGGTGTATCGAGAACGAGAATCTCCGGAGTGCCGGAAATAAATAACAAATTATCAAAGCCAGCGGGAAGAGGTAGGCATTTTTTTGTTTCTTTTTGGGTCGTAAATAAGAAACTGTCAGCCACCCCTTTTCCACCCTTGTGCTCACTGGCCACCTCGCGTTTACTCTGTCTTGGTGCGCAATGCCGCCAAGTGGTTCGCGGGTAAAATCAGATGGCTGTAAATCGTTGTTGGGGGAAACAGCAGGGTGGATGTTTGGTAGGTGGTTCCAGTGGGTCGTTGGGAGGCTGACGTCGGGTCTCGCGGTTCTGGATCGCTAGTTGCGGCTCCCGGTGAAACAAGAACACTCGCTTCGAGAGCGGGACTCTCGATTTTTTTTTTTTTTCATGTGGAAAGAGTTGAAATGCTGTGTCGTCGGGACGAGTGGAAGTCCCGATGGTACGGTACGTAGCGGCTTTCTGGAGCTCGCGAGCGTTCTCCACCCCGTCGGTACACTTTATCTACTGCTCGATGCTTCAAACAGCGGTTCCGGTCCTTTCTTCTTATTACTCGTAAATTTTACTACGAGGAAAACGTTCAAGTTGCGCTTAAGCCCTCTGAAAGCAAGGCAAACTGGCGCTACACGATATATCTTTGACATGCTGATTCTGTATATACATATCATGCGGAAGCTACGAGGGTTCGTATGAAATTTTGTGTACATATGTATCTATTTTCATGATAAATGTAGGAAGAAAATTAAATGTTATTCTGTCCCTCGTTTGAGTTTAGAGCAAACGTATGATGTGCTGAGCGTGCACATGCTCTATTTTTTTTAAACATTCTGACATGGACCATCTAAAATCTATCGCCCGTGGCGAGCGAGCCCGGCTGGAATATTTTCATGCCCTGGTATTGAGCGAACTTCGACCAGAGCGAATCGCGTAGGAGTCTTCCAGGAATTTGCCTTCTGCGTGAAGTTGCCTTCAGTTACCATCATAAGCAGTCAGGCTATGGAAGTTGAAGAAATTTATGCTTCCAGTTTCCCATCTCCTCTCACGCTCGACCTCACTTTGCGTAATTGTTTTCCAAAGTTTCATGCTTTTTTTTTACTTCCTCTATTCCCCGTCGGCCAGTCCCGCAGTGTATGAGTTCGCAGTAATGAATTCATATAACTTTATTATGGAAAATAAGCGGGCTTCGAGAATATTTTGGCGAGACGAAGTAATCCTCCCTCAGCCTCGGGCTGAACGCGTAAGTAATCCACCGAAGCGTAAAACAGATATTCAGTGTTAAAAAAAAAAAAAAAAAAAAAAAAAAAAAAATGAAAATTCATTTCTACGGATATTTCGAAAGTTTTCCGGAGCTCTGTCTGGGAGTTTCCGAATAATTCATTTAAACACATGTTTTAATACAATACATTTTATGTTACGAGTTTCAGGAATTAATAAGCCACGTTTCGTTGGATCCACCAGTATTTTCACACGACAAAACCGGTAAAAAAAAAAAAAAATGTATAATTCCACCCACGGCTCGGCGAGGCTGAAAGTTTTTCTTCCCTCGATGGGAATCCACTGCTGATTTAGGTGGGAAAGTATGAATATTAAACTCCTAACGGCGCCGTCAGGATTAAAGTCCATGCGACCTTCCTCATCCTCATTTCCGATTAATCTCTTGGATAAATATTTTTGTGTCTTCCTCTCGGCTGGTTTGCCGTATTGCCAGGCGCACTCGGGCGCGCTCTCCATTTTCAATCTGCCATCTCACAGTATACTCTCTTCCCGCAGCCACAGCCCCGAGCTCAAATATCCATCGACGATGGATGGTACAAATTATAGCAATCCCGGTAATACAAGAATGATTGGATGGCGTCGTCCTACTTTTATATCCCTTGCTGGATCAACCTCCGTTGCGTCCATTGCACTGCATTTCAGGTGCACGAAGTCAACTCGTTCTGATATTTTTTCCCCGACTTTCTCGAGACTCCGTTGAGGTTTTTTTTTTATTTTTTTCAATGTATTCCAGAAACTCGACGAGCACGTCGGGTTCGTTTGCTTCCAGAAAAATTGCTCTCAAATGATTTGAATGTTTCTGCATTAATCTACCTGCCTCCGCGATATTTCTACGTTATGTTCACCGCGATGGCCTCCGGTACGGAAGTAGTTCTCGGTACAGGAGTCCAGACACTGGATCCCACCCGAACAACTTGTGCCCCTAAAGTAGCTTTGCCAGTGACGTACGTATTAAATTTCATCTCCTTTACCGTCAAAGAACCGACGAATGCGAGCACCGCAAAGAGAAACCGCAACAATCCCGCAGCTTTAGCATACAAGCAAGATGATTGCCGTACTCGTCTCCGATCGCAAGAACGTTGCACAAACATCCCAAGTATTTGCCTCCATAGCTTTCGCGTCCAGGAAAGACCATTGTTATGCTCGAGTCCGATCGCAGCAAGATTGCTCGAACATCCGAAGAGCTCGGGGCAAAAAAATAAAACAGTATGAAGAAATCCCCGGAAAAATAGTTTCAGGCTGGTATGTACACGTTCTTCGAGTATATTTCCGCAACGATGCGAGGAAGCTGAGAGTTACGCGAGCAAAGAGAGGAGCCAGGAAGGGGAAGGTTGGAGCTTGCAAACAGCCCTCCGCTCGGCCTGAGAGAGATGAAAAGGAACGTTCTATTTTTCTTCGCTCGTTCCTCATCGGCCCTTCTTCCCCGCTCACTCGTCGAATTAATGGTTCGGGCGTTAATTGTTTGCCGATCAAATTTATTCGAGCGCGAGAGGGTTGTGCCAGCGGGCCCGAGGCGGGCCGCTGTTGCGAGGCCGAGGTGCGAGCCAGAAATCGGCGAAGCTCTATGCCGGCGCTCTTCAGCCACTGCCACTGTTTTAATGGCGCTACCTCGGGAGGGCCCATTATCCCTTACATACCTTCGCGACCGGCGGAGGGGGAGTTGAAACTCTCTGGTATTTACATAAAATCTCAGCCCAAACCGACGGGCTCTCGCACCATCGCGCTACATCGAAATGGTTTTTACCATCCACCTTCTATTCCCGAAAACTAATACTACCGTTGCAGTGCAACGCTCGCTATAAGCCCAGACGGGTTATACAGTGTTGCTCGGGGTGCTTCGACTTTTCGCGCACTGACTGATATTTGAATTAACGAAGCTCATTATTCCCCCGCCCGAAGGGAATTCCAGCCAGGTTACCGAGAGCGCAGCCAGCTCCACTGGCAGTCGAGAATGTACGCCTACAGAATGTACTGAAGTGCGTTTTACTCCGGCTCTAGTATTTGACGTTCACCAGCGGCCCGACGTTCCTGCAAGCGCAATGTGCTTCTCTGACGGCACTTTAACCCGACGCACACACTTATCGTTTCGCACCCTTGTTGAATCGTGCACCTTCGTCGATGTTGAAGTATAAAACAAATAGCCCCTCCAGAAAACGAGTCGGCATGCATTCTCCGCGCAGGCGTGCATTAGGCACCTCGTCATGAGTAAAAAAAAAATGTGCATAAATTTATGCGAGAAAAAAAATGCATTGAAGAATGACGCTGCGAAAGCGGTGGGTAAGCGAAATAGAAGTTTATTTCGATGAACCCTTGACAAAGTTTTCCATTGGGCGTTTAATGATAATGAATGGTATTCAAAGGTAATCAATGAGATCCTAATGGAAATTTATGGTGAATATTGAAACGGTACTTTCTACCATTCATTCTTAATGGAACTCCACTGGCACATCAGTGAGAAATTTTTAATTGTACGTTTTCCCATTCGTTTCTGGTAAGAGACGAATGGCTATTTTCTGGTAAAGTTCGATTGGTACTTTTTCTCATTCGTTATTAATGTGAGTTCACTGGCGAGTCAATGGAATGTGACAAATGGTACTTTTTCTCTTCATTATTAATGGTAGTACATTGGAGCATAACTGGAACAGCTGAAACGGTATTTCTTACCATTGGCAATAAATAGGAACTGAATCGAACGGTAAAAAGCTGGGGAATCTTCAATGACACGTCTAACTATTTATAATTGACGAGGAATAAAGAATTGAGTCGACAAATACTAGGGAATCACATGTGTGAGTAAGAACTTTCACTTAAATGGTATAATTGATAATGAATTGCACATAAATGGGTCCACAATAGTAGCTGTGGATTTAAGGACTGAAATTATTTATGAACAATAGGAGACATTTTTCGGGAGCATTACAGCTTTTTTATTTGTCACATATTTAGACACTGTAGAAAAGTGGACAATTATATGTGGCATATTATTCCGCGAATGGGAATTCCAGCGGAATAAAAATACCATACAACGAATGGGAAACTGACGTGGGAATGATACCATTGGCAAAAGCCCATTAAATTATCTTTAACGAATAGTTAATGGTAATCAATGGAATTTTTTAAATGGTAATTAATGGGAGATTTAGCCAAGGGAACACGGAATTTTGTACGAAAAGCTGAGAGCAACGTTTTAATGCTGTTGCGAGTTCGCGGTCGGATGAGAAGCAACATCCACTTCCGCACCGTCCGTTCAACTCACTTTTTAAATCCATCATTGTGGCAGTAACTTTTCCTTTTTTTTTAACTGGAATTTACAGCGTTCCGAATAAATTAGCTAATCGCGAGATCTGCTGAGAGCGAGGCTGTTTGCTCAGCGGAGCGTAATATATCGAACACGGCCGCCGCGAGCTACAAAACCCCGTTCGTTCGTTCGTTCTCAGCCCCTATGATTAAGTTACGTACCGCAGAAAAGCTTTTCTGCGTTTCTACCACCACTGCCATAGTCATTCTCATCACCACTACCATTCACCGAGCAAGTATCGCGTCGTTTCGTCATATACTGACCTACGTACGTGCGCAATATAGCATAGCCGGTAGCGACGCAGACGACGCGACACCCAGGAAGTTTAATATTAATTCCTGGCGAATGAGGGTCGGGCTGATGCCTTCGTGCTTCTCTGGCTCCGGGGGAGACGGACCATTCGCCAAGTCATAAAGAAAAGACGTTTGGACGACGATTGGATAATCCAGCCGCGACGGACCTCGGCGAGACCGGGAAAACGACAAACGAGAGTGCGATGACGATGCCGAGCTTCTCTGTTTTCCAGTGTATATAAGGATATACACATATATGTATATTTATATATAAATTTTTATATATTCACGGTTATAGCACGCTGGTCGTGAAAAGAAGATAAAATTATTTTTTGTGTAATAAATAAAAGTTGCGTATAACGTTCTGCGAAGTGCTACATTGTACGTCGACGAAAATAAAAGTTACGGCCTAAACTCGCTCGCATCAGGGAATTTATCGTTCGCGGATACTGTAAGAAAAGATTTCTAGATTCTAATTTCCAGTCTCGAGAGTCTCGAACAGGGAACATGTAACATGTCGGAGCAGCAGAGATAATCGAATATCGACGTTATATCGAGGAAGATCACAAACGAAAGCGAAACGTCAAAGTGTGACGGAAGCCACTGCGGATATCTATTGACGCTTCGGATTATGCCTGACCAGCTCATAGTTTGGTTTTTGAGGATTCCAAATTTTGCCGGAAGTCTGCGAGCTCCAGACAGTAAAAATGGTACCAACGTTTCTTGTACACAAACGTCCACAATTTTTTTCTTGTCAATTTTGCAAAAACAGTCTTGTCCATTTTACAAAAATGTCTGTCAATTTTACAAATACTTTTTGTAAAATTAACAACATAATAAGTGTGGACGCTTGGGGACAAAAAAGGTTTGTTAAATGTACAAATCTTTTTTACTGTGCAGAGAATAAAGAAGGAACTAACGCTGAAGCTACAACGAAAATTGCACGTTGAGTACAATTTGAAGATATTTAACTATTTGTTTATTAATATATATGTCTGGTCTTATCAGGAGGTGGTGTAGGGGAGAGTGGGCTAGAATGTGTCACTTTTTTTCTTATAAATGATTGCCTTTACCACAATCGTATATTCAAAAAAATTCCTTTCATAATCGATTTCTATGGACTTTCAGGTATACATTAAACCTGAAATAATTACCGCCAAAAGACCGACGATATTTAAATTCGATTAATAACTGGTCGCGAAGTGGCAAATTGTACCCCACCGGTGGGGTACAATGTGTCAGATAGTGGGGTTCAATGTGTCAAGTGATGCAAAAACGTGGAGCACAATGTGTCAAGTAATGCAAAACGTGGGGTTCAATGAGTCAAGTAAGAACTGTTCTGTTTTGAGGTTAGACCGCCGAGCCGTAAGTTTCGGACGGTGCCTAGCCGTCTTCTCCCGCCGCCGTTATTCTTTTCTTCCAGCATGCTTAACATAAAAAAAAAAAGAAAAAAATAATATTCTATACATGAATTCAACGTTGGAGCGATATTATATGCTAATAACGTGTAGAGATGACACATTGAACACCATAAGCAACAAACGATATTTATATTAAAAATTAATTATTTATCGAACTAAATATACTGTAATATGGCCATTGAGGGATGCACAGATCATTAATCGATCTATCACGACCGAGAACCTGAACTACGTTAGAAAGTGATCTGAGCTTTTACATTTTTTTCCTAAGAGCAAAATTTTTTTTTCAGAAGCCCGAATCGATTACTATGTTTTATATATTTTTTTTTTACGAGCTGTCATCTAAGTTTTCTTAGATCTGACAAAACTCAATTTAGCTCACGGCCCAACAAAAAAAGTTTCGAAATTTATGCACCACAAACCTCTGAGAAATCGATCGTGGCTCACTGTGCCTCGTGACACATTGTACCCCACTCTTCCCTACGGACAGGAATTTATCCGTATATTCGAAAAATCCGCGCGACGATAAGTAGATAGTATGTTTATAAAATGATTATGTTTGGCCGAACGGACGAATGGTGGAATTATTATTGAAGCGACGTAACTTTCTGAAAATATGTTGTCATCTCCGTTGATTCAAAATAAGATATTTTCCTGACATAAACTATAATTGTCACAATGGTCGCAGAAATGGGATTAAAGGCGTGCATTTACGGTAGACTTATAAGAACAAGGTGTCAGTTCGATTCGAGAATCTGTAAAATCGAGTCATACCTTGTAACTTTGAAAAATAAAATCATAAGTATATATGACGCACACCATTCCGAAAATGATCGACCCCCAATTTATTTTACTTCATTTCTCATAATATTTCTACCCTTACAGTTACATCCTTTCCTTGCAGTTCTAGTCTTACAGCTCTACCCTTAGAGTTCTTCTTCAATTTAATCCCATCAGCAGCGACATACAGTCGAAGTTATAAGATTACCCGCTATTCACGGCACAATCTATAGAGCGTTCCACGAGAACTTCGAATCGTCTCAATTTTTAAATGAAAATCCTTATATACATTGAAATTGGACGCAGACTATTTGCGTAAGGAAATCCAGTTTTACACGTTAATCCGGCCCTCGAGTGATCGGATGGTAATGTAGCGATGATAGTCGAATTCTTCTCCGGTGATTTTCCTACCAGAAGCAATACGGTCGATACGATCTATTTTAAGGGGAACACGAGAAACTTTGCAGACTAATTTGCCGAAGATCATTTTCCCGACGACTTAATGGACGAACCGATTTAGCGGCACGCTCGCGATAAAACCAGAATATTATTATAGAAACGGCATCAAGCTGTGTACCAGGCCGCCGTCTTGTCACCCTAATTCGCCGAAATGTTCGAGCTGCGGACCCATAAAAGCGCGCTAGATTGTGGTCGCGTGCGTGTAAACGGGCGCATCGAAACTGAGACTGCGGCGAAACAGCGGTATCGTCGACAAATACGAGGTTGAAACATCCGCAGCTATTAAACAAACCGCGAATCGATAACCACCGAATTGAATTTCAGTGATAAACGCATCACACGCAAATCCCGATTCGAATTAATTCGGAGCTGTTGGAGGGTTTAAAAGAATATTTTTGCGTCGTCGCCGAGTCGACACGTGGAAAAGTTTGAAATCCGATGTGGGAACTTTCGGACAAATTGCAGTTGACTGTGTAATTCGTGAAATGTAAAACGACAAAAACGATAAATACTGTTTTACTTACTGTTGCATCCAAAATATAATTAATATATAAGACATTTTTCGGTATGAAATCAAATATGTTTTGTGCATGTTTTTCTTTTCGAGTAAACTTTGCATCCATCCAACATATATTCCTCCGTAAGACAAAATTGTCTCGGAAGTGTCTTAAAATTACCCACTTTTGGGGTAAAAAAAAGAAGTACTTGCGATGTATTCTTTTACGAATATTATTTGCGATATCTGTAACTGTGTGGCATGAATACATTTTAAGTATCACTGACGGTTGTATATCCAGCGGACGAAATTTACTCAGGACGTTGTAAACGACGAAAACGAAAAATGCTCTTTCACATACTGTTGCATTGAAGATATAATTAATAAATACACTTAACACATTTTTCGGTACAGAATAAAATGTGGTTTGACCATGTTCTGCTTCCTCATAGAGGAATCTTTGTTATAGTTAAGACAAAAACTTGAGATTTTAATGAAAACGTATTCAGAATTTTCCAAAACATCGAACAATCATATTTAGAAAAAATGTTCCGATGTATGTATGTGTGTGTGAATCGGACGCAAAAAATTCAAACCGCTAATACCGTAATACACAAAATGATAGATATGACGGGCATGAAAAACTAGATAAGGAGGTATCATTTGGATTTCTATAGTAAGAATCGAAAATGCCAAAAAAAAAAATCGGAGCGTATAATTCCATGTATTTTTGCGCGCCTAGCACAGATCCGACGTTGACATTGAAAAAAGTTGAAAATTGTTATATTCATATACCTTTCTCATAAAAGTTGAACATTGAAATTTCCATACCACTTTCTCATAAAAGTTGAAAATTGAAATTTTCATATCGCATTCTCATAATGTTCCTTTATTCGCGAAGCTTCCTCTATGAGGAAGCCAAAAAACCGACGACGCATCCTCATAGAAGAAACTTTGCGAATAAAGGAACATTATGAAAAAGCGATATGAAAATTTCAATTTTCAACTTTTTGTTTAAACTTTATATACATCCAACATATGTATATAATCTCTCGCGAAACAAATGTCTCAATAAATGTCTTAAAATTACCAACCTATAGATAAAAAAAGAGAAGTACTTGCGATGTCTTCTTTTCCGAATATGAATTGCAGTGTCTACAAGGGTGTTGGCCTGAATACATCTTCGTAGGAAACACACACGGTTCTATATCCAGCGGACGAAGTTTACTCAGGATGGTTACCATATCCTGTATTATTCGTAGCAACAGCGAGGCTGTGTGTGGGAGGAAGGGCTTACATATTGCGGACGAAGTGCAGGAGTGCACACGCGCACCGTAAACCGCATACCCGACTCCATACGCATGAACGAATCTCATTAAACTCTGTGCGACCTCACCAATGCACCGGTAATCGTGACGCCCCTCCCCCCAGCCCCTCAGATACTCGGGCACGGGCGCGACATGCTCACAATATCTGGGACAGGGATGAGTGGGGTGAGATGACAGCGACAGGGGAATTTCGAAATTCGGAGTGTTGCCGAGAAGGCCCGAGGCAATAGGTGTACGAATCCCGCGATGGACAAGTCCGACGTACGTATGTGGCATATGCGAGGCGCACGATGGTACACAGAGATATACAGGGTGATTCAGATTAAATTTCAGATCGATATACACCGATAACTTGATCATCCCGAGCTGAACGGCTCTCGCTAATTTTTTCAGTAGGCACCTAATAGTAAGTTCCAATACTAGTGCGAGAAAGCGGACTTTAGACGAAGGTTGGGAAGTTGGGTACACGAGCCGAATCGAGCACTGCAACGACACGAGGCGAAGCCGAGTGTTGTTTGTACCGCGAGAGAAGGAGAGTTCTGCCCATTTCACAATTGCCGTCAGGAGTCCGCGTTTCGTACGAGTATCGCATAATGTTTTTTGCAACTAGAAATGTAGGAAATCTGCGACTTTTCATGCCTGTAAGACGTGGCAATATGCGAGAAGTGAAATTAGCGTGCGACAAGTAAAATCAGGCCGATGTCTGCATGTGCGGTACGTACGCCTTCCTATAAAGCGCCACTTTTGCTACGCCTTGCAGGCACGAAAAGTGGCACTTCTCATGCATGCGTTGCAAAAAGTATATGGTTATAGGTACATGTCACGATTTAAAGCCGCTGCTTGACCTATGTGATCTTGGTATTTTTCATACAGTTCCCCGCTGACACGTTCGGCAATGTGCGAGAATGAAATTTTCGAATCACCCCGTACAGAAGGGAGTGACTGTACCCTCCAGGCTGCAGGAAACTCGCGTACAGCGCCTTCGAGTATATATGCCAGACAGCTCGAGTATTCGAATGGGAATACTTGGTTCTACGAACATAGTTCGATAAAACAGTACCGCAGCCGCGGCGAAGCTCGCGATACCGCAACCAGAGTTTATGGAATCGAGGAAAGAATTTTAATTCTCACCGCGTCTAACTGACTCTACGGTGGGCACGTAACCGCAAGCGAAACGTTAAGAATTCACGTCGACAGGCGTTTATTCACCAGCGAGAGAAAATTTATCGGGATAATTGGTGTCGCGTAATCATTCAATTATTCTCCCCTCCATGAAAAGTGAAAATTCTGCCGGATACAGTTTTGTACAACTGGCAATCTGACATTGAACTTCGTAAAAAAATAAACGAACCTCCCCCTAAAAAGGGTACAGTTCAATGGAATGAAAAAAAACGCAAAGTGGTTTTGTAATATTGAAAGGGTGAGAGGAAGTGCGAGGGGGTCGAGAACCGTCCCGTATTTATTTTTCATACCCTCTTCGGACATCCTTTGAGTACAATTTTCTCGCCGCCGTACGAGCGAATTATTATTCAGGCGGCACAGAAGTCCTTGTCTCTCACCCCCTTCTCGACGCGCCCAACCCGCCCTGTCGTCGCGTCTCGTCCCCAGGCTTTTCGAAATTCCCTGACACGTTTTAACGATTTCTCTCATCCAAACAACAATAATTATTATTCCAAACACGGCCGCTCTTTCGCACCGCCCTTCCCACTCGCCACACCAGTTCGTGGCTTATAGTTCTCTATACTGCACACGTTCACTATATACATGTTTATATATATATATATATATATGTATATGTATATATATATATATATATATATATATATATGTACGTACTTACTAGCGAGTTTTCTCAATAGTAGAGACATACGTACGTGTAGCACGCGTTCGCAAGTGTCGAGCCCGGAAAATCTCATGAGGGAAGTTAGTTCGGGCCTGCATTGTACACGGTTTTGCCCCATTTTCCCCCCTACGTAAGCTTAACAGATTAAAGCTTCGTTGAGCTTTTGGGGAAAGATCAGAACGAGAGAGCACGGAAAGCGATGGAATATAATCCGAGCTTTTCCCTGCGTCATATATACACGCGCGCGCTTATGGCACTCTCCGTGAGCTTGCGTGTCGCGGTTCCTAATTACCTGACAAACTTTGAGACACCGAAATGAATCGGACGAGGGTGCTGCGATGTCGCCACGCCCGCCGCCGATCCTCTTTACTTATACCAACCTCCCGGCCTCCGCACAGTTTACCTCTCGGCTTAAGGATCCGAGGATGGAAACTCTCTTTGCTAAAGAGAAAATGAACGCGAGATGAAAAAGAAAAAGCTTTCACCAGAGATGTCAAAGATAAGCGAAATTGGAGGAAAAAGTGCGTGGCTCGCCGTTCTTCAATGTCCGATCCGATCCTCTCAACCTTTTCTCAAATAGCGGCTGGATCGAGTAAAAAAAAGGTTGCAAGTTGAAAGTTGAAACTTTTATATCACTTTCTCATAATGGTCTTTTATTCGCGAAGCTTCTTCTATGCGAAAGCTTTTACTATATTTTTGGCTTCCTCATAGAGGAAGCTTTCCGAATAAAGGACCATTATGAGAAAGTGATATAAAAATTTCAACTGTCAACTTTCAACTTGCAACTTTTATGAGGAAGCGATATGAAAATTTCAATTTTCAGCTTTTATGAGGAAGCGTTAGGAAAATTTCAATTTTGAATTTTTTTCCAACATCAACGTCGTATTTAACTTTTAGGCATAACTGCTGACTGACTCAGGTTTAGCCCGAAAAAATACACGAACCTTACGGTTTTGGTCAAAACGGATGTAGGATCTGTGCTCGGCGCGAAAAGTACATGGAATTATGTGTTCCAAATTTTGTATCGATCTTTCAATTTTTACTCAATAAATTCAAATAACTCCGCTTTATCCAATTATTTTCACAAACCTGACACTTATTTTAGTCATAAATGTGGAAAATATTTAATGTGGAAAATTTCATTTAAAATAAAGTACTAATTTTTCATAAAATCCAAAAAATTCAAAATGACATAAAATTTAAACGGTTGGATCGATGCTCCTGAAATTTCAATGGGATCTCCAGGTGATCATATTCCATGTGTGTATGCGTTTTTAGCGAGATAGCTAAACAATTGTGAGTGTTAGAGCGCGAACCGACATTTTCAAGAAAGAAAAAAGGGCGTACACAAAAAACAATTGAACCTTCTTTGATGAAATTGTGCAGGAACATAGCTTATTAACCACACATGCTGTGTGCACAGTTCCAGCTTGATCGGTCAAAACGTTTTCGAGTTATAGCGGTTTGAATTCGCGTCCGATCTGCACACACACATATACACGTACATCCGGACATTTTTTCTAAATGTGACTTTTCGATGTTTTGGAATATTCTGAACACGTTTTCATTAAAATCTCGAAATTTTTTTTTTGCATCATCACAAAGCTTCCTCCATGAGGAAGCAAAAGATTAAAAAGTCCGAACAGCGCAAACTCAAGCGTTCCGTTCGGTCTGTGATGACGGACTAAACGGAAATATCAGTTCGCGATAGGTGCGCGAATTACGAAATACGATTTATCGGGGATTTAAAGTTTTAGGTTTCTCCAATGGGTCGGAGGATTCCCAACAGTCCTCAGACTGCGCCTCACGTTGTCCAGGCCAAGGAGTTCGTTCGATCGGACAAATGGAATAGACGGTACAGTGCCTACGCTAGAAACGTGTCTCCGAAGTGCGGAACAAGAGTGTCCCCTCCCACCGATGTTTTTTCTTTTTTGCCACTTCCACCGCTGCCATTCTCAGTACATCCCATATACCGCCCCCTCTCCGCTGCCACCCTTTCCCGGGCTTTCCTCGCCTCCGTGCGGCCCGAACCCGCTCGACTGAATCGAACAAAACCGCGAAACTAAAAAAGAATAGATGGAGTATGAAATAGGATTTTTCCGCCGATAGAAAGTTCTTGCACGATCCCGCACTATTCGATACAGAAAAAGCGAGTGATAGAAAAAGAGATCGAGGAAAAGGAAAAAAAAAAATCGAGAAAATGTGAGGACGGCACCGCTGTGTCGTGGCGAGGAAGAGCCAACGAGTTGGTCTGTGCGGAAACTTCACGGAGTTCAGGACGAGAAGAGAAGAAGTATCAGGAAGTGAGGGAAAGCTCGAGCAAAGCCCAAGCTTTACTCTCGGACCCTTTTAGAGTGAATCAAGAGAAGTTGCGACGGTTAGCTAAGGCGAAGAAGATTTCCCGTGACAATACGTACACGGTACAGGTGTGATGGCGACGGTGGTTCTAGCGACGCAACCATATATATTTTCTCATTATATATATATCTCTATATTATATATATATATATATATATATATATATATATATATATATATATATATATATATATGTGTGTGTGTGTGTGTGTGTGTGTGTGTGTGTGTGTGTGTGTGTGTGTGTGTGTGTGTGTGTGTGTGTGTGTGTGTGTGTGTGTGTGTGTGTGTGTGTATTTGGGAGGCCATGTAGACTATGTACATAGAGTGACGAGGTTAGACGCACGACGAGTCGACCGGATGTCTTCTGCACACCGTGTCACCTCCATTGTGGCACGGTACGTAGCCAGCTCAGCAGAATAATATTGGACCACCCCCGAGGTTCTATATATCTTTCGCACGAACGGAAATCTTGACTCCGATAGTTGTATGCTCATGCGGACATATCGGAGGTAATTTTACGAAAGTGCGGTGAAGCAGACGGTACCAACATGCACGCGAACAGTTCAATTTTTATTTGATGTAAAACCGGGTTGTATCAAGAAATACTGTACGCGAGAAAGCTTGAGAGAGCGTTTCAAATTCAGTTTTTTTTTTTGTTGTGTTTTCGGAATATACGATTACATTTAAGAATTATATTTAAGAAAAACACGAGATGCCAGAACTGACTCCATTCAGCAACAAGAAATAAGGGAATGATGACTGAAATATCCACACGCGTGAAAGAACACGAAGGATAACCGAGCGTCTTCGTCACTCGCGATTTCAAACTCTGCGTCACGATGCGTGCGCGTAACTGTTTAAATCTCTCGGCGAACGCAAAGTCAGACAAGTAAGCAATACCACTTGACGCTTAATTCCATTGCGCAGTGTTGTTGCGATACCGCGAACCCGCGATGGAAAACTGAACAGTGCACGATGGCGCAGGGAGCTTGGAAAGCGAATCCCAAGACCGTGGAATTGTAAACTCGTTTATGCTGTGCGAGTTATTCAATCCGGGCGCACCTGCAACGGTGCTTGGAGAAGTCGGACGAGCGAAAAGCGAGAATGAAATAGAATCGTGGAGATAGGATCAAGCAGAGCGATTTCCTATAACGAAAGAGCACGCAAAGATGGAAGATAAAAAAAATAGGGAACAAAAAAAAATGAATTAAAATGGCTCGAGCGGAGTGAGAGAAATTGGAGGAGAGAATGGATGAGAGAAGAGATACGTAGCTCTTGGGGAATTCGGCACCTTTGAAATACGTGCCAGCCCGATTTCACTGTGGACTTTTACCATTATGATATATTACCTGGGCAGTTGTGGCTTCACTTTCGGAATGCCAGGGTGAAGTCGGCGAGAGAGATCCGGGGGTTTCCCCTCTTTTCAAGCCACGCCGGTCGCTTTCCGACTCTTTTCAGACTTCGGCTTTTCAGAATTGTTTTCGTAAATGAAAGCTCCGGAAAGCGCCGCTGCCGAGAGCCGCAACGAAGGCTGCTGAGAGTTTGGTACAATTCTGGCACCAGCAGACCAAAAGTGAAAGAGAGGGGCAAAAAGCGACGCTGCATACTCAACGAGGGGTGGAGAGGGGAGTGGTTAGTTACACAACGTTTTCATTGTTAGTTGTTCTACCTACGTCAGGGTTAGTCACTCACCCTCGGACTCCTCACTCCTTCTGAAAACCGGTCTCGTTACTTCCATTCTTCCTCTTACTCTCTGCCTACTCGCTTTATTGCACTACTTTTACCTTTCATTCGACAACCGGAATGAGCAAGAGGCCCCTTTCGTGACCGAAACTCGACAACTCTGGCTCGAGTCCGGGGACTCCGTTGCACGGTCATCGGCGGGAATCCGTCCGACTTATTCTTCTTCGATACCTGTTTAATCCACTTTTCCTCAGACCCTTGTTTTCTTTTCTATCCTTTGTCAGAAAGTGCTACCCTCGCTGTATGCATTTCTTTTCTACGCTTTGCATTTCGGTATTTACTACTCCTTGGAATTGATTTAATTGACGGAATGCCGTCACATGTATCGATGCCATAATCTGTTTCGATGCAGTTAGGGTAAGTCTGGGTGATATGGCCACGGTTTTTTAAACAAGGACAATTGGAGATTTAACGTTTAAAAAACTTTTACATTTTTGTTGTAGCCAACTCTAGAAACATTAAACTGAAGTAATTAACTTGGAACTTTCGATATTTTCGATGCGTGATTTAATTGCAGCTCTGTAAATAAATATTTGCGATCGGCTATCTCAGCCGGACATTACGGGTGACATAGCCACAGTAATACTTGTACTCAATTAAGCCTAGAGAAGGATCTGAATCGTACAAAACATTTTTTACTATATTTCATGTTGTCTACATAACCTACAGAAAGACAATTAACATCTCTGTTAAATGTTTCAGATGCGAAACTAATAAGAAAACAGTTTTACTGGCGATATCACCCGGACAGTGCGTACGGGATGGCTACGTAGCCCACCACCATTGGCGTGGCCATCTCACCCGCCGTTGCAAGCAGTGGCCCACTACCATTCACGTGGACATCTCATCCGCGATATCCAGGCGATAAGGCCATCGCCCGCTGTTGCAGGTGATGGCCAAACCACCACCTACGTAGCCATCTCGCTCGCTGTTGCAGGCGTAGGCCCACGATTATTGACCTGGCCATATCCCTCGGAATATGGATGGCCATGTCACCCATTTTCCGGGAAAAATGTCTACTGCTTAAATTTCGGGACGACATTTTTTTAAATAGGTTCATATACGCCAAACTTTTCTTGAAATACCCAACTATAGTGTGCAATATTGATTTACTAGCAAAATTATAATTTAGTATGTCTCCAGAGCGCTAGAAATATAGCTTGAGAAATTTCTGGCTATCTCGAAATAGGGATTCACCGCTCGTACTGACTCTTGCACGTACAGTCTTAAAATTGGTTGTGCAATTACATTGTATCCCCATATACTGTTACGTCTGGACGAGCAAATAGTGAGTTTGCCCGGTGGCGATCATAAAGTGAGTAGTCTCTCTTTCGGGTCAAGGCGTTAGCCCTTTACCGAGGGAGGGAGACCTCGCCGAACTGCTGCGGATTTATGAAGGATCGTTGACAGGTGGAGGTAATGAGCCTCTGAGAAACTGTCAGTAGGCTCGGCAATGCATGCAAATAATCTTTTTAGACGATGTGGTTTTTAAATGGAAATACTCACAATGTATTATAAACAATCCGATGATTTTGAAGTACAATTGTTTGTGTATATCGAAACTATTTTCTCTAACTTGATAATTTGGCAGCGAGCTCCGACGATTGTCGGAGACCTCCAATTATCGTCGCAGTGCTCTGCCACGCAGGGTTAGAGTCTTTCGATGCAGAGCTTTGCGCGCTCTTCGGCACTTCTGGAGATGTTGATGCTTCGGTGGTCGTAGAATAACCGATTTTAATTCTAATGCGGTCGCCTATTTATACTGAATTTCACCCTATTTTAGTGTCGGTATTAGTACTTAAAAATAGATCCTACAGAGTAAACAAGTTTAAAAGTAGATCTTTTCGGGGAAGCGGAAGAAGTGGAAGGGTTTTAGTATTTAAAAGGCAGAGACTTTAAAGAGTAGCGCGTGTTAGGAACATTGGGGGAAAAGGCCATAAATCTCGGCGTGGCACGAGCGAGAGAGCGGAGCCGTACGCGTGTGCGTCGGTGTAGGAAATGCATAGGACTCTCGGCGGCAGTGCATCGCTGCGTTGCCAGTGTTGTCAGGGTTCACATTTGAATTAAGGAATTGGTTGAGGAATATAATTAAAGAATTCGTAAGAGGAATTACGTAGGACATAACAATACTAAAAACTAAAAACTGGGCAAGTAGTGGCGCTATTCGTTTGTTACGTTAAAAAATATTACGGGTGGCTATCTCACCCAGATTTACCCTAAACGGAGCGTGTCGTTCGGGTACTTTTATACTTCTAGACCCTTGTATACTGCGCTCCAAGTAAATGTCCGTCCTCGAATCCGGTAACTTTCGAACGAACACGTTGAAAACTGTTCTTGGTCTGACCCAGTCCATTTTTGTCATCCAAGATGTAGCCAAGATCTAATCACAGCGCGGAGCTGCCGAGCAAGTCTTCGAGGACGTACACTCGAAGGACTTCGGCTCCAACGAAGTTCCAGATCCTAAGAAGCCCCGTGGGATGGAGGTCTGACCATATTGAACCGTTACCACTGGCGGTTCGAGCGACCGGGTCAAAGATCCGATCGGTCGCCACGATGCTCATCTGCCCGGCAGTGCTGCTCTTACAGGGTCTCCGATCCTCATCTCTCTGGTGGCTTGTGATTCCGATTAGACTCTCGGTAAGGTCGACCGCGATCAGTAGCTAGCCTCTCACCCCTCCCTCGTGATTTTGTCCAATCCCGCCCTCCTCGAACCAATAAATTCAATTCCCTACAATTTCCAATACGAAACATCTCTAATAGCGACTCTGAAATCTCTCCTTTGAAGCGCAACCCACTTTTCTCAACAACTCCAGAAATCAATTTTCTTTTATTCATGTATTTAATGACGATTCGGTAGATAAAATGCGAACGGAAAAAATATCCTCCTAGTTCGAATGTAAAATTTTATCCATCGAAATAAGTGGGTCATTAAAAAAAAATACAAAGTTCGTCTAATGCAATTCCGGTTATTCAGCTTTTCTTTTATTTTGAACCCTGGTCAACGCTAATTCCATTTCTTTTTCTTTTTTTTTCTCACAGCTGTACTCGTCGATTTTTGGAGCAGAGCAGACGCGTTATCTGCGGTTGACCCGGCCGGAAATATGAAGCATGGGCGGAACTCGGGGTCGAGCGCTGGCCACGAACTCGGGGACATTGAGAAAACGGAGAGTATGGATGAAAACGACGAGAGATGTTTGAGAGGCTCGGAGGCGGGCCGGCCAGCAAGCTCGTGGTCTTATGCTCTACACGCGCATACGCCATCCGTACTCCGTCGTCGGCGTCGTCGTCCGCGTCGTCTCAGTGCGTTCGATAAAGCCAGAAGGCAAAGAGACGTATGCCCGGTGTCCACCGAGAAACGACCGAGAATGAATCTTCCCCATCGTCCGGAGAGCGAGGCCAGAGTCAGCCGGTGTACGTGTACGTATAGGACGGGCTTATATATATCCGCTCCTCGTATACCCGGCCGCCCTTAATCCAACTGGCAAACAAATTACACGAGAGTGCGCCGATGCAGCCCCGTAGAGCGGTGGTAATAGTAATAGCGGCACTAATAGCAGTATAAACCAGTATCCATCTTCTTTTCACGAAAAGAGGACTGGCGAGCAGCTTTGTGCGGCATCGCGGTCAAAAGAAATTCGCGAAACGCACAGTACGATGAGCGCGATGCCGAGGGGCAAAAAAGCTTTCATACCCGCTTTCCCTCGGGATTTTAATCCACGAGTTGGAATATTTCGCTGAATGGTCGACCAACAAGTTTTGTCAAAACATTTGCGTACTGCGACTCGATTTTCTTCTCATCTATGAGCCTCGTCAGGACACCTTATTGAATTTTCATCGTGAAACAGACGGTCTCCTGGGTCTTCAGTATCCGACAAATTTTTACTTTTTTTTTCAAATCTTTTCTATCGATAATTGGAAAATTTGAAAAAATTCCGTAATATAAATTTACATTAGTATCGAACGGACCAATAACTTTTTTGCATGAAAGTAATACGAAATTATGCTTCTTTTTTTAGCAACTGAAAAGAAAACAATCATGTTCTCATTTCATTGTTTTTTAATACCCTTTCGCCTCGTCGTTTTCTCTTTTATTCCTTTACTTTCGATTCGACGAATCGCGCTCTTGGGAATGCACCGTCTACGGTAATACTGTGTGCGCGGAAAAATGGCTCGAAGGGAGACTATATCTCCAACCGGGGCGGCGGTTTAAGCGCGCATGTACCATGTACAGAAGTAGATTCTGAATGCGCAATTAGGAATAAAAAATCTCTCAATGGGATATTCACGTTTCGCTGTTCAATCCTCTCGTCTGGCAGCCCAGCCGAGCGTACAAACACTAAATTCGAACGTTCGAGCGCCAGGGAATGGAAATATGTTGTGTGCTTTCATGCTAGTTTTTTTTTATGTATGTGTGCGTGTGTGTGTGCGCGCGTCAATGGTGTCGAATATATTTGCACGGACATCGGTACGAGCCCCAACCATCTCTCAGTAGACCCACCACATTCCCACACCCTCATCAAATTACAATACGCTTCGCCTCGTTCCGCATTCGCGGTGGCACATAATCGCGCTCGCGGACACCGCCCGTTCCCCCGGGTGGCGAATGCAAAGCAGCACAAATCTGAAATACAGATGAAAAAAAAAAAGTCGAAAAACCGAATATATATATTTTTTTTTCCTCTCAGCGATAAAATTAATTATTATTTGATGAATATTCACGACGATATGTCGAACAGGGCGACGGTATTAGCCGATATTCTGCGCTATCGTGCCAAATTGCGAAGACGAGAATATTTCCGCCTCTCTCGGAATAATCTAATTAAATTGAAAACAGCATTGCTATGTAAATCGAAGCTAAATTTTACAATGGAATCCGAGAATCAGCCGTGAGGGAACATTTTTTTTTTTAATCCTGACGGACACCTGCGATTCCTGACAAACAACTTTTATTAAAAAAAAAAAAAATTATCAAATCATCAAAATCAACAATGTGACAATTATCAAATTATCAAATTATATTTTCCCGCAAAATCGTAACGGAATCATGATTCTTGCTTATGGCTAGAGTTGTCGAAAGGTTTTCAATTAAATTTAATGAATACAGATGTCGATGTAGTAGTAATCCGTCCGTTGTGAAACATTTCATATAAACGGCCACGTGGTAATTAAAGTGTGCGTATGAAAATTTCAAAGGGAGATTGTGGGGGTTCGTTGCGCGTCATAAAAGAGCCGTAGCATTTTCAACAAAGAATATTCACTAATTAATGATGCACTGTGGAAGCGGGATGAGGGCAACTATGAGGGTACGATGTATCAAATATCCCGATGGCTTGTTTGGTCATTACTCTGACCGAATGAAATGGTTGAAGAAAAAATAGCCCGATGTTTGCTCTGAAAGTAAAAAAAAAAACGAAAGAAAATTATAAACAGTAAACAATACCAGAGGATAGAAGAAAAAACTCATACATCGGATGAAAAACAGACTACTTGGAAGTTACAGCTCACTAATGTTCAGTGCAGTCTTGTTTTCATCGGTAATGAAAGAAAAAGAAAAAACAGGAACAAGGAGAAAAATGATTGTTTTTTTTTACGACCGGAGTATTTTCAATCCGGCAAAAGTAGTTCGCATTCCAGTTAATTCTTGTCGTATCTTGACTTCGTACTCGACAGTACAGTTTAGCACACACGGCTTCTACACAACTTAAATGGGTAAGTGAAATAGACCCGATCGTGAGTTTTTTTTTCTTTCCTCCCTCCGTTTCGCAACCGATTCTACGTTTTTCTTTCGCCTTTCTCAATACCGTCGGGAACATCGAGGAAACTTGTTCCGAGGTAATCCAGTGGTCGGCAAAGCGTGTAAGAGATGTGGAAGATTTTTCCGGAAGATTTTCCATAGCGAAAGCGACGCCTCGCTGCTGCGACCGGGTCGAGGATCGTCGATGTTGCGGTCTAAAAATTTCTGCAAGGATACAACGGTGTAGTACGCCAGATTTTCCGTTCTGCTGCTGGCCCGGATGGCAATGGTTGTTCCGTGATTGGATTAACTTGGTTGCAGGCGAGCGAGGAGTGCAACGATAAAGAGATCGAGCGAGCGAGGAGAACTTTTGAAATGGAGACGCGAGAGTCACACAGGGTGTACGTGAGTAAATAAGATTGGATAGTGAATCGGAGTCATACGAAGGAAGATGGTTGACAAATCTTCAAAAGCTGTTGCAATTACAACAGGCAACATATACCGCGCAACATGACAGAAACCCAAATTTCAGAAAAATACCACATAATTGGTTCGTGATTTACGATTCATGAGAGTCGACTGTATGAATGCCACATCGCAACGCGGTGGATAAGTGCCTCGTCAACTTTCAATGGGCAAAGATATTGTATTTATCTACAAACACATCGTCGTGTTTTCATCGGTGAAGCAAAAGTTTCGGTGCATAGAACGAAGACGTGGGAGTCATACAGGGCACGGCGAGTAAATAAGGTCGGAT
This sequence comes from Amblyjoppa proteus, assembly GCA_963922035.1. Classification (NCBI taxonomy): domain Eukaryota; kingdom Metazoa; phylum Arthropoda; class Insecta; order Hymenoptera; family Ichneumonidae; genus Amblyjoppa; species Amblyjoppa proteus. Next base: position 15,812,146 of record OY998233.1, read on the forward strand.
GACGAATCGGGGTAATACGAAGATTGATGTTTGTCAAATCATCGAAAGCTGTTGAAATTACAATCAGTATCTGCCGCGGCGATATGAACGAATAGAACACCCACATGGGAACAAAGTATATTTCGAATATATTGAAAAATTTATTAAAAATATATAAGATATATTTTGAATTGTACTTCAATTATATGCAAGGTATAAAATAAAATATATTTGATATGTATAATAAATACTTTCGAACTGTACAATGAATATAGATTCCGTACGTTTTTCGATGTACCTATAAATGTATTCGAATTTATAATGCTAAATACATCAAAAGTCTAAGAGATATATATTGCACATATATTATGAATATGAGTTTCATATAATCGAAGTATACCTGGTAAATATCTGAAATATATATACTTTACATTTCGGAATATATGTTTGATATACTTTAAAGAATACCTAGAATGTATCTTTCATATACTTTGGAGTAACGAATTGTTAACTGTAAAGTAATTCGTAATCAGACAGCATATATAATTAATCAACGACAGTTAATTGATTGTCTAGTCATAGTAGATAAATAATTATTGACTATATGTAGACTGACAAATGAGCCTCACTGTATACGAATATAAAAAACGCATTGCGCTCTATGCATACGTTTTACACGTTCATAAGGATTAATATTATCGGTATTCTGATCGAAAAAAAAATCGTCCATACAATATTTTTTTTTTTGTTACATGACACTAAGTTTCAATTTAAAATTACAATTTTCTAACATGTGGATAGCCGAGTGGGTTAGGGCGCAACGTTCGTACTATACGACCCAGGGTCGACGGTTCGATTCCCAGCGAGTGACAAAATTGATACCGTTTATCCCGTGATATTCTTGTGCCTGTCGGTAGAGTACGTCTATATATATGGGGCATTCCATACCGATTCGACCTACCTCGGACGCTCGACCTCTTCAATTCGGTTGGTCATTTTTTATAATATTGTTCTATCTCTAAAAATCACTCCAAATTTTTTTCTATTTTTTTTTTATTTGCAGTAATTACAATTTTTCGAAGTGAACATATTCTTAGCTGGAATTAAAAATTCTGAAAAATGCTGTATTTGATATGAACATTTTTAAGCCTCAACCCAGAATGGTAAAACGTTTGCATCTAGATGTTTTTTTAAGCTTTGCTTTCTTTTTTTAAGTGAACATATTGTTAGCCTAAATGAAAAGATCTGAAAAAATTCTCCAAAATCCTGTACCAGATATGAAAAATGTCAAGCCTAGACCGACATTGGTATTTCATTAGCTTCTACTTTTTTCTTTTTTTTAATTATTTAAAATGATTTAAAATTAAATTAAAAAATATAGAACTTAATGCGATATCATTTTCGCTCTAGGCTTGAAAATTTTCATATCTGATACAGGATTTTTGAGAATTTTTTCAGATTTTTTAATTTGGGCGAACAATATGTTCATTTTGAAAAATTGTAATTAATGCAAAATATATTTTTTTTAAATTTGGAGTGATTTTTAGAGTTAGAACAATATGATAAAAAATTACCAACCGAATTGAAGAGGTCGAGGGTCCGACGTAGGTCGAATCGGTATGGAATGCCCCATATATAATTAAACGTGAAAATTACCTCCAAAAAGTGCAGTTCAAGGTACCATTTACTTAATTTTCAAATTTTTTAGCTGATATTCAATACGTGGGATATCCATAGGATATACATCGAACTTACATCTCGAATACATTCGGAGCTACACCTGACATATACGCCGAATATACGACACTTGTATCTAACATATATCTCAAATACATCCGGAACTACATCTGACATACGCGTAGAGTATACAACATATATATCTAAATTATATATTGAATATATTTTTCTAATACACTTTTTGTTCCAAAAAACAGATATGACGAATACATTTTTTATATATTTCTCGTACAAGTCGTGTCCAGTTTGAATATATTTGAAATACATGCACATATACCGCAAATATATTCATCATTTATATTTAATGCATAAAAAAATATTTTTCAATATACTTTATTTCCATGTGGGCAGCTTCGATAAGGGAACGTAAATAAAAAAAAAAAAATATCACACAATTGATTCTTGATTATATGATTCACGAGAGTCGACTATATGAATGCCACATCGCAATTCGGAGAATAAGTGTCCTCGGTGCAAGATCGATTTTCATTGTGACGCTTCAACTTTCAATGTGCAAAGACATTGTTATTTATCTACAGACACCTCGTCGTGTCTTCATTGGTGCATCAAAAGATTCGCGGTGAAGAATTTTGAATGTGATTGAGCCATGGATCCTGAGAGTGCTTTCGTCGTGGCTCTTCACTCTCGACCTCGTTCACATAGCCCGAGGGATTTCTCCGAGCCTGAGAGTTTCCTTCTCATTCTCCGCGGAACTCTTGTGCCCTTCTCCTCCGAGATGAGAAGACGAGTTCGTCGCCCGCGGTAAAATTAATCCGACGATACCAGTATTACATTTAGATGTTCACGAGGCAGCTCCGCATCGCGGAATCCTCCCGGAGCCCGGATGCTGGGACGGAGATCTCCGCGCATTCGAAATTGTCACTTTATTCGATGAAGCACCCACAGTGAAGACGGTGAAGGGGCTCTTAAGATCTCCTTCGTGCATATATAGGTGGATGCTCCCAACACGATGCCCGTCGCTCAGAACCACCCCCACGGATTTATCCCCTTCCTGCGATGTACACAACGAAGTAGTAAGAATAAATACCGTCAGGCTTTCTCTTCTCGACGAAAAGAGGAAAATGCATCGAAGAAGATGAGACCCGATGTCGTTATCTCTTGTACAAGCTTGCGCGGCAAGTCTCGGAGAGATTTCTTTATCGGTGAAGTTTTTACATATTTCATCTTTCCAATTTGAAGTTCATACATAAATTTTGATCTTCGTGTTCTCTCTGTTGACACCGAATAGGTGAAAAAAAAAGAGAGACAATGTCGATTCGGCGGTTAAGCGCGGATGCCCGAGACCTCCTTCGCAAACTTTCGATTTAAATCCTCGCAGCCACCTGGCGTGACGATTATAGTGACTGCCAATTCAATCCCAACCGAGCGCGCGCCTTGGTTGTTAACATTTGGGATGCAATAAATATTTTTATCGGTTCCGAGTGAGGTATGCGTCGCCGTCGCCCGATGACGATTCCGGGGCAATTCGGGGGTGCTTTATGAATGCCAACAGCGCTCGACACCCGGTGAAGCTATCGGGAGACAAATTTTATAACGTCGCATTTGCCGTATGCAATATCTATTCGTACGGTATAAAATTGTCTCGAACGAGAGGCGGCTGGGAAACGAGCTCAAAGGAGCGGGCTCGAAGGGGAAGATGCGGGATGGACCATCGGTGTCGTAATGCAATGCGGTGCCAGGAGGTGCCTGGAGAAATGGCGGCGAGGAGTGAGTGACGATAGAAATGGCAGTGGCTGGCGAGGTGGGGAAGGGAACCGGAAACTACGAGGGGGATGAGGCGTGCAGAGGGTACTACAGAAGCGAACTCCGGTGCGAGCGTAACGACTGCATTCAGGGAACGCCAGGAAGAAGTGGTGCAGCCGGGTGGAGCAAGTACTCGCAATCGTCGCGGCGTTTCGCAACGGGTTGGGGCGTTTCGTGTATCGATATTTGAATTCCGCTACGATCCGCAGTTCTATAACTCACAGATATCGCTCTTGCGCATGCCATTAGAGTAATGCCGCGCACACAGTATGCCGTGTACACCCATCATGGGTAAGCACGTGGACGCATGGCAAATACGCGGACACAAAACTCATTTCTCATCGCACCTGCAGGTGGTCGAGTTGCAAACGTCGGTTTTTTTTTTTCTTCCAACGATGCAAATTCTGCCTTAGAAGTCTAATTCGACGAATCGGAAACACGCAGTTAACATTGAAAAAAATAGCTTTACATATTCCTATCGCGATCTGCATTATTTTTTTAAATGATAGATTGGAGCGAGGAAGAAAAAAATTGTCAATCCAGCCTTTGCACACATCGCGCTTGAAGCAACAAAAAGAAAGGTCGGAATCACATGGCTCGATATAATCTTGATTCCTGCAATATTTGCCGGGTTTATCCGTACGCAGCGACTTTTTATACCCTCGGGGTTTATTAAATTCTTCTATTCCTTCCTTTTCATTATCGCGCAACATTCGCACCTCCGAGCGGAAGATCCGCTTGGCTTACTCCGTTATTTCCGATGGCGATGATTCGCTCGCTTGGAGCGAGCGGCCGAGAGAAGGAGCGAAAAAATCTCACCGGAAATTGGATGGTTGTCGCGATGCGGAGTACGCAGAGGCGACAGTGACTGCCGACACGCGAAAGGGATGGAACGGCATCTCGCCCTTCGAGGCACGGAGTTCCCATTGACGTGGTGGTAACAACGCGTCGCGTCGATAAAACTACATGTATATATGTACTGTACATACACGTATGTACAGTACACATATGTATATCGCGCTGTATAAACTGAACCCAGAGGATGAGAGGATTCCATCGGGAACAACGATTGAGAGAGCCCGAACATTTCTGCCATGATATGCTGCTTTTGCAAGGGAGCATATGGAACGATTATTGCCATCTTCACGACCGTTTCGAAAGCGTGAAAAATTTCGATTTTTTTTTAATATTACTCTATTTTGTTCCATCGGTAAAATCTCGCACGGAAAGACATTCTCTTGAAAACAGTACAATTCCTACTGCCGCACCGAAGCGGAAAAATTGTTTCGTTATGTGAAAAGAAGTAGGGGAGAGCGAGGCAAAATGAGACAGTGGGGCAAAACGGGATAATGAGGCAAAACGTAATTTTTCAATAACTCTTGAATGGTAGCGGCGGTGGTGAGTAGGACAAAACGGGATAGAAAATCCGAATGTATACAGTAAAAAAGAATGTGTACTTTTTACAAATAATTATTGTCCACAAACGTCCAGAATTTTTTATTTGTCAATTTTTTAGTTTTACGAACAAAAGTACAAACGAAAAATCACCAATGATATAAGAAATAAAAGGACAGGTTCGTATATTCAAATAAATGAAAAACAAGTTTGTCAATTAATTTAACAAAATTATTTTTACGAAATTTTGCATTTCGATTTTACGAAATTATTTTTTTACTGTGTATCGTGGGGACGAAACATGGCATCCAAAAATGATTGGAAAATTGCGTTTTATCTCCACTGTCCCGTTTTGCCCCGCTCTCCCCCTATTGTTTGCAGGAACGAACCGTTTATTTCAAATTGCGTACTGCAATTCCGCTGTCGTTGCGCGTCGACCTTCGTCATTATAATGATGAGTTTTATATTTGTTCGTGTCGCTGCGGTAGTTCTTCTCGCACACTATGCCGCAGGCTGAACCACCGCTGTGCGATATGCAGCTTGTATCTGTGTAGATGAGTCCACCGTTATTTATTGGGTTGGTAGAAAAACTTTTTACCTCTTCCGGTTGTGAAAAATCGAGCGGGCAGAGTTTCCGGTCATCGGCAAGACACCAAATTGCCCCAGTTCGGCGCATCGTTGATTTCGAAGCTTTCATCCGGGCACTCGTATAGTTTCTCGCTTTTTCCCATAGTCGGCGACTATCGACAGTTGATGTAAAAATGAACAAAAACAAAAAAAAATGGAAAATAAATTGGGCACGTCGCATTTTTCCAGAGTACGTGCCTTTCCGGTTTGCATGCCCATCATTTCTCCGAGTATCTGCGAGAAAATAAAATAAAAATAAAAATCTACGCGCTTCATAGAGTTAATGAGAGTGCTACTCGTTTCACCGTTCGCGATCGCATCCCACATGGCGTACACGTTACTCGTTAGCCACCCATGTGCGCGCAGATTGACACTCAACGAAAGAATACATGCTAATCAAGGCGCTCGGCAGTCGGGGAAACAATTTATACGACGCACGAAACCATTTTATTATTTGGCTCGTCGTGTTCGTGGCGCACAGACACGCCACACACATACATTGCAACAAACCAATCATCATGGCACAGCAGGCGAAGCCCGCTGTTTCGAAACAATCGTAATGTAAACTTCTCGTCCTCGGTAAGATCCATGAAAATTCTTCGATCAAGAAATTCGATAACGGTTAGCGCCTCGCGATAAGCCGCTATGCAACAACGAGAATTTCATTTATGCAGGGCTCTTGATAGCAGATCCCGTGGAATGTTTAGTTTCGATGGTTTTAGTGTAGAACGTCGGGTACGCCGTGGAGCACATAGTTTCCGGAGAGAAATATAATGTCACGTACTGGCCCCGAATTCTCAACTGCTAACGAAACTCCGCGAAACTACACGAGCATCAAAATTATAATCTATTTGCGAATTGTAATGTCGGAGATTCAGAATGCTTAAGAAAACAATAATCGCACCGTGAACATGCCAAAATTATGTTGTACGATTATGTCTTTTAATTCTAAAATATTATTTCAAGCACGATAAAGATCCTACTTTCTGCATGCATAATTCAAAATCAAGGCGCCTTCAATCGTACACCGTTCAACTTTACACTTGTTCATTCTTACGGAAATAAAGCGTACACCGCACAAAATGTTACATAAGTTCACAAATTCGTTCAAATTTACACCATAATTACCTTACACTTGCCCAATCCTCGGATCAAAAACTGTACACCGCCATTTCTTTACATCACAAAAAGTGTACGTATTTAATATGTTACACATTAGTAAGCTTACACCATTTCATTCTTACACTTGCCAAACCTTACAACTTTAAAACTTTACACATTCAATATACTTCACATGGGCAAACTTACACACGTGCAACCTTACACCGACGGGGAGGAAAGACGGCCTTCTAGACGGGCGCTGAATGAGCGCCGCTGTTATTCTGCAATTAAGATTAAGCACATGGGGGGCTACCATGTGATCACAACCAATAGTCGGTTAATCTTACCTGCAGAATAACAGTAGTGCTCATCCAACGCCCCTCTCGAAGGCCGTTCTTCCTCTCCGTCGGTGTAAGGTTGCACGTGTTAAGTTTGCGCATGTGAAGTATATTGAATGTGTAAAAGAATGTGTGTAAAGAATGTGTTTAAAGTTGTAAGGTTTGGCAAGTGTAAGAATGAAATGGTGTAAGCTTACTAATGTGTAACATATTAAATACGTACACTTTTTGTGATGTAAAGAAATGGCGGTGTACAGTTTTTGATCCGAGCTTACTAATGTGTAACATATTGAATACGTACACTTTTTGTGGTGTAAAGAAATGGCAGTGTACAGTTTTTGATCCGAGGATTGGGTAAGTGTAAAGGTATTTGTGGTGTAAATTTGAACGAAGTTGTGAACTTATGTAACATTTTGTGCGGTGTACGCTTTATTTCCGTAAGAATGAACAAGCGTAAAGTTGAACGGTGTACGATTGAAGGCGCCTCTGAAAATCCGTTTCACCATCCTTGGCAAGATTTTTATTATTGCTGCATCTCATGAATCTACCATTGATCGGAAACGTTTGCTGGACACCGGGCCTACCTTGCGATAACAGTGGCAATGAAAAAAAATCTTGTACTGATTGCGGTTAAAAAATGTCCATGTGCTGTCGTGATAATTCATTATCTTGGAAGATAGTGATGGAAAGTGTGCTCTTGGTGGAAACTTAAACTCGCTCATCGTGACACTGACGTGCTGATAGAAAAAGTGTTTAGCTATGGGATCGCACACTCACAGGGATTATCACGAAAACGTCTGTCTCATCTGATAATCGCATATGCCTATGATTTCTAACAGCCCGCATATATTTGAAACATAATGAGCACGTTCTTTTATCCACTTTCCTGTGTTGCTAGGTTCATACATTTCTGTCACTGGCTCCATTCAAGATACATTAGAGAAAAAAAATTACTCTATGTAGTGTCACTACCGGTTTGAAAGTTTTTTTTTTTAATCGGATGTGACGGCTTATAGATGTTTTAAGTAAAAAAAAAATTGTTGTGACATTACTTTCGATTTCAAAATCTTGATTTTTGACCGGACGACGTATCGCGGGAAAATGTCACTTTCATTTTTGATTGTCCTTTATGCATTTTTCAAAATCCTTGACAACGAATTAGAATTCATATAAATTTGCCTACCATACATGTATATCACTGTCTTATCTGCAGTTATGCGATATCTGCCCGATTGCATGTATTCGTGATACGACATGCGAACTAAAACGGGAATATACCGCAGTCGTATATTGAATAACAACACGAAGCGAGGACCAAACGGGCAGCCTTCGAAAATGTCGTTGCAAACACCGATTTGGTTAAACGTAGGGTTCGTGGAAAAAGTACTAAAGAATTCGGAACGCGATGACTCAATTAAAGTAAAAGCTATTGCGACAAAATGCGCAACCGAGAATGGCGACAATTACATGAGCGACATGATACGCGTCGGTGTCGAATATTCGCGCAATAAGTTTGGTTATGATACGGCTGAAACGAAGTCATTGATAGTGAAGATCGCTCCGACACGCGACAATCCCAATTACAAACTGGTAGGGAGAAATGCCGATTTTCATTGCTATTATAATCTAAATCGAATCGTACGATAAATAATGACAAAAAACTGTATGGCATTCACAATCGTATCAAGTATACAAGTGGATGGAAAAAAAATCGACCTAATCTGACCTAGAAAAATGATCTCTATCTATCGATTATCATATAATTAAGGTTACAGAGAGTGGAGTATTTAAAACGGAAATAAAAATGATGGAGGACACACTGGTGAAGATGAACAACCTGTTGAACGAGAAAGATTATCGTTTGAGTGCGTGTGTGCTGTACGCCGAGATAGGAGATCCTTCGTTCCTCGTGATCGATGATCTAGTACCAATGGGCTATCGCATGGCCGATCGAAAGATCGGTCTTGATATGCAGCACTGTATACTAGCAATCAGAGGACTGGCCAAATTTCACGCTAGTTCTGTAGCACTTTGCGAAAAGGTATGCAAATTTGAATAATTCGAAGTCAAAAGCCATCCTATTTAATTCGTTTTTTCAGGAACCGAATCAGAAACTGTCATACACGAAAGGCGTTTATCATAAGGAACAACCCGATATGGTGAAGAAATTCTTTACAGATGGAATGCGAATGCTTGCCACTGAACTAGCGAGCTGGCCAGAACTGGGATCCAGGTATTTTATCTCTGAGGAAAAAGCCCCTACAAATTGGAACGTAGAAAGCATTCCAATTTATATTCGAGTCAATATTCTCCGGCTCTAGTCGTCTCAGACCATTACATCAATTATTCTCAAAATTCCTCTAATACGGGAGATCAAAGTGACGTTCAAACGGGCTGCGCTTTATATTACATTCTCGCCTTGAGAATTTCCTTGATTCATGACTTATTTTTTACAGCGCCAACGTATACTCGGAGAAACTATTAAAATTGTCGACCGTCTGTTACGAAAGGGCATCAGAATGTGTCAAACCGAAGGATGACGGGTTCAATGTGATAAGCCATGGGTCAATAACATGCTATTCCGATGGGTCAATAACATGCTATTCCGATACGAGAACGGCATAGTCACGGATCATATTCTTGTAAGTGATATCTGGCTGATAATATCTAATTATCAATGAGTGCAATCAATGACTTGCCAATGATAGTGATATCTTATCATCGATAGCGATTTGTCACTAAAAAAAAATCAGCACGCAAACAACGCACGTCTCTCGTTCAAGGTTGACTTTCAAGTGTGCTCCTGGACTTCGCCTGCTATCGATATTTTACACTTTCTTAACACGAGTGCCTCGGACGATGTGTACGTGGATCATCGCGTAGCTCTTATCGAAGAGTATCTGAATATTCTGACGAAGACAATGGCAAGACTTGGCTGCAAGATGAAACCACCGAGCATGGCAGATCTGCAAAAGAGTTTGGAGGATCATGCATTTTTGGCAGTTTTATCTTCAACGTTGGGTCTGGCATTCGCGCTCATTGACAAATGCGAAACGAAGAAACTCGGCGATATGATACAGGTGAGCAGTGGATACGTTCACCCAGCGTACAGGACACAAACATATCGTATGATGATGCTGAAGCGGCTGAACGATTGGAACAGCCGAGGATTAATCGACGTTTGATATGTTGTGTGCGATACATCGGGACCGCGCAGTAAAACTTCGACCCGTCGGAGTTGTAAGGCTTGATTTATAAACTGGCGGTGACGTAGTCCCTTGGTATCGTCGTCAGGGAATCACCGACGTCTTGATTTTTATTTTTAAGGGCATGCAAAAGATGTACCACGTGACATATGAGTGCGAGAGAGATCGATGCATATTTCGAATCAATGTCATTTAAAACCGGTTGACGTTTTGGATAAAACGGAAACATAATCGGACACGGTATTAAATTGTACATTCGCTGATGCTTTGCTTTTTCCTGAAAAGTTTACGGTCTCTGAATTGCATTCACTACAGATTTTGGTTACCGACTGAGTCGTTTCACATGCACTTAACTGAAAGTATCATTTTTATTTGAAAATTCAACACTTCATACTAAGATCAACACAACTTAATGTGTTGTTTAGACACGAAACGATCTCAAGTGTTGCTCAGTAGTTCTTGATGCGTCTCGGTCGAGATGAAGTTTTCGACTAAAGATTCGTAGTTGATGACGAGAAGTCCTCAAAAAGGAGAGGGGGTGAGAGTCTACTTTTCATGGAGTTATCATTGGTGCAAAAATTAAAAGTGAGACGATTTTTTCTCATCACCAATCATGAACGGGATTTTTTGGTGGGAAAGAAGCGTGCAACGTGGACATCGCTGTCGGACTCAAGCTTGACCGTAGGGAAATTCCTGTGATGCGCTAGTTACCATACACCCAGAAAAAAGTTTATAGCAACCAAAGAAAATTTATTAAGGATGAAGGAAAAATGTTTATTTGCTTCATAACCTAATAGAGCGTTTACTAAGTTCAAATATATTTATTTGTTTGATTGTATTATTCTTATTATTCAATCATGTTTATTTGGACCTAATAAACAAATATTTATATCAAATTATTTATTTATTTATTTCGCTACAGATCTGCTACTTTTGATCGTACGGGAAGAATGTGATATATGAATGATGGAAAATGAATTTTTTGTTAAATAAGTCATTTTTACTATCAACGAAGCATCAACAAGCAATGTTTTATTATCAAATAAGGACAAAGATCCGTTATCCACCCACGATTTCACTAATCACGTCGCACATTAGTTATACACATAACATAACCAATCTCGAAATTGGTTCTTCGAGGACTCATTCCACAACCACAATTCAGTTTCATAAAAACGAATCGATGAGTTGCCGCTCTATTGCAATGTAGCAATTTCTCGTAAGGAATACATATAAACCCGCACTATCAGCGAGGGATGTTTTTAGGCGACTGATGCGGTGACGACGCTGTAATGCGTGCTACCGGATTATAACCGCGTTTATCTTGACGTCAGAAATATACGATTTCTTTGGCGCGAATAAACATTCATGTTAAATTACAAATCTTCGAATAAATTTTTTCACCTACACTAAAGAATAGCCGTTATTTGAATCTAATAAAGATTTTGTTAAGGTAAGTAAACATTTCTTTCATCTTAATAAACGTCATTTAAAGATCGACATTTATTTGACTTTAATCAATCTTTTTTCTGGGTGTAATAAAAAGTTTTCCGCGCTTGAGTCGAGCGTCGAATGAGCGCGGAGGTTAATCATTTTATTACGGTGTGCGGCTATGCTGGACAGATGAACCTCGAGGATAGTCCATGTTGCTCTGCACATGTACTTTATTGTTCACAAAATCTTAAAGCATTTCTTTACGGCAATGAAGACAATATGGGTTAAACTATAAAAGGGTTAAAAATCGCCGCATCTGCTCGCAAAATGTAGCGGTTGTTCGATTGGAGCGGAGTGATACGTACGACGTTTCCCGCGGACACGCTTAATTGGGGAAATTCCTTTTTATATCAGTCCTTAGGGTCATCGTGACCGAAAAAAACGATATTATTTAGCTATGAGCATTCGCAATAAATTATTGTCTAACAATTTTTAACTACAAACATGTCCCACGCGACAAAACACGTTGTGTCGGTTGAAGTTTTTTTAACTCCCGATTGCCCACTAGAGCAAAAGATGGGCGTTATGTTTTTCACTGAGGTTCCGCGAATATAGCGTTTAGGTTATCTCCAATGTTTGTCGAAACAGCTTAATGTGTCATAACAGAATTTGGCACATTACTTCTGTGGATTATGAGGATGATTTACACCGAAATTATTCAGATAACCTGAAAAAAATGCGGGTCGTACTGGGTCGCGATTTGACCCCAGGATCTTCCGATTATCGGTCGACTGCTCTGACCATTGTACTACACCAGGCCGCTACCCACTTGAAAGTAGTATCGGACACATGCATGATTCAGCAAATGGTATCAGAGGAATGATACTGAGAACATTTTATCGGAGAATTGTATAGACGGTAAAATTCTAAAAGCACAAACTTAAATTAAATTAAGTTTTTTTTTTAAACTACCGGATGCAAAAAATCGTACAAGAAGATTGAAATAATTAACGATAAAAAAAAATGGTTAATAAAAAAGTAACCCCAAAAACGATATCAATTAATTCATAATCTCTGCTACAGTCGGGAGACGTCTCCCAGTTTAATCCACTCCGTGATCGCGAATATTGACTGTACTGCGTTGTGAGGGAGGACGTCTCCCGACTGTAGCGAAGATTGAGAATAAATTGATGTAATTACAAATAATTAATTAGACATTTATTCTTTATTGTTAATTACTATTATTATTGGTTACTGACAATATTAATAATTGTTACATAGGGTAAAAGTGGGGAATATGGACCGGTCCATATTTCATTAATTTACGTGTTAATCGGGGTGGTCCATATTCACCACGTCTACCCTACATGAATTATTTCAATCTTTTTGTACGATTTTTTGTAATCGGGAATTTATGGAAACTTTTAACTTTTAAATACATAGCCTTTTTGACATGAGTCCCTACACTCTATTGAGTTGGACATGGTTACGCTGAGTCATACAGCTCTCGGCACTTTTATCGCCGACCCGTATAAACACAGAGAGAGAAAACTGTCGCTTTTTCTCGATGTAATATTTTCGACATAGTAATACTTGATGCCGATTACTCGTTGTTTCCCTCCGGGTTTGTAACGACATCCGCAAGTCGTAGGGACCCGCACTATTTCCCTCCAGCAGTCAGTTTCCTAAGAACCACGGCATCAAAATAACTCCCAAAATCTATTATTGCTGACACCACCCAGCTACGATGTAATCTATGAGACTCTGAAGAGCGAGCAAAGGTCTGTACAACAAAACTCTGTTTAATAAACTTGCGCGACTAAGGAAATCGATACAGTTTGCCCGATTGCATTAAATAAAACTTGGCAACCAGAAATAAAATATTTTCGTGAGGACCAAAATATCATCGATGAAGTTAATGATAACTGATATTTTTCACTTTAACGTCGCATAACATAACTTTAAGACTGAACAGAATTTTTTTTTTTTTTTAATACGCATAATTTACTTAATTTCAAACCGAACAACTTTTATCTGAGAGATTTTTTAGACGAATGAAAACTACCAAGATATTCATGTTACCAAAAATAATTTTATTTAAAAAATTAGATTTTTGTAAAAATGATATGTTCGAAAATATTAATTATGTGCCCAAATAAAAAACCCGTGTCTTCACTTTTTCGAAATACTTTACGAACAAAAAAATTGGCAGAATTATTGAAGAGGGTCAGGGTCAAAGCATGAAAATTTCCGGTGGAATACCCCATTTATTCTGAATGCCCTACCACGTGCGCCAGGCTACCAAATCTCAAGTACTCTCTGAACGCATCGCTCACATCTAAGGCAGTAAGGCAAGTCCTCCGTCCCCGGTGTAAACAACCAACGCCTTGACTCGTTAGTGAAACTGCGGTTACGTTCCATTCAGGGCGAACTCACCAAGAGGTGGTCGAGTCGTACCCCAGATAGACAAACCCCATGAAATGAACCCAATGTGGCGCAATATTTGCAAAACGCGCGGGACATGTCGCAAATATTGCACCAACTGCGTCGTTTCGTGCCGCTTGTCCGGCTGGGACGAATACTCCGTTGAACTCGCCCAACGTGTAGTATAACCACACACAACTCTATGGTTCTATAGTTTCAACTTGATCGCTGTAATGTAACCTCATATTCGGAAAGTAATATTTCTCAGTGGTATAATTTTCTAATGTTATGCTTTTCTAATAAGACTTTGTATGTGTCGTTTCTTGCCGATACAACTTTTCAAATGTTGTATCCCTCCGATACAATATTCTACGTGTTGTTGCTCTCCGATACAAGTGGCTAAATGTTGTATCTCTTAAATGAAAAAAAAAAACATCCATATGATAAACTTCCAAAGGAATAACATTTAATTCTTTTTATAACAAAATATGTAATGTAAGTTGTTCGTAGCAGAAATTATGCAATACTTGCGTATCTGAGAGCCAGTCACTTAGCAGATGAGAAAAATAGCGTGGTAGGGATATTAACGGTATCAATTGTCCATTGCAGTGGAACGTTGGAGTGCGAATAAGTAACAGTATCCTCTAAAATGTCTTCGGAAGCGTTAGCCTTCGTCACCGCGGACTTCATGGAGAAAGTACTTAAGAATTCAGAAAATGATCAGTCAATAGAAGTTAAAGATTTGAAGACGACACCTGCGCTTGGGAACGGTGACAATTATGGAAGTGAAATAATACGCGCTAGTGTGAAATATTCGAAAAATAAGTCGGGGGTTATGGAGGAGATATCGATAGTAGTCAAAATTTCACTTAAGACCGGGGGTGCTACAAAAGAACTGGTACATGGAAATACATGTTGTTATTCAAATCATATGGCATGGTTATTCATAGAGACATAGACATGCACACGCGGGTATAATGCCTCAGAATTAATATCTTTCCTATAGTTTTCGTTTAATTGAAGCTAACGAAGTTTGAAGCTTACAAGATGGAAATCAACATGATGCAAACAACGCTAGCTCAGATGAATGACATTTTGAACGAAAAGAATTATCGTCTGAGTGCCAGAGTTCTGTACGCAGAAATTGGAGATCCTTCTTTTCTTGTATTCGAGAATTTAGCACCGCTGGGTTATCGTATGGCCAGTCGGATGGTCGGTCGTGATTTAGAACACTGCCTTCTCGTAATGAGAAATTTGGCTAAATTTCACGCCAGTTCCGTAGCGCTCTGCGAAAAGGTACACCTTGCTTAAAAAGTTGATGGTCAGTTTTAAGTTTCATTAAAATCATACGAATGATGGCTAAACCAATTCATAACTGGCTGCCCTTTATAGCCCAGCGTTCACGAAGAATCGAAATAAACGTACTTCAAAAATTGTTGAAAATTTTAAGCCGATTCTTTTTTTCCAGGACACGACGCCGAAGACTTTGTACAATAAGGGCCAGTTTCAGGCTAATTATCCCGAACGTTGGAAGCAGTTTTGTGCAGGCGGACTAAAAAGTCTTGCCAAGGAATTACTCAATTGGCCGGAATTAGGCACTAAGTATATGACTCAGAGTCTCACGTATTGTTACAAGCTTAAATCTAGTTTTATTAATCTCAAGATGCTTGGTCTAATTATTAGGACTTCATTATTCGACTTCATTTATACCGTAATGCGCATGATTATAAACTATCATTCGTTGTTTCATTCTTTGTTTCAGTCAGCGCAGTTACTCTGAGAAATTATTAAAATTTTCGGAGGAATGTTACGATAAAGCTGTCGAATATATGGATCAAAAGTTGAGCGAGTTCAATGTGATAAATCATGGTGATTGCTCAACAATATGCTCTTCCGATATGACGGTGAGGGAAAACTCACCGATCATATTTTTGTAAGTACAATCAGTAGATTAGACAATAAGAAAATCACATGCGATTATGTAATAAATAAATGAATTAAAAGAGGCAACCAGCTATTATTCTAGCCAAACAATTCATTTACCAATAACGGGCCGAAATTTGGTAATTGGGTCGTCACGGAAAATCAGCAAAATTTAAGTTTCATTTTTCAGGTTGATTTCCAGCTAGCTATATGGTATTCACCGGCTATCGATATCATGACCTTTTTCAACAGCAGTCTCGCGGAGGATGTTGATCTGCATCATCGTGAAGATCTTCTCAACGAATACCTGAACATGTTAACAAAAACCATGTCGAGGCTTCGCTGCAAAACGAAGCCACCGACCATGGAAGCTCTCGACAAGACCTTGATGTACCGTGAGGTTTACGATCTAATAGCGTCGTGCACGTTTCTGCCGCTCGTACGTCTTGATAAAAGCGAAGCCGTAGACCTCAATAAAACGAAGCATGACGACGGCTTGATTAATTCCGCGTACAAGGGACTAGCATATCGCAAGATAATACTGAGGCGGCTACCCGTGTGGATTGCACGCGGATTAATCAACAACTGAATTACAAATTCGTAAACGTCGAAAAGGAGTGGCGCCGAAGAGACCTCACAAATATACTGGGATTGGAATTTGGTACGGCCCGATGCTATAATTATTGAGATACTTCAGTTTATTGAACTCAAGGTAGAGTGAGAAAAAGCCATGGTTGACTACCTTGCACCTGTAGAATAGGCCATTTGGAACAAGTTATATAGCGCGAGTAAAATCATAAGGACGTATGTTCTATGAATATACGGAGAGAAGGATCTCGGAAAAACTACCAAGTCATAAGTTAAATTTTGACCAGGCAACGTGGCCCCATACACTAGCATACACTAGCCCCACTATACTAGCGGCATATGAAATCAGTCAGGGGGACTGTAGCATTTTTATCGAACCCATATGGTAATTTTTTCCAAAAGGCGGGTTGACAATATTTTGCGTTTCTGGCTGCTTGTACAAAATTAGGTATTATATATTAACGTTGATGAAACGATTCAATTAATATAAAGTAAATAAACTGGATCGCCATAATATACCGGTAGAATCTAGAAACGGTTTTATGATCAACCACTCTGGATACGAACCCCCAAATATATACGAAATTTCCATACAGGGTTTTATTTCTTATCACTGCCTAACTTTTCGTCGTATTATATTATATTATATGATTGTAAATTTTTACATTCATGCATTTTATTTTCCACAAGCCGGCTTTAAGAACTAATGGTCCGCGATCGCAACGCTACCGATGACTATATTTTCTAGTAAAAGGAACTTATATTTTAGCAAAAATTACGGGACATTCGGGTAATAACTGTGACAGCGAAAATTACAATTTTCTAACTAATGTAATATAATTGTTGTTTCTTTGGAAGACGCAGGCCGATAATTATTAAAATGATAAACAAACGGTTATTATTTTTATCTTTTCATTGCGAAATATATAATATAATTCTCTTTAAAGTCGAGTTTTTATAGAAAGAAACGAACGACATTCAATCATTTGACAATCATGTGTTAAGAGAGCGTTCACTTCGAGTGAAATTAACCACAGAAATGCTTTTACATTTTGCAAACATCTTAAAAATCCTTGAATCATACCCCTATTTTTTCCATTCCATATATTTGATAGACAAAGTAGTCTAGCAGTATCCGAAAGGAGCGAGTGAAACAAGAATGCCTAATTGTGTAATGGTCAACGTGGAAGAATGGGGCGGCGGAGTATGTCATTGTCGCATATCTCTGTTACCCTTTAATTCGTATTTAAGTCTTCGCTGTTTACCCTACATAAATATTCATCTTCATCTTACAAAATTTGAATGTATTGTAACGACTGTGGGAATGAATTACTCGCGTATTTGGTTGTGGGGCGGATATTATTGGTATAATCACGGCTATGTATCCCGAGTATGAACTGTCACACGTCTGTCCTTTCAGACGTCTCAGTCCAGACTGTCTATATGACAATCGATTTTGGCATCGATCGTCCGTTCGTTTGTCTATTGTCAAACCTAACTAATATTGTGTGTCCTAACGAATAGTCAGCTACATATTCGTTACAGTATCTACCTGTGTACAAAATTTGAATGTATCTACCTGTGTTTTTCTACTTATAATACGTAAGCTGTTCATCGACAACTCTGTACCCAACCTCAAACTTTTTCTTCACAATTGTATCGCCTTAATCCTTATGGGAATTTTATTCCGGGAAATTAATTATTTAAATTAACTGCATTCAGATTCCGAATTCGCAAGATATTCAACGAATATACAACCGCAATGAAAAATTCAAAACCAATTGTCCGCAAACTTAAATCAGTATCATGAACGAGATAACTTGCTGATAATTAATGCTGCAATACTTAAAAATGTGAGAGTCCCCCACTTTGCGGGTCGATAAGAAACAGCGTGGTGGAACTAGATTAATGGTATCACTCGTTTATCAAAGTCCCGACATGTGCGAACAAGTCACAGTATCCTCTAAAATGTCTTCAGAAGCGCTAGCCTTGATCACTGTGGAGTTCATGGAGAAAGTACTTAAGAATTCGGAAAGTGACCAGTCAATAGAAGTGAAGGATTTGCGTACGGAACCTGCAGTTGGGAAAGGTGACAATTATGGAAGTGAAATGATACGCGCCAGCGTGAAATATTCCAGAAATAAGTCGGGTAGTAAAGTAATGGAGGCGATATCGGTAATAATCAAGATTTCACTTATAGCCGAGAGTGGTACAAAAGAATTGGTAAATGGAAATACATATTAATATTCAAATAATACAGGATGATTATTGATAGATGCATGTTACATGCACACGTGTGTATAATGGCCCAGAATTCTTACTTTTCCCACCGTTTTCATTTAATTGAAGATAAAGAAGTTTGAATCCTTTGCGATGGAAATCAAGATGATGCAAACAACGCTAGTTGAGATGAATGACATTTTGAACGAGAAGAATTATCGTCTGAGTGGCAGAATTTTGTACGCTGAAATTGGCGATCCTTCTTTCCTTGTATTGGAAGACTTAGCACCGCTGGGTTATCGTATGGCTAATCGGATGGTCGGTCTTAATTTAGAACACTGCCTTCTCGCAATGAAAAATCTGGCTAAATTTCACGCTAGTTCCGTAGCGGTGTGCGAAAAGGTACATGTTGCTTAACAAATTGATGTTCCTATTTAAGTTCCATTAAAATTATACACAAATTTCAAAAGTTGCTGAAATGCTGTGGCTGATTTTTTTTCTTCTAGGACGGGAACCGGAAAACTTTGTTCAATAAGGGCCTTTTCCATGCCGATCAACCCGAAGAGTGGAAGCAGTATTGTACAGAAGGAATGAGAAGTCTAGCCAAGGACTTACTAAATTGGCCAGAATTGGGCACTGAGTGTGTGACTGAAACTTTCACATGTTTCTGCAAGCTTGAATCTAGTTTCATATTAATTTAAAAATGCTTAGACAAATTAAAAAAACTTCATTACCTACTCGGTTTTTTCTATATCATACTATGCATGATTATAAACTGGCACTGTACGGATTCCGCTGATAATATTTTATTCATTGTTTCACTTTTTTCAGTCAGCGTAATTACTCTGAGAAATTATTAAAATTTTCGAAAGTCTGTTACGATAAAGCAATCGAATGTATGAATCAAAAGAGCAGCAAGCTCCATGTGATTAATCACGGTGATTGCTGGGTGAACAACATGCTTTTCCGATATGACGGGGATGGAAAACCCATTGATCATATTTTCGTAAGTGTATTAGCGAACAGATTAAGCAATAATAAAATCACATTAATGGGCGAATTAAGAGCGACAATTACCTATTATCGTAAACCAAGAAGTCATATATTAATAAACTGATCAAATATTTATAGTTGAATCGTCAACGTAAATCAGCGAAATTCACGAGTGTCTTTTTCCAGGTCGACTTTCAGCTACCTGTGTGGAATTCACCGGCTATCGATATCTTGTACTTTCTCAGCACCAGTCTTGCAGAGGATGTTGAGCTGCATCATCGTGAAGATCTTCTCAACGAATACTTGAACATGTTGACAAAAACCATGTCGGAACTTCACTGTAAGACGAAACCACCGACTATGGAAGTTCTGGACAAGATGTTGAAGGACTATGAGCTTTACAGTGTAATTTCGTCATGCTTGTTTCTGCCGGTCATGCGTCTTGACGAAAGTGAAGTAGTACACTTCAATGAAATGTTGCTGGGCGATGACTTCGTTAATCCTTCATACAAGAAACAAGCCTATCGTAAAATAATGCTGAGGCGACTACCCGTATGGATTGCGCGTGGATTAATCAACGATTGAATAACAAGTTCTTTAATGTAATAAAGGAGGAGCGCTTGTAGAAGGAAATTTATAATATCGATAAATATCTATAGATATAGAACAAGGACGAGAAAATTCGAGAATAAAAACGATAGAAATTCGTTCGCGTCGCGAGATGCTTAGAGAGGGGATGACAAGTGAACTTTGTCACCTCATCTAACAGGACGTTTCGCTTGAGCGATTTTCATACCTGAAATCCGTGAGATTCAGTAAGAGGTAATTATTCGTTCTCGGACCGCGGCAGTAGTTATACCGATTAGTTCAAAGGGATCCCTATCATTTTAACTAGTAGTAAATATCACAAGTTTAGAGTGACAAGAGCCTTTGGTTACTCTTCTGTTTGTCGTAATTATTATTTATCTACTTAAAGGCTTAATCAACATAAATTTCAGCCTGGCATTTAAAATTTATTTGCCGTCAGTCTGAATTATAGTGATTGCGAAATTTGTATAACAAATAAATTGGCCAAAATTGATAATATGACTGAATTCAAATAAAAATAAAAAATAAATTAATTAATCTGAAATAAAAATATTAAATAAATTTAGAAACAAAATTATTTTTTCATTACCGCTGAAACTGCTTCACACCCATGCTGAGATTGACGTTTTGCACTACCCGAGGCTGTAATTATTGGCATACTTTAGTTTATTAAATTCAAGGTAGAATGACAAAAACCCACGTTCGGATTACCCTGCACCTACCCTATAGAATAGGGAATTAGGAACAAGATACATCACGAAACTAAAATCATAAGGACGTATGGTCGATTTTTGGAAACAATCCTCGCCGTCCAAAACATCACATGATTCGTCAACATTCAACAGCAAATGTGTGTCCACATCCCGGATCGTATCTTTCTTGGACTTCAGTCGCTTTTCCGTGTGTCGATGGATTCCATCAGCCTTTCTTTTAGAGTCTTAAAATTGTTCACAAAATATTTGTTGTTATTAAAAACTTTAAAATTAAATAAAAAATCTTGGGAAATTTTCACTGAGAGAAGGATCTCGGAAAAACTATCAAGCCATAGGATAATTTTTGATCAGGCAACATGGTACATTACCCTCACCAATAGCGCTATGTGAAATTGTCACAGGAGCCTTAGCATTTTTTACCCAACCCATATGGTAATTTTTTCCAGAAGGGGGATTGGTAACATTTTGTGTATGCGCTGTTTAACTTAATAGCTGCTTGTACGAACAGCTAGTACATTTTAACATTGATAAAACGGAATTCAATTAATGTAGAGTTAAAAAAAATGATCGACATAATATGCCGTTATAATTTACAAACGGGTTTACAATCGACCACTCTGGAAACAAACCGCCAATTATTTACGAAATTTCTATGCTGAGTTTTATTTCGTACCAATGTCTACATTTTTTCGTATAATATTATATAATTTTTACTTTTTACATTCATGCATTTGTTTCCACAACCAGGCTTCAAGAAGAAAGGCTTAGCGATCGCCACGCCACCGATTACTGTAATTTCTAGCAAGAACTTATATTCTATCAAAAATGACGGGATATTTGGATAAATCACCATATTTGCTAGCAGAATGGGTTAAGTTTATTATGAATGTTGTTTGTCTTTCCTCTCCGATTCAATATTTTATGTATTGTATCTCTTAAATGCGACAAAAATAAATATGTACGGTAAACTTCAAAGAGCATAAAATTAAGAAAAATAAAACATCCTTTTAACTCCCGACTGTAAAAAGGTTTATACTACATTTTTCACAATAAACAGAACAAAATAATAAGCGTTTACTTATCATTTTAATAATGTTTCGTCTCACCGAACCAATATTTATTGTGACACGCTATTTTTTGGTCTTGTCACAGAACCGCGTAAACTTCGATTCTGATGAGACGTCGCGTGACATTTCGGACGGAGCGATAGCGTTGCTAACGTTCGAATCCTAATTTCGCGCGTGCGATAGTTCGTGATAATCGTTGGACGTCGCCACGTACCGGACACCGGGGAATATTTGGAGAAACTGGGGAGCGAGAGAGCGAGACCGCGAGCAGCGTCGCGAGACTCTCTTCCTTACGGTAGCGGTGTATAGACGTGCGTGCTCGCCACGTTAATCGTCTATTGTACACCTTTGCAATGGATCTACGACACGAACGATTCGCGGAGAGTATGGCCAGACTCGCTTGCGAGACGGATCTTTCGGATACTGTGGACGAAAGGAGGCATCGGTACCGGCAAAGGTATTCCGGCGAACAGCATCTTTCGCGCTAAGGTCTCTTTCTCCATGGATTTTTTCCGGACAGGCGTTCTACCGTTCTTGCACGCAAAATTGTCGAGCGTCCCCGCGACTCGATCGTGGCGACGAGTTCCGTCCCGGGCAACTTCCGCTTTTGTTTACCGTGGTTCTGTTTTTTTATAGTTCCGGGGAATGAACATTTTCCTTATATTTGTTTTCACGGATCCAGAGTGTCGGGAATTGGACGACCCCGTGCTGCACCTGCACCGAATCATTCGAGATAGATCGCTCGCGACGAGTTCATACCGGGTGGAGAAGAGATCCAATTTGCGAAGCGTGGCAAGCGGGTTTCGGGTTCGCGCGGGTGGACAACCGTAGAGCTTGCATCGCGACTACGGCCGTCGATCGGACATCGCGAGAATCCGAAAAATACCGAGCCTCGAGGTCGCTGCTTTATTATTTTTGTTGTTTCTTGTTTATATTTAAATCTTTACTGGAAGTGAATTCGCGCCCAGAAAAAAGATTTATTCAAGTCAAATAAATTTCGATCTTCAAATGACGTTTATTAAGATAAAATAAATGTTTACTTGCCTTAATAAAACCTTTATTAGATTCAAATAACGGCTATTCTTTAGTGAAAGTAACAAAATTCATTCAAAAATTTGTAATTTGAAATAAATGTTTATTCGCGCCAAGGAAATCATATATTTAACGTCAAGACAAATGCGGTTATTATCTGGTAGCACGCATTACAGAGTCGTCATCGCATCAGTCGCCTGAAAACATCTCTCGCTGATAGTACAAGTTTATATGTATTCCTTACGGGAAGCAACTCATCGATTCGTTTTTATGAAACAAATTGTGGTTGTGGAATGAGTCCTCGAGGCACCAATTTCGAGATTGGTTATATTATGAGTATAACCAATGTGCGACGTGATTAGTGAAATCGTGGGTCGATAACGGATCTGAATGCTTATTCAATAATTAAACATTGCTTGCTGATGCTTTGTTGGATAGTAAAAATGACTTATTTAACAACAAATTTATTTTTTGCCCGCCTACGCTAAAAAGTCCACATTCCATGCCTGCAACGGGGGCGTAAAGTGGTTGATTCTTGACCAGCGGGCCGAAAAGTATTAGAGCGGATCACTTTCCATCCCCATTGCAGGCATAGAAATGTGGCCACTTTTTAGCATAGTCGGGCAAAAAATAGCGTATGCCACTCGGGAGGAACTGCATTTTCGCCTCGTGTGAATTTCTGCCTTCGCTTCGCTCGGGCATCAAACTTCACCCGCAGTGAAAAAACGCACTTTCCTCCCTTGTAGCATAATATACTATTGCATTATTCATATAGGGTAGAGCGGGGCAAAATGGGGTACCGGGGCAGAACGGGGCATGGGGCAAAACGTCATTTTCCAATCATTTTTGGATGCCCGAATTCGCCCCATCGATACATCAGGCTTTTCTGCCCCATTTTGCCACCTTGTCCGATCCAAAAATTATTTGAAAATTTCGTTTTGTCCAACTGCCCCGTTTAGCCCCATTGCCCTATTTTGTCCCGCTCTTCTCCATCACATTCTTCCCATACGATCAAAAGTAGCAGATCTGTCGCGAAATGAATCAATAAATAAATTATTTGATATAAATATCTGTTTATTTGGTCCAAATAAACATTATTGAATAATAAGAATAATACTATCAAACAAATAATTATATTTGAATTTAATAAACGCTCTATCAGGTTATAAAGTAAATAAACATTTTTCTTCGTCCTTAATAAATTTTCTTTGATTGCAATAAACTTCTTTCTGGGTGCGATAGGTCGGAACCATTGTTGAATCGAACCCTGCACGCCTCGCGTCGAGATTTTGTAGCGGCTAGTTATACCGATCCGAGCGTCTTCGACGACAACGTAAAGTACAGTCCCGCGCATTAACGCCGATATTACACAGTAAAAATGGTACCAACGGTTCTTGTCCACAAGCGTCCACAATTCTTTGTTTGTTAATTTTACAAAAAAATCTTGTTCGTTTTACAAAAATGTCTGTCAATTTTACGAATACTTTTCGTAAAATTAACAAGAAAATAATTGTGGACGTTTGTGGACAAAAAAGGTTTAAAGGTTTAAGGTGTTAAATGTGCAATTTTTTAATATTGTGTAGTAGGGATGCCTGACCCGGACATTATTTTGAGCTTCGACGTGTTTTATTATTGTTTTTCGGATTCCTGTTATTTAATTTTCGGGTCAGTATCTTTTCTTTCGCGTTAGAAATTTGACTCGGTGAACTGACTAGCCGAGGAGAATTTAATAGGGAATCTTTATTCTAATTGGTTTTTTTTTTGTTTTGTAATAATAAATCGAGTCTCGTTTTGTTTAGTTCTTTTTGTGCAATCATTTTCACCGCCCACACCTCTCTGCCCTAGCCTTACTGCAGCTGCCGGAGCAGGGAGAGTGCGTGCTCGTGCTTAACATCGGTACCGATCGCGTCGATCAAAAGTAATCGGCAGGTGCCCATAAAAACATTTTAAAAATGAAGCCGTCTGGGAGCACGCCGTTGGTGGCCAACATTTTTGTAGATGTGAAAAAAAACGTGGTCACAATACATACATATATATATACCGATATATACTCGGATCCTCGACCCTTACATCGTGCATCAGCAATATGGGTTTCGGAGCAGCAAATCGACGAGTACCAACTTAGAATCCTATTAGGAGTACATAATAACAGCGTTTGGTGTTAGCAAGCAAGTAGACTCTGTCTATATTGATTTCTCAACAGCCTTCGACCGGGTTAATGATCGTATTCTTCTGATGAAATTGGGAGCACTGGACTTTAGCGGTAGCTTAATGGAATGGCTTAAGAGCTACCTATCGAATCGTACGGAAATAATGCCGATCCGTGACTCGTTCTCACGGGAGATCCGAGCGACATCGGGAGTGCTGCGAGGTTCGCATCTCGAACCGTTGCTTTTTAACATTTACATAAACGATATCGTCCATTCAATTAAGCATAGTCAAGCACTGCACTTTGCAGATGATATGACGCTTTTTATTACGGTACACAGTAAAAAAATGAGTACTTTTTCAACAAATTATTGTCCACAAACGTCCATAATTTTCTGTTTGTCAATTTTTTAGTTTTACAGACAAAAGTACAAACTAACAATCGTCAATGATACAGGAAATATAAGAACTGGTTCGTATGTTCAAATAAATGACAAACAAGTTTGTCACTTATTTAACAAATTTATTTTTACGAAATTTTGCATTTCGATTTTACGAAATTATTTTTTACTGTGTAGATGGACCCTTGCAGGTATGCCAGTTGCAGAAAAATCTAGACGTAATTTCAGATTGGTGCTGACTGAAAAACATGAGTGTCAACGAAAGTAAATGTCACGTGGTAATGTTAGTTCGGAGTAGGATGGCCCTAGAGTTTGAATATAAAATAAACGGGAAAACACTGAGTCGTCTTAAGAACACGATGGATCTAGGGGTTGTCTTTGACCGTGCCCTCACTATCTCTGACCACCAGACTAACATAGTAAACAAAGCAAAGAGAATGTTGGGTTACATTAAGCGAACAGCAGCGGAGTTTGATGACTCACTAGCCCTGAAAATTCTGTACCCAGCGCTAATTCGCCCGAACCTCAAGTATGCGTCGCCGATATGGAATTCCTATAACCGGTCTACCATAGATATGATAGAGCGAGTTTAACATACATTTCTGCGTTTCGCGGCGTACCGACTAATTTAGTCGGTACGCCGCGAATAGCAATAGTAATTTACGCTGTGGATTTTCGTGACCATGACTATCGTCCTATACTAGCACAACTCGAACTCGCTATCCTACCCGTGCAGAAATTTAGTCAGGTGTGTTATCTGGGCCCTTCCAGACTTCCCCGACTTTTTACGGGGCCTAGAATGAATAACTAACCACTGCTCGACTATGCTTGTCACACTTCAAAGTATGGGGCCTTTATAAATTTCCTTGTTTGGCCTCATGAACGCTTCCCCATTAAGCCCCTACTAAATTAGTACGTAAATTAAATGAAAAAATATTTATTTGCAGACCTTGTTTAGATTGTTTATTAGAGATTCTTACTTATTGAAGATAGTTGTCAATTTAAATCGCCGAAAAAACACATTGTAAATTACTTTGCTGTTGGTGAGTTTCGAATCTGGGTCCCTGTGGTTGCTGCTCTGCGTCTTAGAGCTCATTGGGCTGTTCACATCTTATGAGAGTTCTTTTTTTATTGTCTATTTGAAGTTAAAGAAGGTGTTACGGCTACATTTATATGAATGCGATTAAAGTGATTGAAATAGAACTATTTATTCGTGAACGGTTAAAAGAATTTTTTTGTGATCGACATTGCGCCTTTTGTCAATAACACTTCATTAACAATCGTTGCAGTTTAATTATCAATCGAATAAAATGTTTGTAGATATTGTGCACTGAGCACTATTCATAAGCAAATAAGGTTGAAAAATTGTTTATCGATATATGATTAACGACTGTTAATTAACAATTAATTAAAAATCGCTAATGAACAATTCGATAGTGGGTATGACCGAACATTAAAAAGTGACCAGCATCGCTAACCCTACGTGAATTAAATAACAATTGCACAATAATGCGTATACGTTTAAACAAATTATTAACTGCATTTTTCGCAGGGTCGACATAAATAAATACAAATATAAGATATTCCGTGAAAATAATTGATTAAATTTCTGATTTGTTAATGTCATTGTTAATATTTTTCCTAATAAATTGTTTATGTATTATGTTTAATAAGAGTCCAGCACTTTCTAATTTTCAATTCCTATTATGGAATTCCCGACAAACCTAAGTAGGTTTGTCGGGAAAGGAAATGTATAGTAAAAAGAAATCAATCGTTTCAATTAAATATATTCACATTCCGAACTCTCAAGCTATTCAATGAATAAGCAACTACAATGAAAAATCCGAACCCAATTGTCCGGAAACTTGAATGAGTATCATGAACTAGATAATTTACTGATAAGAAAGAATGCACCACTTACGAATGTGAGAGTTCCCCACTTTGTGGATGGATCAAAAACAGCGTGGTAGGACTAGATTAATAGCATCACACGTCCATTACAGTGAGTGCCGGAGTGCGAACAAGTTGCAGTATCCTCTAAAATGTCTTCGGAAGCGGTAGCTTTGGTCACCGTGGAGTTCATAGAGAAAGTACTTAAGAATTGGGAAAATGACCAGTCAATAAAAGTGAAGGATTTGAAGATGGAACCTGCAGTTGGGAAAGGTGACAATTATGGAAGTGAAATAATACGTGCGCGCCTGAAATATTCGAGAAATAAGTCGGGTAGTAAGGTAATGGAGGCGATATCAGTAGTAGTTAAGATTTTACTTATAGCCGAGAGTGCTGCAAAAGAATTGGTAAATGGAAATACATGTTATGATTCAAATCATACGGCATGATTAATGATATATGCATGCACTCGTGGATGTAATTCCTCAGAATTCTTATTTTTGCTATCGTTTTCGTTTAATTGAAGATAACGGAGTTTCAATTCTTCGAGATGGAAATCAACATGATGCAAACATCGCTAACTCAGATGAATGACGTTTTGAATGAAAAAAATTATTGTCTGAGTGCCAGAGTCCTATACACCGAAATTGGAGATACCCTTCCTTCATTGTATTGAAGGATTTATCACCGCTGAATTATTGTATGGCCAATATGATGATCGGTCTAGATTTAGAACACTGCCGCCTCGTAATGAACAATTTAACTGCGAAAAGGTCCATCTTGCTTAACATATCGATCTCCCGATTGATTTAAATTTGAGGCTGATTCTTTTTTGTTCTAGAATCCGAAGTCAAAGACTTTGTACAGTCCGAGCCTTTTTCAGCCCGATCGTCCCGAAGATTGGAAGTAGTTTTGTGTAAACGGAATGAGAAGTCTTGCCAAGGAATTACTCAATAGGCCAGAACTGAGCATTAAGTATGTATCTCCGACTCTCACATGCTTCTGCAATTAGGTGATTAAATCTAATTATAATAATTTTACAATGCTTGGGCCAATTAGAAGGACTTCATCATTACTAGCATTTTTCAGTATTACACATAATTATAAACTTGCGCTCTACGGATTTCAGCACTACCATTTCATTCGTTGATTCGTTCTTTTTCTCACAGTTAGCGCAGTTATTCTGAGAAATTGTTAAAATTTTCGGACGTCTGTTACGATAAAGCTGTTGAATCTATGAATCAAAAGTGGATCGAGTTTAATATGATGAATCCCGGTGATTGCTTGGTCAGCAAAATGCTTTTCCGATACGACGTTGAGGGAAACCTCATTGATCACATTTTTCGTAAGTGCAATTAGTAAATAGATTAGGCAATAATAAAATCACATGCGTCCATGCCATAAATGAGTGAATTAAGAGCGCCAATCATGAATTATCCTAGTGAAGCAAATCATTTACAAATAACGGTCCAAATTTTTGTACTTGAATCGTTAACGTAAATGAACAAAATTAAAAACTTTCTTTTTCTAGCTTGATTTCCAACAACCAGCGTGGACTTCACCGGCTATCGATACCTTGACCTTTCTCAGCACTAGTCTCGCAGAGGATGTTGAGCTGTATCATTGTGAAGATGTTCTCAACAAATACCTGAACATGTTAACAAAAACCATGTCGAGGTTACCCGGCAAGACGAAACCGCGGATTATGGAAGTTCTCGACAAGAGCTTGAAGGACGAAGAGCTTGAAGGCTATTAGCTTTACGGTGTAATGGCGTGCTGCCTATTTCTGCCAGTCACACGTGTTGAGAAAAGGGAAGTCGTACACTTCAGTGACGTGTTGCAGGACGACTACATTAATCCAACGCACAAGGGATAAGCGTAAACGTGCGGATTGCGCGCGAGTTAATCAACGATTGAAGAACACATTCTTCAACGTAAAAGGGATTTTTTAATAATATTGTTCTAACTTTAAAAATCACTCGAATTTTTTTTTTATTTGCATAAATTACAATTTTTCGAAGTGAACATATTTTTAGCCGGAATTAAAAATTCTAAAAAAATTCCGAAAAATCCTGTATCAGATATGAAAATTTTCAAGTCTAGAACGAAACTGGTATTGCATTAGCTTCTATTTTTTTTTTTTTATAATTTTAAATCATTTAAAAAAATTTTAAAAAAGAAAAAAAATAGAAGCTAATGCGATACCACTGTCGCTCTAGGCTTGAAAATGTTCATATCTCATACAGGATGTTTGAGAATTTTTTCAGATTTTTTCATTTGGGCTAACAATATGTTCACTTAAAATAAGAAAGCAAAGCTCAAAAAACATCTAGAAGCAAATGTTTTACCATTCTGAATTTAGACTTAAAAATGTTCATATCTAATATAGGATTTTTCAGAATTTTTTATTCCGGCTAAAAATATGTTCACTTTGAAAAATTGTAATCAATGCAAATAAAAAAAAATGGAGTGATTTTTTGAGATAGAACAATATTATAAAAAATGACCAACCGAATTGAAGAGGTCGAAGTTCCACGTAGATCGAATCGGTATGGAATGCCCCAAATGAAATACGCCTATGTGTACTTAATCACGCAATATAGCTTTCAGTTGAGATTAATATTTGTAAGGAAATGCATTTTCTATCTGGTCGTGTATCTCATCGGCGACGCTATCCTTCAGTCACGCAAGATACAAAATAAATGTATTATTAAAAAACTGCAACGCCACCATTCATTCTGCCTCCGTCACTTCATTTGTTTTATTTCCAAGTTAATAAATCAATTACCTCAATTTGACAGTGACATACTGATAACCCTGAAGCTATGATGATTAGGCGATTGAGCAATATAAAAAAAAGGTTTAACGTGTGATTATGACGCCGACGAACGTCTTACATAGAATACAGCATATCTAAATCACTCCGATGTTTAGTTGTATATATGGATGTTGCATAAATCAACGCAGGTATAAAATGCGGTGCACGAAAGCACATTGATGACAGAGAGGTTGCGAGAAAAAAAAAGGAGAGGAAAAAAACGTGCATGGTATATGAGGGCAGACTATTGTCGAATCAACGACACATTGGGTATTGCATAACCCGATTAGACCAGCAACAAATATAAATAATATCGCTCGTACGTGTGCTGATTGCGCAATCGTTTCCCGTACGTTCTTCGCAGACCATATCATGCAGGCTGGCAGCATGCTCCACAGTGATATAGTAGTGGAACTCCACGGATACGTACAACGTCGGTTCGTAATTGTCTTCAATTGACAATGTTGACTAAGTGCGAGGTCTCTTCCGAGTGTCGACGCCCCGGTTTTACGTAATAAAGAAAAGACGAAGTAGATGATTAGAAAACGCTTTGTTGCTATGTAATTTCTCACGAAGGAATGCGAAAAGTGATATGATCCGAAGCGATACGTGACGCAGATATCCCGCGCGACAAGTTCGTCGCGTGACGATAAATGTTGCTCATCATTGCCGCTGGTATGAAAGTATAATTACGGCGACGAAACGCTGGAACGAACGGACGCACGAATATCCTACATTGTTTTTTGTTTTCCTGAATCGAAATGCCGAAAATATCATGCGCTCCGCGACAGGAATATAGACCCGGGATTTATTTATAAGGGACTTACCTCTTACATTGCATTACCTCGCAGTTGTTACTGACTTCCGTATAGAGAAGTACTCTGTGTACATTTCGAGCATGTTTCTTTCCAGCGATTGGGCTCAAGCTATAGACTACCAATCGGCACCTAATTTAACGGTACTAAAGACCGCGAAATTGGTACTTTACCGCAACGGTTACGACGGTACGGTTGAGATCACATTCATCCGATCAAAAGTCATTCTTGGCATTAAATGACGTGTAAAAATGTGGCTCTGCTGTGAAGCGTAAATGAGGTAATAGAGTATTACTAGTTGATATCACTTTACGAGAACTATTATATTCCCGTCAACACAATATGTCAAATGAAAAAGTGGAAACGTTAATCGTAGATAAAAAATTATACAAATTTTATTTTAGATGGTTCAATATTGCTTTGAATTGATCAACCCATTTCTGTAATGTGTCGTTGA
Source organism: Amblyjoppa proteus (assembly GCA_963922035.1). Taxonomy (NCBI): domain Eukaryota; kingdom Metazoa; phylum Arthropoda; class Insecta; order Hymenoptera; family Ichneumonidae; genus Amblyjoppa; species Amblyjoppa proteus. The sequence continues at coordinate 15,843,804 of OY998233.1, forward strand.
ATCGATATTCCACATTTGCACGAGATTCTCGATAAACATACCGCTCGCAGAGTATATTAAAACACAGACTGTAGGCGACACGTGCGATGCTTAGACGTTCCGTAGACCAGGTAAATATGCAAAGGCAGCATGACTCATCTGAATCGTTTAATAATATATCGTTTCGAACATTAATTTTCTTTTATGTTGAAACCGTCAATTCTTCATCCTTTATCAACGTCATAAGAATGACGCTGACTTTATCACTCGGCAAATTTGACTAATATTTTGGACATTAATCGCCTCGAAAAAATATGATCTTTCAGCTTTTCAGAACCTACTTGTTACCCGAGATTCGATATTAAAGTCGGTATTCGGGTCAAGGATGGGAGGTGGATCGGTAATGAGGCTCAGCCGCGATAATCCCACTAGAACTGAATGGAGGTTACTGTTCGCTACCGTCGCCGCTTTCAACTTTTTTTCCGCAATCTCGGTCCATAAATGCGCCAGCTGCATGTTCAGTGCAAACTCCTTGAAAAAAAACTGTTATACTTCCGTTTACCTTGGCCCTTGACGATAGATATCCTTTTATATAACTAAAGTGAAAACCATTGAAAATCGGCCACAATCGATCTCAACTCTTTTCAATTGGTCAGTCAACGAACGAATTATGAAACCTGACTTGATTCATTGATAGTTTCATAGATATTTCATACATGATTTTGCTGGGTATACTGAGAAAAAGGATAGTATTTCCTACTATATAGCATAGTTCGCAGGGGCAACGTCTATATGAGGTATTCCATGTGAAATCGACCGGTCAAAAACCCGAACCTCTCCAAAAAAGTTGCAATTTCACAACAATTCATGATTATTTACAAAGGGTTTTTGTAATTTTTTTCAGAATTTGTGGATCATATTTTTTTGAGATATCGAAAAATGGAACTTTTTTAAAAACCCTCTACATCATAAAAACTATTAGTCATACAAAAAAACGTTTAAAACATAAAAGTTGCAGTTTTCAATGAACATTTGAAAACAAAATTTTGTAGATTTTTTGAATGCAATAATCGTCCATTTCTATGAAAAATAGACTAAAATATATTTTTTTAACCCATACGTCATGTTTGATGTTTCTTTAAAAATTCCAGAACATACTCTCATGTACGTAGAGTGATCTCATATTTTTGTTTGAATGGGCGAGACGTCCGTTTGATAGCTGTGCTCTGTTTAAGATCGATTTTTCATTAAAAAAAAGAAAGATATCTATTACTTCCCATTGAATTTTATAAAAATTGTGGCACTATCGATAATAATGGAAGTTAAAAGATCAAATAAAAAAGGGATTGGGAGTTTTTCATAAAAAAAGAGGTTTTTAAAAAGAAAAATCGATCTTAAACGGAGCACAGCTATAAAACGGACGTTTCACCCATTCAAACAAAAATATGAAATCACTCTACATACATGAGAGTATATTCTGGAATTTTTTAAGAAAAATCAAACATGACGTATTGGCTGAAAAAAAAATTAGTCTATTTTTCATAGAAATGGACCTTTATTGCATTAAAAAAATGTACAAAATGTTGTGTTCAAAAGTTAATTTAAAACTGCAACTTTTATGTTTTGAACGTTTTTTTGTACGACTAATAGTTTTTGAGATATGGAGGATTTTTAAAAAAGTTAAATTTTTCGATATCTCAAAAGAAATACGATTGAAAAATTCTGAAAAAAAATTACAAAAACCCCTTATCAATAATGATGAATTTTGGTGAAATAACTTTTTTGGAGAGGGTCGGATTTTTTACCGTTCGATTTCACATGGAATACCTCATAAAGATAGTTTATAATAGTCCATGTTCCATTCATTAACTATACTATAGTTAACTACTAAACTATAGTTGTGGTTGCACCATGATTTTTTGTTATTGTCGTAACTATAAAATGTAGGGCTTCCCCTTAGGAACTATTTTTTATGGTAAAAAATAATTATTGTCTTTATTATGTCATTTTTTCTCAGTGATAATTGTTGATAAAGATTTCCGAGTTTTATTCATTTCGGGACCGTCAAGTTGTGGCGACCACGGCCGATCTTTGCGAAAAGTTTTTCCCCGGAACTTTTCCAGTTTCCTTGCGAGTTATTTATTTTTAAAATAAAACTGTAAATTTTCTAGAAATTAATATTTGTGTTTTTAAGAGATCGAACTCCCCTGATCCAGCCACTCTGCCCTGGAGCATGACAACAGCTAGTCGGAAATTCGTCTTGTTCTCCTCGGTACGAACGGTCACACCTGACGCTCTCACACTCATAGAAAAATACGGTTGAATCAACTAAACATTAGAGCAGGGAGGTTCAAAAAAATATTTTGTTGGTACATCTAGAAAAATTGGTTAGTTCAACAATTTTTTGGGTGATTTCGCCAAAATATTTTTGGGCTATTAAAATATTTTGTTCAAACATCTAAATATTTATTTGAACGTCTCTGCCCAAATCTTTAGTTGATTCAATCGTACTTTTTTATCAGTGTATAAAATAAAAGATGAGAGCATCGGCGTTTGCTATCGGCAATCCCGAGTACCGAGAATTGACGCTACAAAGTGACCAATGAAGGAATTAAAAACCCCGCCTTCATTCGTCGGTCGTTTCATGGATATTTCATCCGTGATTTTGCTCGAGCGGTTCATGGCTCAGCTCTTATGGAACAACCACCGGGGAGTGTATGACGATTTTCCGGAAAGATACAGACTATGGTAAACAAAAGTGACACGACAAAGCGAGCACATCGCTCCTTCTCGATAGATGACACGCATTCCAACACCACGAAAGTCGACATACATGAATGGAGGGAGAAATACTATTACGCAAAGAAGCAGAGTAATGACAGGAGAGCAAGAATTTTAGTTTTACCCTTTCCTGGGTACGGCGGCAGAGTATAAATAAAGCTTGATGTCTCGCTGGGCGGTCAATCCGTCTGTCACTTTTCATCCTGCAGGTGCCGGTTCGCAGGTGAAGTAACGTATTGTCCTCGTGGTTTTCGACCACATTGTTTTTCACCGATGACGAACGCGCTTCAAACATAAACTATTAATACTACTACAATCGCAAGAACGTCAAGGGCATTCGAAATTACGCAAGAGAGTTTCGCAACAAATTGCGGGTTGGTACCATCCGGTCTTGACCATATTTAAAGCAGAGCGTTGCAATTTCCGGATTCCGTCGTAACGTTTGGGTGCTCGTGTAAATTCGATCTGCCGATCCGAGATCAATTTTGTCCCATCAAAGGCAGTCGCGTATTTGGGAGTCATATGTATGTTGTATATTGCTTTCGGCGGCGTATCATCATGACGCCACACAATTCGGCATATGCGATTGGATCGGCATAGATATCCAAAGCCAAACTTAAACAGTATCAGCGTTCCATTTTTTTCCAGTATTCGAAGAAGGGATCGAGCACGTGTAACAAGTGAGCTTTGAAAATGGCGATGCAAGCGCCGGACTGGTTGAACGCTGAATTCATGCAGAAGGTACTGAGGAGTTCGAAGAAGGACGAGTCGATAGAGGTGAAGAATGTGGCGTCGAAGGCGGCGATTGCGAAAGGTGAAAATTACATGAGCGACATGATTCGGGCGACCGTGGAATATTCGCGAAATAAATCGGGTCAGGATGTAACTGAGAAGATATCGTTGATAGTCAAGATATCACCGAGCACCGAGGGCCACAAAGAATTGGTAACGAGGAAAGCATCTCTTCATTCGAAGCACAATCATGCCGCACAGTCGCCCTTGCACGCACGCTAAAGACACTCGCGGCAAGATCGGAAATAAGCCTTTTTTTCCTGTCCGCATCGATTTAATGAAGGTCGAGAAGAGCGGAATGTTCAATACGGAAATTGAAATGATGGAGATAACTCTGGAGAAGATGAACAGATTGCTAAACGAGGGAGAATATCGCCTGAGCGCACGGGTCTTGTACACCGAGACCGGAGTTTCTTCTTTCCTCGTGGTCGAGGATCTCGCTCCGCTAGGCTTTCGCGTGGCCGATCGACATGCCGGTCTTGATCTTCCTCACTGCATTTTCGCGATGAGAGGCCTAGCCAAATTTCACGCGAGTTCCGTGGCACTTTGCGAAAAGGTACGCTTGCAGTTGTTTTCCTTTGAACATTAGTATCTATTAATGTGACAATAATATATCCTCTCTTCTTCTGCCAGGAGCCGAAAGTAATGAGTACGTACAAAAGGGGTATTTATGATGCAGATCAGCCTCCAGAGATGGTAATGCTCTTTATGACCGGAATGAAGAGTCTTGCGAAGGAAGTTGCCAACTGGACGGAACTCGGACCTGGGTATGTATTCTCCTGAGATTCGGGTAAGAGCCGAATGCATCTAGTCGAGATCCGCCAACTTCAGCATCAGCGAATGCTCACTTGCCCCGTAACGAGTTAATCGACCGTATGCTCACAGTTACTCGGAGAAAATAACGAAACTATTGGATGTGTGTTACGCCAAAGCTAGCAAAGCTGGCAAACGAAAAGAGGGCGAGTTTAACGTGATAAACCACGGTGATTTCTGGGTCAACAACATGCTCTTCCGGTACAACGACGAGGGCAAGGTCACCGACCATATTTTCGTGAGTGTTAGACGCGAATGAATCCACGATTGGACGAGTTTCACTATAATGTGGGATCGATAGTTGCACCAAGCGGCGAAGGATGACCGCGACTCTGGATAAATTTAAAAAAAAATGGAATCATAATAACCAGTGTTCTTTTTACAGGTTGACTTTCAACTGTGCAGTTGGACATCACCAGCTATCGATATTTTGCACTTCTTGAACACCAGTCCCTCGGAGACGGTACTCTTACATCACCGGGATGCGCTTCTCGAGGAATACATGAACACTTTGACGAACACCATGACCAGAATTGGCTGCACGACGAAGCCACCCAGCATGGCAGCTCTGGAGAAGACCCTGAAGGAACGGGAGTTTCATGGCATGTTCACAGCCTGCACCATTTTACCATACGTGCTCCTCGAAAAGAGCGAAGCGACGAGCGTCGAGGAGGTCATGGCCCAGGGCGGTGCCGCTGAAAACCCGGCTTACAAGGGCGAGCGGTATCGCAAAATAATGGTCAGACGACTACCCGAGTGGAACGCTAGAGGACTACTCGACGTCTGATACATTGTGTACCATATAATTTGGCACTTTTAATAGAAACAGTATTAAAGATGTACCATAGCTTTAGACGCATCTTTATTCTGAAACGAACATTGATGGAAACGAATGCACATTTTTATGGATATGTGGCATATATACATTCTCAAGCAAGGAGGCTACATTAATATGAAATAAAACGCAGCGTGCAGAGCCAGCAAATCGACGGAGATATCTTCAGTGTCGTTAAATGAATTATGTGAGCATCATCTTTTGACATTGTTGTGTTTTATGCAGAAACAGAGGCTTTCAGAAAGTATTAAAGAGATGAATATTACCTGTAAAATAATTGTAAATACCGAAAATAAATATGTACAATGGAATTCCGAGCAATAAATCTATTTCTTCTTGGCACTTACTCTTCGCATATTTAGCACCATAATGTTATGATCGCCCAGGAAACGTCTCAGATCGTTCGTAAGGGTTTATTGGCGATTTCACCGGTTTGAATCGCGATCCACGGAATAGTATAATAGGGGAATAATTATCACACAGTAAAAAAATGTAACATCGAAATATGAATTTCCGTGAAAATAATTTTGTTAAATAAGTTAAAAATTCTTATATTCATGTACAAATCTGTTCTTTTATTTTCTATGTCATTGACAAATTTAGTTTGTTTACTTTTGTTTATAAAACTGGAACCGGATGGTTGCGATCGTAATATACAAATGAAAAATTGCGGACGTTTGTGCACGATAAGTTGTTTTTAAATGTACAAACTTTTTTGCTGTGCAGAGCCTCAGAAGGGTTCCCCTGCAGGGACTTTATACAATTTAGAATAATTAAGATTATTCTGGATTTTTTAAAATTGGAACAAAAAAACAATGTTCTAATATATATATATATGTATATATATATATATATATATATACATATATATACATATAAGATGTACATATCAATGACGTAACTGATTGCGTACGGATTGCGTAATTTCGACTCTCAACGGTCGAAACTGACCAACCCTCTGTGGGACTGCAATTCAAGCACAGGAATCTTTTTCTGCATAAATTGAATCGAGATAACAAAACAAAAAGATTTCAAAAAGTCTGTCATCAATTAGTCGGCCGGGATAAAAGCTTGAAATTTATGTATGTACGATGAGTTTGCGAACAGGCGGAGGTACACGGAAGTAGCATGACGCGACTACTTCTGTTAATGACAGATCATTTCGATGCTTGATATCCATATTCTTCTAATTATTTGTCAATCCCCCATCAATGTCGTAAGAGTGACTTTGAATTTGCAACTCCGCATCTGCCGTCATCATTTTGGCAATTCATTGTTTCGGGAAAAAATTATTTTTTTAATAACATTTCAGACCATATCTATTGTGCGGAATTCGATACTCGAGCCGTTATCGAGGTCAAGGGTGAGAAGTGGACCAGAAATGCGGCTTGGCTTTGATAATCTCTCTCACAGTGAATGGACGTTAATGTTCGTTGCCTTCAAATTCTGTTCCGCGTGCTCGATGCATCCATACCGGTGTAGCCCTGGTCTCAATGCAACCGCGTTGAAAAAAAGGATTTGCCTTCTCGTTCGCCTTGACTCTTGATGCTGGAGAACTTTTCATATAACTCATCTCTCATACGGATTTAACAATCCTCCTCTGTTTAAGTCCTATCGCGAACGCGCCACGGGGTTCAACTGTTTGCGACAAATAGCCCCAAGTGATCGACATTGCGGAATAATCGCACTTGGCGATGTCACCGAGCCATCGATATAATGAAAAGCCATTGATGCATTGATATCAATTGAAACCATTAAAGATTGATCGGTATCGATTTAAACTTTTGTCAATGGACCAGATATAATTTACGAATTCGCTGCACATTCGTCAAATTCATCGATTCCATATCTTGTCCCACGCATTAAATAATAATTTGATTATCGTTGAACGCGTCATTGGTTTATCGTCGATTATCTTATCATCGATGCATCGAAAAAATATATATTTAGAGATAAAAAAAAGTCTTATCTATCAAACAATCACAGCTTAGGGTCTATGACAATCGGCTGGAAAAGGCAAGCCATGGTATAATAGAGTGACGAAGCAGAAACAGCAGGCGATTCGCTTCCCTCCGATAAGACCAACAGGTATCAGCAGCGCCAATGTGGCAGTGTGCAACGGGACCAGTATTCAGCCAGTACGCTCAAAAAGCAAAGTAGTGGAAGAATAATAAGAATCGCTGTTATTCCTCGTTGGGTTCTGAGGCAGGGTATAAATATAGCCTGATGCTGCGCTTGGCCGTCAATCCGTCTGTCACTTTTCCTCTCGGTGGTTCTCGCTCGTGTCGAAGCAACGGCTCCCTCTCTGTTTCCCGACCTCGTCGTTTCTTACCAATCGCGAGCGCGTGTCAAGCGGAATCTACTGCCGCCACGATCGCGAAAACCTCGACAAGGTCGACTGAATTCACACGTGAGGGAGATATCGGCAGCGATTTGTGGGTTGGTAGCATCTGCTCTTGGCCAAATGTAATTGTGAAGGGACACACTGCGCGCTTTCGTGTAAAAAGTTCCGCCGTGAACGTAAATTCGATCTGCCATTCCCAAATTCACTCCGTCACACCAAACGTACTTGGCGTTCCCCAGTGTACAACTTCATCTATCACGCGTTCCATGTTGCACACTCTTGTGCAACTTCGTGAGTGCTCAGCCGCGGTCGAAGTACTTTGATCGCGGCAGGCGACGAAGCCAAACCACAGGAAATTACTTTTGCCACTTTCTGTGGCGTTTTGGAAACAGCTTTTCTCATCGATTTCGTTTGAGGTGCGTGTCGATGAAGCTGATCCAGACTGCCTCAATCGTGAGGGATCGACGATGATACGTCCGATCCCGAACCAACGTTCGATGATACCCGTTCAGTGTATCTTGTGGAACGGGTCGAGATTTTCCATTCATGCTTATCGTTGACTCAACTAAATCGCATTTTTTTTTCTCTTGTGAAATTGAGAAAGCCAAATTACTTGCAACCTGTTAACTTCACAGTTATTAGCCGTCCGTGTATTTTCCAAAGCAACGTTATCATTGCGTTATTTCTCCGATAAAACAAACATACATCTGTCGCCGGGATGCAATGATAATGCCTATCGAGAACATTATTTGCGTAGCTTGAGGTCAAAGTGATTTTTCATTAACTGTCGCAATAAAATTCTTATTATTTTTAAACAAGAGTTGACCCGATGTTGGATGTTCAATTGGGTCCGTGAGGATAACGAGTGTTAAACATTGTCACAAATCGGCCATTCTTTCAGCATTGCCAAGAACCGAATCTTCGAAAATGCAGCGTGACATGCCGGCTTGGTTGAACACTGACTTCGTTGAGAAGGTGCTGAGGAAGTCGGAAAAAGACCCGTCTATAGAGGTGAAGGATGTCGCGACGAAAGCAGCTACCGCTGTAGGTGACAATTACACGAGCGACATGATACGGGCGACCGTGGAATATTCGCGAAATAAGTCAGGTCATCGTGTTACCGAGAAGATATCGTTGATAGTGAAGGTCGCGCCGACCGATGATACCAACATCAAAAATATGGTAAGGATGGAGCTGGATCCTTTGATTCGCATCGCAATCATACCGCGATGTCACTCATTTAGTCACCCAACACGCATTCCGGTGAGGAGTCAATATCGAACATCTTTTTTTACATCCCGTCTGCAACCATCCAACGAAGATCGAGAAAACCGGAATCTTCAATACGGAAATCAGTATGATGGAGAACACTCTGGAGAAGATGAACGTTTTGCTCAACGAGGAAGGTTATCGTCTGGGTGCGCGCGTTCTGTACACCGAGAAGGGTGATCCCTCTCTGCTGGTGATTGAGGATCTGGCACCGTTGGGCTATCGCATGGCCGATCGTCAGGCCGGACTCGATCGTCCCCACTGTGTTCTCGCGTTGCGAGGCTTGGCCAAATTTCACGCCAGTTCCGTGGCACTTTGGGAAAAGGTACGTTAAACCGTTTGACCCACTTTTCTCGAATCTTGAAAACTTTCTTGTGGGTAATCGTGAACATCGATACCGGGAGGAATTAGCCTTGGGAATACAACGGGATCGCGCAAGTAAATGAAAAGAAACGAGACTAAAGGAGGCTCAGGGTCCGGAGGGGTTTGAGAAATTGAGAAATGATTCGAAGGTTTAAGACTTCTTTGATTTTTCTCTGGAACCGCGGGAGTTCAACCTCTGACGAACTGAACAGTCGACAGGTCACCTTGAAAGACGAAGGCATGCTTTATTTTCCAACCTACGAGTGCCTTTGTTGATCAGCTGAACTCTTTCGACTGGGACACGGTGGTACATGTAGCGTACGGATGATATAGGGTAGAGCGGGGCAAAACGGGGCATGGGGCATAACGTCGTTTTCCAATAATTGTTGGATACCCGAATTCGCCCCATCGATACATCAGGCTGCTATGCCCCGTTTTGCCCCGTTGCCCCATTTTGCCCCGTTCTTCCCTACATTACTCCTTGTTGTTTTTCCAGGACCCGAAATTGGCGACAACGTACTACAAGGGTATCTTTCACCCTGATCAGGGCGAAGAGATGCGGCAGTTCTTCAGCAATGGTATGAATTGTCTCGGCAAAGGAGTCGTCAACTGGACAGAACTTGGGCCTGGGTACGTGTTTCCTTGGATCTTTATTGGCAGTCAGGGCGAATCATTGCAGCTTGGCGAACTTGTTTCTTAACAGAACGATAAAGATGCCTTAGGTTCCAATTGTTCTTTCTCCACTCGATACGCACAAATTCCAGCACAAACTTCAGTTATATCAAATACTCATGCGTCTCATTATAAAGTGTTTTTATCGTATGCACACAGTTACTCGGAAAAGATACTGGCACTATCGAATATGGGGTACATGAAGGCTGCGAACGCTGCCAAACCAACGAAAAGCGAGTTTAACGTGTTAAACCACGGGGATTTTTGGGTAAACAATATGCTCTTCCGTTACAACGACGAGGGGAAGGCCACCGATCATATTTTTGTGAGTATCGAAAGCCAGTGGTAACGATTAAGGTGCCAGTTTACCGCTACCTCATGATTTATGGTTGAATTGGGAAATGAGAGAAGGGACAGTCGAGTGCCAGTACACTCGAGGGTTTTATCCTCGTGGATCAGTTGTATGTGGGTGGTATCAGGTGTATATACATAATCGGGGATCCTTTCGAAGCTTTTACCGCGTTTCCTCGGAACGGTAGCTTTCGTTCGAGCACCCTCGGGAAGTCATGCAACGTGAATAATGCAATGAACTTGCCACGACTGTGGATTTCTCTTGAAATCTCGGTACTCTATCCCCTGAGAGTGACGAGAATCCGTGCTCCGTTCTCTTCGTCCCACAACCGGGCCTCTCGAATTCGATCCCCCCTATTCCACCGCTTTTTTTTCTCTCCATAAGAACCGTAGTCCCAGCTCTCTTTCTCTATCCCGACTTTCACGACTTCCTAAACATGACTCCTAACACCACTCTCGGTCTCGGCTTTCCGAACCATTTTCATCTCACCCGCTTTTTCTCCTCGTCTCATGCCTGTTCCTTGCGGTCGCTATCTCATTTCCAATTCAACCGACGAGTAAAAAGAAAAACCTTCTCGACAACTATGACACTTCGCATGTCTCACCCGGTGGCAATATTGTTCCATTATACATAAATATATATTTTAATTTCTCGCCACTACAATTATTTTCCTTTATGTAGGTCGACTTCCAGCTGTGCGTCTGGACATCACCGGCTATAGATCTTTTGTACTTTTTGAACACGAGTCCAACGGACGATGTGATCTTGCATCATCGAGATGCTCTTCTCGAAGAATATCTCGACATTCTGATGAAAACCATGACGAGACTAGGTTGCAAGACGAAACCACCGACTATGGCTGCTCTGGAGAAGAGCCTGAAGGAACGCGAGTTTTACGGCGTTATCTCGGCTTGCACGATACTGCCGTTGCTGCTCGTCGACAAAAGCGAGGCCAAGCGCCTTGACGAGATCCTCGGGGAGGACGGTGAATACGACAATCCCGCTTACAAGGGACAGCTCTATCGTAAGACGATGCTGAGACGGCTACCCGACTGGAACGTTCGAGGATTACTCGACGTCTGATACGTTGTACACGGTATAACTCGGTACTTTTAAGAGAAACGTTGTCGAAGACGCGCCAACTTTTTACAAGCACTTCACTTTTCAGACGGGCGTGGGTGGGGAATGCTTGTAGATTTTTATGCGCATTTTGCGCGGTTATAATCCTCGCGAAATGAGGCTAGACATACCGAGAAAGCTGGGAGTGATGCCTGAGGCTAAAACGCGACTGATAGTTTCAGTGTCATTAGTTAAATCGCTTGAAATTGCGCTATCTGTGGATAATTTTACGTCGGAAACTGAGACTCTCACGAAGTATTATAGAAATAACGCGAATTGCGGGTCGGAAAAATTTGGTGCTGCATCGAAATGGAAAAAGCTGGCTTGTCAATTTTTTATTCGTCAAATGGAAGGGAGAGATACGGTTCGTGACATCGTAATGTCACCGGATCTCTGAAAATTAGCAATTTATTTATTCGTAGAAATGGTCCACATGATACTTGGTTAAAATTGTAAGGCAATCAGCAGGATATCGAATCTTTGTACGCAGTTCAATCATTTTATTTTTTATTTTTTTTGACTATGTATGTATGGACGTCTGCGCAAGTATTTATTTACTGCAAAATAGTGAACGGCATGGCTAATCAAGCTAAAATGTTATGCACACAATATATACAGCGTTTCGCGATAAAGACTGTAGGTTTCGCGATAAAGACTGTAGGTTTCGCGATAAAGACTGTAGGTTTATAACTTTGTAACTCTAATGTAGTTGAACTTTGAGTTTGATCTGTCGACGCAATTTATCGAGATTAAAACCGGGCACGAATAATTACAAGAATTCTCTTCGTCGAACCTCGCTCTAGATTATTCGCTCTGTGGTAATTGTTTCTTTTTATCGACTGCTTGTACCTAGGATAACGAAGTCCCAACCGTATTTTTGTGACTAAACTCTTGGATGGCTATGTGGGTGTGCGTCCGTTTGCGGACGAGACCTAAAGCCTCCTCTCAACTTCTCAAGCAATACGCAATTACATAACTGAGTCGATGACGGCATTGGTAAATGGATTGTTACACTCAAGCGTAAGTGACAGACGGAGTCGCAGTGATTGACTGCTTCACACGTGCAACTGGTACATAATTCATTCCGACGCGATAAAATGCGTTCCATTTCTTGTTTCACTTTCCATGTTGCCGTTTGAGTTCGGAAGTGTGTTTACATTTATTTCCTCTATCTGCATAGATAAAGACGCTGTTGCTTAGTGTAGGTATCGATTATTTAAAACCAAACAAATGGTAATACAATGCAATAGAGTGCACGCTGCTTTCAGGTTACAGCAACGACGGCTTGGTTTCGTAAGGGCGTATCGGCTGTGCATAAGAACAGTCAATACGCCCTTATAGCATTGCACTATCGATATGTACAGAATGTCCCAAAAATTATGCCAAAAAGATGTTGTAACTATACTTATGTTTATAAAATTATCACGCTGCATACGTATATTTGTCAAACATTACTTTTATACCACAATTTTCGATTTGTCAGACAGATGAGTCCTAGCTCTGGTGACATTCACGACCTCTATAGAGCGACTTCATTGGTTAAACTTTAACTGCTGACGATTGCATAGTTATATAATTATGTGCAATTACCGGAGGTAAAAATTGCTTAATTTTGAACGTTGGATACGATGCAGCGCTTTATTGATATTACTGACACACCAAGCACGGCGTATGCGCATGCATAAGTGAGTGGTACGCGCAAAAACTTGTCAATATTAATGCAATGTCCAGTAACGGTGCGCGTCGGATTTCGAGAAACGATTCTTTTGTTTTCGTAGTTACAGAAGTTACAGTGATAATTCGCATCGTAAAATTTTCTCCATGAATACTAGGAAAGACATGGAAGTTGATCGAATGAACAGAATTTTTATCAGTACGCAGAGCTTTTTTTTATTATTATGACATAACGTGCAATGTTTGCTGCTCCATTTCTCCGTGAGTCGATGTATCTATTATTTTTCCGATATCGGACGAGGAGAGCGTGCGATGACACGCATCAGCGTCCCGATCGGAAGACGGGATCTGTGACGATCGACAAATTGGATCAATTGCGAACCGTTTCCGTTCGCGAAAAAAAGGATTCAACGTCACATGATACAAGACTGTATACGGGACATAGTATACCAATATTATTGCGATTGAAGGCCCATTTTTTTCGTTTGAATAACCGTCCAGGGAACAATTGGATCAATTGCCATCGAATCCAGTTTTTTTTTTTTTTTTTCGAAAGTGTTCGGTCAACGAGATTTGGGTGGGTTTTCGTATCGGATCATACGTTGACCAATGAGGCCGTTCAAACGATGAATAAGTCAACGAGGGCGCGAATCGAGGAACCGAAGAGTAAAACGGAATGGTGATGAAGTGCGATTCGCCACAGGTATGAAGAGATACAAGAATGGCGGTCGTTCGCGGTCCAGTGAATTCGGTTCTCGACAAATCGACTCCCAAGCGTAAACGTAACTTCATCGAGTTGACACGGAACCAACGAGAGCAGACAAATGTTTGCAGTGAGCGTCGAAGCCGAGGCGCCCTTCGGCAAGAGTTAGCCCGAGACCGAGAGATCTATGTATATGGGAAAAGGGTACGCGGGCTATGGCGAGTATTGGACACCGCGCGGAATGGGTGAGTCATCGCTATTTCTATTGACAACGGCACGATCCGTCCCACTCGCGTCAGGTATGCACAAATGTTTGCCGATCAATTCGAGGTAAGTTTGCGCTGAAATGTTTATGCACGATTGAAACCGCAACGATTCTGCAAGCGAACACCGCGATTTTATCGAAACACGTATACGTTTCTCAAACGAAAGCGATTTTACGTATATTCGATAAAGAACACATGTTGAAGGTGATCGTGATAGGCTTTCAAGGGATCAAAATATATATTTGCGGTTTTCAATCGACGGTTTTGTTTTACTAACGAAGGGACGATTTCTTATTTAAAAAATTCGATAATTGTGAATAATTAATTTTTCAATTATATTTAACTTAAAATATATGCTATGTATATTACCGATCAATTCGAGGTCAATTTGCGCCGAAAGTTTCACGTACAATTGTCACCGCAAACGATTCTGCAAGTGAAAATCGCGATTTTATCGAGACACGTAAATCTGAAACGAAACTAATTCGAGCTATGTTGGACAAATAACAGCCATCGAATATGATCGTGATAAGTTTTGGAGTGATGAAAATATGTGCAGATCACAATCAACAGTTTTGTTTTAGTATTCAACCCACGATTTGTCATATTAAATAAAAACAAACAAACTAATAGTTAATGTTTCAATTAAATTTTATTAAAAAATATATGTGGATTGCACGATTTACTTTAGCAGTGCGAAGTCGGAAACACCTGTTTCCAATATAAAATATATAAAAGATACTATGTCGACAGTTTTTGCGTCTTGGGCACGTCAAACTTCCCTCCTCTGATCGAATTTCCGTTCCTGCTCCCGCTACCTTTATCCTGATTCCACACTCTCTCCCGTCGCCGTTAAATTAAATTTCAAAATTCTCTCAAGATTTTCTCATTTCTCGATGTACAATGTGTCACATATATCTATATTTACCGATCTTTTTTCTTGCAATAACTATTGTTTCGCCCACTATATCGATATTTCGCAGGCCAGCAGGACTTTTATCCCAGACATCGAGGCGATCTCGAGCCGTCTGTGCTCATCCAACTTCCACCGTCTAGCCGATAAATCGATACAGTCCGCTGTGCGCCGAAGAAGAGTGCAGTTAACTTAATTCACTCGGGCAGCGAATTCGTAGGTGCGATGGATGAAAGTGCGAGAGGACTCGATAAGCTCTGCTTCGCGTCTCCCGATTCCGCAATTGAAATCGTTTCCATTATTTCCATCCTTCATTTTATCCGATGATTCGAAGATTCAAGGCTTATTCTTAATAAAAATGTACGACTGTTAAATTACGTTTTACAAGTGGAATAAACATTTGGTATTGACTGGCGTATGCATAAAAGAACAATTATTCGAGTTAACCACTACAAATTTGTAGGTTACAAAAAAAAGAAAAATTATTGAGTTAATAGCAGCGACGAAGACAATGACAATTTTTTCTCTTCATTTATGATAATCTGCTAAAATTATATTATTGATAAATAATTTATGATGCAAATTCGATTCGTAAATTCGAATATTCATCAGCCGGAGGCTGATGAATATGAGTCCGCTCGATTGTTTTGCAATTAAGTTGTCCGATTTATGATTGGCGTATATAATTTCGAGATTCACGATGTAACGAACTTCGTTATTAAAGTTGTTCACTTCGGATATTCTCGAAGATTACCTCTATATATGTAGTGGGTGTATCGTCCTCCAGAAAGCGCCCTCGAGGCGGTTTGCTTTATCAATGAGGAAGATAAAGGAGGCAAAGTAAAAGCTGGGCTGAAACAATACAAACAGTTGCTCAACACCAGCGGCCGGCGGGCTATTAAATGGCTGACAGTCTTTTCAACGCGAACAACCCCCCTCCCTCCTCCCACCCCGAGCTGTTTCTACTTTCCATTCCCCCTCATCGTGAACGACGTCGACGTCGGGGAGCACAATCTCTTGCCCTCACTACGCACATAAATCCACCTCGCTTCTTTCGTCGATCTCATTTCCAATTCAATCCGATCTGCTGGCTCGGGTAAACCCACCGCAAGTTTTTGCTCGCGGATTTGCGGGTAGAAAGAAGTGTAGCACCCGACATTCGGATCACGCACGTGCATTTTTTTCTTCTGATTTACTGCCGTTTTTGTCAATCATTAATAAGGCCAACGAAACTTTGAATCATACGGTTATTAAAATTTATGGATATGCAGTGACAAAAAAAAACAACAAAAAAACTATAAAAAGCCCGATACGTTGTTAGTCTTTTCTGTGGTAGCGAATTGCACCGGGTCAATTAACTTGAGTCATCGACTGAAAGTAATCAATGAAAATTCTTCCTTTATGATCAGATTTATAGACGCAAACATACTTTTTTACTCCCGATGTCCCGCTAGGCCAAAAAGACGGGAGTTAAGCGTTTTGTTGCGATCCACTGGCTTGGCGACTTTTCGCAAATGCCTATTAACGTCAGAACAGTCAAAAATTACTTAACAGATTTTGGTATACTAAACTTTATATTAACTTTATATTCTGATTAACTAATTAAAGTTGAGGAAAAAAACAAAATAAAATACTCACCAAGGATGGATGAAAATAAATGAAATTATTGAAAAATTAAAGGATTTTAAGGATTTGAAGTTAAAGCATAAAATCAAGACATATCAGATAAAACGCACTGTTTTTAAAATCTGTTGTGTGTAATCAACTAAAGTCAAAGTAGCAAAGACCAGTAAAATGTACGAACGTTTTACATGGTTCTCTTGTTTTAATTTTTATAATTATAGCATTGATAAGAGTTTTATTAGTAATTTATTTAGTATTTTTACCGGTTAAACTCAATTTTATAGGAAGAAGGGCGGGTCTTTGATTGTGACCATCGAACGTGCGCTAGAAGGGGAGGTTCAGAAATGGTGACTAAGTGTGACAAGGGGGGATGGAGGGGTCAGAAAGTATTAAAAAATCACGGACGTCCTTTATGGACGGTTCTTTATAAATTCCGTATTTTAAAGAATAATTACTTTACTTCGCATAAACTACAATAAAACCCTAAATATTTATGCTGAACGATGACGACTAATTCTCCGCTATTTATCATTTGTTTATAATAATTAATATCGACGATTTGATCCAAATGGTTTACCAAGATCGACTCTACTGAATTAATATTTAATCATTTGTGTACTGGTCTATCTCCACAAATATTCAATTCAAATGTGTCTACTATTAATACGT
Organism: Amblyjoppa proteus; assembly: GCA_963922035.1. Taxonomy (NCBI): domain Eukaryota; kingdom Metazoa; phylum Arthropoda; class Insecta; order Hymenoptera; family Ichneumonidae; genus Amblyjoppa; species Amblyjoppa proteus. The sequence goes on from OY998233.1 coordinate 15,860,971, forward strand.
AATTATTATATGTTCTTTTAATGGTTTAAATAATTATCCTTCAAGAGGTGCTGCACACGTCAGCACCTACGGTAAATTTTCCAATCAATCGCCTCGAGACGGTTGCACCGATTCTTTATCTGCACACCTGTGTACGTACGTGCGTCACCTCGCTCCGCGTGTTAGAGCGATAGGGTGCCATCTCCTTTATGTCGCCGCCACATGAGAAAGATTCGCATTACTTTTGCGTTTTAATGAAGACAATGGTTATGGACTCGAGGTATTTTCGGTGTCGATGACTCTCGAGAGCGAGTCGAATAAATCTCTGTGCCTCTGTGTAGCCTCTGTGTATAAATTGTCGATGATGTGATTGTTGCTATGCCGATCACTGGATAGAATCATACAGCAATTGAAATGCACTATTGTTATGGTATATTGTGCAACAAGGGTCGAAAGTCGGCCATTGCGATGAGTGTGAGGCTTGCGGCCCGAGCGAAACGAGGGCTGCAATCACACGAGTCGCAATCGCCAACTTTCGACCCTCGTTACACATCATATTTTTTGTTGCAAGTGCATGAATCTGCGGCACTTGGAATTGCAGTCGCGCGAGACGAATACTGAAAAATGAAGTTATGTCTCCAGGGACGAAAACGTCGAATGGAAACTCCCAAGCGGCGAAAGTGAATGTAATGCGAACTGCGCATGCGCAACTCTGTCATTTCACCACAGGTTCACAACTGGCATGCAATGGACCACTTTCGGCTCGCAAGACTGCCATGTAAAGTGCCGCGATTCATACACGTGTGACAAAAATTATTTGACGTGCAATCAACTTCCGGTGGTTACTTCGTTAACATGATTTTACAGTTTTTAAATCCCTTATAAATGTATTATTTTCCTATCGAATACTTCTAAATTTCTAACCAGTTGCGTCAGTAATAATTGTAAATGATGCCGCATACTTCACGCTGCTGCCGATATAGTGCCGAGTTTCCAATGTCCCATGAGAAGCCCGGTTCCGGTACTTGGCTTATAGCGGCATAAAACTACGGAAAGAAGAAGAAGAAGAAGAGAAGCCCGGAATTGTTATTTATTTATAACCGTGGCGTTTTATATTCGCGTTTTTTTACGTTGTTGGTGTTTATTGCGTGATCACTGTGTGAAAAAATGATGCGCTGTCGTATCTATATGAATATCTGGTGCGATAATCACTGAACACTAGGGTGTTTCTCAAAAAGGGCATTTTTTTTTTTTATGTTGGTCCCACCCTTTCAAAGTATAGAATTCGATTAAAAATTGAACCTCGCGAAAAGCGGTTCCTAGCAAAAAATCTTAAGTGGTGCCGCATTCGACGTTTGTACCCAAAAAATGCGGCACCTTTTAAACGTAATTGTCAACCACCACCTTTCGGGAGGTGTTTTTTTAGATGAAAATATATACTTTTGGAGGGTGGGAAGAATTTTTGTCAACAAACTCACCCTATTGGACATTTATAGTTTTCTGTATACGAATTAAAAAATCGAAATCTTTTGTGTTTATTTAAAAAAAAAAGACAAAAAGTTAACCTCCCACCCCGTAGAACTACATTTTTTGATCGATGAAAACATCCAGCGAAAGGCAGTCACTGACAATTAAGTTTGAGAGGTGCCGCATTTTTGGGTACAAACGTCGAATGCGGCACCTCTTAGGATTTTTTTCTAGGCACCGCCTTTCGCAAGGTTCAATTTGAGATTAAAATCTGTTGTTTAAGAAGTGGGAGAAAAATTAAAAAAAAAACGAATTTTTTTTGACACACCCTACTGACCACATTAATGAAAAAAAAATTATAAATTACCCACTTAACCAAATTTATTATTATTTTATTATCGAAATTAATCATATAGTACTGACTGGATCCCTGTAGTGTAACGTCATATTCAGAAAGTGATACACGTCAGCAATATAATTTTCTGTCTGTTTTTCAATTACATTTTTTACGAGTCGATATAATTTTCGATGTGTCGTTCCCCTCCGATACAATTTTCTATATATTGTTGCTCCTCGTCCCACTTTTTATATGTTGCATCGGAGAAGAATGACACATAGGAAATAGTATTGGAGACATACATGATTCAGAAAATTGTATCAGGGAATTGAATAGACGGTAGAATTCAAAAAACATAAAATAAAAAAATATAAAGTTAAAAATTAAAAAAAGTACCGACTGTAAATTAGTCGTTATTATTGAAAAAATGTTCGTAAAAAAACTACAAAAAAAATGTTTAATAAAAAGTAACTTCCAAAAGGATGAAATAATTCATGTATGTAATAATAATTAATATTGTCAGTAAACAATAATAGTAATAATTAATGATCAAGAATAATAACATAATTAATTAATCGTAATTATATCAATTCATTCATAATCTTTGCTATAGCCGGGGACGTTTTCCCTCACAACAGTATAATAGCCAATCTTCGTGGTCACGGAGTGAATTAAATTTACAGACGTCTCCCCTGTAGCAAGATTATGAATGAATTGATATCATTATGATTAATTAATTATGTTATCATTGTTTATTGTAAAATTATTTCATTCTTTGTAAAGTTACTATTTATTAACAATTTTTTTTGTACTTCGATTTTAGATTTTGTTTGTCGGATTCATTTTTTTCTACCCTTACGATTACTAGCAATTTCTGAGAAGGACGAAGATGCATCGGGGATGTATAATTTTGAATATCCCCCTAACAATTTGTAAAATCCAATACCACCAGAATAGGGGATCGTGTGTCACAATATCCACATCGTGTCTAATCCCGATCAAACGAGCGAGCATGTACGGGCGCCTTACCTCCTAAAGCACAAGCATCGATACGATATGCTAACGAAAGTTCAAATGAATTTTCCACAAACAGTTTCGAATGAGCGGTGAACGAAATTAATCCGGAAAAGTTAATTAACGCATTTAAGCTCGCCCCCCACCCCTCTTCCGCAATCCGTGTAACTCACGTTGCGGTTACCGTTTCAGCATTCAATTTGGTTCTGGCATGTGTGCTTGTTGTGCGCGTTCAGTATAGAACAACCAAGTGTAGATGCCACAATCCTACACGTACGTTCATGCAGAATGTCGGATACACCCAGCTCGTAGCGCCGAATAGGCGAGTAGACACTGCGCGTGTTCTCCAAACCTGCGACGTTGATCGCCTCCCACATACTGACCGTTTGTATGTTTGAGTTTTGGAGAGTTCCCGGTTGTATGCCTGCGGGTCATTTCAGGCGTGTTTAATGGATAATATGTACAGCGGTGGAATATCATAACGGAGGTGCTTATCCGCGAGTGCGTGGCCGTGGGAACACACCGTACCGAGAACGGGAACGTCGGACAAACGATCCAATTAATTATCCCCGATTGGTATCTCCTATACCTAAATAAGCTCCTATTAATCTGGGACATTGTGTGTGCCGAGCGTGCGGTAGCACAAGCATGCAGAAACGCCTCAGCAATTTCCGGAAATCTAGGAAAGATGCGACTGAGAACACTCGGTCGATTTTCTCTCACTAACCACGACGCCCTCATCACGCCTCCGGTTCGCCAGATCTTTAGTTAATTTGAACCGATATATTATTTTTTGATTCGTATTTTTATGTATTATGTTTAATTTATGGTAGTTGTGTTTAATGAGTTAAAGATTTTATTCACACGCGTGTTCTTCATGTATATGATCTGATATTTGAAACGTTATTGTACATTTTTTCAATAAGATTTTTCTTAACCGAAATTTATATTCATGCTAATTAATAGATTAATAACAAGTATACTCGGTTTCAACGAATCGCGAACCTCGACAAAAAAAAAAAAAAAATTAAGCTTCATAAAGATTACCATTATTGTCCCTTTTGGCGATATTAATAATAATTTATTTATTAAAAGGTCTAATAAACATGAATTTAAGTATCGTGTTCAAAATTTATCTGCATTGAATTTTCAGCGGCTCATTCTTTACAAAACAAAAAATAAAAGGTTACATTTTTCTAATGAAACAATAAAATAAAAAAATTAAATTAACTTATCATTACAGACTATTGTCATCTGGACAATCGATAATCTACCCATGTGTCATTTATCGTACCGAGCTATAGGTCATCTATGTAATATGGTGTATCTCGGCCCAAACTCATCTCTATATTCATTACAATGTTACGTTCTGATCAGCATTTTACTGCATCTACGGTAAAGGAGATTTCTATCCCTATTAGACGTTTATTGCATGTGACGCTTTATCAGAACAATGCCCCTTTTACATCTAACCTTTTGGAAATTTATTTTGGGATGGGCTGAGAATGCATGCCGAAAGAATATAGAGATTGATTATTATCGCGCGATGTACTACATTCGAACGATTATGATTTTCCGCACGACGTAGACACACTGTAGCAAGGCCTGTGAAATAAGATTCCGATGGCTCGCGCCGCGCTGCGCGATACCGAGTCAAGGCCACTGTTATCGTGGACTGTCGGGTTCGTTGTTCTACAGTTCGATTCTCCCTAAGGAAATTCAAGGACCATGACTTCTAAGTTTTAGCCTACCACTCTTTAGTTAAGACCTCTTTAGTTATCGGCAGATTATTCGGATTAATTAATTAAAGTTCAGGAAACAAACAAACAAAATATTCGCTAAGGATTGATGAAAATACATGAAATGATCGAAAAATTAAAGGATGTAATGACTTACGATATTTCTAAATGAACTAATTGTTCAAATATGTAGAATTGATAAAAAATGAATTAATATGTCCGATACAAACTTCCTCGTCCTTCCTTCCTTTCTTCCTTCGTTCTTTCAAGAGCATCAATGGAATAGTTGACCAATGTCAACGACGAACGATGATTATTTATTTATTTATTTATTTATTTATTTATTTATTTATCGACGGTTGAAAATAAATTTCTAATTCGTATAGTCCAAGACTTAAAATGATTGACGAGTGTCAATGCTCTGACAATAATGACTTCTCGACAATTACAATTTCCACAAAGATCTGATCCCCTGAAAATAATGTTTCCACGACTGGCGACTGGCAATTGGCCACTGGGCTGCGTTCCGCCCTTCGGGAGCTTCTTTTATCGTTTCGATCGGGGTGCACACGTGGCACGAAGCTCCCCGTTACATCCACTGATGTGCTGTAAGCTACCGGCTGATCGGCATCCGCGATAATTACCGATCGGTTTGACATCTCTCGTCGCTTATTTTAATAATTTTGCAATATTGACTTTTACGTTACATTAGTTGACTTTGTTTAAATATTCCATATAAATTCCGGAGTTTCAACAAATAATTATTTAACTTTCCTTAAACTACAATAAAACCCTAAATATTTGTCTCGGATGATATTGACTAATTCCCCGCTGTTTATCATTTGTTTGTAATAATTAATATCGATGATTTGACCCAAGCTTGACTCTGCTGAATTAATATTTAATCGTTCGTTTACTGATATTTCTTCACAAATATTCAACTCAAATGAGCCTGTTATTAATAAGTAATTATTATATGTTCTAATAATGGTTTAAATAATTATCCTCCGAGAGGTGCTGCACTTGTTAGCGCCTACGGTAAATTTCCCAATCAATCGCCTCGAGACGGTTGGTTCGATTCTTTGCCTGCACCGCTGTGTGCGTACGTGCGTCGCCTCGCTCCGCGTGTTAGAGCGATAAGGTGTCATCTCCTTCATGTCGCCGCTACATGAGAAAGATTCGCATTACTTTTGCGTTTTAATTAAGATAATGGACATGAACTCGAGATATTCTCGGTGTCGATGACCATTGAGAACGAGTCGAATAGCCTCTTTGTATAAAATTGTCGATCATGTGATTGTTGCCATGCCAATCACTGCATACAATTATCCAGCGATATAAATGCGCTGTTATTAATTATTTAACGTGCAATCCCCTTCCGGTCGTTACTTTGTTAACATGATTTTACAGTTTTTAAATCCCTTATAAATTTCTTATTTTCCTATTGAATATTTCTAGATTTCTGACCAGTTGCGTCAGTGAATTTTATAGAAAATTCACAGGACGTAACAACAATATCAATATATATGAAACAGTGGGACGTTGTCCGATCCTTTTGAGCAATTTCCGCGCCTGGTTACGAAAGGTAGACGGGCGTCAAAAAAGGGTCTCAACTGACTTAACGCCACTTAACTCGCTAATCGATTCACTAAACTGCTACTGCGACTGCTCTATCGGTGCTTTCAGTCCCGCATTTCCACCCTTCCAATTTCATCTCGTAACAGCGATAACAATTATATCACGTTGCAGTGCATGCTACGTACAGAGTCCAGTTATTCGGCGTATAAGGTAAAGGTATATCATACAAATGTGAAGACAACATCGGAGTACGGTAAATCGAAAATTACAGTTGCCGTCATGTGGGCCGTAGGCCAAAGCAAAATGGGGAAAACCTCGTGCAAGATGAAGGCACAAAGCGTGAATTTTCTCGCGATATTCCACTTGCCGGTACGATATGTGGACCGGTACACGAGACTGCAGGGCGGTCGAAGAGACAAAGGGGCTTCAAAGAGGAGGAAATTGCATTAGGGTCGTACACGCTCGTTTTACTTTTTAGTCGGTTCCACTTTGCTTTGTCTTATTCCGTCTTCGGTTCACCGTTTTCTCTCTTTCTACGTATTTCCTCCTCTTACATCCATCTTTTCACCTCATCCGTCTCCTCTTCCGCAGCCTCGCTATCATGCCGCTCATGCCTGGCCCATATACGTTTGACTTTCCACCCCTATCCGCCGGGCTCTACACTCGCTTTGTCCTCTGGGACACGAGGAGACGACTTTTTCTTCAAGCCGTCCCTCCCGTCGTCGTCGCCGTCGTCGTTTCTTCGCCAACCTGGGAAATTATGCGATATGCACTCCCGAGGCTTCTTATCTCGTTATGCACACTACTCATAAAAGTTTCAGGCTTTTTCGCCGTCTCTACCTCCGGCCCTCGTCGGAATGATAACGTCATCGACCTCCGCTCGGTGCCCGGGCTATCCTCAAAAGCAGCTCGGGCACTCTGCACTCCTGCCTCTCACAAAGTGACGACACATCAGAATAAGGGTACGGGGACGAACGTCGCCGTGTCAAGAGGGTCTCAGGGTGAAAGCTTGTGTGAATTTATTTCGTTCGCTGCCACTGTGCCTGATTGGAGAGCTCAATTCCATGTCTTGCGTTCAACTCGGCGCTAGCAGAGAATTTATAGTGTACAGGAATTTAACAAATTGAATCCTGACGATCTTCGATTGGAAAGCATTTTGTATTTTTGTTGTGAATTTATTCGCAATTTCGACCGTTCGGCAGTGACTTTTCGTTCTAGAGCGAGTCGCCAATATAGCGTTACAGTGATATTTAATTACCGGAGTAAAAGCATGTGGGTAATAACATATTTTTAGTTCTCTTTGATACCCCGACGAGGCAATATCGGTTAAGAAAAATTGACAGATATCACAAAATTGAGAGCCTTCACGACGGTTGCCGCGATCTTGACGAGAAATCAGGGCTAGCAGAAGCTCCGACGTGGCTCAGGTAAGGGGTCAAAGGGCAGAACTGTACGGTCGTCTTCACTCAGCGACGAGAATATTTCAATCGCGAACTGTACTTCCCTCGTTGCAATCGCGCGGAATGCTGCACATCGCTGCAGAGAGGAAGCACCGTAAAGGTTGTAAAGGCATTCGTGGCGAGATTAAAAAAAAAAGCGAAAAAAAAGGGAAGTCGAACAGATTTCCAACGAGCTGCGGCGAAATTGAGCGCAGACTTTCATCCCTCGACTCGTTTGTTCCACCGGTAGTACATCGACTCCGAGTATTGAGTTTCTCGTCCCGTTTCACGGGAAAATAATCGTTTGACGTATTACATTTATCGCCCAACGGCTCAGTGTAAAGATGAAAATTGCAAATTTCAATCAATCGAATAGGTCTTTTAAACTGGACTTTTTCCTGCTCCTCTCATGTCTCTTGCATTTTAACCTTTTTTCAACACTTTTCAGCGAGTTTTTCCACGCATCCGTAAGGTAAAGTCCGAGTACAAATGCTCAAACGGTTAAGAGCATCCCCAGATTCCAGCGTTTCTTAATTGGTCAAGAACAAACTTTTTTATGAAAATAACTAAAACCAATGTAAAGCTGATAGTTTCCAGTTTCCAAAACAGATCGTTTAATTACAGAAAGATAGATTTTTTTATTACGGAAGAAAATAACAAGAGAGTCCAAATGTACCATTTTAGAGACACGGTTTTTCGGCACTGTTACGAGTTGCGTAACCACCCTAACAAAAGTGCATTCTAGAAATAAGAGTATAAACATACATATATCTAGAATAGGAATGTATATACTGCCAACCACTGAACCAAACTTGATATAGGCACGTATTGTTGCCACGCCTTCGAGGAATTCCCCACCGTAAACCTTTCTTCAACTGATCCGCCAAGAATTTGTCGTAAACACTCATCAACCCCCTATTCTAAACCTTGCTCATAAAATTCTAATCCTGACTCGTCAATATTTGCTTATCTGAAACATCGCTCTGACATTCCACAGTAAATCAGTATTTTCATCCATCACTTTGCCCATAAAAATTCCCTGACATTTTCTAATTGCTCCATTTCTCCCGCGCCGCGTAAATCTTAGGATTCGGGAAAGTAATAAAATCCCTAATCCAGCAGCTTCTTTGTTCAAACTTTTTTATTTTTATTTATTTACTTATGATCTTCATCTCCACAGTAAACAGATCGTCCTTTCTTTTCTACAAAAATGATGAGCATACCGTCCTCTTTCTTTCTCCTCTTTCAACACACAATAGAAGCATACACTTGTCTCCTTTAACAGTGCTTCCCTCGTAAAATCTCTTTCTCCCACCGAATCGTTAAATCTTTTAGCATTAGGATCATAGGGACAAAACTAGTATATAAGGACGTCAAAATTCGGACCAAATCAGTTACTTCACCGGCATCGAATCTGCAACTATGATCATCGCTACACAGAGCGAGCAAGGCTCTGCTACAACGAATCTCTGGCCCTGCGAGGCAGAGTGCAGTTAAAACAGTAAAAACGAGCAAGTCGGCTCTAGTTTATAAACCAGTGTACCATCGAACTTATTTTCGTTCAATATATATACTTTGTGAGTATCTCTAAAAAAACTTCCTGTTTCAAACATTTATGTTTGTAACACGTGCACGAAAATTCCCGCTTTTCGTGCCTGTAAAGTGTGGCGAAACTGGCGCTTTCTAGCGGAGGATGCGCGAAAACTTTTTTGCACGCTTTTTTCACATCCTAGCTACTTTTTTTCGTCCTAGCTACTTTTGCGCACACTTTTTTTAAACTCTAACTACTTTTTTGCACACTTTTTTCACATCCTAGCTACTTCCGCACACACTTAGCTGGCAGCACTGTAGCTATTTGTTCGCACGCACTTTACAGGCACGAAAAGCGGGAATTTTCTTGCACTTGTCACAAAAAGTACTCGCCTCCTCTCGAGCTACAAACTCTCGATCCGGCTCGTGCAGCCAACTTCACAACCTTCACCGAAAGACCGCTTTTCCGTACTAGTATCGCAAAGTACTATACTGCATGCACCCTGCTTTCGCCTGTTGTTCTCACAGAGGCTCACTACCTCTGCCCGTTTCCCTTCGTTAATCCACGGCGGTACGGCGAGGTCTCCGCCCTTGGGTAAAGGGCTAACGCCTTGACCCGAAAGAGAGACTATCCACTTATGGTTCGTACCGAGCGAACTCACTATTTGCCGGTCTGGACGTAACAACACCTATATTCGGACATTGGAGTCCCAATGTCTCGAATCATATATTTCGAGAATTCTGATGTAAGAACTCAACTAGTTTATATTAACTAAAAGAATTTCTTTGCCATTTATTAATTGCATTCAATGAAAAAAATATCAAGAGACGCGGTAGCGTGTCGACGCCAAGTACTTAAAAAAAAAAATTTCAAGCGAGCGAAGGACGCTACCAAGTAGTTATACTCCAAAATGCCGGAAGTATTTCTTTGCTCTACGTTATCTCACAAATAAATCATCGGATCGGAATGATATTAAGATTTTTACTATAGAATGTCTATCCAAGCTTGCCAGTTTGCTTAATTCCGAACACATGTGTTCGGTGGATTCTTATGTACGATAATCGCGATCAGCAATCGATCCAAAATTGTTCGATTGTGCGTGAATTAACGCGATAATTTTCGGACGTCTCGATCTCGGCAACGAAGCATCGGATCGAATTTTCATGGACATTTTTATCATACAATTCGGACCCAAGCTTTCCAATGGGGCTAATAACGATCATAATCGTCCAGCGGTTGGCGAGATATGATGAGGCGAACCTGAAATACGGGTGTGAGTTAAGGTGATTCGCACGAAATTTCCGCATGTTTACGTGCTACGGAAATCTTCGGGAATTTTCACGAGACCTGGTGAGTAATTTTATATTATTTTTTACCCTTATTTTTTTATATTCTTTTTATTTTTTTATCCTTATCGATCAAGAGCCACGTCTCTTGATCCTGGATAGGTAGGGACAACCTAACCTAAACTTTGTTTTTTCATATATTTTTTTGTTATCAATTCTTATTGTCTCTAACCTCAATTTGTTTTCCATTTGTTTCATTGAAGCAATTTCAAAACTTTAAATCTGTTTGGCCGTAACCTCAATTTTTTTTATCACTTTCAGGAACTAACGAGGTGCTGCGGCATAGGATGAGCAGGACATCAGGGTGCTACGGCAGAATGTTCGTGGACTGCGGACGTGGATGTGTGGGAGATGCGGGAGATCAGCAGGACGCAGGGGTGCTACGGCAGGGTGTTTGTGGACTGCGGACATGGATGCATGGGAGATGAGCAGGACGCACTTGCGTTGGACTCGCATCAAATCCCTGCACGGAGATAGATTTCGGACAAACCGACAACTACGAAGACTGCAAAGATTGTTGCAAGAACATCTAGCTGTTCGCATGTTGACGCTCTGAAGCCATGGATGTTGCGCAGAAGTTGCATTTCGATGCGTATGACACCGGGGACGACGAGTTCAACGTCAGCTGTCGTGCGAATAGCTCGGGATGCAATGTTGAGGATTCAGTGTTGCAATGGAGTGTAGTGACAGTGCGAGCACAGTTAGCGACAACAAAACTCTGTCCGTCACCGTGACAGTTTAGCATTGTATTGCTTGTTGCGTTTTTACCAAAGCCCGTACCATGAGCAAGGCGCGTTACATCGATCTCTCTTTGTGATTCTTTGTGTGTCACGGTGTATATAAATTTAAAAAATTAGGTCACCGGGTAATTTGTTCAACAATTAATTTTTGGATTGATTTGTTAATAACATCTTGAACTTATTATTATGCAAAATCAGTTTTTTCATTACCTTTAACAGTTGGAAATTGAAATTTTGATATCGCTCGTATTTACAGGATTTCAAAAATAGGTGAAATCAAACACAAAATACTTTTTTTCAAAAAAGTAAAAATGGTACGCCAAGTACTTAAAACGTTCAGAAAATATGTTTATGTGTATCAAAATGTAAAAAAAAAAATCGCAAAAAATCAAATCAAACCAGCCAAGTAGAATTACAAAATCTAAAAAAAAAAATACAAGATGTAAATACAATCTTGAACAAATAAAACTTGGCGTGCCAGTTTTTTTTCAAATTGCTGTCGTACGTAGTTCATTCAAAACTTGTAAAAAAAAAACTGGCACGCCAAGTTTTTTTTGTTCAAGATTGTATTTACATCTTGTATTTTTTTTTTTTTTAGATTTTGTAATTCTACTTGGCTGGTTTGATTTGATTTTTTTCGATTTTTTTTTTTTTTTTACATTTTGATACAGATTAACATATTTTCTGAACGTTTTAAGTACTTGGCGTACCATTTTTACTTTTTTGAAAAAAAGTATTTTGTGTATATATCTATGCGAAACAATACTGAAGATTAGCTACGTAGAAAGCTGGTTAACCTAACCTCTTTGGACTGTCCGATTATTGGGTCGCTTGTATCAATTTCCAAAATAATGCAGGCTTAAACCTTGTATAACTGTTTTCTGTGCGTCAAATAATGTTCGTAGATAGATACGATTACAAGTGTCAAATTGATTAAATAACAGCGATGACTAGAAAGTTGAGAGTTGCCTGACGATCTCTTATATTCGGACACGTAATTTTATTTCACGTGACAAGACTGGGAGTAAGTAATGTCAGATTATTGTTGTTATTATGAGATGTGACCATTGCTCCAGATTTTAGTTTCAATATTTCAAAAAGTTCGTGTTATCAGTGAATTACGGTATATATATATATATATATATATATATACATATATGTATATATATATATATATATACATATACACGAATAAATGTGATTGGAATCTGCTCAGCGAGATTCGAACGCAGGCAGCTATATCTACAGGTCTCGGAGTTTTGGTCGTTAGGGGGGGGGGGGGGGTGGAGGGGGAGGGGGCGAGCATGTCACGCGCTCGTTGCATCGATTCTCACCCCGTGCCCCGACGCCGTGTGCAGCGACGAGATGAAGGCGGGCGACCCCACGGCCCGGGGATGAACGCCATAACTCACGTTCGATAGTTACGAACGGCCCGTAGCCGCAATTGGGTAAGTTGCGGTAGTTGGCTCAGTTAGCCGCTACGTTTCGCGCATATATTCGGTAACTCGTGCTTCAACGAATGTATATAATACAGGTATAGGTAGATATACATGTAGTTGTAGTATACTAACTGGGCCGTACTTTCATGACGTCGTCTATATCTATAGATTAACGCTTGCTAGTCAACCCGTGAGCTCGTATATACGATCAATCGATTCTGTACTCAATTTACTCTCGTTCGTTACTTCACGCCGCATAGGGAAGCCCCGATGCGTCAGGGAAGTTTCTTCATGATGCGGTGAAATTTATTAATTCAAACTGTGAACGATGCGTTTTTTGATGGTCCTTATTAATTAGCTTTAGCAAAAAATGAATATTCGTTGATTTTTTAAAAATGATTTTCATCTCCGATAATGAAATGAACAATTATTTAATGATAATTGTAAGAGAAAAAGGGTAGCGCGCAATATCAATGGAAAATATTAAATTCGTCGACTTTTCAAAAATGATCTTCATCTCCGACAATTGAGTGAAAAATTAATGAACGGTAATGGTGAGCGAATAATAGCATCGCGCGAGATCAATGGAAAATATCAAATTCGTCGAAGATAGAATGTGAGTGGCGGCTAAAAACTTCGATAATTCAATTACAAATTAATGTACGGTAATGGTGAGCGAAGAATAGCAGCGAGCGAGATGAATGGAAAATATCAAATTCGTCGAATATCGAATGTGAGTGGTGGCTAAAAATGTTACAGATCTTTTATTGGGCAAGAACCATATTCTTCCAATTAAAAAATGAGTGTTCGCTGACTTTTAAATAATGATATTCATCTTCGATAATTCAACGAACAATTAATGACCGGTAATGATCAATGATGCAAGGCAGCCCCCAAGATCAATAGAAAGTATGAAATTCGAGTACGATCGAATGCGAGTGACGGCTAAAAACGTTACAGATCTTTTTGCCTGTAAGGTCAGCTTATCATCGACACAGTTAACGCCACCGAATATTGCAGACTCGCAGCGGCTAAAAATGTTACAGATCTTTTATTGGGCAAGAACCGTATTCTTCCAAGTAAAAAATGAGTGTTCGCTGACTTTTAAATTATGATATTCATCTTCGATAATTCAACGAACAATTAATGAACGGTAATGATCAACGATGCAAGGCAGCGCCCAAGATCAATGGAAAGTATGAAATTCGACTAAGATCGAATGCGAGTGACGGCTAAAAGCGTTACAGATCTTTTCGCCTGTAAGGTCAGCTTATCATCGGCACAGTTAACGCCACCGAATGTTGCAGACTCGGAGACTCAGCTGCAGCAGCCGTGCTCCATAAGAACTCGAGACTTCGAAATGAATCTCTCGAAAGAGCCGAGCCCGGCAGCGAGGGTTTAGGATTCTCGAGAATTTCTTCAGCTGTGCACCCTCCGGTGGCTCGCTTCTTACCCGTACGAGTCCGTGCACCTCGTGTGGCACTCGAAGCGCGTCCTTGGAACGCTTCCAATTGTGGATTGAACCGTTCGTAACTGTTGAACGTGAGTTACGACGTTTATTCGTTCGGGCTATCTTCGCCCTCCGGTTAAATCAGTGCGTTACTGCGATAGCCCGGAGTCGGGCAAGGTGTAGAAATAGGTTACCGATATATTTTAGAAATTTAATCCGAAAATATATCGACGCCCTAGAATCAAAAATTTCCGGAAAAGAGAACGCTTCTGCTGATTTTATTCGCTCTATGTCGTGAAGTTTTTTTCGCGATTTAAACATATAATTTACTAATTACTAATAATAATTTAATAATTATTTTACTAATTATAATTGTGTTAAATGTTTTAAATAAACGTAGTTTCTGAAAATAGTTTGCATGCAAAAAATATTACTAGAGTAGGGTAGGCCGGGGCAAAACGGGGCAGTCAGCTCAAAACTCAACCTTACAATAATGTTTAAATGCCCCATTTTGTCCCAACGATAAGTCCGATTTTTTTAAACCCGATTCGCCTTACATACAAAAGTTATTGGAAAATTGCGTTTTGTCTCATTATCCCGTTTTGCCCCGTTATGCCATTTTGCCCCGCTCTCCCCTAGTACAAGAGATTCATTGCGAAAGTTAATATTTATACAGTTATCTTCTTATACTAATTTTGTATTTAATGGTAATTTTACACCTTGGCAAAGGGCCATCGACCAGAGTCCTTGAGCCCTCTAAATGTTACTATTTTATGAAAACGTTGAAATGTTAATCGAATAATTAAATTTATTAAATTTTTTTCACTCCGATCATCCCTTCGGAGCAATGTACGACGACGCCGAGAGGGCGTTACGATAGACATATAATTAATCGTCGGTATGTTTAATTAAGACGAATAAAGGGTTATTATTCATTTAAGAGGAGGGTGACGGCGGAGGGCGGGACGATAAAAGTTTGAAAGATGTATGGAATAGAGTATAGAAGCCCACAGCCGTCTAAGAGAGGACAAAACGGTGCAGTGCTCGTGACCGGCGCTAATTAATACGCGGAGAAAGGGCGGTGAGAGGGCATTAAAAAAATAAATAAAAAAAAAAAGAAAAATCTGAATGACTGAAATGGCCCGTGGCCTTAATTGTTGAATGCATGCAAGCGACGGTATTATTATTTCGAGTCAACCCACAGTCCCACCTTTCCGCACCCGGCACACACAAGCGAGGACATATACGTTGGAGCAACTTGCGCACAGTTAATTACAATGCGAAAATTAAACCGCTCCCGTCCCCGCCGCTCCGAACTGAGCTTCCCTTGTTATTTTCATTTATTATTAAATTCACGTTTATTATAGTCCCGCGAAAAAATTATGAAACAATCGGGAAACCGTCTAATTAATGACGCAGCATCCGTATATATTGTGTATCGATGAAAGGCGGGGAGACCATGAAAGTTTGAGGCGCATTTAAAATAAAGTCACGGAGTCGTGACGGGGGCGAAGCGCCGGAAGAATCCGAAAGCCGTTCTCGATAAGAAAAACTCGCGATCAGGGCTATCGAGTATACTCTCCGATTAAAATCCCGGGGCTTTGGAAAACTAATTCCGAACCTACTTAATTGTCCAATTAGAAAGACCGCAAGAACTTTATATATTACGATGAGTTAAATTATCTTTCGCTCGCGATCTTTCATTTCCCTCCTCCTCGTTTATGCCCGCTTCGTCTCTCCGTTTCGCTCTCGGTGCGATATCGTCCGCTCGCTCTTCTCATTCTCCGTGCGGCGCGGCGCACTGCAGGATTCCACTAACGAAGCCGGAAGAGTGGGGAAGAGTCGAGGCAGAGGCTGTATTTGCATACTACATAAATTTCATAGTTTCGTCGGGAAGGAAAACGAGGGAAAGAGGGACTGAGGCGAACGAGAGCTGTATCTCCCCCTGGCCAATATAGCTAATTGTATAATTAATTGGCGAAGCTTACGCGGCCTAGCTACCCTAAGTGCGGCGCTACGTATCAAATATTCGCGCCAATTTAACAGAAATATGTATACCGAGCTTCGGGCGAGCTCATCTTCCAACTTCCGCAACCAAATTTTCTTAGCTTTTTTCTTCTTCCTCTGGCTCACTTCGCGACAACTTTGATTTATGGTAAAAACGTTATATTGAATTTGCGGGCGTATACGCGTGCGTCGTTCATCATGTAAGAACGACAGGCCGCGTGGGGCTCTTAGGAGGTTTATTATCTCGCCAGAAGATTCCCTTATTTACCCATCGTTTCTCGGCAGGCTCTCTTACTCTTTTCATTCTCTCGAGAAGAGTAAAAGGTACAGTGTTTGCCACTTCAAATACGGAAAAACTTCGGTTCACCGGATAGTACGCTCGAGTCTCGAAGAGTCGTGCAAGTTTTTAAAAACTTGTCGGCGGATGATAAAGTAAGCTTGGAAAATTTGATCAACGATGATGAGGAAACGTTACTTTGAAAATGCTACATAAAGAGGTATCATTTGGATTTCTTAAGTAAAAATTGCAAAAAAAATTCAGGAGCACATAATTCTATCTATTTTTTTCGCGCCAAGCGTAGATCCGACAAAGTAAAGCGTGACGATGGAGTATTTTTACGCGCTGAACTTGAATCGGCCAACCGTTTTGCATAAAAGTTTACGTTGACAAAAGTTGAAAATTGAAATTTTCATAACGCTTCCTCATAAAGTTTAAAATGGAAATTTTCATATCGCTTTCTCATAAAAGTTGAAAATTAAAATTTTCATATCGCTTTCTCATGATGTTCCTTAATCGGCGAAGCTTGCTCCACGAGGAAGTAAAAAATAGAGAAAAAAAAGCTTCTCGAATTAAGGAACATCACGAGAAAACGATATGACAATTTCAATTTCCAACTTTTATGAGAAAGCTATATGAAAATTTCAGTTCTCAACTTTTATGAGAAAGCGATATGAAAATTTCAATTCTCAACTTTTTTTTTACAATATGGAAATCGACCGATCTCCCTTGATTATGTGAATAATTAGAAACGAGAAAGTTTCGCGACTATTTCATTGGGCGGAGTGGATCAAGCGATTGGGGACGGGGTCGATCAAGCGGATCACTTAAAATCACTTAAATCAGAGGATCACTTAAAGACGTTCGAGAACACTTTGCATTGTATCGTCTAGCCGCGCGTCGTATCGTTCAGGCCTTCCGACAATATGAGTACCAGTCGATCGTACCCATTTTTTTTTTTTCGTATAATATGCAATCTGACCGGTCTCCCGTGGTCGTACGAAGAATGGGAAATGAGAAAGTTTCGCGACAATTTCACTGGACAAAGGCTTGATCAAGTAAAGCGTGTAATCAAAGGTGTGCGGAAAAGTCAACGCCAGTCACACAGAGAGTGATCGAAGAGGCGCAGTCTAGTCCCCGCGGTGGAAAAAGGCAAAATGAACTTTAGTTTACGACGGACAGATCGACGTGTGGGAGGAGGGTAAGCTTGTGCTGTTCCGTTGCGCCGCGATGCTGCCGGTGCTGTTGCTGCAAAGCCAGAAGGGAGGACAGGCCGGCAGGAGCGCGGCGGTGCCGGCCATGAGCTAATGCATAAACAATGTGCCGCTTATCCGCGTTGGGAATGCAGCATCCCAATGAATAATAAACTACTCTACAGACATGCGAATAGATAGATAGAGAAAGAGAGAGAGAGAGAGGGAGAGAGAGACAGGGAGAGAGACAAAGAGAGATCCGGCTGGCTCTGTGTAGCGACTATAAACGCAGCGGTGGCCGATGCTGCGACCAGACTCGCCAGCGAGTTCGCCCAGGGGTAGGAGGATTATTGACGAAAAACTACCCCTGTATGTGAAACGGGGGCTAACAGCGAAGGGGATGAGCGTACACACGACCCCGCTGCTCCCTTTCGATTCCGTTTGATCGTCGACGATACTATCACTTTGCCGATTTCAATCGACAAAGCAGAATGAGGATCAGGATGAGCGAAGGAAAATTGAAATATCGGAAAAAAAAAAGAAATTTGCCTATAGCGCATTCGTCAGTTGTGACTTCATCGTCACAATTCATTGTTGGCGTGAAGTTGTTGTCGAGAAATTACTGAAGTTACTAAGAATTAAGTTCTTATTAACTTTAAGCTACGAAGTTCCAGAAACTGAAAAGCACAATTGTTCATTTTCTTTTGTCGAAATAAAAATTCTCGTGCAATCTGATCAGAATGAAGGAATATCAGGAATTCCTCCGGTCGCGATGTTGAAATTGATAAGGCTTTACTGAATAATTCCCGGGAATTCTGTAAATCTATTCAAACCCCTCTATTACCCCTCTACGAAGATCGAGAACGAACATAGATACGAAGTCTTGCTATATATACACACACACACACACATATATATATATATATATATATATATATATATATATTCTCACATCGCCCAATCTTGGTCTCGTTAGTCTCTCCGCGCAAGGATGAATTGAAAATTATCGCGCACTAAGCGTATTCATCTCGGACAAGACCGTTGTGCGAGGAACGGAAGAAAGGAAAAAAAAGAAGTATCTCGGAACGACGATTGTTCGAGTTCTGCATACAAACTTGAAAGTTCGTCGTTGCCGGGCGCGCACCGGTGTTCTCCGATTTCTTTTCTTTTTCACTATCCCCGTCGTTCCTGTTCCTCTATCCGGGATCAGTACCCGCCCTCTCGCTGTCGTGTTTCAAGCCCCGCGTCTTTTTTTTTGTCAACTATTCGTTCTCCACCTCCTCCTTGACTTGCCGATCCGGTGCCGAGCGAGCCAGCGGGCGAAACGGACTATGTAATGCCGGAACACCGAAAGTCGACTGGGTAACAATTTTCTTCGTACGAGACTGTGTGAATTTCTCTGTAGGGCGTCTCCTCTGCTTGCGTGTAACTGTGCTATTGCACCTTTCCTACGAGCAAAACAATAGTTTCCCACTGTTAATCCGCGGGCGGTCGACGGTGCGGGAGGCGGAGAGGGCGGCAGCCTCGGTAGCCCACAGCTTCGGTGCCCTTTGGCCCCGGACTCGCTGATTGCATCCCGTTGTAATCTTAGTTTTTACCAGGGACTCTCGAGATTGGTGACCCAGCGAACTGAGCAATATACTCCACGTACTTTTGGTCCCCGGCTTTCCAGCTTTTCTTTCTTCCCTTTCGTCCCTCTCGCCACTTGATCTCTGTGCGCTACGCGGCTCGTTCTCCGTACGAGTCCTCTCCCTTCCTCCGTACACCCACACGCATACAATCATGGTACACACCCTGTTGGTTCATCTCGGGGACTGCAGGATATCGGGGTCACGCGCATCGCGATTCTGCATTATACACGCCATCGCGTATAATCTCGAGCGAGGCGTTGGTGCACACGGGGGTTTGAGGAACGCGGCTTGTGCTGCTTGCCATTCCTTGCTTCTGGGCTCTGCAGGGTCCTCTATCGACGACCCGTCGTCAACGTGTGTCCGACCTATAAGTTCGCCATGTATACACAGCGCCGACCTGTGACCAGAGCTGGGCTTTTGCCACTAGGAATATGTAATAGTACGGACGTAGCTTTTACCGCTCGTTACACCGTAGGGCAAGAGAGGGTGCACGAGATAGCCCGGACTAGTCCGCTGTGCGCAGAGGAAAAACTTACGAATCTATATCCCACTATCTTACCACCCCGTTAGAACGACAGTATAACCGCCCTGCATGCAGTTCCTCCCCCGACCCTTCTTCACCGAGAGTGATAAATCGATGGCTCTCCGCCTCCTTCTGCAGAGGATTCCTGCAACCAGTGACCCCGTGCAGAGCATCTAGGGGCGATGGGGCGAGGAAGGGGGTGAGCACGGACGCAGAAAACCGGGAACCCGAAGGTGAAGACAGATCGATCCATAAAATCGAGAATAATGGTCGAGGTCCATTCAATATTGCGAGACTTTTATCGAGAGCTTTTAATTCTCATTTCCTTCTCTCCATTCGCATAGAAGAAATTACTTGTATATTTTTGTTGCTTATTTTTATTTACAACTAGCGAAAAATGTTATGCGAAATATTGTTACTTTTTCATCAGCCGATTTCCTCGGTGGAAATCTTTGACCGTTATTCGCTATTATTATTCTTGTTAACTGGAATACTGGAACCCGAAGGTGAAGATAGATTGATCCATAAAATCGAGAATAATGGTCGAGGTCCATTCAATATTGCGAGACTTTTGTCGATAACTTTTAATTCTCATTTCCTTCGATCCATTCGTATTGAAGAAATTGTTTGTACATTTTTGTTGTTTATTTTTATTTACAATTAGCGAAAAATGTTATGCAAAATATTGTTACACTTCCGATTTCGCTTTCCGATCAGCCGATTTCCTCGGTGGAAATTTTTGACCGTTATTCGCTATTATTATTGTTGTTAACTGGAATAAAACGCAATACGCCCTTCTGACTCTGATCGCGCGACATCGAGCCGTACGATTTAGAGTGATAAGTTGAAATCGCTAACCGGTGTCAAGACGCTGGCAAATTCCTTCATACCACACTTTCACCGATGTCCCTTGAGTTGCCATTTCTCACGGCGAAGTTGAAGCTGGTTCAACCCAATTTTCCCGTAACATGCGCTAATTTGACCGATAAATATTTCCAATGTCATTGCAACATCCGTTTATCACCCCACTTCCATTATCTTCGGAAAAGTTTCAAGTTCCCAAAGGAAGCCGTGGATCGTCTTTCGAGTGGGCGATTGGGTTTTGGTGAGCGCAGCAGTTAGCCGTGGTTGTTAAAGAGGGATGGGGGAAAAAGCTCTTCCACAATCTATGGAGACTTATCGCGAAGCAGAGTTCTCGCAAGCGTGAGACCGCACAGATATATATATACAGATATATATGTATGTATATATATATATATATATATATATATACATACATATATACATACATACATATAACAATTTCATTCTCCCACCGGTTTTCACCCTAAACACGGAAGACTGTTATTAATTACCCGAGGCGATAGCTATTGGCGTCGGGTGAAGGGGTTTCGGAGTAATTCGTCGTGAGTTGGCGAATTTTCCAAGATCTTCCGTACAACCCGGTACGGGAAAGAAGATGGGATCTGTTTCTCCCCCCGATTCCCGCTTGTTCGCCCCTAAACGACCGGCTGATAAATAGACTTTACCGATAGTCGTCGCGAAAGCTAAGGATTCGCGCGAGAAAACGCGCATCGCAATCCCTTCCATACATCATCGACGGTATCGCTACGATTCAGGATAGTTTGCATAAACCCTAGTTTTTAGCCGCGATTTCGTAAAAGCTCGTGAGCTGGTTTAGCGGAACGGGTCAACTATCGGTGAAAATCGTTTTATCGGGGAATCATTTCGCGACCAGAAACGTCGGATACCTCTCATATACACATGCTGCTTGGGGTTGCTTGTTAATACTTGTAGGTGTGCAGTTGTGTGCGCCACCCGTCGTTGGTTCTATCGCACTGGCGCTATTTTGACTCTTTACTACCGGGGGATCCGCGACTCGATTACTTTGCAGTAGATAGAACCCTGGTGTAATTTAGAAGAGGTACGCTTTTTTTTGTACCCCTCGCATAGTCTCCCTACCCTCGTAACCTAGTAGTAACGAGTATGGCCAAACGCTAACCGGGTCACAATTTTTTAGCTTCCGCTCTCTCCCAACCTATACTGTTTCCCTTTCCGTATCTCGACCTCCGCATTTGAGTGGGGAAACAAAATAAACAAACTGACATTGCGTAATTAGTTATTGTTAAGGGACGATGGTGCTGCAGCGTAACTGAAATGGCGCAATCGTTACCGAGAGCGAAAAGTGGACAGCGAACAACCATTAATTAGTAAAAAAAAATTGTCAGATTTTCGAGAGGACTGTGACGAGGAGTAACAAAACAAAAGAGCCAAAGTGCAGGAGAGTCGGATTAAGGGAGACGAGTGAGCAGTGCACTCGGTTCAAGGGTGCAGCATTGGAAACGGTAGTCGCTGTAGCCACCTGTCATCAACCGTTTCACACGACATTCTCGTGCCGAAAATGTTGACGCTGCGTCAGCTCAATGACGTTTCCGATCTTTCCACTCCAAATCGATTTATACACGATGAGTTTTACACAGCGAAGTGAAACTTTTGAAGAATTCCAAAACAGAATAAAGGGTAAGCTCGTGCAGAAACTTGGTGAAGTTGTTTCTGATACAAACAGGATATCGAACGAGCTTTGTGATCAAAATTGCTCTGACCGGAACAAAGATAATGCGACCATTAAAAAGTTTCACAGCCAGTGAACTGGGGCGAACAATTTGAAAACAGTCCTCTTCCATTCGATCTCACACGATTGACCCAAACCATACGGAATGAACCATTGATCTCGATAAGACTACGCAGCAGTGGACTTAGTCGAGACGTATTCAAATCAAGCGTTTCACTCTCAGCCATTACGGTGAGACTGCTTTCATGATCGTCAAACGTAGAAAAGCCCCTTTGACACGTAGGTACGATGGGGGAAGTACTTTGGGAGTGTAAGTTTGTCACATATAGGCTTTAGTAGCGATCCAACCGGCTGCTCTGACGGCATAACTTTGGTACGAGCCCTAATGTGCGGGGTGGCAACTCGAGTGACGTCGCGTCAGTTGGGCTATACAATTACATCGTTGGAACGATCGCATGTCCCTCGCGTCGGGGCCCTCCTGCCTTGCTTAACCCTCCCAGGATTGCTTCTCTTCTCAAAGCCCATCTACATCATCCATTCAACGACGCCGACCACGTCCTTACATTTTCCTGCGGGAGCACGCTCGATTGCCTCATTCCATCTGCAGCTCCTCCGGAGCTATACCATACGTCTATACACATATGCATATATGTATATATAGCTGGCAATCGAGTGCGCGAACGCCCTTCGTAATTACCCGTGAATGGATTGCCCTCTCCGGGGTAACCTATAGAAAGCTTACCTCTCGAAACCCTGCCACCCCTTCAACCTGCATATCCAATTGCCCCTTGCGTACCTCGCTAATGGGCCATGGTAATATCGGGAACCAAATAAGTAGATGACGGCGTCGCTGATGATTTTCCCGATTCAGAACAGTGCAAAGTTTAGCGAATCGTTTTCGTGTCCCGTATGAACTATGCTTATCGCAATTAAAATTGGACATATCAAATGACGCTGTAAAAGTTTGGCAAAAGGTTTCGATCCCAACGAATCCACTTACCGGCACTCTTGACAGTTGGTGCGGGCGATGGTTCGGCTCGCAGGATTTGCGTGCCTCCCAGCAGAGCCAGGAGGACACGAAGGACCATCATATCGGTCATCTTTAGGCTCCCATGAGACCACCTGCGAACAGAAAGAAACAAACGGTCGATTAGCTCTGGTGAAAGCAATATCTGCCAATGACGTCAATATGACGACCAGACGTCCTTTTTTAGGTATGCAGCGAGCGAAACTTTGAAAGAACTATCCAAATTACGAGTGCGGAACCGTACAAAACAACTCCTCGACGATATCCGATCGAACACGTCCCATTTTCAAAGTTTCCCGTAGTGCTGACGTCTGTACGTTTGCCCGTTTCTGACGGACAAACGAAAAGAAAAGTTTTTTTTTAACGAGCGCCATCGGCAGGGGATTTGTGAGTGTCCCAGAATCTCGTCACTGGTAGGCCAGTGTGCATGTCCCTGATGGGGGCTGGTACGATCGTCGTCGAACTTTTCCCAGCGCAATGCCTGGAACGCGGGGGGCGAGTCTCGGACTTTAAATTACGGGCGCCTCTTCTGGTCCAAGACAAACATCGAATGGGGTCGAGTCGAGGCATCGTCACGAGCCAATTGTTCATTCTTTCCTTTCTCGTTTGCTTGCTTGTCACACCCCCGGACTCGTGGGGTTCGCTCGATATCCTTGCATTGCATTTTTCCGGACAGACGTGCATGGTCACAGAGGGTGAAATGAAAAGAGCGACGGACGTACGAGCGCGGGAGAAGATAGGAAAGTGGACAGCGAAGAGAAAAGCGAACGCTTGAGGAATAGATAGAAAAATCTTTATCTGGTCGAGAATGGGAAAGAGGGCGAGAGAAGAAGGTGGAGTGGGCGATGAGGAAGAAAGTAGCTGTTTAGAAACATTGTCGTAAGTTCCCTCCGGAATGGACACTTCCACTGTAACGTCGTCCATTCTTTTTCCGTTTCACCTTCGCTGTATCCATCTCATCTTCTCTCTCGTACACCACACATAACCGATGAACTTATCATGTGTGAAAGAGCAGATTTTCTCGCTTCGAACACAATCGTGTTATTGCAAAGGGCAAATACGCATTGGCTTTAAACCAGTTAGGTGTCACCTTGCCAGCGGATAATATGCAAGGGACAGTGTCGTCGGGCCTTATCCGAGATCTTTCATTTTCTCGGATCTACTTGCGGTGACTCGGTACCCGCCGAAGAACGGAAAGATAGGCTTTTACGGACAGAGGGATGGCGAGTGAACGAATTCAAGAAAGAAATGGTGGAGATGGTGAGAAGAGAAAGAAACCCGACCGCTAGTCTTGGCGAAAATAAGGCAGGTTGGGGTGTGTTGGATGCAGAAGACTACCGTAAGGTCGAGCCAAAGCCTATTCACCCCCGCGCTTCTATTCATCCTCTCACCCGCTTTATTTGCCTTCTTCTTCCTTTCTGGTATTCCACTTCTGTCTCCGTATATCGAGAGCCACCGCCCCACTATCGGCATTACTACCCTCACCGAGACGATAACCCAGTACCACCGGCGCTGCCAACTGTCTCGAGTGTGATCAGCTAGGAATCCTTGAAAGAGTGTCGGAAGAGAAGCGAGCGGACCCCTGAGAAGACTCCTGTAACTGGGAGTTGTATCACCAATCGTATCAGTGAAAGAAGGAAGATCGGAAGTTCTCCACCCAGATCGTACATATCACTCGTTGTACATATCACTCGTCGCAGACATTCGTTTGTTTCTTTGGAATAGGGGAAGTCTACTGTTATCGCCAAGACCGTGAAGACACATCTTCGAGAAAAGTGTCGCAAGGTATTCTGGGACTGAGTAAACCACCACGGCCAACATCGTAACTGGTGCTAAGTAGGAACGAAATCGCGGAATTCAGGAACGGTGGTGGCTCTTGAGGGGGTGCGAGGTAGCAAGAGTAAGAGACCTATCCGCGATAAGCCTCGTAGGGGTGTGGGACCAGAACGGTCGGAGGGTTTTTTGTACAAGCAAATCTATTTTAAATTCTCAACGTTCCCCCATTCCTCGCTGAGCCCTCCTCATCTATTTCTCCGCCACACCCTTCGAACCAATCGCACGTCAGCTCGGCACCCTCCTCTATATCTCGGAAACCATGTTGTCCTCCCCTTCGTGCACTCCTTTATAGCTCGTACAGTGCCGCTTTCTTAGAGACATCCTGGGACGGTACTGTAGCATATTAATTCGCGATAAATGACTGCGCCTTATCAACTTGCCTCTCCTGCAATCACTACCCAAACCTACCTCCGGCTTGGTTAACACCTTTGCAACCGCGAAGGATAATGTCTCACCGAGGGTCTTCGAGAATCCGGGATGTCGAAGCTCCAAGAGATTTCGCCGATCAACTTTTTATGGAAAAACATCTTTGCGGAACCCTCGAAAGGTGCTACGGCCCTGAGTTTGGGGTGGAGTAAAATAACCAAAAGTGTCTTCAAAAGGAGGTCCTTCAAGTACTTCGAGAGGTTTTCACATAAAATTGTTTATTGACTATACGCCGTTGACTCGATTCTTTTATAGCTTCCTCGTTTATCGAGAGCTCGTCGAGCGGGGCGAATTTTTCACGTCCGGTTCGTCTACTCCGGACTTCAATAGGTCCGGAGACTCGAGATTGAATGGAACTTTATACAAATATGTACTGGAATTCTTCCGCACGGAATTGAGTACGATTTTTATTCAAATGTTCGACTCACGGCATTTAAATTCGGTTCATCGATTAACAAGAAATACGAACTGACTTCATCTAACTTGGCTCTACCAACTCGGATGGTTTCTTGTGCAGAGTCGAAGCAAATAAGGGGAATGGGTTACTGCGGTAAAGGAGCCTAGTTTACGAGGCTTTGCGATGGAGAGATTGTTCTGTACGCCGGGAACTCGCGATAGTTTTTTCGGTTCATGCTTGTAAGACCTGAACTCACCCTGGCGGTGACGAATTCTCGCTGGTACGGATTGCCGTCAGGGAACTTAATCACCACGGATCGTAATTTTTTATTGTTGAGGGGATGAATGTTAAACTTGGTTAAACACAATTATTTATTTATTGACAAACACAACGAATATTTACACTGTTGCACGTAAAACTGATTAACTAAAAAACAAAGTTCGATATTGAAAAGGAGTGTGAAGTGACTGCACTTTTGTTGAGTCTGCAGTAAAGCGCCGTTTGGTATATGTTTCCAAGATGCGACTGTTCGTTACCGCTGAAGTTCTTAGACTGATTTTGAAAAGTTGTACTGCACGCGGAATTTTATAATCACCAACGTTTATTACACAGTAAAAAAAAGTTTGTACTTTTTACAACAACTTATTGTCCACAAGCGTCCACAATTTTCTATTTGTTAGTTTTCTAGTTTTACAAATAAAAGTACAAACTAAAATTATCAATGACACGAGAAATAATAAGACAGCTTTGTATATTCAAATAAATGACAAACGAGTTTGTCACTTATCTAACAAAATTATTTTTACGAAATTTTACATTCCGATTTTACGAAATTATTTTTTACTGTTTAGACGGTTCGATAATTCCCGCGACTGACTGATTTTATTTTTGATTTCAAGAACTATAATATTTGTCACATGCGACGAAACAGAGATGTTCTTGGAAAATCGGCGGATGATGATGATTACGAGGTAAGGTGCGGTGGCGTAACGGGAAACTCCTTTGGAGTAGGCTGTAGGTTAGCTGAACGGTTCGTATAGTGAACACGACTCGGTTACGGCTTCGCCGTCACGTCGGTCGAAGATTTCAAGACACTTCGACAGCCACTTACGGCCACGTCGGTAATTACGGCAAGGATCAATGCCAACCCGACATTATTGTCGCTTCCTTACAAATATTCCGAAACGTCCAGTCTTGCGTGGAGTTTACGTACACGCATGAGTCTGGCTCTAAGTAGAAACGTATTCGTGCGCACCGGCTCACTCAGTGGAAGCCCGTATACATTAAGTTGCGCGCAAGTGTGGGTTCTGAGGTTTCCGTTCGGGTCGCCGCCCACGAGTGACTCCGAATGCTAAAATCCCTCCGCTCCACAGTTGCTCAACTCAGTGGTCCTCCGATTGAGAGGGATTTTTCAAATCGAAAGAGTCCGTAGTAACGCTTAGCGAAAAAATAAACGAAACACTCCGTGAGACGAGTGAAGGAGGTCAAGAAAACTGTGTGACTGAATAATTACGAGAGTACGATGCATCTTCCCTCATCCGGTTGGTTGGGAGGAAGGCGTCCAGTGGTACTCGTGGAATCTCACTCTCGTAGTACTAGAAAATTTTTGCTCACGAGAACTTTGCACTTGGACGTTAACGAGGAAGTCCTGGAAACAGATAACCGGAGTCATTATGAAGCACGAGTCATGCCGAGTCGAGGATTCCTCTTTTTTTTTTCACCGAACTCGTTCTAACTCGAAGATGCAAGTTGCGTCTGGGCTGCACAGTGTTAGCTCCGGGAGTTTCCCTTCACCACTGCTACTTCTTCCACGCCCGCAGCCAGGAGTGAACGACCTAACTTCCTGTATTACGTCATACCGGAAGTACACAAACGAGTCAATACTTCGCTCTACGACCGTTGGATAACCGACGTTTTTGAGCTTTACAAATATCCAACCCTGTCACACGTGTTGTTAATTGGTTTTACGTTGACAGGATTTTTTCGCGCGTTTGCATACAGCGTACAGCGTACAGCGTACAGCATACATACAGCATGCAGCGTATGGTTTTATCCCAGCTTGGAGCGACGCTTTTACCCCAGCTTGCTCGATCAACGGCACGTTTATTATTATTATTATTATTATTTATTTATTTTATTTTTCATATTCTGACGGAAACGCTTGTCGAGCTCCCCGGTACCACATAAGCCTATGTACACATATGTGTGTGTGTATATATATAGTAGAATAGTGTACGCATTTACTATATCGCGACTTGCACGGTGCATCGTGCAGCAGCACACTTGCTCCCGTACACTGCGACGCGTACGTAATCCTGAGCACGCACGCGGTGCACTGCTGCGGCAAGGGCGAATGCGGTGCACCGCTGTAAATCTCGAGAGAAAGCGAGGTTGAGGGCACACAGAATTGGTGTACGTATATATAACGTACTAACCGTATGTACGTTTGAACATGAGACGTAATATATGAATAGGCGAGGTCTGACGACGAACAGTTAGTTGCACAGCGGTACAGCCCAGAGAAACATGAGACGGCATGGAATTTTTTTTGTTTGTTGGTTTAAATATTTCATGCAGCTCAGCTGAAACGCCGCCCCCGGGGTCGGAAACTTGAGATACTTTAGAATTCTGAAGCGAAGGTATGCCTCTGAGGTGGTTGACCGCGCGATTCACGTTAAAGTTCGAAAAGTCCTGCGGTGCCTGCGGATGCCGAGTCTGTTGCTGGGACAATTTTGTATTTTTATATTCATGCCTATTGTTTGCTCGACACAAGCTCCGAATGCAAATGGGTGTTACGAATTTGGCTGAGGCTGTAGCGAAGGAGGACAAAAAAAAAGTGTTGAGAGTGGCTGCACGTTTGGATGGTTAGCGATTACGATAGTGCTACTTGCGAACCGCTGTTGTAATTTGCTTGTTATTCGTAAACGATTGGAGTCATACTCTTTTGACATGTGTACAAACATCACACAAACCCTCGAGACTCGTCGCTAACACCATACCGGAAATATTTACGACTCTGTATCGGTCTATAACGTTTCTTCTCGTCGGATTTTACAACGAGCTTCAACACACGAGTAGACACCGCCGGAAGTGGCAATGAAGCTTCCTTCAGGGACCAAATCGAGACGATGATCGGTCGAGTTGGCAGTGCCAGAGAAGAGAGGGTCCAGCCAGTGTGAGAGTGCTCGCCAAAGGGATTTCTGTATTTAATTTCCGGCTCTTCACGATAAGGGGTCCGACCGAGGAGTACTTTGAGGCAGCGACGTGAACAAGGCTTCCCGATGCCACAAGTAGAATTAATTGAACATAACTCTTTCGACATTTTTGTACAAACATTGCTCGAACTCTCGAGACTCGTCGCGATCAAAATATCGAAAGTAATAACGACTCTCTATCTGTCGATAACTTTTCTTCTCGTCGTCGAATTTTATAACGAACTTGAGCACGCGAGTGGACGCTGTCGGAAGTGGCGATGAAGCTTCCTTCAGGGACCAAATTGAGACGATGATCCGTCGAGCTGTTAGTATCAGCGAAGGGAGGATCCAACTAGTGTGAGAGTCCTCGGCTAAGGGATTTCTGTATTTAATTCCAGACGCGTCATGATAAGGGCTCCGATCGAGGGGTAGTTAGAGGCAGCGACGGGAAAACGGCTTTCCGATGCCACAAGTAGAATTAATTGAACATAGCTCTTTCGACATTTTTGTACAAACATTGCTCGAACTCTCGAGACTCGTCGCGATCAAAATATCGAAAGTGATAAAGACTCTCTATCTGTCGATAACTTTTCTTCTCGTCGTCGAATTTTATAACGAACTTGAGTACGCGAATGGACGCTGTCGGAAGTGGCGATGAAGCTTCCTTCAGGGACCAAATTGAGACGATGATCCGTCGAGCTGTTAGTATCAGCGAAGGGAGGATCCAACTAGTGTGAGAGTCCTCGGCTAAGGGATTTCTGTATTTAATCCCAGACGCGTCTTGATAAGGGCTCCGATCGAGGGGTAGTTAGAGGCAGCGACGGGAAAACGGCTTCCCGATGCCCTATAGCGGCACGACCCTGCATTGGTCGTCTCATACTCGTTGTTCGTGCAACAAAGTATCTTTGGTCGTTGCTACGAGCCTCTCCAGGCTGCTCATCCCTTTCATTCATGTTCGTTCTCAATGACAACAACATCTTAATGAAACGATCTCTTTCTCGTCCGGACCTCTATTCTACTGGCTATCGAGGGGAAAAGGGAACGAGCAAAAGATCGTAGGAGTGAGGTGGAGAGATGGAAAGAAACACGGTACGGAACTTTATCAGCTCTTGGAAACGTCCAATTCATTCGCCTGTTTACTACGCTAGCGTGGATATATAGGGCTGAAGGAAGACCCGAAACAGGAAGGGAGTAAGACGCAGGGTGAACACAGCGACGTAGGTAGAGATGGTCCGAAGAGCGAGAACGAGGAAATTCGAGACACTGAAAAAGAAACGAAGCCCGAAGAAACCAGCGGGAGCAGCATTGGCTCTTGTCTGCTAGGCCATCCTCTCTGTACATCACACTCCGCAAATAAAGCTCTCCGACGAGATTTTCAATTGGGAAACCGTACACGGCTCGCCGCTCCGTACCCGAGTGGACGATGTCGACGATCTAATTGCCCGGGCAGTCACGAGAGAATGGAACACAAAAGAAATAAATAAATAAATAAATAAAGAAAATAGATCAACGGAAACGGGATATTGCCACTGTACTCTCCGGCACAGCTGAACTTCAATCCGGCCCTTCAGAAAATAATTATTAAAGACAAGTACGGATAAAAAAGAAATTATAATCATCAAATAGTGAATATAAATGGCGTGGAAGTTAGCAACGTTGCTGCGACGAATTCGTTGGCACCTGTCAAGGTTTTAAAGTCGTTGTCGATAGGGCCCATTTTCCGTACACAGAACCAATCTTTTCATGGTAATCAAAACATAATAATCTGAATTCCGTATTCCGATGACTATCAGTGATAATGTTAATATTTTTCTAAACGTTCCATGTAGGATAAGTTTAATGAAATTTCATAGGGATCATAAAATACCATTAACAAAACGTCACAAAAGCTCGACTGCGCGATAATTTTTATTTCTTAACGGACGAAGAGTTCTTGGAAGCTGATTTTCTCCTGCACTTTCAAAATATATACTGTGGTATCCACAATTTTTTTTGAACGCGTTTGAATCTCTGGAAAGAATTTTCCTTCTCGACAAATGGGCTCATCTGAGGGTAATTATTTTTTCCTCATCATACCAAGAATCCTTGGAAGCTAATTTTTTGTGTACACTTTTAAAATATGTAGAGATATATGTAAACATACCAAAGTCTCTTGGGATGTTGGGAAAAAAATAATTACTCTCAGATGAGCCAGTTTGTCGAAGAGGAAAATTCTTTCTGAAGGTTCAAACGCGTTCAAAAAAATGGTGGACACCACAGTACATATTTTGAAAGTGTAGGAGAAAATCAGCTTCCAAGGACTATTGGTGCGTTGAGAAAAAAAAATATCGGCCAGTCAAGTTTTCGTGATTTTTTTCTAATGGTATTTTATGATGCCTATGACATTTCATTAACTCTATCCTACATTGAACGGTTAGATTAAAAGTTAAGATTATACCTGATACTCATCGGGACACGGAATCCAGATTATTATGTTTTCATTGCCATCAAAAGATAGATTATCTGTACGGAAAATGGGCCCTATCGAGAACAACTTTCAAATTTTGAGATGTCGCCAACGAATTCGTTGCAGCAACGTTGCTAACTTCCACGCCATGAATATAAGACATCAAACAGTAAGCTGTGTGGTTATTGAAGGCTATTTTTGCTTCGCAATTCGGTATTAATAACTCCCAAGATCATTTAGCCTATGAACCGTTCTCCACGGTTAAGAATTCCTCATAAATTCGGAATAGACCTTTCAAGAACACTGTTCGTGCCACCGCTGCGATCGAAAGCGGTCCTCGAGACTATATTTCCTGTTTGAGCTGGCAGGGAAAATGATCATTCGCAGTAGGCTCAAGATATAGTACCAATACGTAGGATAACTGGAACAGACAGGTTCGCAATCCGCGGCAATAAGGAGCCGTATCTAGCCAGTTCCATGAGGCGTGGTTTCCTTGAATGACGGATATCCGAAATATCGGTTTCCCATTAATTGCGGCGGATGCTGGGAATCCAAGACCCGCGAAGGACGAAAGGGTCAGAGGACGATAGTGCGTATCACGAATCGAACGTCTTAGCACATATAAAGACGCCTGAGGGAGGCGCGAAGGACGCGAGGCGTTCGAACTGGTCCGAATTGGTCCGAACCCCCTGTAAGGCCGGGTGTTGGTAATCGACACCCCCGCCATGGCATTATCGAGATCGCGGCTTAGTCGTACGTCACTAACGTGCTAAGCTCGACCTTGCAGATACCTCGGGCAGGGTTCCGCAGTGCGTGACAAATGTAGTAATCGTCCTTTGACTAGTGTATGGAATCACTCGCAGGTAGCGCTGCCTTGATCGAGAGGGGCAGTCCGGGTGGCGCGCTGCAAGGGGAGTGACGGCGGGCGCAATAACGAATGCGATCGACAGGGACGGAGGGAATGCCGTAACCCGTTGCCACGTCTACGGTCACCGTGTACCCACACTGCCTGCAGCGTCTACTCTGAACCGTGTAGTAACCGCACGTGCGCGTGCACCACTCTAACAAACACCCCTCAGAGAATACTTGCTGTATGCGGCCAAGAGCATACATGACCCCGTATGGTCAATCGCTCGATGAACGATGGAGATGACGGGATAACACGCATGAAAGTACCCACGTTTCCGCAAAAGGAACAATACTTTCCGGTACGACGTCACGTCCTGTTGAAAAACGGGATTTTCAAAGCGGAAGTGCCGTCCCGATTAAATTCTTCTGCGTTAGGTCACTTCTGGGTTGAAGGTGAGATTTTCAAAACGGAAATGACGTCACAGAGAAATATGTTTATTTCTTCTCTGCCAAAAATTGGCGTAGAAGGATTAGCCAATACCCAGGTGCGGTTTTAGAGCCGAGCTGACGTTGGACCAATTATGACCGCCTGAGTTAGAAAGTCGACAAGACTCTGGTCCCCAATGTAGGCCCGACTACCTGTTAACGTCGGGATGTTATCAGCGGCCCAATGTTTTCAAGCGACGTTGCCCCAATGTTGGCTGCCGATGTCCAGCCAACGTTGAATGGAAAATATTAATAAGCAATAAGGAAATATTTCTATATCGATCTGCGTGACTTCCAAATGCTTTTTTATTATCCTGCAATTGCTTTTTCCTAGTTTTTTTACCTTCACACATTGGAATCATCAGAATGAATCTTTCAATCGATAATGGGGACTCGAACTAGTGAGCCCGTGCCTATTGTTTAGAATTAAGTCGACGCTCTTACGCAGTCGGCTATGCTCACCTTGAAGATTTTCTTTTCGAATCTTATACAAAAGCTGCATGTCTACTGCTTCTCTATCTAATATTAACTTACCAATTGCTTTAAATTGTCTAAGTATTATTATTTCATTTTTTTAGTTCACACTTTAATTAATAATGTTGATGAATCTTGAGTTGTCTCTACAATACTGTACTACAATACTGTAAATAAAACTATAATAAAGGAATCTGGAATTATAAAAAAGGATTCAACAATTGCACAAACAAAAATAAAAAATGTCCTTATTTATAAATATTTTGTATTAGACGTTGGCTGAACGTCACTAGCGGGTACTATGCCAAAGTCATTCGACCCCGTGAGCGAACGTCCACTTGATATCGCCAAACACGCATCATTACGACGATACGCCAGCATCGGCTCAACTCTCGTAAGCAGCGTTTTCCCAACTATTGACCCGAGCGTTGGAGCAAATGTCAATCGACACTTTAGCTAATGCTGGGCATTCGTCGATTTCCGATCATCGGCTGCCAACCTGCTGCCGACTAAAAGCTAATCGTCGGTCATACACCGAGCGTCGGCCAACCGCACTTGGGTACTTATTAGTGCTCAGCAGACCATCGGCTTTGCTCTGACTACCCATTCTGGCCGAAGAAGGAACGATATGGCGTTTTGGCGTACGGCAGCCAGTGGGGAGCCAGCCATTTGCCGTTTTTTCAGTTACGGCAGAATTCCACCCCGGCAAAAACGAAGGATATCACGGAACGTGACTACCGCAAGGCAGCAATGGGGGCGAAAATGGAATATACCAATCAAATACTCGTTATCGTCCTTTAACTGTTCCCCCCATCCATTGTTTCATTCCCCTACTATAGATTCTCGAAGCCCGGTAACAGAATCAGTCTCGAAGTGTTTCAGTCTTCCTGCCCGATCAATCATTCCGGGTTCGCTGCCTCACCATCCAGCGAAATTCCATCGTCCATCCTCCCATCAGAGCTCTGCCGATGATACATCCAACGGCAGATTTCCACCGGTAACAGAACCGTAACTTCTACGAATTTGCTTTACCGTTTCGGTTATTGATTCCTCGATACCATTAATCAAGCGCTATTCCACGTATTTCGCAGACGAGTGGATCCTCGAACATCCTCGTAGTTACACCGTTTTGAAGACTCAATTAAGACCGGCAAAGCCACTGCAACTCTTCATGCACTGTAACTTTCGCTCGACCGAGCGGCAGGCTATCGACAGAAACCAATTCAACGCATATATCGCTTTTGCAAGAGCAATTTTACACAGGCTTTCGACCATCCATAACGCACAAAGCTACGAAACGTGTCCAAACTCTTGCCATGCGCAGTTCGATAAACCCTAATCGAATCAACCGAAGGCACGCCAAATTTCAAGCTCAACTGTACAAAGAAACATCAGAAAATTCATTCGTGTCACCCTGTCAGTCCCCTGACAAATACGCCCACAGGCTCGATCCCTTTTCGCGGTCTCCCCGGCGAACGTGAAACAGAAATAAAAAGAGAACATAAGGCGACATGGAATAAAGAAGAATTCATGTATTTTCCAACTCTCTGTGTGACATCGATGTCGTACAGGGTGTAGACAGGCTTCGTTGCCCGTGAAGCCGGAGCTTCTGTAATAAATGATGCGGAGAGGGTCCCTTCGTTTCGTGCACAGCCCACCCGACTCTCGTTCCTGTCGCAGGCATCGCAGTGTTCTCCTGATTTTTTTTTTCGTTTATTTTTTTTTTTTGTTCACCAGTCTGCTTCAAGCCTCGGTCCACCCCTCTTCCTCCTTTCGCCGGCTCTCTCGTTTCGCAATTCGGTACAGACATCCTCAGCCTCTGTGTCAACTCGACGAGACATACAGAAGCCCGTCGTACTATATGTATATATATATGTGTGTGTGTATATATATATATATATATATATATACACACATATATATCCACGGACACACGATTATTTAAATAAAACTGCAGCCCTCCGAGTTGGCTAATCATGAACGCGCGGTCGGATCCCCGACTGGCGGATCGGCCTTTCTCCGCTCAGCAATGTGCCAGGGCCCATTTCACGAGCCGAATCCGACGGAGCGTGCTATCGTTTTCCCTCGGAAATAAAAATAATTGGGACCTCGTGACAGAACGGTGAGGGAGCGACGAAAAACCGTTTCGGCGCTATACGCGTATCCCGACGGTTTACCCACCGATGGCAAACGCTACCGGTCCTACAGAGCCGCCAGTGCATCAAGCTAGTCCGGCTTGCCGTTTGGTGTACGCTAGTTGCATCCACGCTGCTCGGGCTTGAATAAATAAATGTTACGGCAAACGGCTGACAGTAGCATCGGGCACCAGCACGAGCCAAGAGGGGGAGGACAGCGCCGACGAGGATGAGGAGGAGGTGTGTGCACATGGGGCGCGACCCACCCTCGCGGGTATGTGCGGCACGGGGCATGCTGGCCATCCCGGAGTGGAGCCGAGATCAGAGAGGTGGCGAGGGTGAGAGAACGAATTATACTCTCCCTTTGTGTGTGCCTCAGTGAAATTGTGTGCAAGTACTGTCTGTCGGCTCTACCCAATTCACTGAGACACCTTTGCAGTAACGGAATTGCTGAAGCCTCCGAGTTTGCCCCAGTGGCCGAGTCCCGCACCTACGACGGAGGCAGCGCGGATAAAGGTCGAGGATCGTTTAATAGTCGTCAGGAGACTTAACGAGAAATAACGCTGATCTCGATTAACTTCCGAAGCTGCGGCTATGAGTGGATTGGTCATAGTCGTGGTGGTTCTTGCATCCTGGTAGCTTGTAACTGCGAAACTACTGGGGTGAAGAGAAGTGTGGTTTCGAGGAGGAGGAGAGCCCAAGAAATTAATAGCGTGAGGTATTTAATCGAAGATCAGTTTCTTTCGCTGTACTGTGAGAAGGATCTGGTAAAAATTACTATATCACTTGGGAGATATTACCATATCACATAGTAGTAGAGCGTTAGGACGCCACCTATGGTAGGAAGTACCGGATTTATAAGAATTTTTCTTAGATATTATGATAAAAATTCTTGGATAATCGCAGACTTTCTACCATAGGTGGCGCGCTGGCGCCGTACTACTATGCGCTATGGTAATTTTTCTTAGACGATTGGTAATTTTTACTAGATCATTCTCTCAGTGTAAGAACTTTCTTCGCGTGTTTAGCTATGGCTGAACAATTTTTGCCTTTCTTTTCTCGTGACCCATTTTAGCTCGATCTGCCCTGTTATGTTAAAATTTTCCTTACATTGTCATGAATCGATTGGCTGTATTTTTGTTTCGTTCCTTGTTGTCGAGGATCGAACTGCAGGAAAATAACGCCGTCGTTCATCCTAACTGGGCCCGTCTATCTCACACGGCTCGAAGCACAGCGTTCCCCTCGGCTCGAGTGTTCCAATGAGAGACAATGGCTCGTCTCGTCATAGTCGTTCCCTCGCGACATCTCGAAGCGACAAAGTGAGACGAGCGTAACGGAATTCTCGAGGATCTCGGGTAAACACGCTTCGAGAGATTCCAATCTCGCCGTTTCTTCTCGCCTTCCACTCCCCCGCCGCTCCTTTTAACAACCCCCGCGCCACGTCGTGAATCTCCCTCTTACCCCCTTAGTTTCAGTATCACTCGCGCGGCTCGCGCACCTTCTTCCGTTCCTCCGTCCTTTCGCCAACTCTCGACTTCAATAAGATTTCTCCTCTAATAGAATCGAGTTCGTTCTGTTCGACGATTTAATCGAGTGTGTAGGAGAGCGTAGGTACAAGCGACGCTGCCGCGTTCGCGTTACTCGCCTGGACGGACTCAACAAGTTGGGTCAGTTCTTTCGGTTGTATCGAGCAAATTCGAGTCACTCTGCACTGTCACAAAAGAGATACATTTTTTTTTTAATTTTACAGCCAATAAAAAACTCACTTTATTCGAAAGTGATATTATTTTCGGTTTTTACGGCAATATCATAAATATTGTACAACGAGTCGAATTGTTATCCCTAAATCCTCTCTGAAAACGTTCATGTATTCACAAGTGGCGAGCGGAAAAGCTACTCTCATTTTTTTTATTCAACGATTTTTTTGTGTTTAAAAAAAAAAATATCATCATCTCGTCACCTTTCTTTTTAATCGCTCGGTCTCGAGAATAAACGGGAATTGTCCGTGACGCGAAAAATTAATGTCTAAATCGATAATGGTTTTTGCAGCGAACCGTTTATGGATGCAGATAATTGGTTTCCGGATATATTAATAATTGTAACGAATGCGCCGTTATGTAGAGCCGGCAGTGAGAGACGGGGGTAAATGTAATTTATGTCGTAATGCGTCAAGTGCGGAGTTTCAGTTAGCTTACCGCACCGTGCGTGTACGGAGATTTGTACAAACATTTCTGTTATATGCGAGAGCGGCGCTCTCGCCGTGTACATATGTTTGTCTATGTACATTACGATTGCGCCCGGTCACTGCCGGGACTTATGCGGTACTTGAAGCGTCATCGTAATTATATTATTCGTTCACCGAAAAAAAGGTTTGGTAATATGAAAATAAGCTGCGGTTTATAATATTTAGATGATTGAACGCATATTTAGTTGTTTAACCTAATATTTAATTGTTTCAACGAATAGTTACTTTAATTGAAGAAACATTTTGTTTAATCGATCAAACGCAACCGCAGCTTAGTTGATATTTTTTTCGGTGTTGACGCACTTGAAGTACGCAAGTACAGCGTAAAAACAAAAATTGTTTGAAAATTACTCAACAGTATTGGAGGCTTTTTTACACAAATTGCTTTTGAAATTTCAAATACATATGCGTTGCAATTTTACAGTTAAATTAGTATTTTTTATGGAAATTTTTGTAAATTTCAGGCAAAAGATTTGTAATCTTGATATCTCGTATTGTCATTTTACAGTAAAATTACATTAATGTTCAATTAATGTAAATAATGTGAGGAAATTTCGATTTCCCGTAAATTAAATTTACAATTTTTTTTTACAGTGTAATTTTTGGTACTTCAAGCAACAAGTACAAGTACTTTTTGAATACACGCTCGCATTACGGATGCTCGATGAGTAGTATGACACGCTGTTTCTATTAACATACGATATGTGACATGATTTTGGACGGCAAAATATGACAATGGTCATCTGTCTAAACTTTTCAATAAGTACAATTTTTCCGAGAATGTATTTTTTTAAATACCATTTAAAAGCATGCAAAACCTTCGTGTTTTCTGTATGACATTTTTTATCGGATTTTTTTTTAATGAAAAAAGTGAAAACTAGAAGATTAAAAATAGCCTCAGAACGACGCACTACAAAAATGTCATTTAGCGGTTATGTACAGTACGATTTTACGAAAAATGTTTACCGTTCAAATTTTATAAAATGTAAACATTTCTTAATGTTGTGAAAACAGGTGCAAAGTAATTTTCACATGATTTCCACATTTACGACAATTTTCCATGTAGTTTCCTCTATGGGAAAGCCAAAATCAATCAATGAAGTTTCTCATAGAAAAAGCTATGCACAAAATTATAATGAATTAGGAAGCCATATACAAATTACTTCGCATCGTTTTTTCAAATCTGGATAACGCTTAACGCTACAAATCTAGTTGCGAAAAGTTCTTGGAAAAAGTACTTCGGAAATATTTAAAGTACAGAAAATGCTTGATACTTCAAGTACTTCATTTCTCAAGTACTTACGATACTTTGTACTTTGTACTTGAAGTACTTCTTTGTAGTTTACCCAGTTCTGCTATATATAGATGCATGAAAGGCTTATCAATTTTTGACCGGACTGATAATGCTCACGAAGAAAATAGGGAAACCGACTCGTTATCGACTGAGCCTGTAACACATGTCCTTGAGGTGAAGTTTAAATTTTCATTTAACAAAGACAGCGATCGGAAAACTAAATCCGTGATAAAAATTGTTGGCAGAGATGATTTTTCTGATTATCGGAAATCGGACTCTTGGTACGATTTCGTTATTCGATTGCGGGCGACCTTGAATAATAATATAAGAATAATATCCGCTTTTTTGAAGATTTCAAGAGGTTATTTTTAGAGCGATTCAAAGTTTTTTTTTAAGTTTGCAACATTGAAGAACAATGCGGAGGCGCTGTTGGACACAATGCTCGAAATGATGGTGTCTTCCTCGTCACCGAGCGCAAACAATTATGTCCGACGAATGGGTTGAATTAAGGAAGAGCGAAGTGGGAAAGAGGCTTGAGTCGAGAGGACTGCAGTCATTAGAGCGTTCTTCCGGGCTGCGAGGAAAGACAGCGCGTATTCACTCGTTCCCGAAGACAGTAATGAAATATCGTACAAATATTCTACAACGAGGAACAGGTCGGAAGGTGGAGACGAGAGGGGGGGGGGCTTTGTCACGAGTCAAGACGAGAGGCCGAGGCATTAAAATTCCTTCACCGGCATCAAGACGTCGAGGTCCTTGATTAATCTTCGAGTTTCCGGGGAAAGATAAGATGCGCAACGGGTCTCTCTAACGCTCTGTCTCTATTCCATAGGCATAACTGCGAGGCGATAACAATCTTGCCTCCTTTCGCCTCAGGATAGGAAAAATAGAATTTCCTTAATGAGCGTGGAAGCGTCACGATATGTTTCTCTCGGAAATTCTTTCGTGATGAAAAATCATTCGTGTTAGGGCGAGGCCGATGTCACTGCGTTTAAGAAAACTATAGAGGTCGAGCTTCGTTTCTTTGCTTTCCAATTTTTTACTAAAAAAATTATTTGCTTTTCCACTTCTTACAAAAGAATTATTTTTCCGTTTTAAGAAAAACGGAAAAATATACCATCACTGCGTTGTACGGTATAAATTAATTTATCGAAAAATTAATTTGGTATTTTGTGATTCTTTCAGGCACGGCTGCAAGACGATAACGAACTTGCCTCCTTCTGCCTCCGAATAGGAAAAAGAGATGTTTCTTCGCGAGACCAGTAACGTCACAATATCTTTCTCTCGGCAATTCTTGCACGATAAAAAATCATTTAAGTTAGGGCAACGCAGATGTCACAGCGTGTAACAAAAAAAAAACTCGAACTTGGTTTCTTTGCTTTTTCATTTTTTACAAAAACATATATTTCCTTTTTAAGAACGATAGGGAAATATACCTTCGCTACGTCGTACGGTGTAAATGGATTTGTCGCAAAATTTAATTTGGGAAGTTGTGATTTGTTTTTTTTTCCGTGCCGAGAAAGGACGAAGTTGGATGAAGTTTGGAGTTTGAAGGATGAAGTTTATGTTCTCAATTCGCTTATTGCTCGAGAGCTTCCTGCAGATTTTGAATTCTCGTTGTCGGAAGAAACTTTGATTCGTCGTGATCTTGGGAAAAACGAAATAGTTCCGTAAAAACGTTGAGTCTTCGTCAAACTGAGTTTACTTGCAGGACGAAAATATCTTAAAACGAACGAGAAGACATATTGTCCAAATTACTAGCAACTAACGCAAACAACCTAGAGCCATAAAAAAGTGGACGAGGAAAATCCACTTCAGTGACATCGAATTCAGTGAACCGTACATGGTAGACTGGAGACTCGGAACCTTTCGATTCGAACGCTCGATATGACGATTCACTAAAAGTCGTGTTATCAGTTATCCCGAGTTTCTCACGGATCAGCGAACAGCATTTTTACTCGAATGTTGTTTTAATGAGAAATTGAAGATAAGGATAATATTTGACCTCTGACATCGTTATTTCCAATTGCGACACACCGCGTCTGTTACCCAACTTTTCCGTCTCGTTGCACTTGGAAATTGTAATTGTAATTTAAAGAATTGGAAAACCATTCGTTAATTAATCAATACAGCATGAGCACTAAGGTAAAAAAAAACTGAGCCAATATAAAATCGCTTTAAATTTGGTAGCTTCAAAGACACGAAAAAGAATACGTGAGTGTAAAATTTTCAATTTATTCATATTGAAAAAAAAAAAACAATAAATTAAATCAATCGAAATGATCATGAAAAATCGGGGAAACGCTGTTACGCTGGGAAAGCACGAGAACTTACCTCCACCGAGAGTGGATCGTTCAGCGAAGTTCCGTGCAGTACGTTACGATTGCTGTACGCGAACCAGAACCAAATAACTTAACACGATTTTCCGTCGGAATACGGTGTACAGGTATATAAGAGAGAGAGAGAGAGAGAGAGAGAGAGAGAGAGAGAGAGAGAGAGAGAGAGAGAGAGAGAAAGAGAGAGAGAGAGAGAGAGAGTTTAAAGATGAAAAAATAAAACGACAAAAGAGTAACACAACACTGTACCGAAAGGAGAGAAGAGGCTTTCACCTCGGGGATCGCCGGAAATGGACGATTTCCCGAGAAACGACGAGTACCCTAGAACACTATCGACGAATCGTTGAACCGTAAGTGTGTCGATCGCTGAACTGAAAATTATTTCAAATTCGTCTTTGCAACTTTTCGTAATTATTATTATTATTTCCACTGTAATGTATAGCGAAGATCGTTTTTCAGATGTTCGTCAGATTCTCAGAGCGCACTTCGATCTTTCCCGCTCGCACAGTTCGCTTTAAGCTTTGGTTTGATCGTTTCGATGATCGAAAAAAAAATGGTCTATTTTCTCATTAATCGATTAACAAGATCGTCGAATTCGATTACACTGTTTATTTGCCCGATCCGACGAATCGAATTTTATAACTGGATCGATTAGGAGCGGGCGCGATTGAGCGAAAATGCCGTCCCGTTGGGTTGCCGCTTGTATAATCCAGCGGTCGAACAAGCTCGCTCGGTTCGATGAAACAAATAATGTTGAAAATCGCTTGCCCGAGCTGCGATGTGTACTTTACACGTCACACACGGTATCTCGACGAGTGCGAACGCTCGGCGTTCCAGAGTTCCGTTGAATTATGGTATATCCCAATTTCCAATGGACACGGGACGAAATTTAGGTTCGCTATGTTCCAGCTGGCCCGGATAGCGGAGCCGTATATGATTATAGGATTATACTGTGTTGCGATTGAATCTACAATTAATCGAACGAATCGATGTTTTTAGTCTCGCGATGTTCGAAATATCGGAATCTCGTATAACTTCGGTTTTACGGACCGTTCAGCGGCAGCGCCGGCGGGAACGGAATTCGTTACGGCCGATATCCGTTAACACGGATTCGTACTACTTTGCAACGATTATCGGACACATTAAATCCCTGATTATGAAACTATATCACTAGATGACAAAGATTTAATAGAATTTTTTTAAAAATGAAAAAAGAAAATCAAATAAATCCAAACGACATCATCGTGCACTTTTGTTTTATTTATTTATTTTTTTAACGCATAGATCCGTAACGATCCGATTGCCGGGAGGATAAATCCAATGAATCGTCGAAGCGGCGAACTTTGAGTCTCACTCGTCGCACAAACACACGACGAATATTCTATCCGTCGTTCACTTTATTTATTTGTTTTATTCAATTTTTTTTTTTTTTAATCGAAACCGCACCGAGAACTCGATCGGCTTCCGGCGAAACTTGTCCAAACTTCAGCGCGAACTGACTTCAACCGCTGACCAGCGGTCGCAGCGACGCTCGAAGTTCCAAGCTACTGATAACACTTGAAGCTTCACTAGCTCTCATCTTCGTCACATTGTCGTCATTCACCTGATAACTTTGTGTATTGCATATATATTATATATATACGCGTATGAATATCACAACGGAATAGCCCAATTATGTATTCCCTAGTCGTCGATTAAATCATCAACCGGAACTCTCCGCGAGCCGTGACAACAACGAATCGCCGAAAATTCCTATCGGACCGTTCGCGAACACACTGAAATCTCAGCTCTCACCACTATCGAAGTTTCCCTTTCTTGTTTTACATTTTTAAAGATTTATCTCAAGGACGAGCCGACTTTCCGTTTGCAGCTTCTACACTTGCGATCCGAATATATATTTTTTCTACCTAAGTGAGCGGAAAACCGTACGGGACCGCGAGCGGCGCGAATCCCGTATATTACGGGGGTTGATCGACCCTGGACGCGCGCGCGAAACCACCGCGGGGGATGCTGAGATCGGACTGCTGCCTCCGACGTGGCGCTGCCGTCGCCGCGGAGCTTCGAGGAACCATCGGCGCCACCCCCTCCGCACCCCCTGCGCGCCGCACTGCCCTCACGCAACACAACCGTCCTCGTCGACGTCACGACAGGAGCATCCCCGGAGCACAAACCCCTCGCGCCCGATTGCCGGCCATCCGGACGCCTCCCTCCCTATACATGCGCCCTCGCAGTGCGATACACCCTTCGTTCGTCCCTCGGCGGAACCTCGAGCTGCGTTCGCTGTCAAAATTTCGGCCGAAACCTTTATTTTTCTTCATTTTGCTTCCTCATAGAGGAAGCTCTGTTATGGTGAAGACATTTTTTTTTCGAGATTTTTTAATGAAAACATGTTCAGCATGTTCCAAAACATCGAAAAATCGCATTTAGATAAAATGTCCGGATGTATGTGAGTGTGTGTGAGTTAAATAAAACGATGTTATTTGAATTTCTCGAGTAAAAATTGAAAGATCGAAAACAAATTTGGAACGCATAATTCTATGTATTTTTCGCGCTGGGCACAGATCCTACGTTCGTTTTGATCAAAAG
Organism: Amblyjoppa proteus; assembly: GCA_963922035.1. Taxonomy (NCBI): domain Eukaryota; kingdom Metazoa; phylum Arthropoda; class Insecta; order Hymenoptera; family Ichneumonidae; genus Amblyjoppa; species Amblyjoppa proteus. The sequence continues at coordinate 15,904,964 of OY998233.1, forward strand.
CGTAAGGTTGGTGTATTTTTTCGGGCTGAACCTGAGTCATCCAGCAGTTTTGACTAAAAGTTAAATACGACATTGATGTTTGAAAAAATTTGAAAATTGACATTTTCATAACGCTCCCTCATAAAAGTTGAAAATAAAAATGTTCATATCGCTTCCTCATAAGAGTTGCAAGTTGAAAGTTGACATTTTTATATCACTTTCTCATAATGGTCCTTTATTCGGAAAGCTTCCTCTATGAGGAAGCCAAAAATATAGTAAATAATATCTCATAGAAGGACCTTTGCGAATAAAGGACCATTATGAGAAAGGGATATAAAAATGTCAACTTTCAACTTTCAACTTGCAACTTTTATGAGGAAGCGATATGAAAATTTCAATTTCTTTATTTATTCTTTTACCTTATTTTCATTCCCGTCCAGCTGTAACCGAGCTAATTGCGTTTACACTCGACCGGTCTGCAGACGCGCTTGCGTTACTGATGTTAAAATCTCTCGGGCAATGTTTTGGTAGAGATTAACCTTTCGCGAAGCAGAATTAGCCTTTGGCATTACGGATGCAATTTCGTGCCAACTTAGCGAAGTACTTTGAACTGTCGCTGTATCGTTTTGCGAATAACTCGGGACTCTCTCCGCAAGCGCATCGACGTTTTTTTAATGATCAATTAAAGAAATATCAATTTTTCTATATAAAATATTGATCGAATGACAATTATCGAGTTAATGAACTCGCCGGCTGACACGGCGGTAAAAAATTCGAAATACGATGTTGTATATTATATATATATTATATATATTATTATTATATGTATTATATATATATATATATATATATAATATAATGTCATGCCATCCAGGATGCTTGTACCATAGAAATTTTTATTCCGCAATATCCATCGACGGCCGAGCATCCCCGTGTGCGACAGAACTTTTCAGTCTTCCTCCGCCGTCTCACCCCGTCCGTTCCCAGTCGAACGATGAGTGGTTACAAAGTGGAGAGCACAGCCTCGAGCTTCCATCGAAAGTTTTCGAACCAGCTACCACCGCCATCGTTCTCGTTCTCCTTGTTCCGTTCGATCGAGGAAGATGTAAGTGTAAGCTCTCTCACATCGCCGGGCGACATGCCGCACCAGCGAAGGGTCTTTCCCCGGTTGACCCAATCGTTCGAGGGTCACACACGAGGGACGTGTCCTCTCGCTTGCATAATATCGCGGGATTTCACGTACGAGGGTTCGGGAATTATTTACTGAACGTGATGCCGATTTTCGGTGAAATCATAAAAAAATGGAAAGCGAAATGAAAATATTTCGGAAAGAAAATGAAAATTCTAGCGGTGGCCTATCCGTTTATTTTCGTAAGGTGCGTGGCTAAAGAAATAAAGTGGCAGAACTGTAAATGTCGCTTACGGTTCACACTATTCATTATGGTCATTCTTTTCTAATATTTACTGTTAAGTCTCACGAGCTTCGGAAGTTATTGCTAATCGATAATTATCATTGTCCTCTCTTTGTTGTTTTGTTAAACTTTTGGGTAAATAGGAGGGACGATTGTGTTCTTGAAGAGACTTACGATTGCTCGAAAGCAAATTATGAATCTCTGAATTGATTTTTACCATCTACACTGTTAAAAAAAATTGTAAATTTAGTGCACCGAACTGGAAGTTTTTGTGCAAAAACTGCTACATCACATTTACTGTACAATTGTGATGAAAAATTAATGAACTTTTACAGTGAAATTAAAGTAAATTATTTTATGCAAAGTACATTTATAATAACACTGCAGCGAAATATTAAAAGTAAAGTATACAAATTTTAACATACGGTACGTTAATTTTTCATCGCAATTGTACATGAAATTTAATGTACCAGTTCATGCATAAAAACTTCGACTACCAGTACGTTAAATTTCATACGAATTTTTTTGCGGTGTATCTTTAATGATCTCTCTGTTATTAATTAATTCTTTTATGTAATTTTTCTGTATCCCACTCTTCTGTATACCACTCTCACTGTTCCAAATCTCTTGATGGTGTTTCCGGTCAACTTCTAATTGGGCCCAGCCCTCTTTTATATAAATAAATGAATAAATAAGAAATTAAATAAAATGGAGTCTTGTTTCCTCTGTGACGGTCCATAAGATGTTAGCGGCATGTAAAACGATAATTTATAAGCACAGGATAATGCCACGCAACTGTTTGAAAGAGAAAAATAAAAAATGTCTGTGTGCCGTCACTGTCGGTTTGAAAATCTGATTTTTCAAATCCAGTGCGATCCCGTAATCGTGCCGATGGTTAAATCCCAACCGGGCTAAATCCCAACTGGGTCTGAAGAAAAAAACTTACGAAAGTACAAGCCGCTCCTCAACGTTACACGCTTACTCATCGAAAACTTCGCCATCAATTGGATCCGGACTGGCCGTAGGAAAAGAGCCAAAGACTATAACTCCGTGCCTCTCAGCTCCTCGTGGAAAATTTCAGCAAGTGTATCGTGAAATTTTAAACCCTTGACAGCCGAGCAAGTTTTCGAGGCTCTTGTTTCTTCACCTCCCTTCTCCGTCCGTCTCTTTCGGTTCGCGAGCTCTCCGAGCAAAGTATATGAGATAAGTAATAAGCGTATATATAAGACTAGGAACGAAGCTCAGTTTGCCGGGTGCCAAGTTAAGTCAAAATTAAACTTCAAAGACTTATAACTTTCCAGCGTTTCAAACCCTCCGTCACCCTTCCATCCTCCATCCCTGCCGTGCATTGATCCTGCGGGGACCAGCTGCCGAATATAGTTATATATAACACATAACAGTCTTCATTTCCGGAACTGCGGACACTTGTCGGAATCCAAAATCTCCGACGTTTTCACACGACAGTTTCAATAACGTTGATATACCTTCTTCATTCTCCGGTAAATCCTTTCGATACTCTACCCCCCCCCCCCCTTATTCGATATAAAATGCAGCTCACTTTTGTATCTATCTATCTATCCAGTACTGGCATGTCCGATAAAGCGGGGCGAGGTGGAACGGGAGCTCGTGACAATATTCGCGTATCGACAAAGCGTCCTTTTTCCTATAGAATGATAACCTCGTTCCGAAAATGCATTACTCTCAAAAATTAATTTGAACCTCTCTCGCCGTCCCGATTCTTCAGTCGCCCCCTTCACAGCTCATCCCAAGGCCCCTCGATAGCGGGGCTCATCCGCTCTCTCTTTTTCCAACGTTAATTAAAACATATTCGCTACAGCGTTTGTGCACTGCACGGGAGCCATTTATCGCAGGTCGCCGATGTCGATCGTCAATGGATCCAATAGATTCGATAAAAACATTGAACGCTCATATTCAATATCCCCGAGCCATCCACCCATGGCGTTGTGTATGTAAGGTACAGGGAATATTCAATGGACCCACAGCTCAACGTACGAATATTTCGGATACACTGATCGGATCGTCGGGGATTCCGTGATTAAATGAAGAAAACAGAGCTTTGTGCATGCCATGTGTATCTATGCGCGATAGATCTGTTTTTTTTTTTTTATTAAAGTATAGAGTAGATAATCACGTAAGTTTCTTACTCGGGAACCAAGTAAATTCGACACGATCGGATAAGTTGGATTTCCCATTCCCACCTGTCCACTCCCTTCCCGTACAAAACTCGGAGCTGGAACGATTTAACAGGTGGGTGACAAAATGAAAGGGTTATTTCGTCGCCCCACACAGTAAAAAATAATTTCCTAACTTTTGACATTCGTAACGACATTTGTAGACAATAATTTGTTGTAAAAAGTACACATTTTTTTTACTGTGCACCATGCAGATAGACAGACTCCCAGAAAAGACCCATTGTAACTTTGGCCGGTCTGGTACTTGGCCTAGCTGCATAAAACCACATCGGAAAAAGAAGAACTTTGGACGATATGGTTTCTTGTGGCTAGTTCGAATTGCACCTAGTGTGGTGCTGTGGGTCCGTTCTAATAGTGCAAAGAAGAAGAAGAAGACGAAAAGGGGGATCCAACTTACCAACTTAGTGATTTGTCCAACGTATCCGGTCCGTAAAACTTATATAGATGCAACTTAACCGGTTCTGTACTGTATATACATAGTTGTCCGGCTCTATCGGAAACACCGGATTGCGCGTCGATTGCTTACACGATATAGTCAACAGCTTGAAAAAGTCTATACATGCATGTTATCGAAAGAAAGAGTTGAAAAAAAAACACATCCGATAAGTTTTCAGACACGATTTTTATCGAAAAAATATCAACGAGCATCCAACATGGCTTGGTGTATGTGAGATACAAAGAATATTCGATAGACGCAAAGCTTCACATACGAATATTTCAGATACCCTGTTTGGATTGCCAGAGATTCCGTGATTAAATTTAAAAAAATACAGAACTTTGTGAATGCCACGTTTGTCTGTGGTGGTAAATCTGATTTTTTTTTTTTTTGTTACAGTATATGTACACTTTTTTCAGGCTCTCCTGGAAAAGCTGATTACGCGTCGATTGTTTACACGATATGGTCGCCAACTCGAAATAGTACTTTGCGATACTAGCGCGTAAAAGCGGACTTTCGGTGAAGGTTGGGAAGTGGCAGCACGAACCGGATCGAGCGTTATAACGGCACGAGGTGGAACCGAGTGCTGTTGTAGCGCGAGAGAAGGCGAGTGCGGCCACTTCACAACCGCCGCTGAGAGTCCGCTTTTACGTACAAGTACACAGTAACAAAAATGTCTACTTTTAAAAATAATTTATTGTCCACAAACGTCCACAATTCTTTATTTGTTAATTTTCTTGTAAATTGTCAATAATACAGGAAATAAAAGAACAGGTTCCTATATTCAAATAAGTGACAAACGAGTTTGTTACTTATTTAACTACATTATTTTTACGAAATTTCGCATTCCGATTTTATGAAATTATTTTTTAGTGTGTACCTATCGAAACCGAAATACTGACATACTCATTAAATAAAGCAGCTTCCGCGGTGTTTCTGTATCTACATTGATGCAATTATCTATTTATATAGGTAAAGACCTTGTTTTTTTACCTTACGAGTTAGTATTAATTACTAATTATTATGGGGAAACAAGAAAATGAAGGTTTTTCAAGAAATAACAATTTACACAGACATTTTTGTATTCAAAGTATTTATTTTTAGATCAACCGGTTCATTAGATGAAAATAATCACCGTTGAATTCATTCAGCTGAGTCATATACTAATCAGTTCACAATAAATTGTCAACACTACACGGCGCGTCTTTTAACATGCAAAATATAAACTGTATTGCATTACAAAAGGCCTACGGCTATTTAAAGACGGAACATCACCGAATTGCCCGAATAATCGCGACGCAGTACGATAATATAACCACAGCTTCATTTGTTGGTTTTAAAGAAATGCGGAAATGTTATCATTTCGTTAATAATTTCACGACACTTTCTTCTTTAACACAATTTTGTCCGAACCTTCACTTTCATGACACTTTACTCGGAATGGCGCTTCCTGAGAGACCTCTGCCGGGAACTGAGCGAAATATTGGAGGAGCGAGGAGTAGAGCGGCTGCAACAGTATAGGGAATCTTTACTCGGAATGCACTTTACTCGGAATGCCGCTTCCTGAGAGACCTCTGCCGGGAACTGAGCGAAATATTGGAGGAGCGAGGAGTAGAGCGGCTGCAACAGTATAGGGAATCTGGCCATACCGTTTCTCTATAATATCCATTGTTATTGGACGCGTCCGTCGCACGCATATCTAAGAGTATTAAACGCGCAGGCTCGTTTATGTAAACACGTATGATTTGTAACGGGACGTCCCGCACCCCGGGAGATTTCCGCAACTTGCCGCCCGAGGGCGACTTGACACGAGTTTCTCGCAAGCGAAACAGTGCCTCGTCTCCGATAAAGGCGCGACAGATTCCGTCCTCTAGGTTCTCTACTATTCCACTACCAATCTCCCGGTATTGAACCATTCCAAAAGTCGCTGTGCGGTTGAAGAGCCAGCGCAATTTTATTTTGATAAATGCTTCTGAATTAATTCAGAAGCATTCCTCTGAGCACTAGCTCTCGCTTTATTGCGAAGGGAGAGTTAGACTGCTTCTTCGGTGGGGAGGCGTCTCGTTTGATACGCTATCGTCTCATTGCGAGTCGATCCTCCTTATGGAGAGTGCGTTAGCCAGACGTGGACCTCTCTTCATTCGACCCCTCCGCTCGGAGAAAAGAATGAGGGAGTGAAGAACTCATTTTTGAGACTCCTATCCAGTGAGAAAGGATAGTATTCGGTCTTGAACGTCGGGTCGATCTTACAATCCCCGGATTGCAAGACTGAAGAATTCCACAATCCTTTCCCCCACACATTATCCAGCCGGTCTAGTACACGAACTCTTTCCTTCCATTTGGAAGAAGACGATCTAAAAAATCGTGAGTTCGATATTTTGGCTGGCCCGGAATATCGAAACGTTTCAGATTATATACATCGCCATCTATATATATATATATATATATATATATATATATATATATATCTGATTTCAAAGCATACCGGAAAACGCTGCCAAAATTATAAGTACTATTAAACTACTCTCAATGCGTTTATTCCTTAAATTTCAAATAGTGAAAGAGACTCATGATTCGTCGTACGATCACTCATTTTTTCGGTCGTTTTCACGGTATCGACTAATATAGTTCTCAATATGTATTGAGAGGATTACGAAAATGTAGAGAGACCATAGCAGTGGTATAATTCCTATCTTTCGTCCAGTACATAACACCACACGCAGAGTAAAAACAAAGCTGCGTATAGCGTAAATCGCCAGAAAACCGGAATATTACTCGATTACTATGTGAAGTCGAGAGATTATCCCCATATGCTTCTCTCCGTGTATCGTAAATACTCTTTACGACACGCTTCGAGTATTTGTGCAACACTTTGTGCAACTTTGTGCACTTTGTGCAACACTTCCAGTATTTATGTAACGCCTTCTCGAAAAACGCCACATTATTTCGCTCCCGGCCCCACATAAAGTAGCACTTTTCATGCATGAGTTACAAAAAAATCTATACTTGCATGTTTCGTCGCATTAGACAAATATTCTATTATTTATAATCAAATATAAACTTAGCCAATCGCGGCCATTATCGAATCGCCTAATAAACGCTTGGGGTTATAAAATTCCGCGGACAGTTAGTACACCGAAAAAAGGTTTGGTAAGATCAAACAAGATTTGTTTGAATCAACCTAATCCGGTGATTGCGGGTGACGAAGGAAATATTTAGTCAAGTTGACTACAAAGTTACATCAGCATAAAAAAAATCATTTCATTGTACCAACTAAGAATATGTTTGATCGAACAGAATAGGCAATCATATAAAAAAAAAAACTTTTGATCGAAACAAATATCTAGTCACTCAAAGGAAAAAAAATATTTGGCCCAACTCAATTTGGAGTTGGGTCCCAGTACGATTATTTACGTTATTTCTTACTAATTAATTTCATACATGGTTACATCGTGTTTTATATCTTCAATTGTTATCAGTATATCGCTACTTATCAATATAACACAATTTTTAAAAATTAAAATTTTATATATCTTAACGGCGCTCGAACCGTGAACCTAACGCATCCTGACCTAGTACCGTACCACTACGCTACAATCCCTTATTGATATGTATAATTTCGAATCGGATATATAAGTTATTTTCCGTCATTAACTTAGATGCAACTTCGATTATTTGATATTGATATATCGAAATAACTTGAAAGTTGTTTATTGTTGGTATAATATTTGTGAATTACTAAATTGACGTCTTGCCGAATCGAATACAATTATTTTCAAGATGCCAAATGTTCGTATATATGCGAACACATCGAATGAAATTTTTTTCAAATTGACCAAATATACTGTTACGTCCTGATCAGCATTTTCCTGCATCTACGGTAAAGGAGATTTCTCTCCCTATTACACGTTTATCGCATGTGACGCTTTATCAGAACAGTGCCCCTTTCGAATCTAACCTTTCGGAAATTTATTCAGGGATGGGCTGAGTATGCATGCCGAAAGAATATAGGTCGATTGTCACCATGTGATGTTTACTATGGCTCGGTATTTAATTCTACTCGATGCGTACTACGATGTTTACTACGTTGAACTGATACGACTCTCCGCGTATCCCTGGCGTACCGTAGTAGCGTAGGGTAATAAGACTCCCGATGGCTCACGCCTCGCTGCGCGACACTGAGTCAAGGCTAACGTTATCGCGGATTGTCGGGTTCGATGCATTACAGTTCGGCTCTCACTAGGGAATTAAAGGATCTTGACATCTAAGTATTCGGCTATCACTCTTTAGTTAATTAACCCCCGGATTGATTATTATTTATCCACAAATTATTAGAGTTAAATAATTAAAGTTCAGAAAAACAAACAAAGTAAAATATTTTTCAAGAACAATTGAAAATACATGAAATTATTGAAAATTAACGATTGTAATGACTTACGATGTTTCAAAATGAATTAAGCGTCCAAGAATATGAAATTGAATGAAAATGGATGAAGATATCGAATCAAAATTCCTCGTCCTTCCTTCCTTCCTTCCTTCTTGGTTTCAGGTAAATTGGTTGAAATAAATGATCAGTGGCAAATGTGGATGTTGACGATAATTATAACTCCGAATGATTTCAATGAATGTTCAAGTTATTTATTTATTGATGGTTAATCGTTAGCTTCCGATTCCTTTATCTTATTTTCCGGAGTTAAAATATTTAACAAGCGTTGGATACAATGCTCAAGCAATAATGATTTCTTCCCGACAAGAGGTTCCACGAAGAAGCTACTGGGCTTATTAAGCTGAACTGCTGAACTGAACTGAACCGCACGCTGCTTTCCGTCTTTGGAGAGCTTCTTTTATAATTTCAATCGGAGGGGCACCCATGTCACCAAGCTCCCCGTTGCATCCACTGATGTCCAGTAGGTTTGCAGCTAATCGGCTGGTCCCCTACCATTGTGATTATCGATCGGTTTTGACATCTCACGTCGCTTATTTTAATAATTTTACAATATTGACTTTTACAATAATTTCTTGGTTTAACAAATTATTTGCTTACTTTTCGTTTTTAATTACAATGGTTTAGAAATTTGAATGGATTTTCTACCTTGTTTCTATCAAAAGTTATTCTGTCGATTAATTATATTTGTTCAAATATTCCTTATATATTCCGGATTTTCAACAAATAACTATTTAACTTCGCTTAAACTGCAATAAAACCCTAAATAACGATACTGATTAATTCCCTACTATTTAACATTTATTTACCATAATTAATATCAATTAGGTCAAATCGTTTTGACCATTTAGGTCAAAACGATTTGACCTAAATGGTTTATCAAACTTGACTCTATGGAATTACTATTTGATCATTTATTTACTGGTCATTTTTCCAGAAATACTCAGACCGAATGAGTCTATTATCAATAAATAATTCTTATATGTTCATCAAATGGTTCAAATAATTATCCTCCGAGAGGTGCTGCACTCGTTAGCGCCGACGGTAAATTTCCCAATCGATCGCCTCGAGACAGTAGCACCGATTCTTCGGCTGCACCGCTGTGTGCGTACATGCGTCGCCTCGCTCCGCGTGTTAGAGCGATAAGGTGTCATCTCCTTTCGCATGTGGGAAAGATTCATGTTGCTTTTGCGTTTTAATTAAGATAATGGTTATGGACCCGAGGTATTCTCGCTGTCATCGACCTTCGAGAGCGAGGCGAATAGCCTCTTTGTATAACATTGCCGATCATGTGATTCTTGCTATGCCAATCACTGGATAGAATCATCCAACATTTTAAATGCGCTATTATTAATTATTTAACGTGCAATCACCTGTCGGTGGTTACTTCGTTAATATGATTTTACAGCTTTTATATCCTTTCAAAATTTCCTATTTTCCCATCGAATATTCCTAGATTTCTGACCAGTTGCGTCAGTGAATTGTAGGGAAAATTCACAGGACGTAACAATACGTTCAAGTCAAAATAATTTACCTTCTGTATGTTGACAGTATATACGATTGAATAAAAAAAAAAATGTTGTTGATTTAATGCAGTTTTAGTTCGCTTCGAACCAATGTTGTAGTCACTTTAACTGCTACACGCAGTTGACACAACCACACCAGTTTTATTGTTTCAAAAACGGTGTAGTCTATTCAAAGGCGCCTGGTTTGATTCAAACCAATTTTCCGTGACTGCAGCTGTGAGGTTGATATTACCAAATCTTTTTTTCGGTGTAATAAAACATCTGCAAGACAGCCGAGGTTCTTTCTGCATAAAAATAATCCTTCGAAATAGAAAAGAATCATGAAAAGGTATTACGCGAAAGCAATGACTCATTCATGAGCTCGCATATTCAGGTACGTTGGGTTGCTCCGCGAGGGTCAGCGAACCTTTTTACCTGCTAAAACACAGCAGTGCAGCGTGCAGCTTGCTCGCCACTTAGACTCACTCAATTTTCATTCGACGACTTGCGAAAAAATGCCCTTCTCGTTGTCTTTCCGCCGATCAATTTGTTTTACTCAAACTCTCCGAATATGTAAGACCCTTCCATTCTTTTCACTTCAGCTATCCAACAACCTTTCAAAATCCGTCTAAGAACTTCAGCGGTAACGAACGGTCCCATCTGGGAAACTATTACCAAACTACGCGGTACGGTAGACTCAGCCAAAGTGCAGTCACTTAACGTTATTTTATTCAACAACGAACTTTCGTTTTTATTTAATCCCTTTTAAGTTCAATTACGTGCAACAGTGTAAATATTTAGTGTTTGTTAAATAAATAAACAATTTCTGTTTCAACCACGTGTAACCACTATCTCCTAAACTATAACAATAACGATCATTGGTGATTAAGTTTGAGTGAGTAATCTACTCACTCAAACTTAAGTTGCGTAAGTTCCCTGACGACAATCTATACCAGCAAAAATTCGTCACCGCCAGCGTGAGTTCAGACCTTATAACCCTGAACCGAAAAACTATTACGAGTTCCCAGTATACAGAATATTGCATGTTATCCAAAGGAAGAGTTGAAAAAAAAAATATATATATATATATATCCGATACGTATTCCGACACGATTTCTATCGAAAAGGTACGCGATATTATTACAGACTTTGCCATTGAACAAAAAAAGAAGAATAAGATAAGAGTGCATTGAGAGTTGAATCGGCACGAGTTCAAGGACTACGAGGTCAAATCAAATACTGTCCCCCTTGATTCCAGATAAAACGCTGCGCATTACTCGTAATGCAAGCTGTTCGGCATTTCAAAGTAAAAGAAAAACCGAAACCCTACAGCCGCGTCGTTCGAATCCCGTGTTCCGCGGTCCCTCTCGATCCTACATTCGTAAGCGCAAGGCCCTTCGCTTCTTTTTATTTTCCACTTCACGTGAAAATGACATTTTCTTTTTGTTTCACGCCAGAACGAACTTTAGAAATTTGCGGCGAAGCGGGCAAAGGAGAACGGGCCTGGTCGAGGGAATCGAGCGAGTTGGAAGCAGCATACCAGCACGTATCATCGGTATCACGAGTAGGATGGCTGTAGAGCCGTGAAACTAAGTTAATTAAAACGCGATATCAGATATTGGAAGTGCACTCGATCCGGGCTAGCTGCTGTGGACTGGTTCGTAGAGACTGGCGGTGAGCTCTCTCGAGTACGTCGCATGTGCACGGGCTTGCCGCAGGTGCACGAATGCGACCGATCTCTGGCCACTGAAGGGGGTGGGGGACTTTAGCTGGGTTGGGGATGGTCCTCAGAGGATGGGGAATGGAAAGCCTTCCGAGTATGGGAACGATGATGCTGCGGGCGCGACGACGAGGACGACGAGGAATCCGGCAGAAGCGTTGATGGACGATGGAACCAGGAGCGAATGGATGAAAGCTTCCAGCACTGTGCAGAGCGCGACCGCGATCCAGCTGCATGGATAGTGGCACAGTTTGATGGCGCGGCGTCTCGAAAAAATCGAACTTGGTTGGCGTTGCGCTGGTAGCCATGCGACCATCACGAGGTGACGCACAACTGGAAACCAGACGAGCTTTCATGGACGGTCGACCGCGATTCAACTCAACGTCGCGTTGTTATTCTATTGTTCGTTATTCGAGGAAAAACTAAATTTAAAAAACCCTCGATCGGTTAGTCCGAGCAACGATGTTGGAGCGATCCCTTCGCTGTGGCTTGCGCGCCCGCAGACGAGAAAGCTCGATGGAAGGCTCGATCTATACGCGTTTCGATTTCACTTCTGGTTTCTCGGGATTTTTGTTTAGACTTTCGATCGACCGAGCGAATAAGCTGGCAAGCGAATGCCTCCGAATAAGTCTGTCCAGGTCGTCGACGCCCTGAACTTTCCTCTCTATCGATCTTGTTCGCAGCTTTCTCGTACCGGTACGGGGAAGAACGGCTATTATCACTGATTTGGCCGAGGGTCCGGCAGCTGAGGTCCGGCTAGCCAGCAACCAAGCGTTACATAGCCGCTCCAAGGGTTCGAAGACGTTAGCTCGGGCCTTTGTTAAAACGAATGAGGAGGGTTTCTCATTGAGGGGTGCGGAGATGCGTCGGTCGCCGGTGGGATCATCTCGCACGTTCGCGGAGTCACGTAACATCGCGATGTGTTATCCAAACGTGCTTCAGGCCTTTACGGAACAGCGAACGTCACAGACAAGACCATCCGAACGACACTTTTCACCGTCGACTCTGCGCAAACGTTCGCGTGCTGGAATGGTTCAATGTAATATAAGAAATAACTTTGGACTGAAAGGAATCGTCGAGAAAAGATCGATACCCCATTGGAAACGGCAGAGCCTCCGTGAGACAAAATAATTATCCGAGTGCTCTGAAACGTGTCGGTTAATTGACGAAGGAAGAAACTGTTTCCATTTCCATGAGAATTCTGGTTCAATGACACCAATTAGCATCAATTCCGTCCGGGGAATCTTCCCTCCCTCCGCCGGTTCTCGTGCTCGACGACGACGTCAAAGGGTTGCCGGCAGAAACGCCGGCTGGCAGACCGAGCAAAAGCTCGAGAAACGATTGACCCGAACGGTTGACCCGACTGTGCCTACCGCCGCGCTGGCACCGGTCGATCCTGACGAAGGGTCGCCGTCAGACGAAACGCTGACGGCCAGTAGCTTCGCGAAGGGGTTTCGAACTTATCCCCACCGCTCTTCGTCCGGTTGGTCCTCGTGGCCCAGAAAAAAAGAAACCCTACGAAAAAAGTGCTGAGACGTCGATTAATTTTTATTGTCAGGGTCACGAGGCGAAGCGAAGGGAGAGACTGCGGAGTCGAGTCGGTGATAGAGATGAGGAAGGACGAGAGCGAGGAGGAAGAAAAAAAAGAACGGGGGTAAAAGCAGAGAGAGCTTCGCCGTGGAGAGAGAATATAACGCATCGACGGGCTTGACCATCGAGTAGACCAAGAGGAGCTATCACGACTTCCACTCGAGGAGGACAATGGCTGACTATAACCATCAGGGCCCATCCGTTCCGAACTACCACAGCGACGAAGGTACTTCAGATCGCTCCTTCAACTCGCTCACTCCTCTACTCAGTTCGGGGGTTCTTCTTTCTCTCGCTGGTCGACGTATACGTTATACACCGCGTGCACGGGCTCTCATGAGAAAAGTGACCTCAGGAATTTATTAGCGGGCACCAAATATTTCTACCGTCCCGCGTGTATAGCTACCGTCCCGCTATATAGGTTCTAGGTTATAGGCTATAGGCTTGCCTGAGAACAATTCGTCTCTCGTTCGAGCGGAATTCACCGCGATCTCTGCCGAAGAGCACCTTGCCTTATCCACTCCAGGACAATCCTTAATTATCAGAGGTTTAGCCGTTTTAACCGCGTTCCAGAAAATGTTGGGATTAACTCGACGAACAGACTGGATTGTCGTATTCGCTCGCGATAATATGACACCCACATATATCCTGATATGGGGGTTGATGCACCCAATAGAAAAGACAAATCTCACCATTTCACCCGGAAATTTTATTGGTTTAATTAAATATTTATTTGAGGAGAAGCCATGAAATAAATTATTTTTCTTGGTGAGACGATTTCGTTTTGTTCACGTTGTTCAATATACATATGCAGTCGATGTATAAACGTGAATGGTTAAATGAGTATGTTTTTCTATAATTTGTGGCTCAAGAAAAATTCGGAGAAACGTTTACTTTTTTCCGCGTACCCGAGACAGCGAGGAACGAACGTGGTATTCTCATAAAATGTTTAGTGCTATCGCATTGCATGCGAGAGGATCGAAGAAGAATCTGCAGAAATTCGCAGCAAGCCCATTTGCTACACTTTAAGAAGCGCGGTTGAACGTCTAACTAGGTGAAATAATTGGGACCGTTCAACGAGCCGGTATTGAAAGTTCGTGCAACTTTTCTTCCCAACCGCACCCCTTTTTCTTCTATACCCTCCCTCGAGACTCCGTGCGTATATACCATCGTCCACCCACCAACCCGACCGACCAATTTACCAACTTCCTTTCTCACCATTTTTTCTCTTTGATTTTTTCCCTTCCCCCAACTCCGTTCCCGTTCTTTCGTTGAAAATCGCCTCTCAGAGCCTTTCGCGAGGATCCATGTAGCTATCGCTCCTCATCCTCGTTTGCCCTTCTCTCCCTTTGCCTGCCCTCACACCTCCAAAGCGTCTGCTTCTTTACCATGGTCGTCAATTATTATATCAGATAAGTTTTCTCCCGATTTTTTTTTAATCCACTTCGGCGAGAAAGTTAGTCGTTTTTCGAATAAGAAAAAATCACTCGCGCACTTATTAACCTTTTTTTCATTTCTGTCTCAAGTCGTTTGTAAATAATAACAATAAATAATAATAACAATAAATGTAAATGTTTTGTCAACCCTTTGATTTGGTTTATCCTAAAACAGATATCCGATATCCCATAACATCCGATGGAAGAAATAGTAATAGTGGGAGAGGAGCTTGCCAAGGCAACGTCACTTCGAACCCTCAGAATCTCGGTGTGCGCTTCGGCGTAGGATAGCTCGTAACTGTCGGACCTTCCATTTCTCAAGGCAGCCAATCCAGCTTCTGGTCCGGACGAGAGAAGGATTCGCTGGAGCGGAGTGAACCAGTCGGGGAGTAAAAGAACTAAGAGCCGAGACGGGCAAGCGGCCGTATGTGAAACGTAATAAAATTCTCGTGCGGTATCCCAGAGTTGCACGGGCGATGCGCCACGGGGGAATGACGTCGCTAGGGGGTTTCGCCGAGGTGTGCTACCACCGCAGCAGCCACCACCGCTGCCGCTGGCCGGCAACATCAAGAATCCCACCGTTCGCAATGGAAATAAAATCTCCGAAGAGAGAAAGCCGATTCGTTCGCTTGCCAGCGTGAAATAAATACGCCTCAAGGTATATTCGGTAGATATGGCCTGCATATACGGCATCCACTCTCGCTGTTATTGGACAGGGACGTAAAACAACGTGTGTTTTTAAATCGAGTGCAAACACAAATTGTGAAAAAATATACGAAATAAAATAACAAAGATAACGGTATCGCTGTGGATGACAGTATGATCGTCAAGAGACCCTGTTGCAGATGACTTTCATCAGTCTTGTTCGTAATGAAATCGACGCTTCGTTTATTTCGAATAGACAGATCGATTACAAACCCGCAGGGGTGTGCGAATAGTGTTTGAATTGAATTTAATTGAATATTAATATTCAATTCAAAGTTCGGATTGAATACTCAACAAAATTCTAATAATCCGAATATTCATGAATAATTACAAAATCCGAATAATTTGAATGAATCAGATATGCGAATGTTGAAATTCCGATTACAATGGAACTGAGCACATAAATTGTATTCAGTCAATGAATAATTTTTATTACTATTTTACAAGAGAGGTTGCAAGTTATTCCTTTTTTCACGGCTTGAACATAGCATGATAACTTAATTGAATGAAATTGAATGAAGTGCACAATAAATTCTGTTATAAATCAATTCGCGTTGAGATACGTCTTTACAAAAATGGCAGTAATATTTGTACGTATCACATTAGTTATATAGCGTTATTTATAATGGCCATTATGGTTCATCATAAATTCTTATACAAGTATGTTAGAATTTCAACCAGGACTGGATAAAATATTCGAAAATATTAAAAATACAAAATACAAAATGCCGAATGTCTTTAAAATACTTTTTGTCCTTAAAATAAATTGCTAAGTACTTGATTTACGTACTTTTTAAAATACCTCGTAAAAGGATAACGGAGGCAAAACGGCACGCCAAAATAAAACTGGCTCAATGGCATTTTTGTGTTGAGACAAATAGGAAAAGACAAAACAAGATTTAAAAAAGAGAATATCGAAATCAAAATAAATAAAAAAAATTGTGAAATAAAAAAAACGTTTTACAAGAAAAAAAAGTTTTTTTAATTAAAAAAAAAATCACATTTCAACGGCACTATTACAAGCGACTAGTTCACCGGCATTAAACTGATTTTCCAAATATTGGCGTTCGCGATATCCTCGACGATTTCGTAATCATGTGAATGTCCCGGAATCGAATCCCTCTAAAAAAAAAAATGTAAAAGGTATATCGTCAAGTGTGCTGCATTCATTGCCAAAGAGATTGCCCGGCGAGAAAGGATACCTAAGAGGTATCGTCAATTAGTGTTCCGTACTACGAGTGAACGTAAATTAAAAATCTAGATGGACCCCATTCGTTTTTCCGTGCGAACTGGCAAATTGAGAAACAAGTGTCCACTCTACCAGGAAACGTATGATTTTTTGTGTCCGTTCTTTAATTCTATTTGCCACCCTTTTTCTCTTTGCGCGTCGCCATCGTTACTTGCCCTGTCGCCAATAACTTTTGAATCGGTAACTCGGTATGTGACGATTCAGAGTACTCTCAAGTAAGCATGTGAACGTCCCGGAATCGAATCATTCCTTAAGAAAAGAAGTAAAAATATATCGTCAAGTGAGCCGTATTCATTGGCAAACAGATTTGACCAGGGAGAAAGGATACCCGAGAAGTATCATCGACAAATGTTCCGCGCTACGTGTAAACGAAAATTTAACATCTGTACGATCCAATTGTTCGATTTTTGCTTCCGCATAGAGGAAGCTTTGTTATGGGGAAAACTTTTTTTTTATTTTAACGAACGCTTCCTCTATGGGGAAGCTAGAAATACAGAAAATGCGTTCTCATAAAAGAAGCTTCGCGAATAAAGGAACATCGTGAGAAAACGATATGACAATTTCAATTTCCAACTTTTATGGGAAAACGATATGAAAATTTCGATTCTCAACTTTTATGAGAAAGCGATGTGAAAATTTAAATTTTCAATTTTATGAGGAAGCGCTATAAAAATGTCAATTTTCAACTTAAAAAAATTCTATTTGTTGGTTATTTATTATATTCAATGAAGATTCATTATAAAGGAAAGAGATGTTTTATTTGTGGGACAAATCTTATGCAACCGCACAAGATGAAACTTCAGCGGTAACTAATCTAAACAGAAAATTAAACAGTTGACAACCGCATGTGTCGTTGATTCAAATCGAAATAGCCATGGGTCGTCCTTATGGGGCATACACGCACGCCCGCACGCACGCACGAATAATCTTAATTTTCCGAACATATTGAAGTACTCGAATTATTCAAATATTTTGAATTATTCAAATTATTCGAATATTGTGAATATTCAAAGACGAATTATTCATATTCAATTCATGATGAATTATTCAAATTTTTGAATATTCGCACATTCCTACAAATCAGTGTTTGTAATCTATAGTCGTCGACCGTTGTTGATGGTCGATATTACCATCAATATGGTAATGTCGACGACTAGAATTATTACCAGGCTCACGAATGAGGATACCGCCATGGTAATTCATTAATCGCGAACGTCAGTGTCCTCTCGATCACGGCGCAAGGTACCCCAGCGGTGCGCATAGACGCGGTGCGGTTACTCTTCGCTGTCTGCGTTCCCCTGGAGGGTGAAGATAATTCGCGAACGTGATCGAGGGCCGAGAAGATCGTGCGATGTATCTATGCAGTATCTTGTGTCGAGACCAGCGAGACATCCCCCAGATAAGGTGCGATAAGGTTGTTCCACCGCGAGGAGATGTATCGCGCGACGAACCCCCGACGAGGAGCAGAGTTGGCCACAAGGAAATTAATTGAGCCGAGGCGATGTTCCTGGTATTATTACAAGATCTTTTCGCACCCTGCTTAGATGCCTCTCGCGATATTGGTAGCATCAGTAGCATAAGTGGAACGTATCCGAGCACACCAGACCGTGTTTCCACTGTTTCGGCCACTACTTACCCCGAGGCGCCGTGGGTGAACGTTCCCCGCATATGGCGGGTTTGTCGCCAATATTGAAAGGTTTCGCACGAAATATACAAATTATTAGCGAAACTGGAACAATGAGACACGTCTTTGTTTGACGGAAAAACGTTAATCTCTAACTTAAAACTGGTTACATTTGTCTGAGGTTCTCAACCCCCTGGTATGGCGTTAGTCACGCTTTGTACAAAATCCCCAAAAAGGGACCAGAAACTCTTAGCCACAGCTGTGGTAGCTGTGCCCCTGCTTCTTTTCTTGTCTTGCCCGCTTCAGGACGAGAGAGTCGCTGGCGTCGCCGGGAGGGGCGAAGTTGGCTCGGGCGAGCCTGTGTCTCCACTAGAGATGTGAGCGGTAAATGTGACCGGTAATTTACCGTATTTTTACCGTAAAAATACGGTACGTGACCGCGTTCAACATTACCACATTGGTAATAAAATCATATGGTCTCATAGTGATTTAAAACATCACCAACACATGATGAATGTTCAAAAAATGTTACGATAATGTTTTTAAAAAAATGTGTTATTCGTAATTTCACAACTATGTAAGAGTGAAGTTTATCATTTTTCAACCGGTAATGTCATATTTAAATAGGCAGATTTAATATGTTTTGACGGTAAATTTACCAAAAATTTTATGACCGGTAATTTCATATCTAGATAGATGATTTTTACCACTTTTTACGGAAAATTACGAGAAACTTTTGTGACCGTATTTTTGCAACACAATATGTTGAGAAAAAAATTACGTCATAATACGGTTCAAATACGGTATTTTTATGGTAATTTTACGAAATATTAAAATACCGGTATTTTCACATCTCTAGTCCCCACACGCATGGCTTCGGAGCTCCATCTGGTGGAATCAAGCCAAATTAGACTGGGAGACGCTGCCAGTGGCGCCATCTCTACTGAGGTTTTCTGGCCAGCGCCTCGATAGCACACGCCTGGCGTAATTTTATGAACAAGTTGACATGTATAGAGACACCAACGAGTTTTGCCAATTTGGTACTACCCAGTAGTCGTCGAGTTTTCCTACATAGGTCACCCCGGCAATAGGCTACATTGAATTTAGGCGTCCGCTGACAAATTTCCACAAGGATTTGGTGATGTATACATCACCAAATCCGTCCCTTGGACCGCACCTTGAAGATGCCCTTTATACCAACCCGAAGCTCCCGTCGGCCATTCCCTCTCGTGCCGGATGCTGTAGATGCCGCATCCGCCGATTCACTCTCTCTACGTCTCACAGACACACGCGCCACATACACGTTTCACCTCTCTCTCTTCTCTCCTTCCTGCCGTACTACCGGCTTCACGACGGATATACGCGTGTGACCTAGCGTACCGAGAGGACCCACAATCTACACATTTCAATGACAATAACAAGGTTCCCGCGGCCGTTCCATAGCCCTACGAGTATACGTAGGAGACACGTACAGAGCTTCCTTCCAGCCTCTCCGAGGGTGAATTGCGTAACTTTCTCCATCGCCAATAATATCTGTCTTTTGGAGATCGATATTTAGTGCTGAATAAAAGACAGCGATGACAATCTGATTCGGACTATGTACACTAGAAGTATGTCATAGAAATTACCATAAATCTGGTAAAAAAACAGTCTAATTTTCAGATCCATGGGAACTACGGCGACATTCTGGCAAACATTTGTATCAAACTTAACACAACTCTCATAAGAAATACAGTGATTTTCGCTGTAGCAGATATTAGCCGAATATCCCATACTTTTTGGTAGCATATAAGTTCTTCTTACTGGAAAATATAGTAATCGGTGGCGTTGCGATCGCGGATCGTTGTTTTAGGTTTGTAGGCATTACCGGCAGATTATTTAACATGTATTCACATGTAAAAAAAATGGATTCCACGGAATTGTTAGCCAGATAAGCAAAATGTTGCCAACCCGCCTGCTGGAAACAATTACCATACGGGTTAGGCGTAAATTGCTATCGCCCCTGAGAAAATGTCACATATCGCTAATGGTTGCTCTTGTGTGCTATGCTTACTGGTTGAAATTTACCAAATAACTTCATAATTGATACGAGATCCTTCTCTCAGAGTACGGATGTGATACACAGTAAAAAATAATTTCGTAAAATCGGAATGGGGAATTTCGTAAAAATTATTTTGTGAAATAATTGACAAACTTGTTTGTCACTTATTTGAATATACGAATCTGTCCTTTTATTTCTTGTATTATTGACAATTTTTTCTTGTAATTTTGTTTGTAAAACTAGAAAGTTAACAAATAAAAAATCGTGGACGTTTGTGGACAATAATTTATTGTAAAAAGTACAAACTTTTTTTTACTGTGTACTGATGATTTTTGCTGCAAATCCACTTTGTCCTAAATTATCAAGAAATGTTAGTATGTGTAACAGCGACCTTCAGAGACAATATCGTTGTTTTTCTTGAACGCAAGCTGTTCGACAGATCAGACTTTATAATCGCTTGAAATTAAATTGAACTGGCGGATGTCAGCACCTTTTTGCACCAACACGCACCGCTCCTTCTCAGCGTGTCAAATGACATTCACAAAGTTGTTCCCGTCGAATTGGATTGCGTTATCACCACGGTGATTACTAACGTTGTCAAACAATTCGTACCTCACCAGTACCATGACCGTAGTGCAACTCGTGAAAAATCAACGAGACTGCCCGATCCGGTAACTACTTCGCAATCCAGCGATCGAAAGGCGGGAGGGGTTGAATTATTTTTTTTATTTCTTTTTTTTGTTTCCAGATACTCGAGGGCGATCTCCCACGGGTATTGAGGGCTCCGGCTCGAACGTCGAACGATCAATTTTCACCGGCTGACCATTCATCGGCCGCGATCACTGACGTGTGAGTGAACAGAACGAAAGAGTGGACCCAGGAGCGACTGGGTAAGGTAACCCACGCCAAGTCAGCTCGTACAGTTCATTTTTCCTCGCCACTCGGCATAGTTCTCTGGAGACTCACGCCAATCGGTGATTATTATTTTCACCATCAATTCACGGAATCCTCGACAAGGTTCGGATTATACCGTAGTTACTGTCGGAGCCGAGAGATTGAATCGTCTGGGATTCGAAGACGGAATAAAAAAAAATGGGCGTGCCCATCTATGTAATTTAAGCGTGACAAACAAGAAAATCGGAAAGGCAAATGAGAAAAGAGTTATGTAATGAGAAAGTTAAATAATATTTGTTATGCGACAGAGATCAATTTTTTCCTACAGTAGTCGAAATGAAAGTAAGAATTACGTAAGTAAGTGTACAAAATGTGCCAGACAGTTTCAATCGGCGCTACTTTGACGGAAAAATCCACCAAGTACTCAGAACATAAGTCAATTAAAATAAAAATAAAAAATGTGCCATTGGAGAAAAACGGAGCATTACTTCTTTGACCGTACAATTATTTTCTCGGCGCGGCCCGTAAATCCAGTAATATTTGATCGAAATAAAAAAACCTTTCGCGGATACAGCTCCGGCGGATGTTGAGAAGGTCCCCGATCCAATCTATGGGCTTATCGAAACTAGTGATTAAAATGAGAGGGTGAGCGGTTTTCCGCTTGATCGATCAATCGGAAGGTCAGGAGGTAAAGGGTGGTCGCCGCGAGGGTTGCAGAGAGATGGTTGACCGAGGCGAAGTCGAAGTCTATTATCAAACGGCGAAGTTGAAAGAGAGAGAAGAGTCTATACTCTCGTTTCGAGCTTCGGAGAACGTAGATAACACTTCTTACCCGCGGGACGCCCCCTCTCAGACGACCCCAATCTCAAGTCGGAGATTGTTCGGAGAGGTTCGAAAGCTCAAAAGGACACCCGAATAAGGCATCGCCTTCTTCGCGAGCCACCCCACTCCCGATTGGAAGTATTATTCCGACCTCGTATGCATTGTACCCGATCTCCGCTCCAGCTATTGAAACGTTTGGTAATTTTCGTACCGCGATCCCTGACGCTCCGCACAAGCGATCGAGCTACCTCGACGTTTGGAGGACTAGAAAATTGGGTCGTTGAAATTTATATTCTACATAACTAGATGGAAATCATGAATTCAAAACGGAATTATGAGACAAAAAGAAATTTTTCACACCGAAAAAAAGGTTTGTTAACATAAAAAAAAATTTGTTTGAGTCAACCAAATGCGGCGGTTGCGGGTGGCGAAGGAAATATTTAGTTAAGTTGACTAAAAAGTTACATCAGCATTAAAATAGTATATTGTGCAACAAGGGTCGAAAGTTGGCGACTGCGACGAGTGTGAGGTTTGCGGCCCGAGCGAAGCGAGGGCTGCAATCACACGAGTCGCAATTGCCAATTCGACCCTCGTTACACATCATATTTTTTGTTACAAGTGCATGAATCTGCGGCACTTGGAATGGCAGTCGCGCGAGACGAACACTGAAAAGCGAGGTTATGTCTCCAGGGACGAAAACGTGAAAAGTAAACTCTCAAGGGACGAAAGTGAACGAAATGCGAACTGCGCATGCGCGACTCCGTCATTTCACCACAGGTTCACAACGGGCATGCAATGGGCCACTTTCGGCTCGCAAGACTGCCATGTAAAGTGCCGCGATTCATGCACGTGTGACAAAAAAATCATTTCATTGTCCCAACTAAGAATATGGTTGGCCGAACAGAATAGACAATTATTATCAATGGACAAAAAAGTTTGGCCCAACTCAATCTGGAGTTAGGTTCTGGTACTGTTATTTACGTTATTTTTTACGAATCAATTTAATACATGGTTACATCATCTTTTATATGTTCAATAGTTATCAGTACAATCGCTACTTATCAATATAACACAATTTTTACAAATAAAAATGCTATATATCCTAGGGGGGCTCGCACCCCGAAACTAACGAATTCTGATCTAGCACTTTACTACTACGCTACAATCGCTTATTGATATATGCAGTCTTGAATCGGATACATAAGTTGTTCTCCGTCATTAATTTAGACTCAATTGCGATGATTTGACATTGAAATATTGAAACAACATGAAAGTTGTTTATTGTGGGCATATTATTTGTGAATGGCCAAATTGACGTCTTCCCGCATTGATATATACGAACAAATTGAGAAACTTTTTTCAAATCAACCAAAAATTCGTTCAAATCAAAATAATTTGCCTTCTGTATGTTGACAGTATATGTATACGATTGAATCGAAAAAAATGTTGTTGATTTAATGCAGTTTTGGTTCACTTCGAACCAACGTTGTAGTCACTTTAACTGCTACACGCAGTTGACACAACCACACCAGTTTTATTGTTTCAACAACGGTGTAGTCTATTCAAATGCGCCTGGTTTGATTCAAACCAATTTTCAGCGACCGCAGCTGTGAGGTCGATATTACCAAACTTTTTTTTCGTTGCAATAACTTTTTGATGATGGCGATAGTGATACGTGGGCCAAACCGGGTTGGAAAATCCGCATGTATCGTTGGGACAAAATGGGGCATCCAAAAATTATTGCCATATTGACTTTTGTCCTCGCTGTCCCGTTTTGCCCCGCTGTACCATTTTGCCCCGGTCTCCCCTACACGCCATGTTCAGGTTTTCATATGATTCAAAGTATTCGACACAAAATCATTTTTGTCGAAACCCCCTCGCCTGATAGGGCGAGTGGAAATATATGGAGACATTGATTTGTACTGTCAGATCGCAGTGCTCTGATTTTTCCGTGTTTCTTCAGCGCCCAAAACGTTCTCGGTGCGCAGCTTGCTCTACGATTAATTCGAAGTCCGTCTCGGGTTAACTGTATAACTGTAAATCTTGTAACTCAGGTGAAAAGTGGTCGAAGTGGGAACGGAATGGCTGCGACTCTCGGAAGGTTCGAAGGTAGTACATGTTCGTGCTGACCTCGTTCAATGGTATAGGTTCTGTGTATCATGCAGTGAACGCGAGCGACGGGAACCTTGACAGTATAGTTACGAAATAAGTGACAAGTTTGTGCACCGCCACGGATCGTCGGTTCACTTATGCAAGGTGGACCGGTCCAAATTGCTTTGCGGGAGCGCCAGTGTGGAACCTGAAGTTACGGTAACCTCTGATACCCCTTCGTTCCAACCTAACATGCCAAGGATTTATACTGCGCTGGGTGGAAGGTGGAAACTCCTGGAAAGCTCGGCTTCTCCGTCCAGGGGCTCTGCCACTTGCTCACTCATCCCTGTCTGAAACTACTCTTCGCGTAAAGCCCAAACCGCCGAGAGTCAAGTTTTACTCTTGGAAAATCTTTTTCACGCGAGCCAGGAAGCAATAGCTTTGCGAATCTGGAGAATCTTTATTCCGACGACTTTTAGGTGCCAATTGACAACATTTTATTTGACGAAGTGTTGCGCAATCAGCTAAAGCTGATGGTTTTGGCAGATTATTTTCTCGGCTGCTATAAATTTGCTGCTATAAAATTCACTCAGGCAACTGGTCGAAAATCGACAAATATTCGATAATAAAATAATAAATTTACAAAAGATTTAAAAACAATTGTCGAGACACAATAGATATCATATTAACGCAGTAACCACTGAAAGGTGTTTGCACATCAAATCATTCATAATTGCGCATTTAAATCGGTGAACATTTAATTTAGTAATTGGCATAGCAATAATCACATGATCGACAATGTTATATATAGAGGCTATTCGACTCGCTCTCAAAGGTCGTCAACAGCGAGAATACCTCGAGTCCATACCCATTGTTTTAATTAAAACGCCAAACTAATGCGAATCTTTGTCATGTGGCGGTGACATAAAAGAGATGACTCCTTATTGCTCTAACACGCGGAGCGAGGCAACGCACGTACGCACACAGCGGTGCAGCCAAAGAATCGGTCCAACCGTCTCGAGGCGATTGCTTGGGAAATTTACCGTAGGCGCTAACGAGTGCAGCACCTCTCAGAGGGTAATTATTTAAACCATTATAAGAACATATAATAATTACTTATTAATAATAGACTCATTTGAGTTGAATATTTGTGGAGAAAGACCAGTAAACAAATGATCAAATATTAATTCCATAGAGTCAAGCTTGGTAAACCATTTGGGTCAGATCGTCGATATTAATTATTACAAACAAATGATAAATAGCGGAGAATTAGTCAACATCGTTCGACATAAATATTTAGGGTGTTATTGTAGTTCAAGCGAAGTAAAATAATAATTTTTTTTATCCGGAATTTATAAAGAATATTTAAAGAAATTTAATTAATCGAGGGAATAACTTTTGATAGGAACAACATAGAAATTTCGTTCAAATTTCTATGTTGTTATCATTTAAAACGAAAATTAAGTAAATGTTTTATTAAACTGGAAAATTACTGTAAAATTTATTAAAATAAGCAATGTAAGATGTCAATACCGATCGATAATCACCGCAGAAGGGGACCAGCCGATTGGCTGCAAGGCTACTGGACATCAGTGGATGCAACGGGGAGTTTGGAAGTACGGGCAGCCCCCCGATTGAAACGATAAAAGAAGCTCTCCAAAGGCGGAACGTCGCCAGTCGTGGAAACATTATTGTCAGGGGATCAGATCTTCGTCGAAGTTCTAATTGAGAAGAAGTCATTATTAAAAAGATTTTGTTTGTTTCCGATACTTGTTAATTATTTTAACTTTGGAATATACGATCGAGAAATCGGAAGTTAACGATTAATTATCTGGAAATAAATAACTTGAACGTTTATATATACAATTGAAACCGTACGGAGTTATAATTTATTATCGATATCCATCATTGACATTGATAAAGTATTCCACCGGTTTTCCTGAAAGAAAAAAAGAAAGGAAGGCAGGAAGGATGAGGAATTTTGAATCCGCCATACTCATTCATTTTCGAGCAACTCAACATATTTGAACGAGTAATTCATTTTTGAAATATCATAAGTCATCAAATTCGTCGATTTAATTCTTTAATTTTTCACTAATTTTATTTATTCTCATTCATCTTCTGCGAATATTTTACTTTGTTTATTTACCAAGCTTTAATTAATTATTCCGAGTAAATTGCGGATAACTAATGACCAATCCAGGTCTTAATGTAAAGAGTGATAGCTTAAAATTTAGAAGTCGAGATCCTGGATTTTTCTTAGGGAGAAACGAACTGTAGAGCGACGAACCCGACGGTCAGTGATAACGTTAGCCTTGACGCAGTGTCACGCAGTGCAACGCGAGCCATCGGAAGTCTTGTTTCACAGCCTCGGTTCGGTGTATCAGGAACGCGCGGAGAATCATAATCGTTCGAATGTGGTTAACACCGCACGCTAATAATCAACCTATGTATTCTTTCGGTATACATTCCCGGCCCATCCCTGAATAATTTTCCGAAAAGTTATATTCGAAATAGGGCACTGTTCTGATAAAGCGTCACATGCCATAAACGTGTGATAGGAAGAGAAATCTCCTTTACCGTAGATACAGGAAAATACTGATCAGGACGTAACACCTGTCTCAAATTACTCTTCGCGTAAAGCCCAAACCGCCGTGAATCAAGTTTTAATGTCGGAAAATCTTGTCCACATGAGCCAGGATACAATAGCGTCGCGAATCTGGAGAATTTTCATTCCCATGACTTTTAGGTGAAAATTGATAACACGTTATTTTACGAGCAAATGCTGGGAAATCAGCTATGGCTGGTGGTTTGGGCGTTCTTCTCGTCGGTAATAAATCGAGTTTAAAATGTTGACGTCCGGTCCGTTATTTTTGCAAACTTATGACCAGTTTTCCCTGGTCTGCGTCATGGTAAAGACGTCACGCTCCAACGTCAGAGTGGGCAACATCGACTGGTCGTAGCTCGGCGAAAAGTTTTCTCAAACTCAACGTCAATAACCGTAGCGTCTATTTTTAATGTAAAACTCGCAGCGGAGTACGTCCTGCAGCGAGCCAAAGGAGCGTGGAAGGGAGTACGAAAGTGATGGAGCGAGTGAGCGAGACTTAATAGCTTTGACATTAACTTCGAAATATTATTAACTTCCAAGGGAGTTGAGGGAGGCAGGAAGGTTGAATGAAGTTTTAGGATCGTTTGAGAAAATCTGGTGCAGTATAATCGTAACGCTCGAAAGTGTAAAGGAGATTTATACCTGCAGAAGAGAAAGAGGTGGAAAGAGAGGATATTAAAACGCCGGAGTAAATAGGTTCCCTCGAAGCCCGGGCCCCTTCAGTGGTACCTAATACTTGGCGCTCTTTCGACATAACACCCCGATCCCGTTTTACCGTTAAACCCACCCCCCCCCCCTCGAACATTTTCTGCAAGCTACATCAGAACGAAACTTCGTAACGCAGCGGGTCTTTATAGTTTGCCGCAATTGATTCGCAAGCGAGCAATAACAAAGTGCTAGGGCTTGAAGGGCATGTGATTGAAGTATACGGGAGAAAAAACTGTACCGAACGCTCCACCGGAGCAGTGGCTGGAAATGTGATTAATCGAAAGAGAAAGTTTACGAACGACGATAAGCGTACCTGAATAAACGCCCAGTTCGTTTCGCTCTTTCACGGATGGCATGAATGCCTTTTTTTAACCTTGCAGTGTACACTTAGGTTTCGTGAAGAACAAAAAGCCCAGCCATCGCAGTTGTGTGGATAGTTCTCGTCCAATTCAAAATATGACCGACATGAAAATCAGTCTTTCATGAAAAAGCCGATGAACCATTGTCCTGCCAATCGACATGGTTCATCCGGCTTTGACTCCGTATAAAAATTATACTACTATTCACAGCGTAACCGAAGATTGGCGATTGAATTACATTATTTTCTTTATCATATCATGACAGATAAGATTCCACTTATCAAATTATCAAAGGACAGTTCCAAGACGTAATGGCAATGTCGGAAGGTAACTTCTTCCTTAAGGTTTATTCCGAGCTTACGGGTTCGAGTTTAGCAGAGGGAGCCAACAGTGTGCAACGAAGTAATCGGATATTCTCGTCTATGGAACGGAATACTTTTCTCATCTCGGTTACGCCGGTACGCTCTACCGTCTTTCGATTATCGCAGCTCCCGGTACATTCGAGCCGCACATGCATCTTGAACTGTGCTCGGCAAAAAAAAAAATTCTTCTTCGACGCTATCCGTAGCGTGTATTACGCGAACGCGCCACGGTTTGCATCGTTGCAAACTGCTCTACAATAATATATCTCGACAAAGTACTTCGTATCTGGCACAATCAGCTTGAGCTTTGCGCCGGTCGGAAGTCCCGCGACAAAAGCACGAGTTTTTGAAAGAGACGTCAGCGGAGATTCCGTGAAGCGTCCACTTTTGCCTCCTTTATTCGACGACGACAACACTATGGCGTTGTTGCCTCTGCGTAGTCGTCGTCTTGACTTTCGTCCTCTTATCCAGCTCTTCCTCGAGACGCCCACTTGTCGTTACAAGGTAGAAATCCAATGCCACGGACGGGGAATTGGTATATAGGTACGTAGAATGAGAATGCGGAGACGTGAAAGGGATTTTCAAACCCCCGGAAAACGAGCTATGCCGGATCTTACTTGATCCGGCATAGCTCCGTCCATGAATCGTCTACGAAAGCTATATTTATTTTTATCTATTTTCAGTACGCTTTTCATGTTTTTTATTTTCATTTTTTTTTCTCGAAGATTTTTTTACCGACGTGGATTCGATGGTACGACACGGGTTGGTAAAAGTTGTTTTGTGGTCTTTCAGCATCGAAGAGGTGGGGTAACATCTCAACTTCAACATTTTCCGTATTTATCAAACCGTAGCCGTGCCTCCTCCTCCTCCATTACCACGCCGCCACGATCTTTGCCTTGCCGCACGGGCGAAGCGTGGGTGTCGTTAGTCACGTGACAGATCCTGGCACGTGACGAACCGAGCGATCATTAATCCTCGATTTCGTGACGGAATAACTTCTTTCCTCGGGAGTTCGTCGCTCATTTGAACGCCATTTCCACGGCATCGAAATCTTCTCTCTTTTGGATGGTTAAGAAGCCAATTTCCGGGAATACCCGTACCGAAGTCGAGGGTCAAAAGTTTCGATGCCACTTCACGAAAATCGTGAATTTCTCGTTGAACGAACAATTCGATAAATTAGAAAGGTTTCGAAGAATCCGAATGATCTCATCACTTCCCGATCGGTCGCGAAAAGCTAAAGCTCTTTAATGTGATGAAAGATCCTGAGGTTATTCGAGGCAGAAGGAAAGCTCAGCCGATTTTCGAAAGCGCGATAGGACAATACTTGTTCTTCGTTTGCTCTCGTGTTGAGGGGCCATACCCGTTCACCTGTGCCTTTCAGGCCATCCCTCAAGAATAAAAATCGACCAGCGTGATGAATTGACCGATGGTTCGAGCGCGGTCAGCTCGGACATTTTTTAAGACCCTTGGCTTTGGAGTTTCAAACGGGCGGACCGTCGACCCGCGATAACTCGGCCGGCTTTGACCGATTCGCTTGATGCATTTTTTTTTTATAGCACCTGCCAAAAATTCCCTGTGGTTTCGGCGTCTTTACGTAATATCGACTCTCCCGGTGAACATGTCACGACGATTTGATCCGCTGGGAATTGGGATGACTCTCGATTTTTCTTGTAAAATTGGGGATTTCTTAATATCCCAGGCTCGCCTCGCCTCACAGCCGAACGAGCTCTCACCCGGATGATCCGGAAATTATTGAGAAAAGTGCGCAGTCGGCAGATTTTCCTTCGTCGATCCTCGGGGAATGATAACGAAAGACATTGCCTCGTTGGATAGAATACGACGGTAAAAGGTAGTACCGAGAAATCGTCGAAGAAACGAGAGAACGGTAAGTATAAGAGATGCGAGAAATGGATAGGAAAATCTTGAGGAAAGAAAGGAACAGTAACGTAAGAAATGCGAGAGAGAGAAGGACAGAAGATGGACCCTAGTGGAGATTAGGAACGTCCTGACGCGCAAAAGTTTGTTCCTCGAGCGGCTGACTTATCTGACGTGGAGCGATGGGAAATTTGAAAAACGTCAGGGGAGCTTCCTGGAGTACAGCTAAAGATGAAGAAGGATAGAGAAGCTGTGATAGAGGGTGGTAAGTGCCACGAGGGCTGGCCCGAATAAGAAAGAGGGTAGTTTGCTTCTCGAGCAAGCTGTGCGACGATTCAACGAAAGATTCTCGCTGTCCTTCGATATCATTCTCAGCACCCGATTTCTTTTAATGCTCGCTGTGGCACTTGATTGATTCAGAACTAATCCCTCGAACGTGCCATATTGTTATTATAATCATTCATATATCGCAACGCTGCTAGGGCCTGCCTGGGAACATAAAGGGGAACTTGTTAACCGGTCGAATCCTCGTCTTCGCTACCCAGATGGGATTCTGCCATATCTGGAAGAACGGCACATCGCTGGTTCCACACTGGCTGCCGTCCGGCCGTCGTAGGCAGCCAGAGCGAAGCCGACGGTCTTCGGGGCACTAATAAGCACCGGGTAATGTTACTACGCTATTCCTTGGCACAGTAAACAAGCATCCAAGCATTTTTCGACCGAAAGTGATGTATTTCCTGTATGATGTTACTTCCGGTCGATAAATGAGATCTTCAAACCGGAAATGACGTTACAGAGAAAATTTGTTATTTTTCTGTGGAATGTATCTCGAATGCAGCCAGTGGCGGAAACCTGTGAATTGAGGAACACAGGAGAGTGTATTTTGACTGAACGAGAGTCAGAGTCATCGTCTTCGAATGATATTCGCTGCCTGTGAATCCAGGGAATAGAGCGCAGACGCCCGCCAATACCCTGTATGTCGTAAATCCGATCCTGGGCGAATTAGCCAAGAAGAAGTTAATCGGGACTACGGTGTCCCTTCGAGAGGTCGAGAACGAGTAGGCTAGCGAGTATAGCGAGTACGAGCAGAAAGCTTGTGGGGGTTAAATGGCGGAGGAGGTGTTACCGGTCTGTCTAGCCTTCCGAAATGACTGTTTCAATTGGTTTGCATCCCAAGGGATTGTCTCGTGGAACAAGCGTCCACGAGCGGCAGTGGGCGAGAGCGTGCGCGAGGGTTTGCTGCCACAACTACGACCGCCACTGCCACCCCCGACGTCTCGGTTCCCTCGGCCACCCTCGCACATGGCTTGCTCTGGCTGCGTGCAAGCTCACCCTTCTCACCTCAGCTCGCCTCCGCATCCAACTCCCGTTCCCGTATGGTAACTATGGGTAGCACACCGGACCGCAATCTGCATTCCGTTACCTAATTGTCGTAACACGCGGGGGATATGTATGTAGATATATGTGTTTACGGGCCAATGCACATAGGGGTCGGATAAGTGGCGACCGGAAGGGCTACCTCTCTGTATAGCTGCCTCGCGATCCCTGGGCCCGATAACTCCGAGAGGGATACTCTCTCACCACTGCCACCACCGCACATCCACCCAATATCGCTATACCACGGGCAACCCCCCCTCCCCCCCCTCTTCCGACTTCAAGTGTACAGCTTGCTCTTCTTCCTTTCTCTCTTATCCTCCATCGTCCAGTTTAGCTTTACACAGTACCTACAATATGAATTACTCGCGCTCGAATTAGCAGAGAAAAATTCGTGGTCCTGGAATGAGGGATGCAAAGTGTGTGTTTCGTAATCGGTAATCGGCCTTAATACGAAAAAATCAATAACCCGGTCATAAATCAAGATAACGCAGTCGTTCGATTCTTATACCGAAGAGCGAAAGTGATGGCAGTTCTGACGAGATCGGCACGCTGTCGAGCGACGGTCTTGTTGCAGGATGAATAACAGTATTTAAGAGAATGTGAAGAATGAAAGGCGTATCAGCGGGGAAACTGACAGTTGATTAGTCGAGTGTCAAACCATGGGCCGTCATGAATCACTTGTGATGGAATTTTCAATTTGTTCTCTGCAGATAATCTTTCCGTCCGACAGCCCGGTTCTGCCAGATATGGATATGCCAGTCTCACAATTCCCATGCATCCCGACATCCGATAAATACATACATAACACATGAATCCGATGCGTGCATCATCGTCACGTTGTTTCGTGAGTCACGGTTGGACGTCCGCTTGCGTCTCTGCCGTGTCCACCACTCCGTATGGTTCATTCCCCCTCTCGCTCGAGCACACTCCGCACCATGACCCGCATGCTTCCTAATCTCCTCTTCGCCCCGTCCCTCGGCATCCCTCAGCATCCCTCCCCTGTCACGCTTCAGACTGCAGCTGCTAGCCGTGCCACACTGAGAGAACTCCTAGAAGCCTAATGCCGTAATGGATGGTGTGGCAAATTGATAGTTGCCCACTGTACAAATAGCGATATAACAGAGCTACGATCCAAGGTAGGGATATGACGTTATACCTCGTCCGGTGTACGCATAGACGCGACAGTCGGCCGGAAACCAAGAGCGCAAGAGCTTGATTTCAGGCTTTGGGAACCCTTGTACGCAAAGCGTACGTATAAAGCACACACAACGACCGACGGACCGGTCACCAGGAAACGCGCCAAGTGTCGACAGTGAACGGAGAGTTAAAGGGATTGAATGGATGGCGAGTATCGTCGAAACCAAAGTGATGATGTACCACAATATGTTCGCCCCGAATGCTAACCCGTCCTGTGCTAGCCCTACGTTGGGTCATGTCGGACCGTCCTTTCAGCAGATTTCCTAAGCCTCCAGCGTTGATTGTTGTTTGAGCACTTTGAACCTCGCCCCTGACAACTCTACCGGGCCCTAATACTCCTGTGCTGTCACCGCTGCAGGCATAGTGCCACACAGCCCATGTAATGAACGGGGGCTGCCACGATCGCCCCGCATTACGTTGCGCCGGATCATGTTGCACCGGGTTTGGGGCAAACTACTGGTTTCTCGTCCATTTCACTCTCCATCGAGTACCGTTCGTGACCGCAGGACTGCAACGTGTTTCCCAGCTTTCATTTTCAACTCGATGAACACTCAACCGCCCGACGGACCGGCCGACTGAAATCATTGAAGTGGGTAGCTCCTTTTTCATCTCCTATTGCGTGGCTATCGCCTATGAGCGACTCGGCGAAAACGTCGATGGACCACATCTTTGCGTACATGCACTATGATCAAACAGTGGTGCCGAAGAGGAAATTGATTTCAGGTCAGAAACAAATATGTATAATTCCCCGAAAATTGGACCATACTCGACGAGCCACCCGTTTTGGAATATTGTCGATTGATAGCTTTGTTTTGCAGATGAAACCCTTTAATAAACTCCCATTCTGAACACGAACGCTCGTCGATACTCTTTCAATGAAAGAACAATGTGCCACATTGTGATACGGGAACTTTGTTCCAGTGGAATAATCGAGTAAATGACCCTTGAAGATTGCATTACAGTGAAATACAGATTGTGCCATTATTGTTCGAGCACAGTCTCGTAATGAAACTAGACAGGAATAAAATAAAAACAATAAGACATAAAAACGATAGACGCGGTACGAGGTGAACGATACAGCAGTCTAAGGTACAGCCGGAGGAATAGTGTCGTGAAGAGTTTGGTGGAAGACGCGGAAACCCATAAAAGCAGCACGAGCGTCAACCTTGGCGATTCTACGAGGAAAGTGTAAGGGTGGGGACAGAGGATGGCCCATTGCTAAAAAGTTTGCAGTGTTATAGCGAGCTTCGATCTCTGGTTCGCGAGTGGCGAAGTGCGCAACGGGTTGGAGAGGTTGAATGGATAAAAAAAAATGTATATATATAACCGAACGACCTCACTAAGGCTCCGGCTCCGTGAGCCCGTACGGCGACCGGGCGATTTTTATTTCGCGAACTTCGAAACGATCCAGGGAACGCGCAATCTTATCGATAGGATCGGCACGAGCGTCGTGATACTTGCGGAAGGAAGGAAGTTAGAAAGGGGATACAAAGTCGGTGAGGAGAGAAAGAGAGAGAAAGGGAGAGAGCTGGGAAACGCGAGGGATGAAAGTAGGACACGACGAGAGGTGCGGGCATAACGGTCGCTGCAGCACACGTGGCGTGGAAAAAAAATCACGCGATTCCGTTGAGAAGCGAGACGTGAGGTTAGGCGCGGCTTGAAACAATTTAAGTTTGATCCGTGATTGCTGTACCAAGTTCAAACAATCCTTTTTTCCCTCCTCTTAATACACGGGTTAAAGTCACGCTAACTTGGAACGAAACTAAACGAGCGGTGTAAGAACTCCTTGCAGGATACCGAACTCTTAAAGCATGACTATAGTTGAACTCTCACTGTAGTGACCTCCGGAATTTCTTTATTTCATGCAATTTGCACGGAAATTGTGACACATTTTCAGTTTTATTCGACGTTAAAGCCACGACTATGTGACAATAAAATAATTCACACGGCATCTTGAAATGTTGACTTCAAAATATAACGTCCATGTGAGAGATGCTGGATGAACTTCTGGAGATTTTTACCGTGAGAATTCCAATAACTTTTTTGCATGGGTGTCATTACATTTGCGAAGGTAGATACTGCGGGATTGCAAAGGCGCCGGATAAAGTGCCCCAACGACGTTTTCTCTATTCGAGAAGGTATTGCACCGGCAATATCGAACAACATCTGATTGACGATGTCTTTCGTACTCTATACAATAAAATACGAAAGTATAAAGAGGTCTCGTTCTTTGAGTTCATGGAAAATGTATGAAAGAAATCATAGTCACTCATTCCGTGTTCCTCATTCGAGGCAAATCTTTATTCTGTCATTCCGTTTCTCTCTTTATTGAGATATTCGCCGATCGGGGACGAAACGAATGAGAGGCGGAATGCGAAGAAGAGGAAACGAGGAGTCAGGGTCAGGGAAACTCCTTAATCGAAGCGGTCGATTGCGGATATTCTCCCGTCCTACCATGGAAAGATAATGAAGTACCTCATTGGAATCTTTTCCAAGCGGGTATGGGATTCGACCGCCGGTGGAACTTGTGGCGAAACGGGGGATGCAGAGGTGGCGGCGAAGAGTGTATGGAGAAGGGTAGTGCATATCTATAACTGCGCGTCGGCACGATGCTCTGAGAATCTACTTGGACCGCGGAGGCGGCGGTGGCGCTACATTGGCTTTTACGGCCAAAGTCCCATCATCGTAAAGCGTTTCTGGTGGTGGGCTCCCCTGGTTCTCCAATTCTATGCGAGAGGGGGCTACGCTAGCATTTACTACTGTTCGCCCCACCGTCCTTCCGCTCGCCGGTCGCACTCCTAGTTTTAGGCGAACTCCCTGGCGCAGCCCATCTTCCTTGGGAGGTCCGTTGCACGGCCGTTTTGCTGAACTCGTCTCCGGCTTTGTCCCACAGAGTCTACCCCCTGTCATTTATTCACCCTTGTCGCCTCTCCACCCCTCCAACCTTCGCCCTACCAAAGTAAATTCCAATACATTCGGATGCGACCAAAATAGGAACGTTGCTGACGCTTGAGAAGCCAACCTTGCGACGACGAGATTTGAATGTCTCGCTACCACGGTTGCACCGCCGCTCGACGCGAATTGGCGAGAATGCCGAGGGAACGACCTAGACGGGGGCGAAGGTACACCCGCGGAGCAAGGACGACGAGCGATGGCGCGAAAACGACCCGGAGCGACGGAAATGTAGTCGGAGAATGCGACAGCAAGTTTGACGATCGCCGAAGCTCTGCGACGAAGAAGACTCTGAGAGAAGCAGGGTTGACGATAGAAATGGTGGTTGCGCGATTGGCGGATCTGCACCATGAACCGGAAGCAGTATTGTCCCAGCAAAGCATAAGATGAGCTTGACACTCTTAAAAATTCCAAATGTATCGGGATAAATGGGGCACTAAAGTTCAATGTATTACCTCATCTTTCCACATTCTCCGTTTTTCTACGTTCGTGACCCGTTCACTTTTGTGTTCCAAAGATTTTCAGACTGCCGGTCGGTGGATCTCTCAATGCCTCGACACCAACCGACAGGGTTGTACAGTCTCTTCGCTGATGTGGTAAACGGGTACAAGTAATCGGGGTTCTTCGCCTTGCGACGGAGACATCGTCGCAGAAAGCCATTGCTAGTTTGACAATCGGCGAAGCGACCTGCATTGAAGAGAATGGAGACGAATAAGATTCACGAAGGAAATCAGGGTTGCCTGATTATCGGATCTACACCATGACCGCCAGCAGAATTGTCCCAGCAAAGGATAAGATGAGATTGTCACCGTTAAAAGAATTTAAACAGATTGGGATAAACGGGGCACTAAAGTGCAACGTATTACCTAATTTTTGCACGTTTTCGTTTTTCCTACGTTCGTGACCCGTTCACTTTTGTGTTTCAAACATTTTCAGCCCCTCCCGGTCGTTCAATTTCTCAAGCCCTCGACACCTATCGCCGCTGTACGGGCTCTTCGCTCGTGCGGTAAACGCGAGCAGCAAAGAATCGAGGTGCTTCGCCACATTGCTATTTCCACCAGTTAGGTAGCAAACGTGGAAAAAGTAGGAGGGCGACCGGGTGAAGTGATGATGCATACCTCTATCCGCAGAGGGGAGGGTGATATAGTTCCGGTGGTAGGGGAACAGACTACCGGAGAATTTATGTCTCCATTCGAGCGTGAGAGAAGGGTGAGCCGAAGGAGGTGGAAGAAAGCAAGAGGTGCTACCACTGCCGCGACCGGGTGGACGATGAAGCGCGAGAGTATATTACGTAAGTGTAACAGACACCCTTGTCACGGCTCACGAGAGCGAGCTTGCAAGCACCATCCCCACCCCAAGAATATAACGGTGACCCGGCGCTGAGGGCGTAACGGGGAAACCCTTATTCTCGTGTGTACTTGGCACATTGGCGCACGCATTCTGTGAACGCTCGCAACCGAGAGATACGACACGAATGAAACCGAAGATGCCGTTAAAAGCCTGGCGACGTTACCCGCATAGCGCCTAGGTAGGCATACACAGGGATACGCCTATTATACGAGGAGTGTGTACAGTACGATATAGCATATTACTACCGATAACTGTAGTTTGCATACAGTCAATCTTTCGATACGTTTAAATTTTCTAATTGTGCGATGCATCTTTCTTTCGTTACCGATTGTTTTTTGCCTATAACCTTTTTGCGATTCGCACGAGTGTTTGTATTGATTTTCAAGTCTTCTGAAGTTGGATTTTTTTTTCTTCAACACTATAGTCGTTGCCTCGGTATAGACGTTTTAGTCTCCAGTTGCAAGCAGTAGTTGAAACGCGTACAATTAACTTTAACAAAGTTATACTGTATCATATATTTATACGTTATAAAGAGTAGACGTACATACACGGTCTTATATATGTAGACTGTGTTACTACCCTCGTTCACATACGCAATGTATGAGTTTACCACCCTACCACTGGGACCACATTCCGGGATCGCAAGGACGCCGTAGGATATCTTGCGACCAAGTTAATTCACACACCCCCGCGGCACTTCTTTTTCGTAACTTTCTCTACCCCGCACCTCCCCCCCGCCCTCCGTCTCGTCTCGCATTCTTCTTTTTCCACCACTTGCGCCATAGTTTACGCGACCGACCGGCGAGAGTCCTATAAACGTTTGCTCGACGCGCCCCAGGGCAGCGAGATAAAAAAAAAAATAAAAAATATCGCACGTGGAACACGCTACGCGGCGACAGAAACGCCAGACAATGAAAAAAATAAAAAAATAAATAAGACAAAACAAAAAACATGAATAAATGTTACAAAAGTGAGAGCGACAAAGAAAACGAATGCACGGCTCGTTTCGCGCCTCTCTACGTTTGTTCGAACCAATTTTCGTCTCGCTAATGAATAGTCACGGAACTAAAAGAAAATTCCATTGTCCCATACGTTTGTGTAAATAAATTTTCGACGGGCAGGGATCATCGAGCTAACACGTCCGGAGTGTTAATCCTTCTGGTATTCCCACGTTGATTCCGGTTGCAAGAACGTTTCATTAGCTTCCTTCGGTTCCCACGACGTTATCCAAATTTCCCCAGTGACAAGAGTGACGACGGTGCCATTGGTCCGAGGATGTGAGCATCACCAGAGGTTTATACACACACATACACACCCCTGGCCGCGACACGATTCCAGCTACCCGCTCTGTCCCTAATATCGGGGGGGTTCGACTGTATTGGAGTCCGTGCGGGTGGGAACGGCGTGCCCGGAGAGCCTCCATTGCATCGTCGTTATTTCCTCCGATTTTCCGGTCTAGCATGGAGCCTCCGATAAGCCTCGAAGTAATCAAGTTCTGCTGGCAACTGCCTACGACATCGTATACCGAGGACCGATTGTAATCCTTGCTCCGCCACGAGCACCGCCACTACCAGCAGCAGCGCAGCACATCGGCCCTCTTCCCGGCATCCTCTTCAGCCCGTAGCGCAGCGGCGAGAGCGCGCACAAACCCTCGCACCGCACCCTTCTCCGCCCCTCCCCCCCCCCCGCGGGCTCTCGAGCGTCGGCCATATTGAAACGGAAACACAGAGAGGCCGCTGACAGCAGAGATTAGAGAATTACTGCGAGCCAATAACCGTTAAAGAGAACGACCGACAGTGTGCGCAGTGATGATGCTATGCCACCATCGTTGCCACAGCCACCCCCAGTCTCGATGTTACCGGGTTCCCCTCGACACCCTCCAAACGGCAGGGTTCCGACACCGCAAGCTGGCTTTAAACTGCCCTCTGATATTAAACACCGTATTGCTTGGACCGCACCGACGTAAGCGCGAATCCGTAACGTCCCGGAGCTCACGAGCACCACGGGGATGTGTATACATTGACCTTAGCCCCCAGCACGCACTCCTCTCACGCACACAGATATTCACCCGGACTCTTACATATGTACTAATGTGGGACGGTATTAGTGCCGGCCGAAATACCATTCGGTGCATGGTCTGCTGAGCTGATCACACCCTTTGAGCCGATTGCAACCCCCCAGACGCTCGCCAGACACTGGCTCGGCCGACTGCATGATTAGACCGCCAAAGTGCATGCTTAAAGGGACGATCAGGTCAGACTCGCAATCTTCCGCACCGCTCGGCAAAACTAAATCCCTACTTTTCAACATGTTTTCATACCGAAAAAATACGTTTTTCAACGATTCCTCTATTATTCAGCTGGAAAAGTCACTATTTAATTCTTTTTTTTTATCGTATGATTAATTTTGACTAATTAATTTCTGTCGATTAAATGAAAATACAGCCAGTAAATATGATTCAACAACGTCGCGACCTATGAGTTTTAATGTTTCCATTGTTCATTCGATTATTGAACGAGTTTTAGGTTTCGTCGTGAAACTTTTTTTCTCCGGATAACATTCCCATCTTATATTAATTATATATCAATTTTATTACGTCGATAATGATAATAATTGCAATTTAAGTTATTTTCCAATGCCCATTCGATTATCGTAGTACTTGAAACTTTTTTCTCTCCACAATATTCTCATCGTAAAATAATGATATATCGATTTAATATTAATGTAATTATATCGATAATGATAACAATTACAATTTAATTTATGTAATAAAAAATTTCAATTCGCAGAATAGGTAATTTTAATATTTTGTTAATACTTCAATGTATTTTATTAGTCAAAAAGTAAATGTCCGGTGAGTATGGTGGTCGATGAAACGTAATGATCACCACCTATTGCATACGCGTATTAATGTCTAGATTTTCTACTTTTCC
This sequence comes from Amblyjoppa proteus, assembly GCA_963922035.1. Classification (NCBI taxonomy): domain Eukaryota; kingdom Metazoa; phylum Arthropoda; class Insecta; order Hymenoptera; family Ichneumonidae; genus Amblyjoppa; species Amblyjoppa proteus. Next base: position 15,944,843 of record OY998233.1, read on the forward strand.
GATTTCTCCTTTATGCATTCTTCTCGTTCGTTGCTGCGACGCCATAGAAGAGCTTGGCAAAGGGTGCGCACAGGAAACCCTGCAACAGTCCGATATTAAACAGCGTATTGCACCGGCTACAAACGCGCGGCCTTGTTAGCGAGCTGATATTCCAAGCATCGCGAGCAAGTAGTGAACTCGTGAGCTCTCGGTGTAGCTTTACCTGTGTGGAACGTGAACATCATGTGAATACTATACAATAGAGCCTCTAAATACTCGCTAAACTCTCCCTTACCACGCTCCATTGTAATTCAACCCCCACCGCCCCCCCCCCCCCTCGCAAACATACTATATAATGTGTACATAGGAGTCAGCGCACGAATATGTTTATATAGTATAAGTATACGTAACGCGGAGCCTAAATATTTGGCAAACGTTCTAGCTCGGTTCACTCACGGCGTGTTTCTCTCGATTTCCGGATCGAAAGTTCGGAGTCCCGCCAGTGTAAATAAATCACGGCGTAAAATAAAAAAGATTGTACGAATTAAATACGAATTTTATCAAATTCACTATTCTCTGTCAATATCGTGTGAACTAATTTCGACACTTAATCTCGTCACACTTTTGATAGCGGCAAACCTATTTAAAAAAAAACGAAATCACGATATGAGACGTATTTTTGTTCTTCGCTGCACGTCTGGCGCAATATTTGAAGCGGAAGCTCTGGTAATAAATTTTTGTAAATATTAGTTTTAGCATTGCCATAAATAGCTCTTAAAAGACCACGAGAACTTAAGAACGGCCATTGCCGCAGACGCTGTTAAAATGGTGTTGTAAATTACTTTTATTTATCTTAACAAAAAAAAAACCCTGACGATGCTCAGTGTTACGATCTCTCGGGACATGATTCACTGTAAGCCCAATAACTTTAATGACTCATTCGCCGCAGTAAAGACAATTGCACCGAGTTTCCTTCCTTGATCTTACCGGCCGCTCCGGAAATACTGACATTGCAGGCTATTTTACCAGATCTGGATCTTCGTCCCAGCTAGTGGTGCGCAGCGCGAAAGCCACCTCTTATCGACTGCTCTCCCCTTCTTGCCTAATTAAAGGGGGTGAGGGTCAAAAACCCAAAGCTAGTTAAACTTCGTCTCCACCGCCCTCTTCTCCCTATTTGTTTTTTGTTTAGTCGTTAGCAAAATTCGTGCTCGCAGTCCCGGCGTAGACTTTTTCCGCTCGATCAACCGGGATTAACCCCAGCAGTGATCCGCCCGAACGATATAGCAGTTTTCAGGCTGCACTCAGCTTATACAGGCACTTCACTCCGAGCTTCGTCCTAAGGGCAACGACAAGGGCCTCTACGTGTCTCGTCGCCGTTTTAAGAGTAGATCTGAGATATTGGCTTCCTACAAGCAAGGATTCTCCTTAGGGTTAACTCTCGCCGTCAAAGCCCGCTCCACACCCGTACGCGCACACGCGCGCTGGAAAAACGGGTTATTTCACGAAGATAACGATACAACCGAAGGAAAGACAGAGAAGCGAGGAAAGCTGGCAGAAGAAGGAAAAAAAAAGAACCACCGAAGAATGAGTACGGAGGGGCGAAATTCCCAGAAGCGAGCGAGGTTTCCAGTAAGTGGGTGGAGAGAGGGGGAGGTCGGCGACACGGGTGAGGGGCGAGAAAACGGCCAGGGTTGGTAAGTGCTTCACTGTTACTCCACGTGAGAATTTTATCCTTCTCCCGAGCTTGCAATCGATTGGCCGCCATACAATTCTTTAACGAGCTTAACTTCCCTCCAAGCTTCATCCCTCGTTTTCTCTACAACCCCCGTTCCCACCCCGTTCTTTCACCCTCGGTTTCCTCAACCCGAGAACGGACTTCGTCGGTGGCCTCTTCTCCCCAACCCCTCACCGTACTCGATCGAGCTTCGAGCGATCTATCTATATGTACTCAGTCCGGTCTATATCCGGCCTTTACCAAACCCGCGTCTTTCGAACAAGCCCATGGGACGCGAAACTTTCCAATAATGCGAAAGTAGTTAGCGATTTTCATGCGACCGCACGGATATACAGCTATACCCGATATTCCTGGCGGATACTTTATAATATTGCAGAGCACAGAGTGCAGAACGCTGTGAATGTTGTATAGAGGCGGCGAAAAAGAATATCCACTATGGCGACAGCTAAAAATTGCGGGGGCGTAGCCCGCCTCATTTAACGAGTAAAGTTATGTGGGTTATGCTCGGCTCTCATTTGGAAGTCGATGTGACGATTCGCAAACAAAAAATAATTGAATAATTCATTGTCATTATTTTGAGACGGGTTTTCCGTCGACAATATTCGTGTCAAACTTCTGTGACAATTGAATGAGAGAAGGCGTGAAACTATGGAACGAATGCACGATATAAAAAATTCTCGAAGTAGGATTCGTGTCACTGTCCAAAAGAGGCATTAATAAAATTGACCCGCCGGCACTCCGCAATATATTATGCACAGGGCCGACGTTGCGCAATACGAAAAGTTCAAAGCATATTCAATTTAATTTATATTCAATTTCAACGCAGTAACCGCCTCGTAAGTAGCCGCGGTCACCAGCCTGGTCATAATATAATTGAATTTGTTATAGTCAGGAAGATTAAAAATTGCATCCGATTACAGTCCCGCAAGTGGATTATTCCCTTAAAGTACAATGTTGCTCAGGGGCAACTTTTCAAAGTTACAAAATTAAAATTACCTTGCGAGATATGGCAGAAAAAAAATTTAACATACGAAATATGGAAATACGAGACACTTAATTATCACTCATCGTGCTTTTTAAAAAGGTTGGAGTGCTTCACACTAATTAAATAAGTGCTACATTTTTAAAGTTGGTTATATAAACTTTCACGCATCTATTGATTATAGTGGATAGTTATTTGTGATATAGTAGATGTTCTTAACCTAGAAAAACGTTCATTGCAATGGATTTACAAAAATATTAATTGATTTGTGCTGATTTTCGACGACCCTAGCAAGTTAACGGATAGCTGCTTTTAGAGAAAAAAACTAAAAAACGGACCGAAAAACGGACCCGTCCGTTGGGGAACGAAACGGACCGCAAAAACGGTAAAACGGACCACGCGTTTTTGGATTGGTACTTTTTCGGTTGTGGAAACCGAGGAAGGACCGAACGTTGTTTATACAAATTTTCAGCTAAGTGTTTTAATTTTTGTTTGTTTTGCTTTTAATTCTGTTTTTAATGAACGGGCAGCATAAAAATACGATCTTGGTCTTTTTCGGTTGGGGGAACCGAAAACGGACCAAACAAAATTTTTCGAAAACAATGCTCGGTCCGTTTTCGGTTTCCGCAACCGAAAAAAGACCAAATGCCAACGAAAAATATACAGTCCGTTTTGTCGTTTTTTACGGTCCGTTTCGTTCCCCAAGGGACGTGTCAGTTTTTCGATCCATTTGCGGTCTGTCAACTTGCCAGGGGAGGTACATATTCGTTCCGCATTTTCAAAGAATTGTTCGTAATTTTTGATCGATTTTGACGTATCACGGCTCATTCTCTTCTTTGAAAGACGCTCTACGATATCACCATCTAGTTATTCGGTAGTATTTTCCATTAAAAAATAACAGCCTTTTGTTTATCCATCGACGATATTCTTTCATAAGCAAACATCTGTCAGCTGAAAAAACTGAACGAATATTTACATTTTTGAAAATTTGCACAAACCAGTTAATATTTTTGTAAAACCATTGCAATTAATGTTTTTCTAGGTTAAGGACATTTGCTATAATACAAATAACTATCCGTCATAATCAATAGATGCTTAGAAGTGAGTATAAATGTTAACACACTTAAAAGTTTTTAATCCATTTTTCTCCGAAACGATTCTATAACATTAAAAACTGATTCAGCGAAAAATGGTTTCAAAATATTGTGGGATTACGTTGATCCCCACCTTAAGGTAGTCCTTGCGAATAGTGTTCACTTCAACATCGAGCTTCGCATAAGTTTTAGAGAAATGAAAGGAAATTGCAAACACTTCTGGACGATATAAAAATCTGAAAAAAATCAGACGTATTAAATATGCCGAAAGGATTAATTTTGCATGACAATAATTCCAAAATGTTATTAACAAATTGATGAAAAATAAAATTGTTCAATAAATATCCCGGGAACCTAACTTTTTTTTAAGTGAAAATTATTCGTTCATTTTTTTTTAATACGTATGAATTTTTTCAGATTTTAAAATTCACTTCGATGTTTTTGTTTTATTTATATGGGAAAAGCGTGTAGAAAGTCAAAAAATTCAAAGTGAATTTAAAAATCTAAAAAAATTCATACGTATTCAGAAAAATGAACGAATAATGTTCATTAAAAGCAAAGTTACGTTTGCGAGTGATTTTTTGATAAATTTTATTTTTCATTAATTTGTTAATAACATTTTGGAATTATTTTTAAGCAAAATTAATCCTTTCGGCATCGTTAATACGCTTGATTTCTTTCAGATTTTTATACCATCGAGAAGTGTCTACAATTCCCTCTCATTTCTCTGAAACTTATGTGAACACTATTCGCAATGACTACCTTAAAAGATACGATGCGTTAACAAGGCAACTTCAACGACTTCGTAGTGAAAACTGTGCCGCTTCGCAGGACCAGCGCACTGCTGACAGAGTGTTCAGTTTACGATCACATTGTGACTCGACTTATGTAGCAAGTCAACCAGGGTCGTGAATCCTGGTACTGAACGCGTATGATTCGACACAGTAATACCGTGATGCCGAACTGTCGCACCTCAAATTAATGTGGTGAAGGTGGTTAGTGGAAAACAATTGGAGATAAACTAAAAACAATTTAATTTATTCACAAGTTTCGCGTATAAATGACGACGGTTAACAGTAAGTGTTTCTCATGGAGATATTTTGAGCAATTATTCGCGAGAGGTAAGAGGTTCGAGCTGGTCGGACTCTTGATGTTTCCTCCGCGAGATTTTCACGATTACTGACGAGAAAAGATTTTCAAGTTACATTTGTGGTTGGTGACGAGAGTATTTCCTTTGGAGAAAACGGGGGATGCGATCACATTCTTTTGCACAGACAACTAATTTCATTGGTACAAGTAAAAATAAGAAGTGGGCGGATTTTAGTTGTCACCAATCACAAATGAGAAGTGCGAGATCGAAAATACTGGCCAAGCCTGTCGAACATTTGGCTTGACCAGCGGGCAATTCCAGTGACGCACTCTTTATCGTGCAAAAAAGTTTCCGCGCTCCGCTCGAGCGCCGAGCGGACGGCTGGTAAATCTTTTTATTAGGGGCACATTATGTGCGAGATGCGGGTGCTTAAAGGTAGTCACGTATATAGTTTAAGACGCTACTATCGTCTAAGGGTATAGAAGCTTAAAAATAGCAATTTGCATCGTCGTCGAGCAAACCCGTACATGGACTTATCGACGCTTTTTTATGGGCTTCAGATAAGAGTGAGGTACTCTTGCCTGCCATGCCTTGAGAGACTGAGTATATATTTTATTGTACACGAATTGCAAGTTAACTGAATTCTATACTTTAAAACCAAAAATTAATTAAATTTTTGTTCGTTCCGTATGCAACGGAAGACGGAGGTAGCTTCAAAATCGAATCACGCCAATGGATATTAGGTGCAATGAAGTCGCATGTCCTCATTCCATTGCGACCTCAAACTTGGACGGGAGCAACGATGAATAAAAGAAAAAGTGTTTGACAATTAAGGAAAAAAAAATATCGTTGCCCCGCGCATGGACAATTAATTAATAACAAATATTTTTACTTCATCATCGAGTCTCCGTGCGCGTGCAGATTACAGTCACCGTCGCTGTCGCTGCTGTTGCCTCTGGAGGATTTACCGAAAAATCGTTAATTTACAATAATACTGCATCTCATGGTATCGACACTCCGTACACACGTACAAGTACATTCGATATTCAATCTCGATGTGAGAGCCCACCTCCGAGCGCTGGATGCAGTGCCGATACTGCGGAAATCTTCGGAAATAGATCGTGCGTCAACGGCTTATTGACCCCATTAATAATTCTTAACGTCGCTGGGAAGTTTATCGTACAAATTCACCGCTACGGTTGAGACTTCGCAACGTAATCGAAACGATTCTCATAACGCTCGATAAAGTTTAACGGACTATTCAGTCGCGGAACGATGTACGAGAATCAAAAAAAAAAACATCATCGATAAAAAAAAATGATACCGAAGAAATAACAAGGGTTCGAGTTCGACTGTGAGGAAGTTGCGGAAAGCGATAATGAGATCGAACTGGATAATGTTGCCGATGGTGTGCTCTCCTGTGGGGTGTACATAATATGCACCGTGCAGATAAAGTACGAAGGTTCGAGGACGAGATAGGAGAGTTCAGGGAACTCGCCACCGGAAAGTACGACGGACTCGACCGAGACGAACTATTTCCCTTTCGAGGTGGTTGCATGACCGGGAGGCGAGAGAACTCCGGGGGTTGAATGGCGTGTATTGCAAATCGCACGATACCGTTATACATGATAAATACATATGTACTTAACGGTATACCCGAACTGGTGATTCTCGTCGTGTACATAAATATACTCGCCGACTCTGCATAGAGTGGTGTACGTAGTGGAAGAGTACATGTCGACGACACGTAGACGACGATCGAGAGTAAAGCGGAGGAGTGGGCTTGCAAGTGGAGTGCCGGGAAGAGGAAAGTGGACAGAAGTGAAGTACCTCCATCGTGCGGTCAGGGCGGATTGAACGGGACAGAAATTGAACGCGTCGGAGGAGTCGCGCCGGCGGAGATCGGGAAAAGATAAAACACATGTGCTTTATTTGAAAATGGTATAAGAGTCGAGGATGTCGGCGAGTCGGGGGGGGGGGGGGGGGAGGGGAATCAGGCTTCAGGCAAAGTGCAGAACAGTCGATACTTTGTGAACAAATAAAAATCACGCACGACTGCGCGACATGGAAAATTTTATTTTCGTCGGTAGGACGGATCAGCATAGAATCATGACATTGTCTGACTGCACATTAAGAGAAATAGCACTCTTAAAAAATTGTAAATTTAATGTACCGAACTGCAAGTTTTTATGCATAAACTGATGAATTAAATTTAATGTACAGTTATGACGAAAAATTAAAAGTAAGGTATTTTTAAAGTTGTTAGTATACTTAACATTAATTTTTCATTGCAATTATAGATGAAACGTAATATACCGGTTTGTGCATCAAAACTTCCAGTACCAGTACGTTCAGCTTCATATGACTTATTTTTTACAGTTTACTTTATAAGCGGCGTCAACTTGCATTTTTTCATATTCCTCACATTTATCCTCGGAGTACCTGAAGTGCATACAAGCCAAAAATCCTCGCGCCTGCGCGGTCCTCATGGTGTCATCTTCTGCGCACTAAATCAACCGCCGCGAGCGTTTAAGCTCCTCTTAATGCGGACCTTAGATGCGAAGCTCTACTAAATGATTCGATCCGATAGGACGTCTTTGGCTGATGGAAACCCAATGTCGCATTAGGAATCATGTGGCCGTTGTTCCTCGATATATACATGTACCAATAGTATATAGCTTATACATACTATTGTATGCTTATATATACACGCATATATACATACCGTATGCTAATATTCCCGGAGGTGAAACCGTATTATCGTAGCGATGGTAAGGGGATCATCGTGAGAGCATTGCTGGTTTGGTGGTAAATGGCTATGGGGTCACCGGGGAATATCTCGTAGTTACGGACAGTCGTGGTGCGAGCGAGGGAGTGAGATCAACCGCGGAGGAGACATGCAGACGGTACCGGGCTCTCTGATCGGTTAATAATGTTACCAGAGACGAGAGACCGTCAGAGAAACGCCGCGAGTTTCGATCCGGTGTCTCGATCCAGAGCCGTTTGGGGCTAAAATCGATCTACCATTCGCAGCACCGAAGCCATGCCGAACTGTTTTAATTACTGATAAAGATTCCACCGATTTAATGGCGTTGGTATCAAAACAAAAAACAATGATCGCATCCAGAGTCAAATCCAATCCCAATACGATGTTCCATCCGGTCATTAAACAATTTTACGAATACCGTTTCACGGTACGCAAAATTTCTCGTTGTCAAACACAGATAACGTGTATACACGGCCGTGTTTGCCATGACAAGCGTATTATTTCGTGCCACGGTATAATCACTGATCGAGTATTCCGCATAAACCACAAATATCATTAGTACTAACGACCGAAACGTCGCTCGTGTATAGTACTGGCTGAAAATAGTAATGGCAATGGTTTTGCTTTTGGCTGCCGGCGGTATCGGTGCGTTTTTTTTTTTTTCCATTACCCTGCTCACTCAAACGCGGTCGTTAAGTAATCAGAACGAGTAAACAATTAATCACGCTAATTTCGTTATGGCGAATGAATGAAAAAGAGAAGGCAGGTATAGAGAGGGGTGCATCGAGGTGCGCGCGTTCACACGCTGCAGAATGCCAAATAGATGTCGAAACCAGTAACACTATATGCCTTCTGTAGGTATTGGCGCTCGGTGTAGCTCTCCACAGAGGAAGTCATGAGAGAGACATTTACAGAGCGATTCACAATAATCCTTACTCTCGTTCACCGATTCGCCTCACGAACTTTAGTAACGAGCTAGCAAGCGATCTGAAGTCTTTTTAGACAGTCATTGTGTGTTCGAACGGGTCAGTCAGACATAAATGGTAAAATGCTCTTTTACATCCTAGGGAATGTAAAATATGATTCCAAACTATATCGGGTAGTTCGTTTTTCTTAGTACACAGTAAAAAATAATTTCGTAAAATCGGAATGCAAGATTTCGTAAAAATAAGTTTGTTAAATAAGTGACAAACCCGTTTGTCACTTATTTGAATATACGAACCTGTCCTTTTATCCCCTGTATCATTGACGATTTTAGTTTGTACTTTTGTTTGTAAAGCTAGAAAATTAACAAATAAAAAATTGTGGACGTCTGTGGACAATTTTTTGTAAAAAGTACACATTTTTTTTACTGTGTACAATACTTTTTGTGCGTGCACACTTCATCCACGGGGAAAAAATGGTTGGATTAACCAAAAGTCGTGGTCACATACATTCAAAGCTATTATTTGTTAGGTACAAATAGAGCATTGTTTTGATGAACGATTCTTTTGATGTTAAATTACTTGCTTCAATCGATTTTATTTTTTACCAAAATTTTATTTTTACACCAACCAAATAACAGCATTGAAAGCATGACACCGCCGCCTTGGTCGATCCAACAATTTCTTTTCCTCACTGTATGCGATGAGAAATAAAAAATATATCCCATTTAATCTGTAAATCCAATTATTTTGAACTGCGCATTGATTAGCAGGTGTATAAATGTTTTGTGAACAAACCTGTACACGCGCCGACTTCAGTCGGATGCACTGCAGCGCACCGGACGGTACTAAAATCGTCGAATGTTGAATTTCAGAATGGCTACAGTGGAGGTAACGCAGCTCTGTACAGGGATGCACGGCTGTTTAGATATTATTTAGCAGTAAATCGCGCGAGTCTGGGGTCCAGGCATGAGCGGGGGTTTGGTTCGGTTGATGGTCGGAGGGTGTAACGCTGACGCAGCGACACGCTAAAGGCGGAACCACGTCGGTACAGCGAGCTCGACTCACTCTACTTTCGTTTCATCTCTGTCCGTCGCTATGCTACCAGAATCAGATGCTGAGCCTGGCTGGGGAGCGTTTCTCCACAGGCAACAGTGGTACTGCGCTGCTTCTGCCCTGCCATGCCATCCCGTTGCCGTTTCCGGTGCCCACGGATCGCGGCCAGGCAGCATTCTGAAACCACCCCTATGCAACCTCCGATGCTCTATCGAAGCCCCGCTACTCGTGTCGGTTACTGTGTCCCATACAGTATGCGGCAATTCCCTGCATCAGACGGAGAACATCTCTACAGTCCTCCAACGGGCCCCGAACCGAACGGTACCAGACCAGGCCAGAGCAGCGGCATCAGTAGAAACGGCACTGCCGGTAGGTGAAGTACGGCTATTTCGCTGAAACGGCGCCTCGATGGATTTCAACCGATCCACCGACGGGATTTCATCAGATGCGCTCTCTGGGATTCCCCTCCGCGTTCCTCGCGTCCCGTTTCTCTATATCAATCTGCAACTCAACTCATCCGTTTCTCGGATTACCATCGCTCGACTGTCCTGCTTTGTTTCTACCTCGACTTTGGAACCAAACGACCAATTCAACTTGGACCTTCGATGTTTTTTCTCCGGCCACCGTCGCTTCTTTTTAACGATGACCAACTCTATGCGATTTCATTTCCGTTGTCAGCGCCATCTTTTTGGCATAGGAATTTTTCGTTGGGCCAATTCAAGTTTAGTCATAATATCAAGAAAAATAAAGATTCGAGTTGTCGTTTTTTGTACTGCTCGCGATTCGAGTGTCGACGGGTCTGTCCGGTCGAAAGTAAACGTGCAGCAAAACGAAGGATTCAAGAATACACATCTTGCATGGACTCACTTCGTCGTTTCGACGAAGAAGTCACGCGGTGAAGTTAAACAAAACGAAATTTGTGTACAACCGTGCATTCTCAAGCCCTCCCATACGTACTCGTCTCATTAGTCCGACTGGCTTTTCTTGTAGAGTCGACGCAGCGTACCAGAGCGACGAGGGCAATACAACAATTCCCCGGATGCACCCTTGCGGCCGCCGCCCAACTACCTTTCTCATCCTCGCCTCACCCCTCGTTCACTCCGTACTATAGTTAGTACACGCTGAGCCTGTCACCCCGTGAATGTCCCGAGCTTCTAATTACGGGACAAAACACTTACCGTGGATCAAGGCGGGGCAGCTGGGGAACGATAGAACTGTATATATCTATATACACGGAACGTGAACAGGACGACGCTGAGAGAGGTATAAAGCTCGGGGCAACGACAACAAGGGGCCGCCCGATCCGAGAGTGGGATGAAATATACAACGGAGATGCCAATATATAGAGCTCTCCTCTGGCCATCAGTTTCGTCGTGCGATTCACGATAATTGGAACTACCTACGGGAAAATTGAACGATACGCTATGCTCGAGCGTTCGGCGGACGAATTAAATAACGATTTCGTTATATAGACGGATCAGTCGGCGAGTTTTTGTGCCTCCGTTATCAGCGGTGAGAGCTCTTGCTTTTTTTTTTTTTACGATTCCATTTGCACTTTTTCGGCTGTCTTATCTCTGCTCGCAGCGGCAAGTCCTGCGAATTGAACTGCAGTTTTTGCATTGGTAATTCAAAACGCGCCACTCGTTGGGCTTATTATCGAAGAGCTTTCGAGATCGACGGATAGAACAAGAACAAAAAAAAACGTATTCGAGAGCTATTTCGATTGCCGCGGTTGAAATTTTTTTGGACACCCTGTGAGCGAGCGTCGTCGCGACGAGGAGGGATGAGGGCGCAGAGCTCTTGGAAACGGTTTCACGTATCGCCTCGCTCGGTGATGTCACCGTGAAACGAAGCCGGGAGGGAGGAAAGGACGATCGACCAATTGGGTTACAATGGTGATTATTCATCGGATATCCTTATATAACGGGGTGGGGAAGCGTGCGGGCGTTAGTATCTTTCAGGAATAGCGAGCCTCGAAGGATATTTCTCCCCATAGTCGAACGTCGCGAAGGAGAGAAGACTGAGGAGGAGGAGGACGGGGTGTCGGATGGCTCGTTCGTAACATTAGATAAATACATATAGCACCCTTCTGGCGTCGTGCAGCGCTAGCATAAAATATCGATTCGAGGGGTTTTGCCATAGTAATACGTCCTCTTCGTTTTCCTCCTCCTCGGGCCGCTTGGACAATAACGATTTCACTCTCTCTCTCTCTCTTACTCTCTCGCGCGCGCCGGAGAGGTCGAAAAGGAGACGATCGAGAAAGAGAAGAGTAAAAAGGGGATGGCTTCGTGCCATCCCTCATCTCTTTCAAGAATATCTCTTTTATCCCCCACACATTTTGAGCAAGAAACTCGTAACATTCTTCCCGCTCAATGTCATGCCACAGCGTCGACGAATATTATACAATATCGACGTCCTTCTACCGTTTCAGAAATTGCGCGAGGATCATGTGAATTGTGTGGGGCTGAATGAACTCATATATACATATATTTTTATAGACTTCTTTTGAAGACTATGCTCGGGTAAAAACACTAACATGAAAGTTGAGAAAAACTAATTAACGCTCGTTGTATCATTACACTGTTAAATAAGTTTTAAACTTAATATACCGGACTGGAAGTTTTTATGCAAAAACAGGTACACTAAATTTAATGTTCAATTGCGATGAAATATCTATGGAATTTTTACAGTGAAATTAAGTAAATTACGGCTGAAGGACTTCGGTCGATGGCGCGTTGACAATGTGCGGATGCCATTATAATTGTACAAATGTTTAAAAACTGTAACGAACTCCAATGCACCGTATGTATTGTTAATAAATACACACTTGCTACTACTACTACCACCAAAGTAAATTATTCAACGTACAGTTTATCTTAAGTTTTTAATATGCTGTAGGTTAACTTTTTATCACAATGGTACATTAAATTTAATGTACCAGTTTATGTATAAAAACTCCCAGTACCGGTCCGTTAAATTTCATACGATTTTTTTTTTTTTACGGTATACGCTGCTTAGTTTTTATAAGAGACAACAGCAGCGCAAAGTGCTCTGTGACTAATTTACTTTTTTTTTCATCCTTTCTTAGATTAATTAATTTTTTTTTAGATATGCACACATCATCCGCATTTATCTTATCCAAAGGTATATCGTACATGATTCATGATCGAAATTATAGTGCAATTGTGGGAACGTTAACCGGAGCACAAATAGATCAAGCGGTTAGGGGGATCGACGGGATCCGAGGGGATAGGGGGGTAGTACAGGAACGAGAGCACAGTGCTACATCACTTTGTAATCGAAAACGAGATTTTAATCGGTGCGCCAGCCCCGTGCAGGTGTTATCCCCGTTATTCATCCATTTTGTACGTATATTTCCCGGGGAATTGTACGAATTACGATGCAATGCTAATTTTCTGTCTCTGTGCTAACCCATTTTTAATGCCGAACCGAGCGAGCGCGTCCCTCGTGTCGCTGGCTCGATTGTAACGCGTACGTGCCGCAGTACGTTTGAGCTCTCTTCCTGCTCGCTGGACGATAACATTTGAATGTGTTCAATTAAGCTATCCGCGGTTCCGATGTATCGATTCGATTGTTGAAAAAAAACAAAAAATAAAAATAATAATAAAAAATGAATGAAAAAAACGGCCGCGGCTATGTCGACGATAAAACCGGATATACGGCCGCCGAACGAACAACCGTCCATTGTAATATTATCGGCCTTTTCTTTTGACTCCCTGATTCTCTGACCCTCTCCCCGGATTATCTACATCTGTTGTTTGCTCGACCAATTTTTGTGGAAACCACGGGCTTGCGCATGATTCTTATCGGCCCGCTCAGAATATAAAGTGGACGATGCGGAAGATTAAGGCAGAAGTAGAAACAAGAATTTCAAATGGGAAATGAGGAAAGAAATATTTGAGAAAAGACAAGAAAAAAAAAATTTTTGATGATATAAAAGTTTTTCTAGACGCGGCAATTTAATATCAGTCACGGTTTCAAAATATTTAACAGTATTATTATTTTTTACTCATTATAATTGAAAATTTAATATCGGACCATCGTTGAAACAATTTTTGAAGATTCTTTTAATTCAATGAAATCACTGGCATTTTTTTCTCCTCTCGGCACTTGAAAGCATGAGACCGACCTGCATACAACAACTACCGTTATGTATGGTAATGTATCGCAATGCATCACGAAAGTAGGTTAAAACTGGTATCGTTGACAAGAAAAAAAATTCGCGATGAAAAACTTTTCAGGCCAATTCCCGGCTCTTCGCTATCTTCCCGGGATCATGAAAATCCAGTCATCCGTATATAACCCCGAAGAATTTTTGTACGAGGGGCTGCGGCGGGTCGAAGCCGGAGGGTGAGTCTCCATAGCGTTGAGGCGGGAGATAAACGCTTAGGAATATTCCTTGGATGATCAGCACGCTCGCTACGTTATCTCGCCACATTCTCGTAATTCCCGACTGCGTTAAAACATTGGAATTTTTAAACGATCCCCAACTCTTTCTCTTGATTATTAAAAAGTCGACAAAAACTTTCCCGACAGCGCGGCGGTCACGGCTCGAGAACTTTTTTTTTATTTTCCATCATTTTGAATTATGTGACAGTCGTTAATTTCGATTTTATTTATTTGTTTTTCATTTTTTTCCACATTTTCCAGGCACGTCAACGCCTCGCACCGAGTGTATTAAAACAATTATATTCGTCATGCATTTATTGCGAGAATATATCCGTAAATCGGAACTAATTGGAACGTGCTCGAGCACCCTTTTCCCATCCAATTTGCAAAATATCAATCAAATTCAGCTGATTGGGTCGTGAACGTATTCAATATTCATCTGCACCGGCGACGAATAATATACAACGTGTGAGCATTCCACACGACGATACATTTATATCCCGGTATGCAGAGTGTGGCAGTTTCATGGGAGGAAGATTCTTTCGTTATCGATAATACCGAAGGATCGTCTAGACCGGCTAATAATTTATCGTTCCGCCCAGGGAGAACGATAAAATGAAATATCACGATATACGTCGCATTCAATCATTTGAAGTAAATGCCAATTTAAAAAATATATATATATATGATGTCCTGCCTCCAATTTTTCGTCCGTGCCTCCGTGAGGATTTTAACCTCGCAATCGCTGTTCGAATCTACCTTGTAGTGGACGTTAAATTTCTTGCAAATATATTTTTCGGCGATGCTTTTGCCCGATCTTAGTTCTTCGTAGTTGAGTCTAAAATACGTCTCCATGCCGTCGCTGAATGCCGTAAAGGGCGACCGGGGTTTGATGTAGGCGAAGCTCGCACCCTGCGAGTTGGAGTATTGGTAGATGGGGAGAGGGACGTTTTTGTATAGAGTGTAGATTTCAAAATCTAGGAGAGGTACCGCCACTATGGTCTACACCAGGTTTTTCCGGGAATGATACACAGTAAAAAATAATTTCGTAAAATGGGAATACGAAGTTTCGGAAAAATAATTTTGTTAAATAAGTAACAAACTCTCGTCCTGTATTTCGGTCCTCTATTTCGAGTTAGTATTTTTAGTGCAGGAAACTCAAGTTTAATTTTTTATCTAAATTCTCAGTAATCTTTGTGCCGTCAGCACCTTCCGTGCGAACGTACTTGCTCTCACGGCAGCGGTCCAGCCGCTGCACACGCCGCGCGTGAGCAGCGGCCGTCTTATCAGCGCGTAAGAATACTTTGTCGCGCGCAGCAATAGGCGAGGGCCCTGGTGTTACGTCCAGACCGGCGGATTGTGAGTTCGCTCGGCAGAACCATAAATGAATGGTCTCGCTTTCGGGTCAAGGCGTTAGCCCTTTACCCAGGGACGGAGACCTCGCCGTACTGCCGTAGATTTATTTTAAAAGGAATGACGTTCGGAGGTATTGAGCCTCCGAGAGATTATCAGAAGGCCGGAAATGCATGCACAATGATGTTAAACGTTTTGGTTTTTAAACTTACTCAGTATTTAATAAGGCACGATGTTGAGATGGTTACAGGTTTTACAAGCAAAGTGTACGAGAGCCAACTTGCTCATTAAAATTCGTCGGACTTTGCCTCGCAGGGCTAATGATTTCGCAGTAGAGCCTTGCTCGCTCTGAGTAGATTTCGGTGATGCAGCAGCTTCGTTGTTCGTAGGATAACTGCCTGATTTGGGAAACTGTGGCCTATTTATACTAGGTCTACTCCTATGCGTATTGATGCTAGAGGGGGCTAACAATATTAAACTTGAACAGAAGATAGGTTCTAAATGTGTGGAAGGAGGAAAAGATGCTTGAGATCGGAGTGGGGAGTCGATGCTCCTTGGGTGACAAAGAAAGCGATATTCGATATTCGGGGAATCGAAATTTATAGTACCAATAGAGTCTTTAACAGATGTGAAGAGAGTGACGTTGACATTATAATGTAGAGCGATTTGTAAAGGTAAATATATTCGAGTCTTGGGTGTGACAGACTTTACTGTTGACTTTAATTAGTGTATCGGGAACTCCCACGAAGGAGCAAGAGAGAGCGGCAGACAGGGCGGGATTGTTTTTAGGCTCTAGTCGAAGGAAATATGTTTGGGTGAGTTTACTGCCTTTTGAAGTGGAACGTGAAAGATTTTTATGTGCGAGCGGTGACAGAAAACAGGGAAATGACCTGACTCGGTAGAAGTCATAAATTCCTACTGACATGGGTCGGTACGACAGAGCGCAGTAGGGTAGTGAGAGAGATAGCGAGATGGTAGGCCTGACCCTAGCCTACCTACGCTGAGGCAGAACTAATACAATATAGAATATGCGTTTAAAAAGTTATATTATTTGTTATTAAAAGTTACGTAGGACGTAACACTGGCTCCGTCAGGCCCTTTATTTAGTTCATCGTAGAGTCCCGAAACTGTTAGACGTCCGCTCTCCTGCGTTCACTTCATTAAATAAAGCCATCAACCGTATTTCGGACTTGGTTTATTCTATACGCGCATACTTCGACCATACCAATACGATCATCACAAAAGTTTGAATAGGGTAAACGTGGTGAATATGGACCACCCTGATTAACACGTAAATCAATGAAATATGGACCGGTCCATATTCCCCACTTATACCCTATACAAATCTGTCCTTTCATTTCCCGCGTCAGTAACAATTTTAGTTTGTACTTTTTTTTTTGTAAAACTAAAAACCGGATAGTGGAATCGGAAAATTAAGAAATAAAATATTGTGGACGTTTGTGGACAATATATTCATGTAAAAAGTACAAATATTTTTTACTGTGTAGATCGTGACCTCGGGCAATCTCGGCAAATCTGGAGCGTACTTGATTCCATTAAAATCGCCGCTCTATATTTATACTTAAATTCACACTACATTAGATGGTGAAATATTAAATAATGAAAATTTAATCTTGCATTTTATTCAGTCCAAGCAACGGCGCAACATATTTTTTTCTTCGAACATAATAAAATTTTTTAAAAATCATCTGATATCGCTAGGTTGCGAGTCCGTGTAACAGCCAGGTGAGAGAAAAAAAAAATCTCCGAGACAAACGGGAAAAAAATCGAGTGAAAGACTTAGAGCAATCGAGGAGAGGATAAAAGGTCTCTCGAAGCAGAGATAAAAGTCCCGTGGGAATGTGTCGGGCTAGCGCTCGAGGATACGGCACGTTCTTAAGAGCACAGCGCAGAGAGCAGTGAGACAGAGGCATGAACGAGGAGACAGCGATGAGGACGATGGTCGTGCGGATAACGACTCTGAAAATAATTATGTCTCGCTTCCCAGAGATTATAGAAATCCATTCACGTCTCGGCTTTATATTAGCGAAATGTCCTTGCTCTACCGTGTGGTGGAAACGGCATACTATTCGTTGGCTTTACTACTATCGTTACAGGGTGTATCAAAAAATTGTGATCGGCCTTTTTTATATCCACTTTTATCAATTAATATTTATTTTATTACCGAATAACCCAAAACATGTGATATCGCGATTGATAAGAAGACTACTATTTCCATCTTGACAATCGACCCGCAATATGAATAATACATAAAGTACTGAAATACTAAAACTTTTTGGCTTTGTCATGCCAACGTGCGAATTGAGATTGATATCACGAATTAAACTAAGGTTGATCTTTTTTACAAATTTGATAAACCGTTCGTCTATCGAATTGAATTGATCGTTCGTCTCTTCTTGATAGCTAGAAATTCCACGATAAATAATCAAAATCTGAGGTCCGAACTCTGTAAGAGATCGCCATCCCGCAGAAAGAAGGAGAGCTTTCAGACATTAGAGGAACGCAAAGATATACAATTTTTGATTGCAGTGATTATAGTTTTCCCACACGAAGAACATTACCCTGCAGCGAGTAAGATTATTCATTTTGGTGGATCCTGTAGCATGTCCGGGCACACTTTCGCGGCGAGGTGAGGGCGAAAGGGGGTGAGAAAGCGTGTCCCGGGAAACCGGAGAAGAACGTTTGCCAGGATCGGGAGAAGGGCCGTGGGTGAGATTGCGAGTGAGAAAGTACGGGGCGCAGTGAAGAATCCGGAGTAAAACGAAGGAAGGGTGAACGAGGAGGGAAGCCATAACGCTGGAAAGAAAAATAAATGAGCAACGAAACTCGAGAGGATCGAGAAACGTTCGACTTGTCTTCTTGGTCTCGTTTTACCCGAGAAAGGAGCGCGCGTGAGCAGCCTCGGGTTATGACTCTCGGTACCGGTTATGCTGAAATAGAGGTGGAACCAGTGTATTTCTCGATAATTTCAAATATTTATCGGTTAATGCGCCCGAGGGTGAAAAATTGGGCGAAGGTGAATTCCCACGTAGGTTTTGCCGATCTAACGGAAACGACCAACAATCGGGCCAGTGTCGGTGTAACGAGTGCCGACTCCACAATCGTTGACCTATGGTCTTATCAAACCAACCGTCGTATTACCGATCCAATTTTTTGTCCCCAACACGAGATGGTTACTCGCATCATCGTTAAGAAATTTAATTATTTTATTAAATCGGCAAAGTGCTATAATATTTCTATGAAATTTGGAATGTTGAAATTATTTGATATTAGATACTCTATGCAAGCTTCCGGCAAGAATGTGCCATAGAGATAAATTGATAAATAGTTTCCGGTCAATGGGAACGTTGTAATATGCCCCACTAGGAACGCAAGTTTTAGCAGAAACTGCCATGGCGCTTATCGAAGAGAGTATGAAGAAGTTGGTATTAAATTGGAGCAGTATATTAAATTTTATTGGCTACGTTCGTGCATATTCTTGGATTACCACGCTTCCCGGAAGCCGGCAACGATGTTCATTATTGCTATCGGGAATGCTCATACGCCGATGCTGAAAAATGATTATAATTTCGAAAGGAATTTTACAATTTTTTCCGTCAGGAAATTGCTCTAATTCGCAAAAAAAGGGATGCTCGCTACGAAGGCCAACGATCGATGGTTAACGAATTTTTGAGTGAACTGCAGATCACTCTTGCGAAGGAATTTACCGACGACTCTGACAGTGGAAAACGATGCACGTCACGAGAGCTACTGAAATATGAGAATCAAAAATAGCGTGTGCCTAGGCAACCATGCGATATTCAAATCCCCTCCCCGTTTTCGTTCGCTAGAAGCTTTGAAGCCGATCACGTATTTGAAATGTCGCTCGTCAAAATTCCATCGGGCGCCGAGCATACCGCACAATGCGATGGCGCACTGCCTCAAGCGGGATGAACATTGCACAATGCCACGCGCTTTGTTCCCGCGTAAAACAACCAAAATGTATAGGATATTTCGAGCCTAAAATTCGAATGACGGCGCAAAAAACTCGTTGATGTGAGACATGGATAGAAACTTTTTTAAAGTAATAAAAAAAAAAATGTCGGAATACGCGGTACACTTTCTAAAAATCGCGTGCAAAACCAAGCCGTAAAATAATTACACGTAACGTGCAAATATTGGCAACATTCCTTTGAAATGAAAAAAAAAAAAAACAATTCGGGATGTTTGAGAAGGGACGAGTTATTTCTCATAGTATGATATTGACGGCCAGTTATGACAGGGCGGTAGCTTCATCAAATACTTAATCGGAATATCGGTTTAGTGCGATACCCTCGGGTTGCGGAGTCTATGAAAATTTCTCTGACATAACGGGCCGGTGCATCGGAAGAAGCAAGAGAGTAACCGCTGCCCAAGGCAAAATTGTTCTTCATCGATATAACATACGGTGTTTTCTCGTAGACGAGCTGTACATAGTTTTCGAACTCTTGGGAACCGCCTCCGCGATACCTTTTTCTTTACATTTTTTTTATTATTAAATTATAATTAGTCGAAGCCTCGATGCAAGCTCGCGTCCCGACTCGAGCTCGCATCAAGGCTCCGTAACCCGTTACGGAGAACATTTCTCTGATATAACGGGCCGTGGCATCGGAAAAAGCAATAGCGTAACCGATGCCCAAGGCAAAATTCTTCACCATCAATATATACATATGGTGTTCTCTCGCATCCAGAAAAATAATTTATTTGACGGGTGCTGCGCAAACAATTATTTATGTAAATTAAACAAATATTTATTTAAATTTAAAAAATATTTATTTTAAATATATATATATATACTATATAATAAAATTGGGAGGTCATCCACGGGTTCCCAATGGCCGCTCGATTTCGGGTTTCATGGGTTCCTAATGAACGCTCGATTTCGAGAGTCTATTGTTTTACGATCTATCACTTGTCCACATGTCACCTCGACATTTCTCGGCCCTGGCAAATAATCTGCGTATCATTGACGTGCCAGGAAAGGTTAGAATATTCCGATTGGTATTAGAAACTTTATTTTGGATATAAAATCGTATAACTGAGATATTGTTTGATGATATTATTCGATATCTCGAAAAAAAATGTAGCTATTTTGAAAGTAGAACAATTAGAAGGGGGTAAAAAAAAGAATTTACTTCCGTGCTATATGGGAGCCCCCTTCTAATTGTTCCCCTTTCGAAATGCATGGTGTCTAACGATCCTTGAAATCCTGGAAATCTGGAAATTTCATGGAATTTCATTGAGCCTTGAAAAATCCTGGAAATTTCATGGAATTCCATCGATCACCTGCAACTTAAAAAATATATATATTTTTATTTTTAAATGTAAGTTTTTTTTACGATCCGTGTAGGAGGGTGATTAAAATTTGGATACATATCCCAAATGTTGATTTTAAATGCATTTAACTTTCCCAAGCCGATCTTAACATCTTAACGTCGGCGTCAGAGCAAGCAGTTACTCAATTTGTGCTTGTGTGGTCTGCATATCGTTTACGATGCATTTAAGGATGATATTCGAGGTGCTCGGTAGGATATTGTCGAGTTATTGAGAGCGTTGTATAATTTGTTTGAGGATAGTCCTGCGCGAAGAGGACACGACACGGATATAATCGGGTCGAAATTGTTTCCTAAACAGTATTGCGCCACACGCCGGCTAGGAATAGGCAGACATTGACAAAAGTAGATTTGGAAAACAGCAATAATTTGTTATCTGCAAAAGGCATAGGCTTTTGACTTTGAACAATTTGCCAATTTGCAAAAGAACGATTGACAAATTATTTAAATATATATGTAAAAAAAAATCTATCGGAAGTTTCATTACATTTTTTGTTTGTGTTTATTCCTATTTGCTGCTTATACCAGATAATATCGATGAAAAAAGGTCCTGGAATTTGTGACGAATGGGCGTTGTGCACGTCGAAATAACCCAGTCGCGAAAAGCGCGACGAGCTTATATTTATTTTTCGGGATCGTTTCCGGTTCGTCCTCAACAGGACGTCTCCCGATATTTCGCGCAGGTCGCCGAATAATCAATGTTTTATATATATTGAATTTAATGTTAAAAATGGCTCAAATATAGAATTAGTTTCTCAAACAAAGACGGAGACGGTTTAGCCGGCCAAGCCCTCACACACAATCGCTCACTCACTCTTGCACTCGTACTTACAATAGATTTTATCAACTCCCTCTCCCTCTCCCTCTCCCTCTCCCTCTCCCTCTCCCTCTCCCTCTCCCTCTCCCTCTCCCTCTCCCTCTCCCTCTCCCTCTCCCTCTCCCTCTCCCTCTCCCTCTCCCTCTCCCTCTCCCTCTCCCTCTCCCTCTCCCTCTCCCTCTCCCTCTCCCTCTCCCTCTCCCTCTCCCTCTCCCTCTCCCTCTCCCTCTCCCTCTCCCTCTCCCTCTCCCTCTCCCTCTCCCTCTCCCTCTCCCTCTCCCTCTCCCTCTCTCTCGCTGGCCACCTTTAAACAGCGTCTTCACGCACATTTCCTAGCTTGCGAGCAGGTGACAGCCGTTTAGGCGCACTCACATAGTATACATATTGTAGGTAGTATTCCTGTTATATACAATCTTATTTACATTTATGCGATGTTATCGGGATAGTTTTCATTATTTTTACTTGTATTTTTTTTTTTATTATTCTTACTGTTATGCTTAGCGATTCACTCCAAGTGTATTATATTATAGTTTAGTTTATTTTGTTTTCATTATTATTCTTTATCTTTGTTATTTTTCTTTATCATTGTAATTTCTATATGCTTTTATAAGTTTCCGGCTTTTATCATCTTCTCAACTCAATCTGTTAACCTTTAATTTTGCATCATGTTTTTCAATGCTTCGTATGATTTGCCACACAGGTAACTATGGCA
Organism: Amblyjoppa proteus; assembly: GCA_963922035.1. Classification (NCBI taxonomy): domain Eukaryota; kingdom Metazoa; phylum Arthropoda; class Insecta; order Hymenoptera; family Ichneumonidae; genus Amblyjoppa; species Amblyjoppa proteus. The sequence continues at coordinate 15,967,133 of OY998233.1, forward strand.
TAAATAAACAATCAATCAATCAATCAATCAATCTCTCTCTCTCTCTCTCTCTCTCTCTCTCTCTCTCTCTCTCTCTCTCACGCTTTCAGTATCTAAACGGGACTGCCGTCCCCGGCCCGTTCATCCGCCGATCTACCGACCGTCCGACGACAAGCCGGGGAGGATTTCTGCAAGATCGCGAAATTGTAGCTCGCTTGAGTGGAGGCGGGAAGAGACATTCGTATGTCTTCTCGAGCCCTCGCTCGATTCTTAAGAAAAATATCTGGCGATCCGCGACGCGTAGAATAACGCGGCGGTTGGCGCGATATTGAAAGAACTAATACGGGGAATTAAATACTGGAAAGGCAACGGAATACATCCGGTGTATTCCGATACCCTGACAGTCAATCCCGCGCTGACGAGCCGATCGTGCGATATCGCGAGTCGCAGTCACGATTCGCGCGAGAAAAATTTGAAATCAAATTCACGCTGCATGGAACGTGACAAATTTTTCAAATTTTGACCTGGAAAACCTGGAAACATCATGAAATTTCATGTCCTTAATCTGTTAGACACCGTGAAATGGCAAAAAAAAAATGTTCGGGATATCGTATTTTTTCCACCGCCAGTGGCTTCAGGTGACCCATTTCCACACAGAATACCCAGCACTGGGATTTTATTAGAAAATTTTTAAATTGACAATATTCAGCATAGGGTATCCTATGTTAAATTTTGCGAAACGACACTTTTTCAAAAAATTTCGAGATATCGAATTAAAACATCCGCCATTGTTTTCAAGTGGCATATTTGCCAACCGACTTTATTAACGAAAAATTCTAAAAAATTTTTTTTTGAAAAAGCCATTTTTGCCACGAAAATTGTAAGGGCACCCCCCCTCCCCCTCTTAATTTTTCCACGGGTAGGGTACCCCCTAAATCACTTCCATATGCTATATTTTCGAGATTTAGGCGCTCATAGCGTATTGGAGTGAATTTCGAAAAACCCAAATCTCATACAGCACACGGGAGGGCAATTCGAAATTCGAATCGGAAGTGAGATTCGGTTCCTTAAGAATATGTTATCCGGCGATCGCGTTTCATTAGATGAAACTGTATTGTAACTGAGCTGACACGTTATGAAATTAGAAAATATTTAACTAAACGAGTGAATGCAGTTTACATTCACTCTACAATGCATTTGTCATAATCTATTGTCATCAATAAATAACATAAATAAACGAATCTAGCGTCGTGCACGAAGCGCCCGATCGCTAGTAAATAAATATTTACTTGAGGGCGCCCGGTAATACATGAATTTTCTGGGTTCGTAGACGAACTATACATAGTTTTTGAACTCATGGGGATCGCTTTCGCGGTAACTTACAATTTTTTTATTTTATTACATTTTTCAATTGTTAAATTGTAATTACTCGAAGCCTCGATACGAGCTCATGCCGGGTCACGGAATCTATGAAAATTTCTCCCATGTAACGGGTCGGTGAACCGGACGAAGGTAAAGTTCTTCTCCATCGATATAACATACGGTGCTCTCTCGTAGCCGTGCTATACATAGTTTTCAAACTCGTGGGAGTCGCTTTCGCGGTAATTTTTTATTTAAAAATTTTTTTAAATTTTATTTTTAAATTTTTTTATTAGATTTTTCAATTGTTAAATTCTAATTACTGGACGCCTCAAAGCGAGCTCGCGTGCCCGACTTATTCAGCTCGGTATTCGAAAAATTTAATCGGAAAAAAGCAAATTCTCATCTCCGACCGAACATTATCACGTAGGCGCGCTCGAGAGTCTCCGTCGTCGTACATCCTCCTGGGCAAGAGGTCGAGCGATGCAGAATCCACCGGGAAATTCTCGACCTAGCGTGCGTTCACTTAAACACTCAAGTCTGGAGTACAGCCGGCGGATGTGCTACAAAGTAATCGAATTTCCGGGTCAAAGGGGCGTGCGGCGATGCTATTACCTTACACCGCCTCACCCTCTCGCTTTCTCACTCCTAGGCACTCTCTGTCTCTGCCTCTCTCTCTCGGTTGTTCGCAACTTTGCTCGATATGCACTGCCCTGAGCGATCACTGGCCTCGTCTCAAGCTCACCCGATTCTGGGCCCAATAGAATTTTCGCAGGGCGCTGCGAAGAACCCGCGAGCGAGATGGATATAGCGGTATGATATAAGAGAATAAAGTTACTTTTTGAATCGTAAGCCACGATTTATTCTACTCTGTTATTTTTTCATTTTTTTTTTTACCTCTTTTACATGACTAATGAGTGGTAGGAGGGAAGAGGAAACGGGAAGATTGAGCCTGAAGGCTAGTCATAAATTAATGTCTGATTTGCATGATGAAGCATAGCATTAATATATTTATTCTTATTTAAATATTTACGTCGACCACTGACGGGGAAATAAAATGATGTTCCCTTTAAAGTGACGGTACGATGAAAGTTGTTGAACATCGCGTAATAAAAAAAAGTTTACAAACAGGCCATCGATTTTTTTGTAAATACAGTAGCACTACAACTAATTTTGGAAAGCTTAGCTTCGAGATGGAAAGGGTTAAAAAAAATTAAGTCCACGTCACAAAACGCGACTGGTCATTCGCACTTTAAGCCCACGAACACTTAAAAAATTGCATCACTCGAATCTCGAAATCTTCTTAATATCTTTCTGGTTGGATAATACGGCACGATACGACAGCTAGTTGATGATCTCCGCTCTTCCTCAGCTGCACTGAAACTTGTAGGTAAGGAGTCGTCCATGGTTCATGTATGAAGGTAAGTCGAGATGATATGGACATACTTTTTTATTAAACAATGAAAATTAGAGGTTCAACGTCAAGAAAACCTCTAAATTTTGGTCGTCACCAACTGTAGAAACATAGAACTGAAGTGATTCACTCAGAACTTTCGACATTTTCGATGCGTGATTTAATTGCAGCTCTATCAATAAATATTTGGGGTCGGCCATGTCACCCGGACACTACGAGTGATATGGCGATAGTAATTAGTGTAGTCGATTAGGCCTAGAGAAGTATAGAGGGATTACAGAAAACATGTCTCAGTATAATTTATGTTGTCTGCATGAACTACAGAAAGATAATAATTATTGCCGTCAAATGTTTTAGTTGCCAAACTAAAAACAAATAGTATATTATGCCACAAGGGAGGAAAGTACATCTTGTTGCCGAGTATGGAATTTGATGTCTGAGCGAAGCGTGGGCAGAAATTCACAAAAAAGTTCATTTTCCCTTCCGGTAAATTACTTTTCCTCCCGCTCGTCAAGAATCGGAAAATTTCCACCCCCATTGCAGGCATGAAGCAGAGCCTTTTTAGCATCGTCGAGAAAAAATTATTTTACTGCACCGAAAAAACGGTGTGATAATATCAACCTCACAGCTGCGGTCACGGAAAATTCGTTTGAGTCAATCCAGGCGCATTTAAATACGCTGCACCGTTGTTGAAACAATAAAACTGGTGCGGTTGTGTCAATTGCGTACAACAGTTATTGCGATTACAACGTTGGTGCAAAGTGAACCAAAACTGCACTAAATCAACAACTTTTTTTTTATTCAATCGTATACTGTCACTATACAGAAGGTATATTATTTTGACTTGAATGTATACTTGGTCAATTAAAAAAAAATGTGAATCGAAGTGTTCGAATAAATACGAACATTTGTCACTTTGAAAATGATTTTATTCATTTCGGCAAGACGTCAATTTAGTCATTCACAAATATCATACCCACAATAAATAACTTTCAAGTTGTTTCAATATTTCAATGTCAAATCATCGAAGTTGATTCTTTTCTAAGTTAATCATGGAGAATAACTTATATGTCCGACTCAAGATTACACGTAGCAATAAGCGATTGTAGCCTAGCGGTAAGATACTAGGTCAGGATGCGTTAGTTCCGGAGTTCGAGCCCTGCTAGGATATATATAATTTCCATTTGTAAAAATTCTGTTATATTGATAAGTAGCGATGTACTGCGATAACAAATGATCATATAAAAGGCGATGTAACAATGTATGAGATTAACTAGTAACACATAACGTAAATAACAGTTCTGGGAGCCAATTCCAGATTGAGTTCGGTCAAACTTTTTTTTCCTTCGTGTAACTAGGTATTCGTTTTAAACAAAGATTTAAAAAATATATAATTGCCTATTCCGTTCAATCAAACATATTCTTAGTTGGGACAATGACATGATTTTTTTAACGCTGATGTAACTCTTTAGTCAACTTAACTAAATATTTCCTTCCCCAACCGCAACCGCCGGATTTCGTTGATTCAAACCAATTTTGTTTGATCTTGCCAAACCTTTTTTTCGGTGCACATATACTAAAAACTGTGGAAAAGGCAGCGCCATTCGTTTATTACGTTAAAAGATATCAGGGATGGCAATATCACCCTAACTTACCCTCTGAAATAGGATTTGGTGTGTGCCACAGTTATCATTTAGATGATAAGTGTTTATCGTTCCGAAGATGGGTTATATCCATGAAACTCAATATATAAAATAAAATAAAAAAGCACTTATCGAAAGATGGATCAATATTAGGTTTATTTTAACTTCCTCGTCCGATACGAAGTATGTAAGGAGAGAAAGTACTAATTGACTGATTAACGGGCGAACGCCGAACATGCAAGAGCATACGATATAAAAAGGACTGCCTCAAGTCATCATCGTAAGTTGTCAGAGTGGCGAATGACGAAGGCGACGGGCGTGCCTAATTGGATCCAAAGCGCTTTCAGTGCTAATGATCACATTTCGCCCGCCAAGGCAATCTGGCGCAAATGCTGTTTCACATTTCCAACTTCAATTAAGTTTGTGTAGCTACGCGCTAACGAGCCAATTCCAGTTTGTCCTGCGTTTTAGAACCTACGGTCTCCTTTTTCTTGATTCGTGGGATTCATGCGTCGAGAAACATACGAATAATTAATCCTCAGTAATCATCAGTAATTATCGTACCAAGTTTCTTGGTGATAAGGCAACGGGCCGCTATGCCGGTTTCGTTACAAAGTGAAAAACGGGTAATGACCAAGCGAAACGGCTTCGTTTCCACTTGTTCCTTTTTTGACGATGGGATTGACACTGTTGGACGCGGATCGCTGCTCGTCCCGAAGGAGGTGTGTGTTCGCCTAGACAAGGATTGCTCAGGCGATTGTTACGAGTGCCGGGCGAGCTGCTCTGGAAAAGAATAAGCGAGACCCTAGGAGTGTCGAAGCAAAGTGTTCGGGGCGATAGAAGAGGGTTGTATCGGGAAGGAAGACGTATAAGACAGGCAGCAGCGGCAACAGAAGAAGACGCAGAAGAAATAAAGTAAGAAAGAACGAACGAAAGAAGCGGTATAGGTAACTTAACAATGAAGCTTTCTTTACGCGCTCGGCGAAGCTCGAATTTTCTTTTTCTTCGGAGTCTGGAAGAAACTGGTAGCGGAGGGTCCCGAGCATGGAGCGGCAAGCAGCTTTCGGGGGGCAATCGAGCGTAAATCCACGCCCGACAATAATGATGTACACTCGCTCGCTCGTTCTGTTTGTGTGTTCTCGGAGTATTGACTGTGCCAAAGTGCGCATGATGCTGCTCATTCCTTCGAACGAGTCGGCCGAGCTACACCGATAAAGTGATGTAAGGGGGAAAAAAGCGAATGGCCGGATAGAGAATATCGTTACGTCGCAATTCCCTCGTCAGCTACACGGCGACATTGCAGGAAATGTTTGAACGACGATCAATCGTTTTAGAAGACAGCGTATATGTACAGTCTAATTTCCGTGGAATTTTTCGCCAATCAGTAAACTCTTTGAGTTTAGCACTTAAAAATATAGTTTCCACTCATTCGTAATAAGGTTTTTTTTTACTCCCACGAATTCATTGTTTACTACTTTGGAGCTATCAAGTTTCACTCGTTTACAAGACTTTCGAGATTTCTGACAAAGTTTAATTGATTTCATCAATTTTGTCAACATGAAATTGAAAGGGTGGTCAGTTACCGGTATGTTTCGACGTACGCAAACAACGCAATAATGATTTTTTATAAAAGATAGGTCAATTAATGGAATAAATAAAGGTTCATTTAGCCTGCATAGGCTCACGGATTTGAAACCAGCTATTCCTGCGAGTGGCATATAAATCAAGAAAATTGAATTACTCCATAAGCTGGCAAAGTCTGTGTCTACAAAACGGGATACGAATACTGACATCCGGAAAATGTATTTCCCTGTAAAACGCTGGAAAGGCTGTAAAAGTTAATTAAAGCGAAACTTCGACATCAGTCTGTGTGTACCGTTCTCCGTTCGTCTAAAGTTGCAGGCAAATGTTTCGCCGCTGCATCGACCGACAGCAAAAAATTGTAATAATAATAATTATTATTAATAATTTATTTATTGGTATATGACATGTTAAGTTCAATTGCAGTAAATTATAATAATAATACCATGCAAGAACATTATATACAAATGCGAAGTTTTGGATGCGAGAGCCTTATCGTTCAACTGTTAAGGCCGATCGGATGACAGCACAAGCAGGTGCAGGGTGAATTGAGATTCTGATCGAGAATATAATCCATGATAGCAAAGTGCTGTTGGAAGGCCTGTTGGGCGAGAAGGAGAGGTTGAGGGGTAGCTGAGCTCGCACAGCGATGATGATGAAGACGACGAAGACGACGACGACGACGACGACGACGACGACGGCGCTAACGCCGACGACGATCCCGACGAGACGGCGGTAGCACGAACGGGGGGTTTCGCTCGGATCTCAGCTCCGAAAGCCCGTTAGGGGTTGGCTATTAGTTTGACGTAATGACGTCATTAACCAGTGAGAGCAGATCTCGTGATCGGTACCGGTAAGCGGAGAGGGTGAGGGGAACGGGAAGGCGAGAGGATATTAGTGCCAAGCGCCATCTTCAAGGTTTCATCCTTTACTACCGTCTCGGCGGTGGCTCATCCCCACCTCCTGTCCTACAACTTACCCCCTCCGAAAGTGGTAGCGGCAGCAATGGACGAGCAAGTGAGCTTTCTCAAGCGTAACACCACCAGCCCCGTGTAAGCATCAACACCTCGCCACCCCTCGCATTGCGCCGAGTAATCGAGCGCAGGTATGCACGCCTTGAAAACATCGTTCAACCTCTCCACAAGCCAACAGCTTTAAGGCCCTTCAGCCCTACCATTTCTTTTAAATTCTGGCGCGCTAGTCATTAAATTTTGCAATCTCACCGTAAACTCGCTCGAGCTTCTGCGCCAGTCTTCCGCGAGACATCTTAGGAAAATTCTATGATATAATAGCGTTGGATATAAGACGTAGGAGAGAATAGGAAAAGAAGATGAAGAAGAAAATGTGGGAAACCGTGATAAGGAGAGTGTTAAAAGAGATCGAGAGTTCGATTTGTCGGGATGAAAGGAAAATTGGGACTCTGGAGAGAATTCGATGTTAATTATATCGTTTGGCTCATCGAATTTGCAATCAGAGTGAACCAAAAACGTGCGCTTCATCATTATCACGGTGTTGAATGCTCGTGGAATTCAATGATGTCACGGAGTTTCTAGAACGATTTTCTCAACTTTTCAGTCGAGCCGATACGTTCGGTTTGACTTAATACCGGGGTCGGGCGCATACCGGATGAAGCGCCGGGCAAGTGCAAGACCCCGGTGATTGCTGATATCCCGTAGTCATACCGATGGTCAAGTCCCACCTGAAAACCGTAGACGAAAATAGGGCATTGATTATGTTTCGAAGCTTAACTCGTGGAACAGCAGTGAGAAAAAGATTCCAGATACCAAGCGAACGGCGAATGTGTCGTGATCGTTTATGGACGTTTAATGATGAGCAGCTGCACCTTTTGCAATGACCTTTCGGGCAGTATGGTTGTCGATTCAACTCCGAATTCATACAATCTGTTGAATCCGACGAGATACACAACAATTTTCCCAACGGATCTGACTTAATTCCAGGGTCAGGCGAACACCGATTTGAGCGCCGGGCCAGTATAAGGTAAATGGCCCAGTGATCGACCATGTACCAGTAATCGACCAGTCGACGATAAAAGAGTGATAAATAAGACGCTAATTGCTTTTCGACGCTCCAAATAAATTAACGTCACTTTCGTCGAGGTACGTACGACACTGTATGGATTTTTGAGGTTTGCAAAATCATAACAGCGATAATAAGAAAATTGAAAACTTGTGGTGACCGACCCGAGCGTGATTTCGCCGGAATCGTTGACTTGGAGATTAAGATACTACTCGTGACATCTGATTAAATTCTGCGATGTACGAAGATTTTAACTGCAAAAGTTTAATTTAACATTACATATGAAGCATCCATTATTATTAAATGAATATTCTATTGGTGCAAAATGTCCATTTGCGCAAAATTATCGCAGGTGTTGATAATTGGTTCAGAATAATATATAAATGTCCGGGTAATCGACCTACTGTCGATCACTAGTTCAAAACCGTGGATCGAAAATATATGAAAATCACGTATGGTTTTTATGAATTAAATGATAAAAATAATGCAAGAATGAATACGTCGATCGAACTGTACGAGGAGTAGTTATCGACAGGGGTATTGGATTCTCTATAAATAATTAAACAGTAAAATAAATCATGTCGATAACTGGGCCATGCATACGTCTATGACTGGGCCAATTATCTTGTAATCCACTTTTTGTCACGGAAAAAATGGCGCCACCATATTTTATCCGCGCGTATTACAGTGATGTCATTTACTTTCAATAGAATGTTGACAATCTTAGAAACAAAATTGTTGTTTTGTTATTATTATACCACTAAATAATCCGTTCGTCATTTTTATGAGTGACCAAGTGAGCCTTCTGTGCATAAGAATAAAATATGGCTGTCGATCACTGGGTCATGCACGGGCCGATTACTGGGCAAACCGTGACTTTAGTATGTCCATGACTGGTACATTTACACATTGCAAGTTTTATGTTACTTTTTCTGTACAATAAGACAAGGTAGATGAAAAGTTAAGCGGGCTATTTGTTGACAAGAGTGTAATGATTAATTATAACCTATAATGATACTTATTGAGAATACTGAAGTTGAGAATTTCGCTTAACGTGATGTTGATTACTGGGACATTACCTTAAGACCCGTGACAACTGGTGTGGTCGCGTAGTTGTCCCAATGGTCAAGTCCCACCTGAAAACAGTAGACGAAAATAGGGCATTGATTATGTTTTGAAGCTCAACTCGTGGAACAGCAGCGTGGAACAGCAGCGTGAGGGAAAGTTTCAGATACCAAGCGAATCGGCGAATGTGTCGTGATCGTTTATGGACAGGGATGAGCAGCTGCAGCGATTGCAATAACCTCTCAGGCACTACGGTCGACGTTTCAACCCCGAATTCATACCACTTCGGTTGAATCTGACGAGATACACAGCGGCCAACATTTCCATACGTATAGCGGATATTCTGTTCAAGCGTCTCTTTTGGCCGTACTTGTATATCGTACATGCTATACTATATAGCAATAGCCACGTCCGCAGCGGACCCAACGTATAGTCGAGCTTTGATTCTCACGTCAGCTCGGCATGCCCCCTGGCACAGTCCAGTGTAACGTGGTGAAATATGGCAGTTCAAGCGCGAAACACGCCGAGTGACCAACGGTGACGCCAATCGCCGTTGCCACCATCGTACCGTGCCAGAATATCGACACATCTGCACCATCACCTCACCGCTATCGCCATCCCCTGACAGGGCGACGATCAGGCTCCGGGTATATACGGCAGTCCCTGCGAGGACGTTCAGCCTCAATGAACCATCGTAGTGACGTAGACAAAATGAATCGTCGGAAATGTTCACTCTAATCAAGATTGTGATTAATTACTATGGGAATTGGAAATTCATTAGTTACCTAGCGGTGATCCGATGGTATTTTCGACTGTCGACGACCGGACGATACAGCTGGCAAGATACCGGGTTTGTTTCCTTTCGGTTGATGACACCCGAAAGGTGGGATTCCTTGAGTGACCGCGTTCGGTAAAAACTTTGATAAATTGCGGGACACTGCGGTCTAAAAGGGTCGTTAAGATCGTTGAAAAATAATGCCTTGTCATTCATTAGAGTTGTCGTGCTGTTTAGGTATTGGAGGGGAAAAGCATCACCAATGCTTAAAGGGTTAAAAAGTATTCCATTCGTTCGTTGAATTACTGACGACGGGGAGAAAAAAGACCCGTGGCATTTGATTGACAATTCGCATAGGGGTGTCACGGGAGGATTGACTGCATCGGAGCTCATCCGGATCAGGGAGTAGCTATAGATAATCGGAACAAAAAAAAGCACTGTTGGGACCTTCGGACGGTCGGTGAACGCGGAGAATCGGACACCCCGATCGTGCGAAATAGGTGGAGTCCCACTACTTGCTGGAAGTTCATAACCCAGGCACATCGGTGGACCGGGAAAGAAGAAGGAACGGAGGGTGAGCGACGGGATTTATTTTCCGGACCGCTGGAGGTCGTCATTCGAACGGACGGACGCCACTGGAATCCCTTAACCGTGTGGCTCGGTCATTCCCAATGGCGAAGAGAAACTACGTTCCGGCCACCCCACGTACGCGGATATCGGGAGAGGCAGAGAGAAAGAGAGAGAGAGAGAGATTCTTCCTTGCTCCAACTCTCCCGCACTTCTGAGTCCGCGCTGCTTATCTGCTATCAAACAGTCAATCGGAGTTCCAAGCCTCCGAGTTAAGATTTAGGCCTCCGATGACCGCTCCTTTTACATCGAACGACTAAAAACAATCTTCGGAGTTCCTAAATAGAGGCATCCAGCCTTCCGGATGTAGGGCGAATGGATAATCAGCAGTTCAACTCAAACGGTTTCAGAAATCGTTTGAACTCGCGTTCCTGCTAGAACAGTTTCCTCTTCTATAATACTAAGAAAACACCTTCGTAGTAGGATTCTATTTTCTTTCGTACTCTGACGATTGCCGAACGATACACTGTGAGCCAAGCCCCATAAAAGAACGTATCGGTCTGTGTATTCTGGGTCGCTGCATCGTCGTCGGGTCCGGCAGAGGAAACACGTACTAGATAAGTACACTTACCCAGTGCAAAAAAGTATGCATAGCAAAGCCATACCCGATACTGCGATGGGGAATTTCAACACACACATGCACACAAGCCCGGGCTTTCGATCGACTACCGGTCCGCCGAGGGTTTGCATTCGATTTTCCTGTTCGCGAGGTCCGAGGAGAGCACGGAGGGGCTCTCCTCGTCCTTTCGGTCGTCGTCTTCGTCGTCCTTCGCTCGTGTATCGCTCTACGACCCCTCTCTCCTCAAAGAGACCTGGGGCGATGCAAGCCGCGGCCCCGTCGTCTTCGACGCTACAGGTGGCCGGTTTAAAGCTCTTGATTTACGGTCGACCTCACCTCTACATTCTCCCTCACCGCTAGTTTAAAGTTCAACTGTACCGTACGGGTAAACAGCAGGCTTCGCAAGATTACCGGGCCTCTCGGCAGACCAGCGAACCGAAGACCCGGACGGACGCTCCATCGGCCCGAGCCACATCCGAGGCTCGCGGTCCAAGGTGGACAAATAATTTTGTGTCAAACTAAAATTATGAAAAAGAATCAAGCAAATAGATATATCGATGCACTGTCCGACAACACCCTGAGAGAAGGATCTAGTAGATATGACTATATCGCTTGAGGGATATTACCATGGCGCTTAGTTGTACACAACGAGGGAACCTATGATGGAAAGTACCGGATTTATAAGAATTTTTCGCAGATATTAGGTAAGAATTCTTAGAAAATCTGGGACATTCTGCGATAGGTGGTGCGTACTTCCATCCCAGCTGGACAAGCGGCACGAAAACGACGCAGTTTGTGCAATATTTGCGGCATGTGCTGCGCATGTCGCGACATTGGATCCATTTCATGGGGTTTGTCTATCAGGGATACTTCCCTCAGCTATGGTCATTTTTCTTAGATGACAGGTAGTCCTTACTAAATTCTATCTCAGTGCATCCGCTGGACAATACTAAAATGATCAAATCCTTACTTCACTATAATTAAATTATTCAACATTGACTCAAAAAAGCCTGTAATCTTTATACCATTCGCTACATCGGCAATGACATTTCACGAACAACCTGCCATATCAATTTCATTGCAAAAAATCAACAACCATCATTTGCAGTCGAAACAATATCACGATGCAGACGTCAACGCGCTGTGCGACAACACCCACTGAACAATACTATAGTACTTTGCGATACACGTGCGGTAAAGCGAACTTTGCGCCCCCGCAGTGAACTAAGTCGCACGAGCCGCACGAGTACCACAGTAAGACGAGCCGAAGACGACTCACTTCACAGTAAGTCGTAAGTTGAAGTAAGTCGCAGTGAGCGCGACTTACTTCACAGTCCACATATGATGTTCGCTACACCGAACTAGTATCGCATAATATTTTCTGTTACGAATGCAGGAGAAGTACTCTGTGCCTGCTGATTATGGCGCTGTACAGCCAGTGTGCATAAAGTATGAGCAGCGTGCAATAAATTCCAGGAATCGCATGTAAAGTTGGGAATTTGCAAAACTCATCGCTGTAAAGCGTCACTTGCGCCACACCCGACAGGAACGGAAAGTAGCGCTTTTCATGCATGAGTTACACAAAAGTGATTTCTTCAACTTCACTTAAAATGAATTATTCAACTTTACTTCACTTGCTTCACTTTAAATGCATTATTCAACATTAGCCCTAGAAACCACAGATTCGTCCTGTGAATCTGGAGTAGGGTGGTCCTTAAATCGTCGGTTTTTTTTTTTATTTAACTTTTGTTACAATGAAATATTGTTCAAATGCAATACTGGGTTATTTTTGTGGTGGATTTTTACCATCTGTAGATGGTGTAAATTCACCATTTTATACATTTTGTAACTATTAGCTATAATTGTTGAAAACTTTGTTTTTTTAACCGTCGATAGCGACATCTAAAAGTGATTTCGTAGGGATTTCACAAAGTTTTTTTTTTATTATTCGTCATACTTTGGAAGTATGGGGCTTCAAGGGAGTCTCGAGTTTTCCATTTTGACTTTAAATTCAGAATCTCCGAAGTTTTTAATTTTTTAAATAACCGGTAGCGACCTCTAAGAATGCATTAATTTCGGCGACCCTTCGCACATCGCATTTTTATTTTATTCCTCACGATAATACGAGTTGGCCCCCAGAAAATTAAAAAATAATCAATTGAAGGACCACCCTAACCTGGAGTGTATGGTTTACGGAGCTTGAAACCTTTATGCCATTCACTATATCGACGACAGCATTTGACGAGCTCGTTGCAAACACCCTGCGGCACCAACTTCACTGTACGACCAGGTCAACAACCATCATTACAGTCAAAACAACACGATGCAAATTACGGTGCAAAAGTATGTTTGTCATTCCAGATTTCACGGGGGCAGAGCTAATTAGTATAAGAAGCTTAACAAATAAGTGAAAACCCAAAGAGTAGATTCGGTTCTGGCGGATTCGTCAGAGAAGCGAAATACAGTGGCAACCGCATGGCGTTCGTTTTTCATCGTTGCTCCGGGCGTGCAGTTGCGGCCCTTTCGCGAGCAAAACCGTATTTCGCAGCGCGAGTGCCGAGCGAAAAGCATGTCTCTCCAAAAGCTCCGAAATAACGGTCGAGCGAAACGGAACAGCTCAACGGCAACGATACCGGGCCATTGAGAGAGGTGGGCAGGAAAAGCAAAACACGAACGGGCTGAGAGGGCAGAAAAGCGAGGACCGTGTCGCGCACAGGTATAAGGATCGAGAGAAGATCGTGAGCCGGACCTCGTTGTCCCGGCAGGCGTCGTTGTTCACGTCGTAGTCATATCTGCCGTTGAGAGGAGTGGCATCACGCGAATAAGAAACCAGCGGGAGCATCCTGAGACGTCGTGAGAGAATACGCCTGAAGCGCGTCAGCACGGGGTGTCGAGTAGCGAATGCCGCCCTTGATGTGCCCGCGTGGAACGAACGCTTCTCGCACGGAAGCGTGACGACGACGGAGACGATTCGACGGTATCCGTTAGGGATTTCCTTAGCTGATCCGGAAAATCCGTATCTACTTTGCATTCAACGACACAGCCTCGAATATATATTCGGTAGTGTCGTGAGAGCTATGTTCTCTCGAACACACTCGTTTCTCGTTTTCCATCGATTTACCCGATTTTTATTTGTTCATTTCTTATTTAATTTTTTTCCGGTCTCTTGGATTATTTTACATTCGCGTTTTATTTTCGAAGGTTGAAAAACGTTATACGTTTCGATATATTTGCGTTACACGCAAAAACGCGAAATAAAATGAAACAAATAAAAGCAAACAAAGAAGAAAAAAAAAAGTTGAAATGGCAATTACCCGACGAAGCTGGGCGGATATTATTTGTTCAGTGACTCCGTACCAAATTGTTAAAATTAATTTGAACTTTCCGGGCGGAATAAAAATGAGTGTGGAGAGCCAATCTTTTTCGGATCGTTTCGAATTTCCGGCAGCGGCGCGGTGCGTGTATGCCGGAGCGTATCAAACATCGCCCCTGTGGAACACTCGCGTGTTTGTGCCGTTTAAATATCCTCAAGCTCTGACGCTGGAACGTGATTGCACAATAGTTTCGACGAATTTAAAACGAAATTTAATAATATATAGTGTGCTAGAAAGTGCACCACTACGGTTTGCACGGCCGAGCCCGTGCAAGCCGTAGTGGTGCCGAGCTTTGGTTCTCTGCACGCCGATCGACGGACAGAGAGCCATTGCTCGGTGTCAATCGAAATATGTCCGAAAGAATTGTCGTGCATCCAGGGGTGCAAAATGACCGTAATTTTATCCTTGGGTCACGTGACTGTTACATTTTCATTTTACTACCATTCTATATGTAAAATGACCGTCTTTTTTATTCACGTATTATGACATGACCAGCGTGACGTGAACGTCCATATTAGATGTAAAAAGACGGTCATTTTTTCCGTCACCAAATTTTTGGTTGCACGATGACAATGCATACATCTAGATGGTCATAAAACTTTATATTTTCCTGTCATCGGCATCGTCATGTCGTACAATCAGACAATAAATTTGGAATAAATTTAAAAAAAAGATCTTTCAACCCTTTCAACCCTCATTTTATGGAATTTCTCGCAAGAGACGTGTGCACATGCGCATAGGTAATCGTCGGGTCTCGGTCATTTGCGTCATTATCGTGAATGTAGCATTCTCCATATGAAGGCCACACGAGGGTCACGTTACTGCTTTACATCACGGCCAGTACGACGCAGGGTGCACTCAACTGGACGATTTTTTGTTCCCGTGACAAACCCGACAAATACCCGGTTAGATCCGCGCTGCTGAATTTCAAAGTTCCGCTTCAATGCAATCGTGTATGCGCTCCGATCTCTCGCGCACTATTCGTTGATGATCCGTCAAAGGTTGTAAAGTAATTGAGCTCGTTATTGTTACGTCCAAAATTATACGGGTTTTACGGCTAAAACCACGGGAAAGCGAAGTAGTCGAATGAACGTCAACGCCGCGACATTCTGAACAACACGCGGTAAGGTTGTCGGTCTGCGGGAGGCGGGCGGGGGGGGGGGAGGGTTGACTGGAATTATTTTCCCTGGTCGAACGATCGAGTGCGAAGCCAAAGACTAATGTCGAAGCTGGCATTAATCCAAATCGAAGAAATACATAGCTGCTATCCATCTCTAATTCTCTTTCTCTTCGGTATCCTATTCCTGTGGAACGGTGTCTCCTGCACAGGCGAGGGGGTGGGGGTAGTGATATCGAAGAGCTAGCGCCCGTTTACTTTAAAAACCTCGAGCTTTCGACCCCATATAAATTTATCGCTGTCGTCACGCGTACTGCGAGTCGAGACGCGCGAATTATTCGCTTTCCGTTCGCCTGGATCCATGAATCTCTCTATCGATCGTCCTAACAGTTCAATGCCTCAAACAGCCCTACTCTTCTCGCGCTCCTATCTCACAGATAAGTGCGTGCGCCGTGATTCCTTCACAAGATCTTACACCGGATATTACAAAAAAAAATTGATTGTTTTTTCCTTTACGATACGATAAAAAATCGTTTTTATATTTTTTTTCTGTTCCCCTTTCCCGTGTACTTTATTTCGCTCGGAGGAACGAAGCGGAATCTGTCGTCTCCTTTGGCTTCCGTGTCAATGCCACTTTCCTCACGTCCCGCCTTCAGTGTGGGGGGAGGGGGGTTGAGCTCTTCTTATTTCATTCTTCTATTTCTGCCTTTTTTACCACACCGGAGTTTTCCACCCCGGCCACCTTTTGTACATAGCTTAAGGCGACGCGCGGAGGTTACTTTGAAAGTAAGAATGACAATATTGCGATGTCGCGCAACGGGGGAAAAATGGAGGAACGAAAAATAAAAAGGAAAAATAAACGAGAAACGAAAGAGAGAAAAAAGGAATAGAGGAAAGAGGGCGATGTCGACCGTGGAGGAAGGAAATGAGCGAGGTAAAGCGAGCAGGGAAATGTGAACTAAGAAGAAATGCGGCGGGATTGTATATATGTTAGCTAGACGTCGCGTCGGGCATTCATCGTCCGCCACATCCCTGTCGGCGTCCGGTTATAAATTGGTGCGCATCAGGTAGTCATGAGAGCGGGTCGTCGTGTAGACACATACACATACATGTATACACACGCACACACATACTACATATTTCCTTTTTTATTTTATATTTCTCTCTAGAAAAATTCGTACTTTCACTCTAGCTCGCAAATCGTGACTAAGTTTGTCCTCGTGAAACATCGGATGTGTATTTCAACAGGAAGTTGCACAAGAGGTGAAGATCGAAGCACGATTGACTTTACCGAGATGAGATTCCACCACCGGACCGGCAGCGAAACCACACTAGCTGCCAAGCGTCTTGAAATAACGGTAATACGTCGCTTCCGGTCGAAAAATGAGATTTGTAAACCAGAAGTGACGGTGCAACGGAGTTTTTCAAATTTTTCTGTGTGACGTCCTGAGTAGAAAAAAGTCGTATGGAGAAGTGTATTAAATTGAATATCGGTGGAATATGAGAAATAGTACGGGAAAGAATATTGGGCGAAGTATACAGAGTGACGCACTTTCATCTTTCTCCCAATCTGAATATAGGTTTTCTTCAGTTCCCAAATTATACGCTTTTCCAGACTCTTTACCAGCCATCGGATACAACCTTGAAAAAAATCATATTGTACGCGGTCGTCGGGAAAGAGTCTGGAAAAGAGTAAGGGATTGCACGAACATTTTCAAGGTCGTGCGCGATGTCTGGCAAAGAGTCTGGATGAGTGTACAGGATGAATCTGGAAACTGAAGAAAACCCATATTCAAATTATACTTTATTCAATATTATTTCCGATACTATTCCCATATTTCATACTATTCCATACTATTACCACTATTATTATACTACTAGTACTACTAGTACTTATACTATTAGTATTATTCCCAGGTGCGGATGGCCGACGCTCCGAGTATGGCCGACGATTAGCTTTTAGTCGGCAGCAGGTTGGCGACCGATGGTCAGATCTCGGCGTATGCCCAGCATCGGCTAAACTGTCGATTGACAACCACTCCAACGTTGGGCTCAATAGTTGGCAAAACGCTGCTTACCAGAGTTGAGCCGGCGCTGGCGTAACGTCGCAATGATGCGTATTTGCCGATATCAAGTGGCCGTTCGCTCATGACGTCGAACGACTTTGGCCCAGTACCTAACGACGTTCAGCCAACGTTCGACAATAAATATTTGTAAACAATGATTTTTTTTTTTTAATTTGCGCGACTGCTGAATCCTTTTTTATTATTCCCGATCCCTTTATTATAGTTTTATTTACAGTACTGTAGTGCAGACAGCCTAAGTTTCATCGATGCTATTAGTTAAAGTGTGAATACAAAAATGAAATAATAAAACTTAGACAATTTAAAGCAATTGGTAAGTTAATATTTAGATGGAGATGCAGTAGATATGCAGCTTATCCCTCAATAACATCCCAGCTTATCCCTTATACATAAGATTCGAAAAAAAATTTCAAGGTGAGCATAGCCGAGCGCGTAAGAACATCGACTAGTAGTCCCGGGGTCACGGGTTCGAACCCCCATTACCGACGAAAAAATTTATTCTGCTAATTCCAATGTGTGAAGAGAAAAAACTGAAAAAAGTAATTGCAGGATGATAAAAGAACATCTAAAAATCGGACAGATCGATAAAAAAAATTTTTCTATTGCTTATTAATATTTTTCATTTAACGTTGGCTGGACATCGGCAGCCAACATTGGGGCAATGTAGTTTGACAACGTAGGGCCGATGTTATCATCCCAAGGTTAAATGGTAGTCGGGCCTACGTTGGCGACCAGAGTCGGGTCGACTTTCTAACTCAGGCGGTCATAGTTGGTCCAACGGCAACCCGGCTCTAAAACCGCACCTGGGTTCCTACTATTATTCCATTTTTCATACGTTTTTTAGAATTTTCTCGAAATCCAAAATCAATTAGCATCGACAGTTCGAGGCGTAAAATTTTCTCTCGTCCACGGCCGAGCGACCTCGGACACGAGAGGCGGGCAGTGCTGGAAACAAATTAACGTCGTTAATTATCCGGTCCGAGGAACAAGAGGCTCCAGCGGCGACACGCGGAGGACGAAAGAGATCGGAATGAGAGGAGTAGACGAAAGACCGACGAGCCGCCGGTAGGAAAATAGAAAGGAGCGCAATTTATATTCCTTCTGATAGCGGACTGAGCTGAGAAACTGCTTGACTGGCAAGATAGCGCTGGCTCAAGCCAATTACATTCACTTGCTTCCTCTTCTTGCTCTCGCTCCTCTTTAGCTGGAGCTGTCCTTTTTACCTAAGCCCGACGTTGGAACCGCGCTCCCACTCTCACTCCTTCCTTGCTCCACTCATTACAGCCACCGCTGCACGCCCCTCTCCTTTACCACCTTCATTCTCTCTCAGTCCTCTTCCTTCCAATGGAATCTTCCAATTTCTGTCTCCATTGGATACGACGATGCTTTCTTTTCCTCACCCGTTCGTTCTCCAACCTTTTTTTCCTCTTCTCTCGCTTGCGTCTGACCGTCGTGCCAGCGACACTCTTTTCCTCTCGCGTTCCCTCGCCGATGTTCAAGCTCCTATCTCAATTTTTCGTCCTCCTCTTCCTCAATCTTGCCTCTTTTGTTTCTCACCCTCCGTACACGACACACCGTTTGCTTCTGTTCCTCTCTTACGCACCTCTTAAACTTCCATGCGATCCTCCTCCTCCGCCTCCTCCGTCGGCCTTCGTAAAGTATACCTGCAGACTAGTGGGATGTCCTTCTTCGCGTCGTCGTCGTTGGCTCGTCGTCACTCTCGACGTCTGAGGGTCCTCGAGCAACTTTTTATCGTACTCGTTCCGAGCCCTCCCAACACGGACGAACTCTCTGGTTGCGAACAGGCAATACAATGTCACGAGATTCTCACTCACTTCGGCAACCCGCTGTCCCGCTGTCCCTGGAACGTGTAATCACTGCCTGTCTCGTTCGATATCGCTCGTACACCTCGAGATGAACGAGAAAATAAAGTAAAATACATTCTCGCGTATATTTAAATTTTATTGTACGAAGAAATAAATTTATAGCCCTTTTATTCCCTTCGAGAGAAAATCTCGGAGAAACGATGCCTACGAATAAAATTCGAATGAAAATTTATTAAAAATCGAAGCTTTACGTCTCTGACGATTTATATGAGTGTTGAATTTTAGAACATGTGGCTCAGATTGTTCTACAAACTCCGTAACATAACATTTTCGCAAGTTAATTAGAATTTTTTTTAATTAAGGAATTTTGAGTTGACAAAAATTTTCGTTACTGACCGACGATTCCGAACGCGAATACTATCGGCAATTCGGTGTCCCTCGAGCTGCCCCGAAACGTGTAATCACTGTCTGTCTCGTTCGATATGACTCGTAGACCTCGAGATGATCGGGAGAATAAAATAAAACCTCCTTTAATCCCTTCGATAGAAAATCTCGAAGAAATCAAATTGAAACGAAAATTTATCTTTTAAATCGTGAAAATCGAAGTCGTTTGATTTTAGAACATGTGGCTCGAACTTTTCTACAATCACAAAATAAAACATTTTCCCAAGTTAATGAGAATTTAGAACGATAAAAACACCAAGAATCGAAAGTTCACCAAAAATTTCGTCACTGACCGCAAGGATGGTATGCACAGCACGAACGAAAAGCGGACCAGTGTTTTTCTTTGTTGGCGATAAACATCGGAAAATTAATTAAAAGCGAAATCGGCCAAGCGCATCCAATATCGAGAAGCTATTCCCGAGGAAACCACTTCGACTTCGTTGCTCTCGTTCGAGCGTTGTGCTTGCAATTTCTCCTGCACCTATACCCGGTTCGCTTCACCCTGGTCCAAGAGCTACGACGTTACCGTTGCGGCTAGCGGTAATAAATTTTCCAAACTCGTTACCCGCGCACCCCCTCCCCCCTTCCCACCCACTCGTCCAGCCCCGCGAAACACTCGGAAATAATTACCGATTGTTCGCGAAGTGCGAACACTCGCTTGTGGAAACTCTTCCCGGTCCTCACCTGCCTCTGGCGAGGCTTCTTTCTCCCAACGAAACTCACTCCGTTGATTCGATGATCCCGGTACATTCAAGTGGATCTCTTAATTAAATCCCGCTGTTGCCAACGCGGTTCTTATTATCAACGGATTTCATATTTTTTACACAATTTTTCCGATAATAAATAAATATAATTAACAAACTAACTCGAACTTCCCTCGGTCATCAAGTGAGCGGCAAACTCGCTGTTCATTGCATACTTCCCGCAGAGTAAACATATTTAATTGGATGTCACAATTCCACCACGATTTCGCAGAAGGGGCAATTTGTTTTCGTAAGTTTTTCCAAACCGAAGGGTATCAAACCCGAGAAAAATGAGATAATCGAATGGAAACTTTTCAGGAACAGAACAATTTCAGTAAGAATTCGAAGGCATCGAAAAACCTGGATTTCAAAGATGGTAAGAGTTTTCCGTTCAATCGGCCTCGATTCCCGTATATACTTACATTACATTCCTTACATTACACTCTTTACATTGCATTGCATTGCATTGCATTATGTATGCTTTGTTGTTCGACACGGAACAACATGCCACATTACCACGGCAAGAGTCTTTGCTTCTTCGTCCTCTGCGTAATCTGGCCGGCTCTGCACCAAGACGGGAAATTTAATTTACGAAGTGGACTCGACTACGTTCGCTTGTTAGTAAATTTCTGATTTTGCCGAACTTTCTTGTTTATTCGTAACAAGCTCCGAGAATAACGGAGCGGGGCTAAGTGGCAGAAGGAAATTCATGAAAGTCCTCGCGACATGAAAGAGCGGAGTAGTTGTAGGTACGAGGATAGGAAAGGTATGAAGAATGACAGAGAAAGCCCTATCGGCCGAGCAGAATCAAGTTTGCATGGAATTTAGGGCCGCCCCAACGGTATCTCGCTGTCTCGCTTCTCTCATTGTACGCTCATGAACATTTCACTTCGTTACTTTGTCGAATGGGGGAAGGAGGGTGAGGGCTGAGGATGTAAATACCTCGGCGATTTTCAAAGACAGTTTATTTGTAGGGTTAAAGTGTTGAATAGGGACCACCTCGATTAGCGCGACAAGTGTATGGCAAATGGACCGTGGTCGATGTTCGACACTTTTACACCATCTAACTTTTCGTTAAAAATAAGTACAGCTGTTGCAGTGAATTAGTAAATATCGCCGAATCTCTTTCTTAGTTAAAGGTACGAAGATAGGAACGGTACGGAGTCTTGCAAGAGGTTAAATGATATTCGAATATCCGCGTCAATATAACATACGACAAGAATTCCCGATTTCAGTTCTCCGAAGATAAGGAGGCGAGAGTAGGGCGAAAACCGTTACGTCACGAGAATCCAGGTGACAACGTTTCGGCGATAACTCGGCCTCTTTCTGTCTGGAAACGTCGAGTAGACAGCGCCAAAAGAACAGCAGGAAATAACGAGTAGCTCTCGTGTTGGAAATCCTGGATCGGCGTGGCCAGTCGATCGGATCATATCACGGTGGGAACAATAGCGTCTCCATAATCAACGAGCCCCAGAGGAGAAATGAGCCATCATAATAAAAAAACACTCTTCTTTTTTTCTTTGTACGTAATTTTGTATTGGAGGAATTATGTGCGCGGCGGTGTGAATGTATATTTTGTTGTGTGTGTCTAATTGAGATTCAACGATAATAATTCAGTTCCGAAATTTTTTAAATTTATATTATTACACGGTTTAACACTCTGGACTCATCAAAGAAATTTGTTCAGCAAGACGAGTCGAAATAATTTTATGTGAGAGTAGAGAGTATAGACATAGGAGCGAGGCTCCAAAATTTCCACATAAATTAAATGACGATCTGTGCTCCATCTAATAATTATTTTTTATAATTATGCGTTTGTTTCTCGCTTCTACTGTATTTATACCCGTTCTGCTATTCCATCTTTATAATTTCTCACACCCTATCGGCCGGATAGAATCGAGTTTGTATGGAATTTAGGGCCGTCCCGACTGTTTCTCGCTGTATCGCTTCTCTCGTTATACCCTCATAAACATTTGACTACGTTACTCTTTCAAACGGGGGAGAGCAGCAGGGCTGACAGTGTAAATAGCTCGGTGAGTTTCAGAGACAGTTTGTTTTGTAGGGTAAAAGTGTTGACCAGGATCTGCCTCGATTAACGAGTCGAGTGTATGCCAAACGGACCGTGGGCGTTTGCCACTTTTACCCTATCTAACTTTTCGTTAAAAAAAAAGAAGTATGGCTGTTGCAGTGAATTCGTAAATTTCGTCGAATCTCTGTCGGCATGACGGGGAGCTTGAGCGAAGTAAACATTATTCGTTCCCTATCTCATAGGCCCCTGGCTGCATTTTTTTCTTGCGAACTGTCGGCACCGTTTCGAACGGAAGTATATCAAATTTCTATCGTTTATAAAGGAGAGCAAGCAAGAATTTCCAGGTCGCCGTTTTGTCTGTGAGTTTGAGGAGACTCCGCCGAATGGAAGAACAATCGGGAGCAATGGGAAATGGGCGTTCCTCGCGACGGGTTGAGTTACCGCAGCCCGCGAAGAAACGTGGTAACCCGTTTTCGAATAGCGCCAGAGTGCCGTAGCGATCTATGTAGCAAAGAGCAAAATTCGGCGCGTAGAAAGCGGAGAACATTAGAATTTCAAATCAACATCATCGGCCGCTTTGTACGGTTCTTTGCTTTTTCCGTCTCAACCGAGCCACGCAGAGGTCTTTGCGTGCGGTTGGATCAGCAACGGAAAAAAACACTAACGGGACTGAGAAAGGTGAGAGAGACAAGGGCAGTATAGCGGCGACGAAAGAATCGGATGAAAGGAAGAAAAATGCGTTTAGATGCAATCGAACGAATAAAGAAAGGAACTGTACTCTCTTACCGCGATGCAGGAAAAGCGAGTGAATACGAAAGAACGACTCGGTTAGACTGCGTTACGAAGTTATTCAAATATTTTGCAGAACGACTTCCATTTTGTATTACGTGCGTCTTTCATCTGTGAGAATAAACAATTCATGGGCTGCGTCGGCGTTCGTAGAAATAATGGGGTTAATACGTTCGCACTAAATGAAATCCATTTGCTGCAAGAGGATTGCCGCAAAGGACAATTCTGGTTTTATTCGCTTTCTCCCGTTGCCTTAGCTCTTTCCCTGTATAATTCACATTTCCGATTTATAATTCCTGACGCCCGAGCCGGGCATCCCAGATATATGCTTCACTGTCCGACTTATTCACTCGGTCAATTATTGATCCATCGACTACTAACAGCGGCTGGCGAGGTTTCGAACCCTCGCACTACGCAATTTGGTCACGTGGAAAGTGTACCCCATCAAGTTCCATCTACTCCCTTTGACCTTACTCCAGATCCATCAACAGCGGCCGCATAACGCACTCTGGCTCTCTGGCTATCGTTCGATTATCCCTCTGGCGGGAGTGTACTATCTCGGCAACTCAGCCATCAAATGGATTCGGGACTACGCGAAAGTCGAATCAATCGATCTCGTTCAAAGGTCCGTATACGTGCGGTAGAAGCGGTCGGAATGTTGGCTCATAATAATCATAATTCAACTGAAAATTCCAACTCCTATCGCACGAACTTTTTATTTAACTAAGATTTGCAAAGCTATGGTTATTGATGTAATCAGACTTTGAAGAAATTCATTCAAAACCGCTTTCAGGAAAAAAAAAAATGCTACACTATATCGTTAGGCACTTCATACTCCGAAATTGACGATGCGTGGCACTATGCGGCGAGTTGTTGCCAGTGATATGAAACACTCCCGACTGCAAAAAATGACTGAATTTAAAAAAGTACATAACAAATTTTAATTATTTTAAAAATCTTACAAAAAGATTTAAATAATTAATGAAGACAATGAATGTCGATAATGAAGAATGTGGGTGATGAAATAATAATCCGTTGAAACTCCGGTTTATTTATCCATTGTAATATTCAAGATTTTATTTAGTTTCCGATTTCAAAATTCAGACTCCAAAATTTAATAATTAAAATATTTTTCGACTGCGTATATTATTCTCGCGACAAGTGAATAACTTCCGGATAGAACAATGTCTTGAAGAGGTGTCAAAGAATGACACGAAGAGCTGACCAAGACTGACAATAATGGTTCCACGAGTGACAACTGGCGAGTGGCCTACGTTTCTCCCTTAGAGAGCCCCTTTTATTGTTTTGATCGGGAGGCGCCCGTGCCTCAAAGCTGTCCGTTGCATTAGCTGCCCCCTCCGTGCTAATTATCGATCGGTTTCGACGTCTTCCGTAGCTTATTTTAATAATTTCACAATTTTGGTTTTTACAAAAAATTCCCGAATAAACAAATTATTCTGTTAATTTTCGATTTAAATAATAATGATTTACAAATCTGAACGAAGTTCCTACGATGCTCCAATCAAAAGTTATAGCCCTGATCTAACAAATTATTTTAAATATTGGTTATAAATTCCTGATTTTCAACGGATAGTTTTCTAACTTCACTTAAATTAATAATAATGTCCCTGAACATTTACCTGAACAATAATAACTAATTCCCTGTTATTGACTATGTTATTTGACTATTCTACTGATAGTAAAATCATGATTCTAACATGTTAGTTAATTTTCCCGATAATTATAATAATAGATGATAATAATACATTTTTATAATAACTTTTTATAAATGATTAGACCCAAAATACTTTTCATGCGTGATTTTAATACATAATTAACGAATTTATTATTAGCTGACCAAATTCCCACGTCTGCTCCATTCTAATGTTGTTGTCATTAAGAACAATTGTATATTTTTTTAAACGAACGTTACGTATAATTATGCCCTGAGAGTTGCTGCACTCGTGAGCGCCGACGGTAAGTTTTCCAATCAGTCGCCCCGAGACAGTCACACCGATTCTCTGGCTGCACCGCTGTGTGCGTATATGCGTCGCTTCGCACTACGTGTTAGAGCGATAAGGCACCGTCTCCTGACGCATATAGCTAAAGATTCCCGTAGCCTTTTGCGTCTCAATTAAAACCATGGGGTAGCCGAAGGCATCCTCGCTGTCGATGATACCCTTCTAGCAACCCGAATATCCCCGTGATATTTTCTTTCCGTTTTATTTTTTAGTTACATGACTGCCAATCTGTTGTTATGCCAATCACTGAATCGAGTCATTCAGTAATAGCTGACGCATAAAATAATTAATTATTGCGCACATAATTGATTCTCAGCGGATATTTATTTTTTATGAATTTCTACCACTTTTCTAACTATTATTTTATTTTCCAATTTTATGGATGTTTGGATCAGTTACGTCGGTGAATTTGACTGAAAATTCACAGGACGTAACAATAACAATAATAATAAAAGTCGGGAGACGTCTCCGGCCGCGTCACATAGGAACTTGGTAGGTGCACTTGAAAAGCGTTTGGAATGGGACCTGAAAGTGCTGTGAGCTGATTATAACAATAACAACTTGAATATGAAAATAAAATTTAAAAAATATGATCGCAGTTCAATATATGATTCAAATGATAGATGTAAAATTTATTTCGCGCAGCTTGATCGTACGACAAAAACCATCTACGACTATTGGTCGAGGGTCAAGGATTTTTTGTAGTACCAGCAAGCTGCATACTATAAATCTGGACATAAAAAAAATGATTTAAAAATCTTACAAAAGATTGAAATAATTAACGATAAAATATTAATTTTCACGGCAGCTCCCACTATTTTTTTGTCCATCGATATATGTTGCTATGATGATGATGATGATAATAATAATAATAATAACAATAATAATAAAAGTCGGGAGACGTCTCCGGCCATGTTATATAGAGACTTGGTAGGTGCACTTGAAAAATGTGACACGGCCGGAGATGTCTCCCGACTTTTATTGTTATTGTTGTTGTTATTATTATTATTATTATTATTAATACAGCAGCATATATCGATGGACAAGAAAATAGAGGAAGCTTCCGTGAAAATGAATGTTTTATCGTTAATTATTTCATCTTTTGTAAAATTGTTTATTTCACAATTTTTTTCCATACTAAACATAAAATCAAAGTTTTTTGAAAAATCTTTTAAAATTTATACGTATTTATAAAAATGAACGAATTATTTTCATTATAAAAAATTATGTTGGCGGGTAATTTGTTAAACAATTAATTTTTTTCAATTAATTTGTTAATAACAATTCGGAATTATTATTATGCACAATTAATCGTTTCAGCATATTTAGTATGCACGAATTTTTTCAGATTTTTATACCATCGAGAAGTATTTGCAATTTTCTCTTATTTTTCTCGAACTTATGTGAAATGAGCCCGAATCGACATAGGTATCTGAAATGGATTTGAGGATACGTAAAATTCGGATCAATTAACCTCGCTGAAAGGTCCGTATGGGCGGTAGAACTACGCGGTCGAAATGTTCAAAATTCGGAATGATGAAAATTCGAAATGCTGAAAATTCAGGGTATCAAAAATTTCAACTCCTATAGCACGACCGTTTAATCTAACTAAAATTGTAAAACTATGGTTATCGCCGTAATCAGAATTTGAAGAAATTAATTGAAAACCATTTACAAAACAAAAAAAAATGAATTTTTTCTACGCTTTATCTTTACGCATTTGATGCGCAAAAATTGAAGGTACGTGACCCTATGCAGCGCGTTGTTGCCAGTGATATAAAAAAAGGGACGATAGTCGGCAGAAGAGATCAGTTTCGTATCGATGATTTCACATTTGGTCCATTATACCAAGGCCGGTATACGTCAGCTTTAGTCTCGTGCGTGACGACAAGCTCCGATAACCACAGACATTTTCATCCTCTTTCGGCAATAATAATAGAACCTGAACGCAAGGGGCCTGAGGACGAAGAAAAAGAAGAAAAAAAGATCCGTGAAACGATGTCGTTCTGCTATAAGATTCCCGGGCTTATCCGTCGCTACGACTGTATCGCTGCCCAGTTCTGTGGTCTTTTGATGCCGCGTCGTATACTTATCGTCGTTACTCAGTCTCCTTTACTATGCTCCTATACACAAGGGTCAGCGGGCGTTGGAAAAAGATCGAAATAAATATCTCGATTTCTCTGAACCGAAGCGAAATCGAAAGTGGCCCGTCTAGGAGGGAGGGTCCGTCTGGCGTGAACGAGGCTCGACCCTCGGCACGGCTGATGCCCTTGTCCAAGACCATAAAGACACCGTAGCCATCGCCCGAAGCGATAACCAATGAAATCTTATGGACAGGGTGGGAGAATGCACAAATCCAAAGTAGTATATTATCCTAGAAGGGAGGGAGGTGCGCGATTGTCGCCCACCGTGACGTTAGCTGCCCGAACGAAGCGCGGGTAGAAATTGCACGAGGTGAAAATCCGCTCTCTGCCGTGTACTATGCAATACATTTTTCATGACTTCGTTTCACAGCTGCGGTCACGGAAAATTGATTTGAATCAAACCAGGCGCCTTTGAATAGACTACACCGTTGTTCAAACAATAAAACTGGTGTGGTTGTGTCAACTGCGTGCAGCAGTTAAAGTGACTACAACGTTGGTTCGAAGTCAACCAAAACTGCATTAAATCAACAACATTTTTTTCGATTCAATCTTATATACTGTCAACTATATACTGTCGACTTGAACGGATATTTGGTCAATTTGAAAAAAAATGTGATTTGATGTGTTCGTATATATACGAACATTTGGCATCTTGAAAATAATTTTATTCGATTCGGCAAGACGTCAATTTAATAATTCACAAATATTATACCCACAATAAATAAC
This sequence comes from Amblyjoppa proteus, assembly GCA_963922035.1. NCBI lineage: Eukaryota > Metazoa > Arthropoda > Insecta > Hymenoptera > Ichneumonidae > Amblyjoppa > Amblyjoppa proteus. Next base: position 15,995,469 of record OY998233.1, read on the forward strand.
TTTCAAGTTATTTCGATATTTCAATATCAAATCGTCGAAGTTGAATCTATGTTAATGACGGAGAATAACTTATATATCCGATTCAAAATTATACATATTGTTACGTCTCGGCGGTCCATTAAAAACGAGACATGTGCTCGTCGAGTCCAGGGCGTGCGAATAACTTGTCCGCAGCAATAAGAGGCGCCTTTAAACTTTATCGCTCGCGACTCAGAGGTGGGAGCCCGCTCGAGAGCCTTAGAGGTCGAGGAAACGGAAGGACTTGTACGCAACTAGATACTGACGGGTCCGTTCTCCGTACGGAATAATTATTCTGTTCCGTCGATATGTTTTAAAATTGCAGGTTTATTAAAGGAATGCGGTTTAACAAAATGGTGACTTGAATTACCGTGCCAAAACAATTATTAATTATTGAATATTTTAATCGAGCTTGTCTCGATGATAAAACATTTGTCGATTTAATATAAATTTACAATGATGTTTTAGTACAAATTATTTAACTGTCGGTTGAGTGCCGATCAGTTCCGAAGTTTATTCCACGATTCAATTTGCTTGATTTAGTAAAACGTAGACTGGTTGAAGACTGACTGTTCGGTACGATGTTTAGGTGAGAACTTGTTAATATTGAACTGCCGATGGAAGACTGGCCAGTCCAAGAGTTCGGAAAGAGACTGATTAATTTCTGTAAGACTAATTGCCGTGAAGCGGCCAAAAATGCTGAGCTCGCACGCCACGCGCGAGCACAGAAAAGACTTGAAAAGAGTAAAATTAAATAAAGCGAACGCTCGCGTCTGGCGCGAGCGGATATGGATTGCAGAAATTTGATATTAGCGTCCGGTCAAGAGAGAGAAAATCGAAAGACCGAACGACAAAATTGAATATGCATAATTTGAGCGTGAGAAAGGAAGTTGAAATGAAATATTTAAATTCTAATTTTAACGGAGACGAGATTCGTGAGAAAATATTAATTTATGAAAATGAAATGATTTCTAATCGATAAAATAGTGTTACCCGAGGGGCAGGACGTAACACATATCAATAAGCGATTGTAGCGTAATGGTAAGGTACTACGTCAGGATGCGTTAGGTTCGGGGTTCGATCCCCGCTAGGATATATCAAATTTTAATTTGTAAAAATTGTGTTATATTGATAAGTAGCGATATACTGATAACAATTGAACATATAAAACGCGATGTAACCATGTATGAAATTAATCAGTAACAAATAACGTAAATAACAGTACTGAGACGCAACTCCAGATTGAGTTGGGACAAATATTTTTTTCCTTTGTGTGACTAGATATTTGTTTTGAAGAAAAGTTTTTTTCCATATGATTGCTTATTCTGTTCGATCAAACATATTCTTAGTTGGGACAATGAAATGATTTTTTTGATGCTGATGTAACCTTGTAGTCAACTTAACTAAATATTTCTGTCGCCATCCGCAACCGCCGGATTAGGTTGATTCAAACGAATCTTGTTTGATCTCACCAAACCTTTTTTCGGTGTGCTAGCTACTTTCGCGCACACGTTTTTGACACTCTAGCTACTTTTGCACACACTTTTTTAACACTCTAGCTACTTTCGCGCCCACGTTTTTGACACTCTAGCTACTTTTGCACACACTTTTTTAACACTCTAGCTACTTTTGCGCACACGTAGCTGGCAGCGCTGTTGCTATTTGCTCCTACGCATTTTAGAGGCACGAAAATCGGGAATTTTCTTGCACTTGTCACAAAAAGTAGTATGCGATACACGTACGAAAAAGCGGTTTCCCGACGGCGGTTCGGAAGTCGGCAACACTCGTCTCCTTTCGAGCAACAAACGTCACGGTTCGCCTCGTGCCGTTGTAGCTCTCGATCCGGCTCGTGCAGCCAACTTCACAACCTTCTTCGAAAGACCGCTTTTCCGTACTAGTATCGCAAAGTACTATTTTTTTAAATTTGCACTTCGAAAAAATAAAAATTACATGTTTCCATCATATACGCAGCCTTCGTACACAGCCGGGGAAACAATTTTGTTCCGATTCGCCTAAAAATTTGGTCCACGACGGGGGGCTGTTAGTGGCTTCTCCCCCATGCTTATATACCCGGATCTGGCGCACGTTCAAACAGTGCGTGTAAACAAAAAAAGTGAGATAGAAGAGAGCAGGATTTCGGGGCAACGTTTACATTGGTATTCAACGACCGCGATTGAACTGTGAACTTCGCGGGGGGAAGGGGAAGTGCCGGAGAGGGGCTGGAATTTCGCATCCCGCTGATGCCGATCATACGCGGCAAGTATGAGCGGGGGAACGCCGAGGGCGAGGAGAACTCATCAAAACTAAATCCAGGATCCGATGCGGCCACACAAGCTCGTAGACACCCGGACTCTGTATCCAGGCCCGCTATACCGATGCGAGAATATCCGTTGAAAAAATACGAATATATTTTATATCGCTCCCACAGCCTCCGCCGGCTGTGGAAACGATATAAAATATATTCGTCGTAGCAACGGAGGAAAAAAAATATGGGAGACGCCCGAGGAGCAATTTTTATTTCCCAAATATCGTACCAATTTTGCTTTTTTTTTCTTTTAAAATTGCTATATCGATATCCGAATTTTTTTAACCCTTTGCCGATCAGAGCGCTCGAATCCATACGGGAACGCGCTGATTGGTCAAAAGTGTTTGATACGGACGGTATGAATATCGTTACAGTCACCATGTTTGCTCACGGTTTATTCGATTTGAAAGAAAAAAAATGAAATAAATATGTGCTCCAAAACTCGACAATCATACAGGAAATTCATGAACAATTTTTTTTTTTTATCACGATTCACCGCTAAATCATTGAAACTGCCGTGAGAATGATAAAAACAATAATCAAACTACGAGTATGGGAGAGTCGACTTTTTTATGACCACGCGGCTTCGTTTTATCTCGGTCGGTTTCGGTGAAATGCCTTTGTCGCACGATAGAAGGGCGTCACCGGGTTTTACTTATAAGTTAGACCGATTTTTAATTTCGGCTTGGCGCAATATCACGTGGTTATCGATGCGGAAATGCGGATATATCGGTGGATAGCCGCGAACCGGGCTAGCTCATTCGACGTACCGGTGCAGAGCGTCGCCCGCAGGCCGGAATGGTAGTGCACCGGTTCCTCGTTCCCTCTCGCGACATCGCGAAATTGCGTTTTATCCTGTGATACGATCATAGGATTCGAGAATTTTGCTCGAGGAATTCCAATTAGTGGCGACGGCCCAGCGTACTGCCCGACCCCCCCCCCCCCCCCATCCGCCCCCACCCCACCCCGCCCGCCCCTCCCCCTTACCCCCGCATCGCCATGTGCGCAGCTCCATCAGCTGATGGCCGGGTTTAAAATCGCTATGAACGAGGACACACTCTCCGCAAGGGCTACTACTTCGAATCGAGAAGCGGATTGCAGTTCCAGAGGCACCGAAGCGCTTATTCGGCTGATCGATTTCCATGGTCGGCCGTTCGATGATCGAAAGCTCGACCGCTGCGCATCCCTTCCATTCCTGCATGTTGGCATGCACAAGGAATAGAACAATGAACCAGTTCTTGCCGGCTAAGAGAACGATCCCGCAGGGCCATTGGCACATCCCGACTCGAAGCGATTCGAGAGGAAAGCCGGAGGAACAATCACTGTACTGTTTCTCCCGACGTATACGCGTGGAACCGGGCTTCGACCCTTTTAGAGGATGATGGACTACATCGGAGGCATATATCTCCGATATGGATCCGTATATAGAGCTCTATAAATCCAATCTAGGTTTGTAGGTTTATAGATAGGCTATTATAGCAACGGTACCTCCGCCCCTTGTTCAACTTCACGAAGATACAGTGTATGGCATACAGGTAAGTCGATGATCCTCTTATGCCAGAGTGGTCATTCTGCGGTCCCCGGTATTCAATTATCAGAGTCCATATCAACGAGCTCATTAAGAACATTTATATCATTCTGTTGCACAGTAGCGGCATTACACTCTTCATCGCCCGCATGGATGTACGGAGCTTCGATCGCGATCCACAAAATCGTATTATATTTTTTAACTCTAATTTGTAACTAGTTGCAGCGAGTTGGGGCTTACATTGTGGATTTGGAGCGTTGATCGAATGGGATTTAATCCATCGTCGTCCTGTCGTGAATTATTGATGCTGTATAGTATTCGAGACGCAAGATCTACGATCGCGCACATGTAACGCGCCACGATGTAGGATTTGTTCGCGGAACGTATGTCGTATGCGAGATCTGGGATACCAACTCACGGTTACTCGTATTGTGAGAATCCTTGCAATAGATGGAACACGATTCGTTCATTGCTCAGACCGAGCAAAAATTACATAGGTCGGTAGACCATAGTCACTTTCGACTGTAAAGTACTAGCGGTTATGATGGGTCGCATGAATCGCATGCTTCAGAGCGTGTAGAAATTCATCCTATATGGAATAGAACTTCGGAATTTCGAAATCCATTCCATATACTATAAATTTATGTTGGCTTACGTTGGCCCCGAGCTGCGCGCACTCGCACCGATTTCATCAATTAACTTTGCTTTTATCTCCACGACAAACTTTACCACGACTTTCTAAGCTTCACCAAAACAGGGGGCGAGGTGTCAGCTTCCCCGCAAGGGGGAGGGGGATGCTCCATTTTCCAAAATATATTTAAGATGGAGTGATATAGGATTCTCAAATTTCGCTCCCATGTGTTATAAAAGCCAAAATCTCGAGAGTATACCATATAGGAGTGATACCCGCACCGATAAGAACTACTGAAAAGTACTGCAAAATACTACTGGCAGTATCCAGTAGTTAACTACTAATAAACTACTGAACTATTGCCCACTGCTAAATTTGCGGACTACTGAAAACTACACTAAGAGAAGGATCTAGTAAAAATTACCAATCATCTAAGAAACATTACTATAGCACATAGTAGTAGAGCGCTAGGGCCCCACCTATGGTAGGAAGTACCGGATTTATAAGAATTTTTCTTAGATATTATCGTAAAAATTCTTGAATATCTCAGATTTTCTATCATAGGCGGCACGCCCTATGCGCTAGGGTCATTTTTCTTAGATAATTGGTAATTTCTACTAGATCCTTCTCTCAGTGCACTCGAACTCTTGAGCAGTTAACTACTGCTGAGTAGTTAAGTACTATATATCCCAAGTGGTTAGCTACTCCAAACTACTATGAATGTCCAGTAGTTAACTACTAGGAATTCCCGTAATTTTCAGTAGTTCACTACTAGGAATTCCCGTAGTTTACAGTAGTAATTTCCGTAGTAATACAGTAATTACAGTAGTAATTCCCGTAGTCCCGTAGTTTACAGTAGTTTACTGCTGAGAATTTGCCCTCACCGAAAAGAACTGCTAGGGGTCCAGTAGTGACCACTGGATGTTCAGTAATCCCTGCTGGCATCGCAGTAGTCATTACACATGTAGCAACTACTTCCTAGTAGTTTCTCCTCAACCGACAGTAATTATTACTGAGGATATAGTAGTTCCTGCATCAGTAATGACTACTTATAAGTAGTTATATTCCAGGATTCAGTAGTTAATGCATAAGCAGTTATTGCCGATAAGTACCTAATTACTACTGGAGACTGCAGTAGTTTCTGTATAAGTAGTTACTACCTCTGCGTAGTTACTATTTGAATCTCGACATTCAAATAGTAACTACACAGAAGTGGTAACTACTTATACAGGAACTACTACGCCTCAATAATAATTACTGACTGTTGAGGAGTAACTACTAGGAAATAGTAACTACATGTGTAGTGACTACTGAACCTCCAGTAGTCACTATTAGACCTCTAGCAGTTATTTTCGCTGAGGGTAGCATATGGGACAAACATCCAAACCAACAATCAAATTCACCGTTTCCAAAATATATATAAGTTAATGCTGTAAGGGAACGGCGATATTTTACAGTCAGGGCAATAATCACCAATAATAATAGCAAGGATAATTATAGTTTCACTAATTGAATATACTTCAACAAAAACTATATTTCCCTTAGAGAATTAATCCGTATAGTAGAAATAACGAAATTTTTGTCTCACTGCATAAACATCTACCATGGTAATTCCGTTGGATGAAGTTGGTCTTATTAACACCTATGAATCAACAAAGTATCGTATCGATCGCCGATTAATTACCAATATGTCACCCCTGTATTGGCATATATATAATGGGTCAGCAACTCTCTCCGCGACTTCAGTGCACAGAAACTTTTTTCGCTCTGATGCGTACCCACAATGAAGAAAAGTGCCAGAAACATACTAATACATCGGCGTAGAGAAATCCACTTTTCCCCCTTGCCGAGCTCGTCTGAAACGAAATTCATGAGATATTCACATATGAAATGCTAGTGGATGCATCCATATACACTTGCTGCATACGAGGGTACGGCACAGGTTCGCGCTGCGTGCGGCGCCTGCGGTGTTAGGGGAAAGAGGACTACCGTTCTCGAGAATCCGTGACGGGAATAAAAATAAATGTCTGCTCGTAGCTATAGAAAATTCGACGGTACCAAAGCCACCTCTGGTCTCTCGCCACATGCAGTCACTGCTACACCGATGTTCGGGATAAATATTATCTCGCTATCGATGACCGATGGGCACGAACTCTCAATAGGGCTGTACGGATGTGGGTGCATTGCATAAATCCGTAACGAACAGCGCTGGTCACGCATGAAAAAAGAAGGGAAAAGTCTAATGAATATGCAAAACAAAAAGTCACAAAACCAGCGAACAGCAGAATTGGTGCTGGTTTCTTAGTTGAAGGTTGGCGACGGTTGAGTTCCTGAGATTCGCCAAGCCGTCTTAAGGTAATACATTCCCACCCTGCGCTAACTTAATTTCTCTAACAGTGATTTAAACACCCATTATACATAAACTTCCGCATTTTGGTATCTCGGACGTGACTTTTTTTTACCCTAGCGTACGATTTGTACGTTTTCATAGAAAAAGTGTCTGTAATTAGTTTCTCTTACATGAAATGGAAAATCGATTTTTATTGACAATAACATCATTGCAGCGCTGGGTTACAGTCGCATTCACTACACTTGTAAACATGCGTGAAAAACCTTTGGCAAGAACAGCGACATCTCTATACGGCCAGTCCTACGTTCGCAGCCCTCGATCGCCATAGCAACTACAACACGGCTCTGCCGGTAAACCCTCGCGAGCCCTTGGAGCGTATCCGCGAACGTCACAAGATCCCTCGGATAGGGAGTGAGACAGCTGACAAGTGAGAGCCTTGGTTTCCCCACCCGCGATTTCGTTACGTATTCATAAATGGAACGCACTCGGAATAGGCGGTGAGATCGTACTGAACACGCGGAATTCATAATGTGAATGCTGTTGCTCGTGTGGCGGAGCTTTCACCCTGATGGGACTTCGTTGCGGTGTTGGCGGTTGGGCTTTTGTATATTCCCATGATTCTGTCTGTCCGGATGTCTGTCTTTCTGAATATTATATAAAAGACCATTGGTATATGCGTTTCTGTGCGTGCCTACATCAATTTAAGTATACACGTATGCGCGTGCTGAATGCCGAAGGAGTGTCGAAGAGAGGGAGACCGAGGTCGTGCGAGCAAAGGACGAACGGAGAACTGGGGTGGAGTGTCAGGGGGTAAGTAGAATAGGCGTGTGTTGGGCAGGGTTGTACGTGAGCGTGCAACTATCCCCGGGATGGCATGATGGCTGGTGGCTTCGTTAGCTCCAGTTTGTATCTACATCAGTCAATACTCTTCCCCTCCTCTGCCCCTCCCCCCCGCGGCAGCTCGAAACCCGCCGTACCCGCGCTCTCGCACAATTCCAATATTATGTATGTGAATTGCGAGACGTACAGAAGGATCAGAGTACATAAAGGCGCGCACATGCACCTACCGGAACATCGATAGGCACGTATGACGGAGGCCACAGACGTCGATATGATAGACGCTACGCTGTACGCGTCAACGGGGATCGATATACATCTGGGGCTCGTTACCGGATCCTGATATCACATGTCAGACTATACGCAATAAGATATCTTTGTCGTTTGCAATAGCTCGATATAACATTCTGGGAATAGACGGCTTGAATACGGAGGTTCTTTGATGAAGATTCGTGCTCCGAATTTGCTAATTGTTTACCTACTCTTGATCTCTCGAATCGTGTTCGCTTATCGTATGTACTAAGACGCAGAGTAATTGATCCATACGCTGTGTCGGGATTCGAATATTAGCATTAGCATGTCCGTACGTATTTCGGACATCTGTCGATTCGCGTGCACGGGAAAATACGTCAACGTACGAACGGACGGAAGGTCCGGTTGAGATGGTGGTTCGCGCAGATGGTGGAATATTAATGCAATAGCTTGGCTTGACCAAATCGCTTTCCGTATGTAGTCGAGGTAGTGTGTGACCTGCAGGATGGACGGTAAATATGGATGAGTCGGATCTACTGTGCATTCCTTTACGGTGCTCATCCATTAGTATTCTCTTTCTGTTCAAAGTCCGTTTGGTCCATCGTCATTGAGGAGAGCTCCTCACGTAGAGAACTTCCGTGGGGATGCGATTTAACGGTTTTTCCTCGAGACCTATTCGGCATGCAAAGGATTGCTGACAGAGGCAGTACAACTGCATTATTTGTCAAGTGTTGCCCAGCGGATCGTCGGTGATCGTGAACTTCAAATCGCGACTATAACGCGGCTCGTTGGTCCCGTACTGCTGTTCGTCGTTGACTTCCAAGTTCCTTGCTGAATGAAAATTTACGTTGACTGGCTCGAGGAGCTAAAACATATTGTTTCGATGTCCCTCTGATCTATAGTTCTGCAAGCGTCGGTTCTTATCAAACTTTGCGTATGCAAACTTTGCACATGCTAGTTCCATCTCATTTTCTCTAGCAGCCCGTTTAGGACATTTTCCTCGTAACCATCCAAGTAGGATTCTGCCGTACCTGGAAAGACGGCACGGCGCTGGCTCCACACTGGCTGCAGTATGCCAAAACGATTTGTCAAATTTCACCTAACAGATCGTCGGTGATCGTGAACTTCATGTCGCTACTATAACGAGGTTCATTTACCTGGTTGTATTGTTCGTCATTAATTTCCAGGTTTGTTGTTGAATGAATCAAATTTGCGTTAAACGAAGAACTAAAACACGCTTCGATGTCCCTCTGGCCTATAGTTTGGCAGGCATTGGTTCTTATCGCCAACGGAAACGGCTAGCTGTATTTCTCGATGATCCGAGTACCCAACGAGCGTAATGTTTCTCCACGCGTCGCCATTGCAAAACCACACACCGATACATAGACGCGTCGGCTTGCAGCGGATGTAGATGAACGCGCTGCACGCTGCGGACAGCGGAACATCCACGACATGACGTTTGCATCAGAGAAGTGCGTTGTGCGTCTAGTTGTCGAGCCGAGCCGTTCCAGCCGAGCAGCAACGGCTACAGAGCCAGCTGTACAATATCGCGCGCAAATGAGCTGGCCGGCGTTTGCGAACAGCGGACTAACTCACCACGCGGTGGCTATACCATAGCTGCGTGTACATATGTAAGGACACGTGTAAACCAGCCGACCGCGAGAGGCATCGATCCTCCGGACTACACAGCTGTATCAGCCAACAGCGGCATCGGCGAGTGACACATTGTCGAGAAGTTAATCAAATCGTTTTCGACGATTTATCAGCGCAGACATCGTCGGACGCAACGTCATAGTAACGCGCGCACGTATGCGCGAGCGAGAAGAACTCCCATCGTCGGCGATGGGAATTCAGAGTTCGATTTCGCAGCGAAAGAACCACATGAAGTGGATTGGGTACCGTCCAAAGCGAATGGCCACTTTTTCTCAGGATAACACATAAGATGATCACTCATCTTTTGCCGAGAGACGTATCATGCCGATCATTAATACCTGGGCGATCTCAATAGCGCTGCTATGGGAATAGCAGTTTCTTCGAGAGCCTTGGTATTCTTTCTCATGTGGCACTCGTGGCTCCAGATAGAGCAGACATTGCGAGTAAGGAAAATTCTTCCGTTTCTTATTATTGTTCTTCTAGTATTTCCACAATTCGGTTGACTTTTCGATACATCGGTATGAGAATTCCGGGATTTCAAGCATTATGCATGGCTAGAGCATAGCGCAAGTAATGTTTCAAGGGTCACGGCACGGGAGGTCCGCAAGGTGAATTATCGAGGACAACATAAAAGATGAGTAATTAGCCGACAGTCGAACCATGCCGTTCATTAGTGCCTGGGCGATCTCAATAGAGCTGCTACGGAGCTAGCAGCATCTTCGAGAGCATTCGGTATTCTTTCCGATGCTACACGGAGAGAAAAATATAGTAATAATCCCCAGATTCGTATAGGAATTTAAGGATGAAGAGGAAAAATTGCGTTTTTAACCAGACGCATCTCGAATTTCGATATGCATTGACCGCTGAATCATTTACGGCATAATGTAATTATTCCCATACTTTCCGCCCCCAACTGTTTAATATTATTCTCCAGACGCATATAAAATGCACCAAGATCGTTCAGTATAAACTACTAAGAGTTCAGCGATAGATAGCCGAGGCTTCATAATTTCTTGCTATGTACGGTTTAGTAACTATACGGCTATACAGTAGACTAAAAATTTGTAAAATCATTGTGTTGCGCGAGCAATATATAGGAATCGTTACTTTGTAGCAATACCTGAACGTTATTATACCTAGTATAGTATCGCACGCTCAACGATTGGGCTGTCGAGTTCCAACAGTTGGGCGATTTTTCCCAGACGATTTTGCACGAGTTGCCGGTCGGTATGGACATTTAATTTTCGATTTACTATGACTTTGTTCCCCGAACAAGCACTTACATAAATAAAGGAAGTGACGGTTTTTTTATACATAAATAAGTGTTGCATTTGATTTTAATAAGAAATAAACGCCGTATCCGGTAAATTAGATAAATAAATCATACATTAAAATAAAAATATTACATGTATATTATTCCTTATGAATATGGCCCGATTATTGTTATTATTAACAATAATACGCCGAAAAAAAGATTTGGTAATATCAACCTCACAGCTGCAGTCATGGAAAATTGGTTTGAATGAATAAGGGCACATTTAAATAGGCTGCACCGTTCTTGAAACAATAAAACTGGTCTGGTTGTCTCAAATGCGTATAGCAGTTAATGCGATTACAAAGTTGGTTCAAAGTGTTTTTTTTTTCGATTCAATCGTATATACTGTCACCATACAGAAGGTATAATATTTTGACTTGAATGTATATTTGGTCAATTTGAAAAAAAAATAAAATGTGATTCGATGTGTTCGTATATGCACAAACATTGGTCGTCTTGAAAATGATTTTATTCATTTCGGAAAGACGTTAATTTAGTCCTTCAAAAATATTATACCCACAATAAATAACTTTCAAATTGCTTCAATATTTCAATGTCAAATCATCGAAGTTGAGTCTAAGTTACTGACAAAGAATAACTTATATATCCGATTCAAGATTTTTCATATCAATAAATGATTGTAGCGTCGTGGTAAGGTACTAGGTCGGAATGCGTTAGTTCCGGGGTTCAAGCCCCGCTAGGGTACATCAAATTTTAATTTGTAAAAATTGTGTTATATTGATAAGTAGCGATGTGTACTAGTAATAATTGAACATATAAAACACGATGTAATCATGTATGAAAAATTAATTAGTAACAAATAACATAAATAACAGTACTGGGACCCAACACCAGATTGAGTTGGGCCAAACTTCTTTTTTTCCTTTGTGTGACTATATATTTGTTTCCAACAAAGGTCAAATTTAGTTTCATCTTACCAAACCTTTTTTCGGTGTAATATTATTATTAATGTTTAAGATCAGATTATTATTATTATTCTCGCGTGTTTATATAAAACGTAGGGTGTTCATATTTATACAATGTATAGTATAACACTCATGCGTTTTCCATTGAATACCGAACCGGATTGCCGTTCAACCAAAAAGAGTCTGGGAATGATTCCTCAACTGTGGCGGACACATCACACAACTGAATAGCTTCGTCGGTTCATTTTGTTGTCCCATGCGGTATAGGAAAATTTCCCAGATTTCCAATATGTCCCGCGTTTGCTATACCGTCTGGAGATTATTTCCAAACTATTTTAGATGATATTACTATATTTTTCTCTCCGTGTAACAGTGCGACTCCAGATAGAGCAGAAATTGCGAGTAAGGAAAATTCTTCCGTTTCTTATTATTGTTTTTCTACTATTTGCACAGTTCGATTGACTTTTTGATACACCGGTATGAGATTTCCAGGACTTTAAGATCCCACCGAAAAGGTCTCGAGGGCTCGAGTACGCTTCAAAAGTCGCGGCACGGCGGGTCCTCGAGGTGAATTATCGAGGAAGACTTCACTGCATATTATTCTTCGATAACCGCGCCTCAGACCAAGTTTTTCCGAGGTCTTTCGTTCCACCGTTCGAGGGGGCAAAAAAGTTCGTAGCGTGAAAAAAGCGGGGGAAGAAGCGAAGGTGGCACAGTCAAGTAAACGAAAAAAGGAACGAAACGGTGATAGAGAGAGGGTAGATTCGCTGTACGAGATATTCTCCATCCGCCCGCGAAAATAGAGGTAACAATCCTCTCTTCCATTCGTTCCGGAAAGTGGGCGGGATTAAGTCACAAGTGGGCTTTATATCCCCGCTAATTCAGTTAATATCGCATCGTTATCATACCCGGAGGACGAGGCACCCAGTCCTCCTGTTACCCGACCCGGTATTCCCCACCCTCTCTCTTCACTTGTGCACATCTCCACATCTCCACACGTATGTTCTCCCGGCTTCCATCGCCCCATTACCGTAGGTTCACTGTACTGTGTACTCGGGTGTCTCCTTGTGTGCGTTTCCGGGACACAGTAATTTTCGTTACGTGCGTGCCTTCGTGCCGGTATGCGTTTTACCTCGTGTTGCTTTCTCTCGCCGGCTCTGCATCCACAAGGCATACGTAGCTTGCGTGCAATCTCATATAGCCCACGTGTAATGTGGACTCTCCATCCGTGTACAGATATATGTGCGTACAACCGGAGTCTGTGCCTGGAACGTGCCGATGTAAGTTATTTACGGACTGTCGTCGACTTGCGCCACACAACATTCGCCTACGGCTAGTTGCCATACACTTTAACGACATTCCCGGACCCATTATCATCCTGACGACTCACTTTTTGGAACGCACTGGCCTGAAGCTCTTCGCGACTGCGGCAGACTTGAGGTCGGATGGATGTGCGGGTTGCCCAAAAAATTAAAAGGTTTCACAGTAATTAAATTTCACTTTACCGATCACTTTGGTCTTGTGACTAGAGTACTTGCCTAGAGAACAAAGTATCGGGAGGTCTCGGATTCGAATCCCGGTGCCGTAGGCTTGCTGGCAGAAAAATATTGTGACGCAACGTAACTCCTAGCATCTATTGTGCGATAGCCGATACATGTTCAGTAGACGTCCAATGTTTACAGCCAGTTGTTATGTCCTATGTAATTCCTCTCACGATTTCTTTACTTCCATTCCTCAACCAATTCCTTAATTCAAATGTGAACCCTTACAACACTGGCAACGCAGCGATGCACTGCCGCCGAGAGTCCCCTGCAACTCCTACACGGACGCAGACGCATACGGCTCCGCTCCCTCGTGCATGCTACGCCGAGATTTATGGCCTTTCCCCCCAATTTTCATAACACGCTCTACTCTTTAAATTCTCTGCCTTTTAAATACTAAATCCCGTCCAGTTCTTCCGATTCCCCGAAAAGATCTATTTTTAAACTTGTTTACTCTCTGGGATCTTTTTTTAACTACTAATACGGACACTAAAATAGGGTAAAATTCAGTATAAATAGACGACCACATTAGGATTAAAATCAGTTATTCTACGATCACTGAAGCATCAACATCTCCAGAATCACCAAAGAGCGCGCAAAGCTCTGCATCGAAAGACTCTAGCCCTGCGTGGCAGAACACCGACAATTGTCGGAGCTCGCTGCCAAATTATCCAAGTAGAAGAAATTGTCTCAATATATACAACCAATTGTACTACAAAATCATCATATTGTTTATAATACATTGTGAGTATTTCAATTTAAAACCACATCGTCTAAAAAGATTATTTGCATGCACTGCCGGGCCTACTGATAGTTTCTCAGAGGCTCATTACTTCCACCTGTCAACGATCCTTCATAAAATCCGCAGCAGTTTGGCGAGGTTTCCGTCCCTGGGTAAAGGGCTAACGCCTTGACCCGAAAGAGAGACTACACATTTTATGATCGTCACCGAGCACACTCACTATTTGTTCGTTCAGACGTAACACAGTAATCCATGTAACGTAATTCCGGCGCCGTGAAGCAAGCCTAGAAAGCCGACTGTTACTGCCACCCAAAAGTACAGTTAACGTTCACTCATATTGAGTAACCCCCAAAGTGATACGGTTCCCACTAAAGAAAAAATGGTAGGTCCCGTCGTTAATAACCATAGCAGTTGATGCGACGTTAAATAATAACAAACAAATTTTAAAAAATTCACTTTGTGTAAAGATGGATTGAACTGATTGTACCAGTCAAGGAAGACCGCCTTCTTGATTGTATCAGTCAAGAAAGATCTACAACTGCAAGAAGAAGTTTCACACACTAAGAGCGATCTTTATCATTGGCAAAATTAATTGCGATTCATGGATTTCATTACATGGATAAACGACGATATTAGCTATGTCTATGACCGAACTTTGCGTGTAAAAAATATGCCAATTGCGTGTGCCTGAAATAAATCTCCGCTGCTCTTCAACCGGAGCTTGTTACGGTGTCGCGCAGAGAGTGGCTAAAAAACAAACAAACAAAAAAATTCCGTAAAATATAAAGATGGGCATATCTATGCCAACCCCCTGGTCGAGGTTTCACCGTGACTAGTTGGTAGCCCGCTCACGTTTTCCTCGTGCAGCGTTGGTTGGTGCCGTTTATGGATTCTACTCGTCTCTTTTATTCTTCAGCTTATTCATTTATACGCTTCGGCTTTGATATTTTTTCCCGACCGTCCGTCGTCACTTTCGAGCAGTGACTTTTATTACGCTACCTTCAATGCTCATTACCGCGGACTCCTATTAGCTCATTCGCGGGCCCCAGCAAAGGAGAACCGAGAATTATTTTGCGCAAAGTGAGCCGTTGCTGAAGCACTGTGTGTGCTTCTACTCCGTTCGCTTTGACTACCCGTCGAGCGACCAACAGCGTTTTGCGTCTCCTTGCTGATAAATTCCAAAGAACAAACATAAAAACAGAAGTCAAGAAAAAAAAAGACAAGAGTTGCGAATCGGCTATAAAAAAATGATCTCATTCACGACTTGGCGCGGGAGTAGCCTCTGATGTAATCCTGCATTCCAAACACAGCTTTATGTACCAGCACGGGATCTCGCGGTGAGAAGTGCTCGAGTGCCGAACCGAAAACTCTGGCGGAAAAAGTGTGAGTGAGGCAAGCAAAAAAAAAAGAGGGTCGGTGGCCCGCGGCAGTTTCATGATTCTTGATTCGCCTGGATGCTGTGTGCTCGTGGGTGTAAAGTAACCGAGGGACAAACTAAAAAAAAAGGGGGGCAAAAGAAAAAAAGAAAAAAAAATGGAAAGCCAAGAGCTTGAAAAAGCAGAGGAGGAGAGCGAGCGACGAGTCAGCGTTGGGTAATTCGTTGAAATGTCGAGGCTCCCCCCCACTCCCGGTACCGGCAACAAGCCCAGGCAGTCAGGTGTTATTTTTCATAGGCAGCTCTTTGTACGGTCCAAACCAGTCCGTAGCGGTATGCTTGCCCACCCACTTTTACTCTTCCCGGTAGCTTTTCGCTCTGCTTTCTCTGCGCCGAGCACACGCGCGCGCGCAGGTACAGATCCGGTTGACCGGCCGTGCACGCTTGGCATTTGTCATCCGAGATTCCTTTGTTCCGGCGCGAAACAAACACGGGAAGCGAGCCTGCAGTACATATATATCTCGTTCTCTTGTCTTTCTGCGCGCGGCTTCGCCGGAAGTTTTCGGTGAAATTGGCTCGTGGGTTGCTGTTGCGGCCAGGCGATCGTGCTGTGTCCCGGTCAGCTTCGAGGAAAAACCGAAGGTGGTATCCAGGTCCTCCCGGTCTGCAGCGCTCGCGCCGTTTCTATTCCGACTAGAAGCTCGCGATACTGCTGGCAACCCGTTCTACGCCCGCGAACGCGACTACCTCGCTACTCGCGGTACCCGCAGTAGTGCCATCCTGGCGTCCGTGTGCGCAGTGCAAAATCGCACTCTTCACACGCTCTTCCAAACTTTGCACATGCTAGTTCCATCCCACTTTACCCGGCAGCCCCTTTCGATTATTTTCCTCGTAGCCACCCAGGTGGAATTCTGCCGAAGCTGCGAAAACGGCTCGGCGATGGCTCCGCACTGGCCGCCGTACGCCAAAACGTCATATTGGTCGTTCTTCGACCGGTGTACGTAACCAGAGCGAAGCCGGTCTTCCGAGTGTCATACTGGAAACACGTTACTTCAGATTTGAAAATCTCATTCTCAGAAAAATGACATTTTCGATTTGGAAGTGATGTACATTTCCGATACAACGTTACGTCTGGTGGAAAAAAGAGATTTGCCAACTGCAAGTGACATATTTTCTATATGAGACATTCTTTATCTGCTGGTCACTTTTTTCGGTCGACCTCTCAGATGTTTTTTTTTTTTAATTGCCAGTTTGTAGTACTGTTTGAGAGGTCTTTCTGTGATTTTTTTTTAGATTTTTTAAATGCGCCATTCAGGATTTACGCTTTTTTAATATCAGTATATCTCAGAAAATATTGGTCACTCAAAAAGTTCGTAGGAACATTAACTTTTTTAGTTTTCATCAACTTTCGAATGATGTTAGAGTTATAATTTTTTCGATACGGGAAAGTCTATTTTTCGTAAATAAAAAGTTAAAATAATTTTTTTTTACTTGAAACCCACCTTCGATACTGGTCCTAATTTTACATGATATTTAGCATTTTATGAAGATTCTAAAAAAAAATTCCCAAAGTGGCACCTGTGATTCTTACGTACTAAAAAAATAAACAAATAAAACATTTAATTCGTATAGATTCGTATAAACTCGACTATTATTTAGATAACTGAAAGGGTTTTGCCCGTAGTCGATAAATTTGATACACATCGTTGGGAAACTGGTTGTGAGATAGAGGTTTTTTTAGTGGTTTTCTTTTTTAATGTCTTATTTGCTTATTTTTTTTTTAGTACGTAAAAATCGCAGGTACCACTTTGGGACTTTTTGGTAAGAATCTTCATATAATGCCAAATATTCTGTAAAATTGGGACCAGAATCGAAGGTGTGTTTTTAGTAGAAAAAAAATATTAATCTTTTTTCACGACATGGACTTTCCTTTATCGGGAAAATTATGACTCTAACATCATTCGAAAGTTGATGAAAAATGAAAAAGTTAATGTTCTAACGAATGTTTTGAGTAACTAATATTTTCTGAGATATACTGATATAAAAAAGTAAATCCCGAAAGGTGCACTGTAAAAATCTTAAAAAAAAATCAGAGAGGCATCTGTCGAGTAGTACTACGAACTGGCAAATTTTTAAAAACATCCGAGAGATCGATCGAAAAAAGTGGCACAGTTGATAAAGAATGCCTCATATGCCGTCGCTTCCCCTTGAAAACGAGATATCCGAACCGGAAGTGACACATTTTCTATATGCCGTCACTTCCGGTTGAAAAATGAGATGTCCAAACCGGAAGTGACGTATTTCAGGTATGACTTGAGGCACCACGTGCCTCTAACGTTTTTTCTCTTGTTCCCACTTTCTACGGTATTTCGCACGTGTTCTTCCTCGGAATTATGCTTTTACCCACATGTATCGCTGGGTGAATGTGATACCTATCCGAGAAATTCCAGCTGCTGCTTTTGCGAACATAAGCTATCACGTGTGTGTGCAATCGTTCGGGGAAAGAAAAAAAAGCCGGCAAGTTCGCTTGAAATATCAGAATTCACGGTATTACCCGGTCCCTGCCTTACGGCGTTTCGTATCGAGCATTGCGAATATTTTATTTTTTACCTTAGAAATGCAGTCGCAGCAAGGAGGTCGGGAGGACGGTGCGCGTTGAAATGAAGTATACAAGCTCTCGAGTAATCGGAAGCACGGCTCCCTCGACTTCGCGCCTTGTCAAATGCCAAGTCTATCAAACGTCGCCCCAGGCAGGGGAGGGCTGTGACCGACGACGCTGCCGACTCGATTGCCGCGTCTCCCAACCCCAACGAGCTTCGACCTTCGTCACGGAACCCAACGACTGCGACTACCGAGAGGTATGTACGACGAGTACAACGTCGTCGTCGTCGCCGAGGACGACGACGACGTCATTCGTTCCGATAACATCGTAACGGATGTCTAGGGGTATTTATATACCCACAGGCTGTCGAGCGAGAAGAATAGTCGCATTATTCCCGCGGAATGTGAATGTGACCCCCCTCCCCCCACCTCACCCCGCGCAGCCAACCCTCCGACCTTTCACGACAACGGTTATCCGACACTTTTCCCAAGTTTTCTATTCTTCACTTCTCGCGAACACGTTCGAACTTCATCGGGCGAACCGGTATGTGTTCCGTAGATTAAAGAATTTTTCACCATCCCGGTTATATTTATTATATGACGTTGAATAACTTCTCCGTGGGAAAATAAGATGAATCGAACCGTTATGTAATCTGATTTATTCAAGATAGAAAAGCTTTATTTAAAAAAAAATTCCGACGTCAGGTAGTTTTCAACGTCGAGACATTTTCATCGTTCGAACTTTGTCCATTGTGATACTTGGTAGCGCGTCTGGCTATATTGTGTCACAAGAGGCGAGTTTTCCTTTATATTGTAACTATGTAGTTCGGTTACCATAATTCCATAATTCGCAAGTGAGAAAGGACGGTGATATAGACCGGCAGAGCACTCGGAGGTCTCTCAAATTCATGTGTAACACCGCGACGGAAGAAGCCGGAGATCTCTTGAATTTATTTTGCCGTGTTGGCCACTTCCAAATTCCTGTCTGTGCCAGAGTCGTCGGCGCTTGTAGACCTGCCACTCACGATTCCCTTTCATCTTACGCGAAAGTTAATTGCTTTTTTACAAAATTCTGTTAATTCGTCCCGTTCTTTGATATTTTCCTTCAATACCATCCCCCAATGTTCCACATCGTACAACCTCGGAGTTTCCCTTTCGAACACGAAAATCGTTGTTCTTTACACGCTTTTCGGGTACGCGTACAGCTGAACTTCTGAACATAACATTCGAATTAACGAGGAAGTTCATGAAGGATCTCATGGATTCGTAAATGCGGAAGAAAGAACTTCATGAAGGATCCCATGGATTCATAAGTGTGAACGAAAGATACAGGGCTTGCATTTCGTCGAACTAAATTTTAAGTCGACTTGCCTGATGTCATGATAATACTGCGTGCAGCGGAAGAAAGAAAATAAGTGTAAGAATAATGACTCCATGTGGATTGAAGAGCACGTCAATCCTTTAATGATCGCTCTGTGGAACACCATGACTCTTATTATAATCATGAACGCCCTTCTTAACAGAAATTACAGTCGACCTCGTCTTTCCCACGGTCTGTCAAGTTCTCGCCAGGAGGACTCCCGTCGACTCATTCTTTTGGAATACTGGAACAAATAAATTGAAATGTCATTCGAGAATATTATTTTTCCCGACTCCGCCAAAAAAACCACATTCCTTGCGTGCAATACGGGTAGAAAATAGCCTATTATTGACTGATGATCATTATAAACATGTGCGTATACGCAGTACAGTTTCATTACTCCCTAAAGAGTAATAGGGCTCATTACTCTCTCTGGAAGCTCTATTACTCCCGGAGGAGTAATGATCATTGGCGAATATGACGATTTTGAGACACAAAAAATGTGGTGTAACGGCTCCAGCCTAATTATTTGCTTTTGAGCATTTATTCATGCGTATCGATACGGGGCATATTGCTTTCCGTTCGTTACGCTCTTCACAGAAGCCCTTAAGGTAGTACTTGCAGTACTGTCCCGCCAAACGGGAATTTTAGAGAAAATTTCGAACACTTCTCGATGGGATAAAAATCTGAAAAAATCAAGTGTATGGAAGGTGTTGCAAAGATTATTCTTGTGAACTAATAATTGCAATTTGTTATTAAAAAAACTCAAGATAAAAATCATTATTCAACAAATTACCCTGCAACTTAACTGTTTTATTCTATACAAATGATTTGTTTATTTTCCTGAATACATATGAATTTTTTCAGAATTTTGTGTAATCTTTAGAAATCGCGTTTTTTCTATGTTTAAGCTGTGAAAAAAAACGCAATTTTCAAAGATTACAAAAAATTCCGAAAAAATTCATACGCATTCATAAAAATAAACGAATTATTTTTGTGCAAGAAAATAGTTAAGTTGCCGGGTAATTTGTTGAATAATGATTTTTATCTTCAATTTGTTAACAACAAGTTGAAATTTTTATTTCACGAAAATAATCTTTACAGTACTTCCTATACACTTGATTTGTTCAGATTTTTATCCCATCGAGAAGTCTTCGAAATTTTCTCTGAAACTCACGATTGGCGGGACTGTACCGCAAGTACTATCTTAACACTATTGTGTATCGGGACCGCCGTGAGCGGCTGGTTACCAACTTAGACTAAACATCCTCGAGACTTTGTTCCTTTGTAAAGGTGACCGCGAAGCCCTCAGTTTCACGCCCGCTTCAATCAGTTCAGCTCCAACTCACGACGCGAATGGTAAACTCTCTCGGAATTATAACTTCGACTAACAAAACTGTTACGTACTCCGTAACCACGTAGTATAGTTTTACTGTAGGATCTCCCGAGGAGCATCTCCATGCATCTAAACACCAAGTCTATGAATGAATCTCGTAAGCCCTCCCGAGCAGCACTCATATGGAGCAGGGCATGCTAGCCCCAAACTTGGAAACACATTTGCCTCTATCCACGCATCTAGCCACTTAGCGACCTTCATAACTAATTGCCTACACGCGACACATGTCACCGTGGCACGTTTTTAACTTGCCGCAGCACACTTACCAAAGGGGCAGCGGCTCTAGTAGACCCAAACATTAATTCTTTTTATCAGAAGAGACGCTTAGATGCACCATGCATGCTCTTTTCTACGATATTATTATATCGATATATACCGGAAACGTCGAACGCGCAAAGCTCTGTTCGACATTTCCGGTAGCCTGCGTGGCTAAGTAAGTCTCGACGCTCTTTCGGAGCAGCCCTGCGCGGCTGAGTCGCTCTTGCGAGTCGAACTAGTCACGAGTATTGCAACAATTGTAACAACGCCACAACACCGTTTAATAAAAATATTTATCGTGAGTACTTAAAACGGTTCTACAACTCTTCATAAATCTTTGCATGCTCTCCACCACGTGCTACGAGACACTCAGTCTCAGGCACCCATCTCGACTCATTGTTTATCTTATCGCAATAGCAGGCGAGGTATTCGTCTCCGATGTAAAGGGCCAATGCCTTGACTCGAATGAGAGACCGCCGTTACGTTCACTCAGCGCGAACTCGACGAGAGCTCGCTCGGACGTAACAAAACCATTTATTCGCTTTGACTGGCCAATCAACCATCCATGACAGTGGTTATTTTAACGAAGTCGAGAAAAAATATTCGTAAAAAAAGGTTAACAAAAATTATTCGTAAAAAGTAACTTCAAAAAGGATGAAATAATTCATGTATGTAACAATAATTAACATTATGAGTAAACAATAATAGTAATGTTTTAATGTATGCTACTGTCAGATGAGAAAAACAGTGCGGAACAGCGAATAATAACATAATTAATTAATTGTAATTATATCAATTCATTCATAATCTTTGCTATAGTCGGAAGACGTCTTCCCTCACAAGGCAATGCAGCCAATCTTTGCGGTCACGGAGTGGATTAAACTTAAAGATGTTTTCCGACTGTAGCAAAGATTATGAATGAATTAATGTAATTACGATTAATTAATTATGTTATTATTCTTTATTATTAATTATTACAATTATTGTTTACTGACAATATTAATTATTGTTACATTCATTCATTGTTTTATCCTTTATGAAGTTACTTTCTATTAACCATTTTTTTTGTACTTTTTGTAAGAATATTTTTAAAAATATTAACGACTAATTGACAGTCGGGAGTTTTCTAAAAATTTTAATTTTATATTTTTAGGCATTCACTCCGTACACGTAAGAAGTGCCTATTAAATGACTATTTTTCCCATCGGACGTCCGTATCATGGTATATCTTCGCAACGAATCAACCAACGCAGCTAAAATTTGCTACGTACTTTGGTTGTATCGTTGACAAACATCCTGGAGAATCTGAAACCAATTAAACAAATATAAGTTTATGTTTATAAACATTCTAGCTGAAAACAAAAAAAAATTACCTTTTATAAATCTTTTAGTCGGTCGGACGTCTGTATCATGCTCCAATTTCAGTACGGGTGAACGAATTTCACTGTACCTGGAAGCGTTCCTTTCCAAATACTATTGACATGAAGCCCTGCAAATTTGAAAGCATTTAAAAGATTAGTAACTAAATAACAATGTTATGAACAAATTCAGTATAAATTATTGTAAAATATCTCCTTTTTAGTTTCGAAGTTTGCGCATCGAACGTCCGTATCGTGCTCAAACTTAAAAACTTGCGAACTAATTAACATATCCTTCGCAGTCTTCATTCGTTATGACCTTACCATGTAGCCCACCAAATTTTGACTCTTTTAGATATTTGCAAACAATATTTTGCAAAAATTTATTGCAGTTATCTATTTAGGAGGTTATGTGCCATAATTTTTTTTCAACTATAAAATAAGTAAAAAATAAATATAATAAAGGTCTGGATGATACGGATACCAAAAATAGATGGATAATATCCTATTATCCAGTTATATTACGTGATAATTATCACTTTGTTAACACTTTTTTAAACGTTTTGACGTAATTATTTTTTTCACAAAAATAATCATACGCTTTACACATATCACATTAAAAAATTCCATAAAAATTCCACTTTATACACTTAGAGATTTCCACGATAATTCACAAATAATTTTTTTTATCACTCACGAACAATCATTATTATATGCGAAACAAGACACTCACAATTATAGCTGTCAAAATAGAAACTTTTTCTTCGGGGTGGCGCTGGTGTCGGTCTCAGCGCGAGGGACCGGCCAGACCCTCGGGTGTGGGATCGACACCAGCGCCGCCCTGAAGTGATCAAGGCCCGCGCGCGATCAGTAGAGGTAAGCGGGGCAAAATGGCATAGCGGGGTAAAGCGGGATAATGGGACAAAACGCAATTTTCTAAAACTTTTGGATGGCGGCAATAGTGGTCCGTGGGATAAAACGGGTTTGAAAATCCGGATGTATCGTTGGCATAAAATGGGGCATCCTAAAATTAGTGGAAAATTGCGTTTTGCCCTCACTGTCCCATTTTGTCCCAATGTCCCATTTTACGCCGCTCTTCTCTACTTGTTTTTGCTAACTATGCTAAAACGTGACCATATTTCTATGCCTACAATGACGATAAAAATTGGCCGAGATTTAACAAGCAGGAAGAAATGTAATTTGACGAGAGGAAACCTAATTTCGCGGGAGGAAAAGTTCATTCTTCTTCCCACTAAATCACTTTTCCTTCCGCTCGTTAAAAATCGGCTACTTTCTACCCCCGTTACAGACATGAAATAGAACCTGTTTAGCGTAATCGGAAAAAACATTTTTCTGTTTGTTTTTAAACTTTAAACAGCTTGCGCGACGCGCGTCATGCATACAAATCTGTGAGTGCCTTAAAAATGTCCCGAATGGACATTTTTCGGGGGGTTTGAGGGGCGGAGCCCCGCAACCGGGGGTTTGGGGAGCGGGTCCCCCAACGAGCCGCGAAGCGGCTTGTTTCATTTAATGCTTTTTGAATTCTACCGTCTATACAATTCCCTGATACAATTTTCTATATGTCTTTCTTCTTTGATGACATTTTTTATGTGTCGTTCCTCTCCAATGCAACATTTAAAAAGTGGAACGAAGAGCAACAGTACATAGAAAATTGTGTCGGAGATAAATGACACATAAAAAATTTCATCAAAGAAGAGAAACAGAAAATTATATCAGGTAGGAATGTACAAAAAATGGTATTGAAGACGAACGACACAGACAAAATTTCATCGAAGAAAGATACTGAAAATTATATCGCTGACATATATCACTTTGCGAATATGACGTTATATACTATGTACTACAGCGATCCAGTTAGAACTATAAGTAAATTCGATAAGAAAAAATAAAAACTAAATTAGGTTAAGTACGTAATTTATCATTTTTTTTTAAATTAATGTGTTCGGTGATTATTGCACCAGATATTTATATAGACACAGGATAGCATACATTTTTTCACACAGTGATCATGCACTAAACACTGATAATGTAAAAAAATGCGAATAAAAAACGCTACGATTATAAATAAATAACAATTGCAGGCTTCTCATGGGGCATTGGAAACTCGGCACTATCTCGGCAGCACCCGGAAGTATGGGGCATCATTTGTGATTGTACGTAGCAGTGGGGATCATCGACGTGATTTTTCGATATGTCACCGCGATCTTTTAACCGGGTTTCTCCAATTATGGTGTTATGTATTACCTCCATATTATTATGGTGTTCATACCTCCGCTTACAAATGTATTGTGACAAACATAGATCAGGCTATAAAGTTTTAGTATACCAGAATCTGTCGAGTAATTTTTTGCCGTTCCGACGTTTATAGGCAGTTGCGAAAAGTCGCCGAGCCGGTGGATCGCATGAAACGCATAACTCCCGTTTTGTTGCCCTAGCGGGCAGTCCGGACTAAAAAATATTGCATGTCCCAAGGGAGGAAGTGGATTATCATCGCGTGTGATTTCTGATCCTCCCTGCGTTCGGGCATCAAACTTCACACTCGGTGAAAAGATGCACCTTCCTCCCTTGTGACATAATATACTATTTCCATCTACGATATGAAAATGAAGTTCACGCTTGATAGTTATTTGGTTGCCATTCTAGAAGTCAATAATTTTCAACTTGCAAGGCAGAGGGATTACGTGTCGAGAGTTATTTGAACGTCGAATATGTCTAATCAAATAAATCTTCGCCAGAAAGAATGGTGTGCAATTGCGTAAATGAAGAGGCGAGAAACGAAGAAGAAGTACATGGGGATGCTTTTGGGTGGCGCACGTCGGGACTAATGAGTTATCAGATATCCGTACAGGGATCTAGTAGCTGATGCTGTTGGCACCGCTGCCCTTGTCGTTCGTATCCGAGATTCAACGAGTTCCGTGTTGCACGTTTGTAGCCAGACAAACAACAAACTTCGACTAGGCAACGCGGGGGCGGAAGTGTTAATTTTCAATGGATTCATGTCCGATGCACACGTACAAAAAATATACATATAGACAGATATGTTTATTACATGCATATATGAGGTATTCCATGTGAAATCGAACGGTCAAAGACGCGATCCTCTCCAAAAAAGTTACAATTTCACCACAATTCATGATTATTGACAAGGGGTTTTGTAATTTTCTTTTCAGAATGTTTGGATTGTATTTATTTGAGATATCGAAAAAGTGAACTTTTTTAAAAACTCTCTATATCTTCAAAAGTATTAGTCATACAAAAAAAATGTTTAAAATAGGGTAAATCAGGATGAGATGGCCAGGCGTGTGAGATGACCACCCGTAATATCTTTTAACGTAACAAACTAATGGTATCATCGCTTGCACAGTTTTTAGTATATGTGGATACAATGCGATTGCACACAAAATTTTAAGATTGTACGTGCAAGGGTCAGTACGAGCCGCGAATCCCTATTTCGAGGTAGCCAGAAATTTCTCGAGCTATATTTCTAGCGCTCTGGAGACATACTAAATTATAATGTTGCTAGTAAATCAATATTGCACACTATAGTTGGATCTTTCAAGAAAAGATTGGCGTGTAGTAAACCTATTTTAAAAAATGTCTTCCTTACATTTAAGTGGATATTTTTCCCGGAAAATGGGTGATATGGCCACCCATGTTCCGGGGGATATGGCCACCTCAATGGTCGTGGGCCACCGCCTGCAATAGCAGGGGGTGGCCATCTCACCCGGATATTGCGGGTGAGATGGCCACGTCAATGGTGGTGGGCCATCGCCTGCAACAGCGAGCGAGATGGCCACGTCAATGGTGGTGGGCCATCACCTGCAACAGCGAGCGATGGCCTTATCGCCGGGATATTGCGGGTGTGACATCCACATGAATGGTGGCAGGCCACCGCCTGCAATAGCGGGGGGTGGTCATCTAACCCGAATATTGCGGGTGAGATGGCCACGTCAATGGTGGTGGGCCCCGTGGCCATCTATCCCGCACTATCCGAGTGATATGGCCAGTAAAACTGTTTTCTTTTTAGTTTAGCATCTGAAACATTTAACAGAGGTGTTTATTGTCATTCTGTAGGTTATGTAGACAACATGAAATACAGTAAAAAATGTTTTGTGCGATTTCGATCTTTCTCTAGGCTTAATTGACTACCAGTATTACTGTGGCCATGTCACCCGTAGTGTCCGGGTCAAATGGCCGATCGCAAATATTTATTTACAGAGCTGCAATTAAATCACGCATCGAAAATACCCAAAGTTCCGAGTTAATTACTTTAGTTTAATGTCTCTAGAGTTGTTTACAATAAAAATGTAAACATTTTATAAACGTTACACGTCCAATTTTCGTTTTTTAAAAAACCATGGCCATATCACCCCGACTTACCCTATAAAAGTTGCAGTCTTCAATGAACCTTTGAAAACAATATTTTGTAGATTTTTTTGAATGCAAGAAACGTCCATTTGTATGAAAAATAGACAAAAAATCTTTTTTTCAGCCAATTCGTCACGTTTGACTTTTCTTAAAACTTCCAAAATATACTCTCATGTTCGTAGAGTGATCTCATATTTTTGTTTGGATGGGCCAGACGTCCGTTTGATAGCTGTTCTCCGTTTAAGATTGATTTTTCATTTTTAAAATCTCTTCTTTTTATGAAAAATCCCCAATCCCTTTTTTATTTGATTTTTTACCTTCCTATACTATCGATAGTGTTACAATGTTTATAAAATTCAATGGGAAGTAATCAATATCTCTCTTTTTTTATGAAAAATCGATCTTAAACAGAGGCCACCTATCAAACGGACGTCTGGCCCATCCAAACAAAAATATGAGATCACTCTACGTACATGAGAGTATATTCTGGAATTTTTTAAGAAAAATCAAACGTGACGTATTGGCTGAAAAAAAATTGTAGTCTATTTTTCATACAAATGGACGTTTATTGCATTCAAAAAAATCTTCAAAATTTAGTTTTCAAAGGTTCATTGAAAACTGCAACTTTTACGTTTTAAACGTTTTTTGGTATGACTAATAGTTTTTAAAATATAGAGAGTTTTTAAAAAAGTTCAATTTTTCGATATCTTAAAGAAACACGATCCAAAAATTCTGAAAAAAATCACAAAAACCCCTTGTCAATAATCATGAATTGTGGTGAAATTGCAACTTTTTTTGGAGAGGGCGGGTTTTTGACCGTTCGATTTCACATGGAATACCTCATATATCATAAGTTAGTCCAGGGGGAAATATTCCCAGACAATTACAGTATAAACACAAAAGTAAAATAACAAGAAGTGAAATAATGGATGCAGCTGCAGATAAGAAAAAGGATAGTTGTAATTTGTAAATAGTACTGACCGTATACCCGACCCTTACATCCTGTAGGATCTTCCGACGCGCTTGCCGAACAAGTTGCCTATAAGCCAGGAATGTGATATCCAAATTAACAATTTAGAGAAGATTTTCCTTTAATTTCGCCAAAAGACACAAAAGCTTAAATTTAAAGAAAATTTAAATTCTATCACCATTCAATATACCCGTGAACGAGTATAATCTGGAAATACGTAAATATATATATTGTGACGTGATTTTTTTTTCGTCCCCGTCACAAATTTAAGAAAAAAAACCATCAAGTACTTTTGTCGCGAAAATACCGATTTTTGTGATATAGACCTCGTTTTGCTGCCTCTCTCGCTAATCACGGTACGATTCAGCTTATGGGAATACAGTTTCCGCTAACTTCCGGATTCATGTTATTTTCATACGGTTACGGTTACAGTAAAGATCCAGTTAGTCGGGGTTCTCGAATCCAGTTGGTGGTGCGAATATAGAAGTAATTACAAGCTTAACTGGAGAAGAGACTCGACAAGGCTTCGTTACGAATACGCCAAATTCCAGTGGGAACCCGGCGCTCTGGTGGGTGATAAGGTGAAGTGCAATGCGTTGGAGAACAGGCGGAGTTATAGTTTAGTCCGGACAAAGATAGAACCCTTGTGCCGTGTTTTGAGATGGTGAAGAGCCTTGTTTTCACGCATTACATGAGGAGAAGCGATCGTAACGATCCTCGAAATTTACCGCTTCGTACAGTTCGGTTACAGGCTCCCGTTGAGATCCCGTTTCGAAATAGTTTGAGAGGGCAGTAGCTATCGGTCAGAGTTCCCGAAATAATGATAATGATCCATTACAGGTGTTATCGTAGACAAATCAGTCTACCGAGAGTTGTCCTCGAGAACGCTTGGACCTCTCTCGCGCTCCCGGTGTTTACGTTCGGGCCGTTGTTTCGCGCGTTCTGTCAGTCGTTCTTGCTCGCGCTGCTGTGTACTCCGGCTACCGCTCTCACTACGGTTCGCGTACCTCGCGTTACGCTACCTGTCACCTCGCGTGTTCGTGGGTCGACTCATGCCCTACGTCGAGTGAATTTTCGTGCCGATTCCGTTGCCGATTTACTGTGATTGAGATGCGTTCGGAACGCTCTTGATTGTGCAGTGATGGTGTCTAAGTTCCGGAGCATCGTAAGATGCGGCTTTCGCCCCATATTATTGGACTTATTCCTGCCGTTCGGTGAGTTTATCGTTTGTATAAATTTGAGATCACGGATAGGATTCGTTCTCGCTCTCGTTACGTTCGCTCGACCCTTCGGTCAGCTGAGCGCTCCCGATGCACGCAGGTGCAATCTCGGGGCTTACAGCCAACCAAATGAATTGTTCCCGTTCTTTTGGGAATTTTGGGCTCTCGATATCTAAAATTTCGCGTAGCTTTGTTGGCGAAGGATCGCGGCCCTTCTACCCCGATCCACACACTGAGCAACCGTGCATTTCTGCAACCGTTCGCTATCGCGAGTGTATCGGTGTTAGCTCGTTACCGTTCAGTTACTCATTTTATCGTTTTTGTGTTTTGTCCTTGCGGAGGTCAGTTCCATCGACATCCGGATTAGTCCGGTTTGGTGATTCCGGCGAAACAAAAATCAGCCCTGCGGAGATCGGTTCCATCAACCTCCAGATTAGTCCGGTTGTTAATACCGGTGAAACAAAAATTAACTGGCGCCCACCGGGAATCCAATGCATTCGTGAGTGTCGACGGCCGAAGGTGACGTTTTTTTGTGGTTCTCGATTTCGCGTTTCGCTCCCGTTTGGTTTGCGCTTCGATTTTCGTGTTTTCGATTTTGTTTTTTTTTTGTTCGAGATTCGCGTTGAGTTTCCGGAAAATACGTCACAATATATATATATATATATATATATATACTAGGTGGCTCTGGGCTCGCGCGCTCTCACACCTTTATGGACATAAATCCTGATTATTCCAAATCCTCATAGCAACCACGTCAGGTTACTCTCTGGTTGCTTTGACACCCACCCCTCGGGTTGCTATGGAAACCAACTTTCGATTGCTATGGCATCCACCCCTCCGGTTGTTCTTCACACCAACACTTCACGTCAATGCTCAATATATACTGTGACGGGACCACCTTACCCCCGAGTGTAAATTATGCAGAAGTGGTACACCGGGCACCATCTAGCGTCCGACCGGCCGATAATTGTAGATCGATATGATCGCGCGCGACAACACCGCCTGATACGGGGACGAATAACGTATCGCGCGCATGCCCGGATATGACGACGACAAAGACGGAAACGAACAAAATTCGAAACTTTCTCGAATATTCTGGAGACTTCCACTGAGAGAGCGGCGATAACACTATAAATTTGTGTGTGCGCACCCGCCCGCCCTCAGTCTGATAAGAAATTTAACCGCGTTAACATGTTAACATCGTTTGATTAAATTCACGACCTATACATTTTTCTCTGTCTTCGTTGATTAACTTCACGAATAAGCAGTATTTTTTTCGCTTTCTCTTCTTTTTTCGCTCGATTAACTTCGCGAATAAAGGATATTATTATTTTTTTATTATTTACTTCTTTCATCGCTCAATTAATTTCGCGAATAAAGAATTTGTTTTCTTTCTTCTTTCGTCGCTTGATTAACTTCACGAATAAAGAAATGTTTTGTTTGTTGTTCTCGCTTTCTTCATTAGATTCACTTTACGAATAAAGAGTATCTCTTGGTCCTTTCGCGCTCGATTAACTTCGCGCAAAACACTATATTTCACCTTGTGATTGATCCTTCCTATCTCCATCGAATCACACCGGACCGCAGCACTGTGCCATCTCCGGCGTGATTAGTTTCGACGGCCCGAACCTCGACATTGTGCCGAAAAAACAATCCCGAATAGCAAAATAAACAATCCAGAACGCTGCTAGACGACGCGATTCCACCCCGTCCACCAGATATTACTCGAAATATTTAGTGAACCTTCCCGGTGTCTAACTGTACACCCTGCATAGTGCAGATTTTACCGGTCCTCCTGATAGGGGTTAATAAAAGTACCAACATAGTACGAAGGTTCTATTCCTATTTTAGTGGGCACGTGGCCGCGACACTCCGCGCCCGGGTGATGCCGTCACGTGAGTAGAGTCAGTCTATAGATACACTTAAAACTAAATTGTTTCGATGATGAGCTATCCAAAGTCTCTGATGAAACTATCAACCTAAAAACTTTCGAAATACGCGTAAATGAATAGAATGAAAATAATTTGTTAGAATCATCAATTTTCTGAGCATAACTAGCTCCATACGATGGCACCAGCCCCTCTCCCGTGAATTATAGGGTCATTTTGAGAATTAAAACGTATTAGCGCTTCACGCTGTAAAATCGCGCAATAAGTATAGCCTTGTGTCCCCCTCGTAAACTTGCCACATTGACAACCGAGAAATTGCAAACTCAAAAGCCTCGCGAAGACCGTAAACTCCGAGCGGAATTAGAACTTATATTTTCGTATCGGTAACAATTTCGAGTCATCCGGTGTAAATTGCCAATGATGAGCTCTTGTACTCCCACACGGAAATTTATATATTTCAAATATATGTGAAAATGTATGTAATAATATATTCGAGATGTATTCTGAATATATGAGCGTATGTATCTCAAATGTGTATATTATATATGTAAAATATATTTTTTTGGATACATTTTGCCGTTTTTCATATATGCGCATATATTTAAAATACATATTGGTTATATGTAATATATATGTAAAATGTATTGCAAATATACTTGAAATACATGAAAAATATATTTTAAATATATCTCAAATATATGCAAAATGTCATTTGTAAAATGTTAAAAATTATTTTCAACTTTTTTTTCCTGATTAACTCTCACTTTTTTGGTTCAGTTAATTCACATTCGCATTTCAGATGATTATTCTAATCGTGTAAAGAAATTATACGCTGAAAAAACATTGAAAATTTTTGACTGTCATGGGGACTCGAACTTGGGACCTTCCGATTTGTAGACTGTGACCGTAACCACTCGGCTATCTTAAACTTGAAATTTTCATTGTTGAAACTTGTATAATGCGTGTTGAAGAGAACTCTAATCGATTATTTATCAATTGTGACTGAGAAGCTGGCCTGAATCCACACGTTCATTATCAGTATTGACGAGGAAATCTTTTTACATTGCAGCAACGTTTCACAGTACTTGAATAAAACTTTTCTAGTATACGATCATAATTTGTTACTGCTTTTTTTACGTCCGACATAATATTAGAATCAAGAAACGTTATATTTTGAATATATAAACAATAGATAAAGTTAAAAGTGATGATTGCCATGAAAACTAGTAATAATCATGGAGAGACAGCGCGATAGGGGTCGTGTGAGAGCGAGCAAGAGGGGGTTTAGACTCGCCTTAAGGGTTTAGACTCGCCTAATAATCCTTGCGTATAGTCTGACCTCATGTGAGATTAGAAAAACGGATACTTGGCCTTGGGGCATAAAACCAACAAGGAACAAGAAGAAGAGATTCGAAGAGAGTTGAGAGACAATTGGAAACAGTTGTCGATGGGATAAAAATCTCAAATGAATCAAACGTATGGGAGGTGTTGAAGAGATTAATTCTGCATAATAGAAAACGAAAATGTTACTAATAAATTAATACAAAATACCAATTGATTAACACATCAGCCGTCAACAGATTTTTTTTCGATGACGATGATTTGTTAATTATTATTATGCTAAATCAATCGGCACTTTCCATATACTTGATTATTCCAGATTTTTATCCCATCGGAGAGTCTTAGCAATCCTCTCTCCGTTTTCTCAGATCTCACGTGAAGTCAAACTGTATGCAAGGACTAATTTAAATTGCTAAATTACTTTGCAATTATGTACCGCACGTACGTATAATTTGAAAAAAAAAAAATGTTGAATTAAAGAATCGACGATTAAGTTTGAATCGATATGGATTTCAATTATACAGTAATAGTGACCAATGTTTATATAGTATATAGTGACCATATGTTTAATATATATTCTAAATATACGTTAACATGTATTCATTGCATACTTCAAATATATTTTAACACACAACCAATATATATTTCGTATAAATGTTAACATATATCTAACATATACGAGAAATACATTTAACATGTATGCTGAATATATATCATGTGTAACTTACATGTGTTTTCATCGAAAATGAATACGCATGTATTTTGCATATATTTTAATACATTCCAAATATATTCATATATATTTCACATATAAATTAAATATATAAATTTCCGTGTGGGCTCACTGCCCTGCACAGTATTGAAACGATCGCACTGAGGCAATTAACAACTATCATACGAAAGATTCGAGTCCCCGTCCAACACGCGAACCCGCGGCGAGCTTCTCAGCGCGAACGAAAAAATAAAAATAACGCGCCAAGAAATCGTAAAATCACAATACCGATCGTCATCCTATAATTAAACCGCACAAAAAAATCAACATAAAAATCACACAAATCCAATATAGGACTAGACATCGGATGGAGTAGAGTTTTGTCGCGTGATCGGCTGGCCAGGTCGATCCAGACATCAAACACGGAACATCTGCTATGTCCGTATACTCTCGGTATTTATGGATCCAGACGTCAATTTCACACGTCCGTCGTCGTCGCAGTCCCCGGAGAGAGAGATATTTGCGCGTTACCGCAGATATTACTGAATTTCTGTTCTTCTTGAAGATTTTTTCTTATGAATAACACTAGGTTGCGAAAAATCGTTTCCCAAAAATGTCTAAACAAAATGATTCGGTGGAAAGAGGACACTACGATGAAGCTTATCCTTGAAGCTGATGTTACGTCCTGTGAATTTTCTATAAAATTCATTGACGCAACTGGTCAGGAATCTAGAAATATTCTATAATAAAATAAGAAACTTACAAGAGATTTAAAAACAGTTGTCGAGTCATAGTGAAAATAATATTAACGAAGTAACCACTAAAAGGTGATTGCACGTCAAATAACTAATAGTTGCGCATTTAAATCGGTGAACAATTTAATTTAGTGATTGGCATATCAAAAATTATATGGTTGACAATGTTATACAAAGAGGCTATTCGACTCGCTCTCGAGGGTCATCGACACCAAGAATACTTCGGGTCCATACCCATTGTCTTAATTAAAACGCAAAAGTAATGTGAATCTTTCTCATGTGGCGGCGACATAAAAGACATGACACCTTATCGCTCTAACACGCAGAGTGAGGCGACGCACGTACGCACACAGCGATGCAGCCAAAGAATCGGTGGAACTGTCTCGAAGCGATTAATTGGGAAATATACCGTCGGCGCTAACAAGTGCAGCACCTCTTAGGGGATAATTATTCAAATCATTATATAAAAATATATTTATTAATTATGAATAATAACCTCATTTGAGTTAAATATTTGTGGAGAAAGACCAGTAAACAAATAATCATTACTTACTGGATATTTACATAAACGAAATATTAATCCCGTAGAGTCAAGTATGATAGATCATTTGGGTCAAGTCGCGACGATATAGATTTTTATATACTAATTATAAATTACTACTATCATAATTGGGGAAATTACTTTATATATTAAAAATATATTTTTTTTGTCAATAGAATAGATAATAGAAAAATCGATAGCGGGGGATTAGTCAATATCATCCGAGATAAATATTTAGGGTTTTATTGTAGTTAAGCGCAGT
Source organism: Amblyjoppa proteus (assembly GCA_963922035.1). Taxonomy (NCBI): domain Eukaryota; kingdom Metazoa; phylum Arthropoda; class Insecta; order Hymenoptera; family Ichneumonidae; genus Amblyjoppa; species Amblyjoppa proteus. Next base: position 16,029,994 of record OY998233.1, read on the forward strand.
TACATAATTATTCGTTGAAAATCCGGAATTTATAATGAATATTTAAACAAAATCAATCAATCAATTAACTTTTGATAGGAACAACGTAGAAATTTCGTTCAAATTTCTAAAATTCTTACAATTTAAAATGAAAATTAATAGAATAATTTTTTAAACAAAGAAAATAATATAAAAGTCAATATTGTAAAATTATTAAAATAAGTGACGTGATATGTCAAAACCGGTCGATAATTACCACGGAAGGGGACCAGCCGATCAGCTACATGCTTACTAGACATCAGTGGATGCGACGGGGAGCTTGATGGGACGGGTGCGCCCCCGATCGAAACGATAAAAGAAGCTCTCCAAGGGCGGAATGTCGCCAGTCGTGGAAGCATTATTGTCAGAGAGTTACCTCTTCGCGGAAATTCTTATTGAGAGGAAATCATTACTGCCTGAGCATTTATAAAGGCTTTGAGTGTGTCCGACACTTGTCACTTATTTTAACTCTGAAATATACGATAAAGAAATCGGAAATTAACAAGTAATCCTGTATAAATAAACAACTTGAACATTTATATATACAATTGAAACCATACGGAGTTATAATTTATTATCATCATCCATCGTTGACATTGGTAATTTATTCATGTGACTAAAGTTCGCAACGTTGCACCAACGAAATGACCTCAACTGTCAATCGTATATTGAATGTAGATAACCTGCAAATTGACCTCGTATTTTAATATGAATGAAATGGATGTAGATACAAGCCGCGTGCATGCTCAAAATAATTATGAAGGATTCTAGAGAATTCACAGCTAGTTCCACACAAATGGTTGTGGTTCTATACAAATGAAACGCTGGACTTGCGTTCCCTCTGGATGTTCAAAGTCGATTAATTTTTTTTTTTTTTTGCCAAACATTTACAATTTGGATTCAACTCGATACTTATTGTCAGTCATCCTCGAAAATATTGACCAAGTTTTATGCCCGTCTATAGTCCGGAACCCTTTCTTACAGCCAATAATAACGAGATTAAAAGTCAGCTGATCTTCAAACCTCCTTAATTTTTTTTCGACAAACATTTATGAGCTGGATTTCACTCGATAATTATTGTCAATCATCCTCGAAAATATTGGCCAAGTTTTATGCCCGTCTATAGTCCGGAACCCTTTCTTGGAGCCAATAATGACGAGATTAAAAGTCAGCTGATCTTCAAAGCCCCTTAATTTTTTTTCGACAAACATTTATGAGCTAGATTTGACTCGATAATTATTGTCAATCATCCTCGAAAATATTGACCAAGTTTTATGCCCGTCTATAGTCCGGAACCCTTTCTTGGAGCCAATAATGACGAGATTAAAAGTCAGCCGATCTTCAAAGCCCCTTTTAATCTCGTCATTATTGGCTCCAAGAAAGGGTTCCGGACTATAGACGGGCATAAAACTTAGCCAATATTTTCGAGGATGATTGACAATAATTATCGAGTAAAATCTAGCTCATAAATGTTTGTCGAAAAAAAATTGAGGGGCTTTGAATATCCGCTGACTTTTAATCTCGTCATTATTGGCTCCAAGAAAGGGTTCCGGACTATAGACGGGCATAAAACTTGGCCAATATTTTCGAGGATGATTGACAATAATTATCGAGTCAAATCTAGCTCATAAATGTTTGTCGAAAAAAAATTAAGGGGCTTTGAAGATCGGCTGACTTTTAAGGGGCTTTGAAGATCGGCTGACTTTTGGCTCCAAGAAAGGGTTCCGGACTATAGACGGGTATAAAACTTGGTCAATATTTTCGAGGATGATTGACAATAATTATCGAGTCAAATCTAGCTCATAAATGTTTGTCGAAAAAAAATTAAGGGGCTTTGAAGATCAGCTGACTCTTAATCTCGTCATTATTGGCTCCAAGAAAGGGTTCCGGACTATAGACGGGCATAAAACTTGGCCAATATTTTCGAGGATGATTGACAATAATTATCGAGTCAAATCTAGCTCATAAATGTTTGTCGAAAAAAAATTAAGGGGCTTTGAATATCCGCTGACTTTTAATCTCGTTATTATTGGCTCTAAGAAAGGGTTCCGGACTATAGACGGGCATAAAACTTGGCCAATATTTTCGAGGATGATTGACAATAATTATCGAGTTGAATCCAAATTGTAAATGTTTGGCAAAAAAAAATAAAAATTAATCGACTTTGAACATCCAGAGGAAATGCAAGTCCAGCGTTTCATTAGTATGGAACCACAACCATTTGTATGGAACCAGCTGTGAATTCTCTAGGATGCTTCATAATTATTTTGAGCATGCACGCGGCTTGTGTCTACATCCATTTCATTCATATTAAAATACGAGGTCAATTTGCAGGTTATCTACATTCAATATACGATTGACAGTTAAGGTCATTTCGTTGCTACAACATTGCGAACTTTAGTCACATGTTTATTCCACCGATTTTCCTGAAAGAAAGAGGGAACGAAGGAAGAAATAAAGGACGAGGTATTTTGAATCCGACATACTCAATCATTTTCGACCAATTCAACATATTTAAACAAATAGTTCATTTTGGAACATCGTAAGTCATCACATCATTTAATATTTCAATCACTTCATTTATTCTCAGGCATCTGTTGTACCCCGAGTACCTTGATACGTCGATTATTGCGGTAACGTCGTTGCCCAATAATCGAAGTAAGCAGCAGCATGAGACAAACACGCCGTTGCGAAATAGAATTAAATTCGAATCAGCATTTAGGCAATAGCGACTTGAATTAGAGCATCGGCTCCGTAATTGCTGAGTCAGGTATTTCGCAATCGTAGCGTCTCCAAATTCTGATTGACAGAGACAGAAAACAATTTCTTTTCTTTTTAGGGGGGAGGGATGTTGTACCCCGAGTACCTCGATACGTCGATTATTCCGGTAACGTCGTTGCCCAATAATCGAAGTAAGCAGCAGCATGAGACAAACACGCCGTTGCGAAATAGAATTAAATTCGAGTCAGCATTTAGGCAATAGCGACTCGAATTCGAGCATCGGCTCCGTAATTGCTGAGTCAGGTATTTCGCAATCGTAGCGTCTTAAAATTCTGATTCACAGAGACGGAGAAGCTAGTCTTGCATCTCGGGTCAACGTACCGCCGAAATAGCATTTAATCGATAATTAATTAGTCGAGTCAGATATTGAGAAATATCGAAGCAGGAATCCGGATGTCGGAATAATTGTTTAAACAATTATGAGGAAATATCTGACACTGCCAAAATTATGCTGACATGCCTGCTCGTACCCCTATATAAGGAACCACGAGCCGGCACTCACCAGTTCCTTCGGAACTCCTGATTCTTACGGTTGACTACGGGTACACCCGTTGCGAGCTGGGCTCGTAACTCGATAAGTAGGTAGTGAAAATATTAAACTCTCATTGGAAAAGATTAACGTCCGATTGTCGTTAAGCGAGAAGGTGTATCAAGCGTACAAAGTGTACTGGCGGTTGGTAATTCAAAAGGACAGAAGTAAGCATAAATCGAGCATTAATGGTTGCAACATAAAACTAATTATGTGTTAATAATGACGGCGCATTAATGAATAAATTGATAAAGCGATACTGGATAAATCCATAGAGCGGTATTAAAGCATCAGTGAACAAGTTAATAACAGATCAGTAAAAAGCATCGATAGCAAAGCATTAATCGAGCACCAATCCAGGCTTGTCTGCTCGTTTGTCGGACCTTAAATCAGCGTCAAGTAGAACGTTGATTGCACACTATTCGGACAAAAAGGGGAACCTTAATCGAAGGTTCTTGGTAAGCATTGTTATATAATGAATATAACAATGTTACCTTTGTAAATGTCTGATAATATAAATATATTGTTGAACATACTAAATACATTCTTAAATAAACATTGTTAAATACTGAGTAATACATTTGTACTTCACTTGGGTTCCAATCCTTAATTGAGCATGTCCCTAACCTTACGAGTTAACGGCTCGCGCACAGAACCCAGATTAGCTACCTGAGTTTCTGCGGCATAACACATCCTTGGTGAATATTTTATTTTGTTTGTTTACCGAAGCTAACATTTTTTTCTATAAGTCAGTGTAGTTTGTAGCAACGCAAAAAGAAACCTTTAAAGTCCAGAGTACTTTATAGCGAAACAAACATGTTCTCTCATTTTCTTGCACGCCTTTCATAAAATCGTTTACAATATTCGACGTCTTGCAATGTAATAAAGTTGCCTCCGAATTCCATTTAATTCATTTAAAAATTTGTATTTTCCGCGCTCAAGATATCTGAAAGATAGGTTATATTGCTAGAGCCAACGACAAGAACCGTGCAGCGATGTCAAGTTGCTGCCCTGATTTCGTGCATAAAAAAATGTTAATAAAAAGACTGGAGTGAACTTGGAGATTTAATTTTGACTTTTCCACCAAAAATGTTAATTGGAAATTAATGGACTCGAGTATATTGTCATATAACGCTATAACTAAATCGAAATAATCTCGGAAGTTGAGCGTTCAGGAATTGGCAGCTATTGAAAACTAGTCAGATAACGCACTAACATCGACTTTATTTTAATTCATTTCATGCAAAATAATGCAATACGACGAGAAAAGCAATCACTAATGATCTTTTCACGCCGTTGTAAAGCTTTGCGAGTCATTATCCTATTTGTTTATCATGATATGAATGAATCGAAAAAAAATTGTCATTATTTTGACTTTGGCTCTTAACCATCGAACTACTTTAATCATAATTTTAACGCCTCGATGAATGCTCCTTAATATTCAATGTGTATAAAATATAGATATATATTTTTTTGTTGTTATTGACTTTACTTTACAAAAGATTCAGCGACGCAGATCGTTTTCGTCGTCGTCGTACTTCTCGCCGAAACTTTGTTTAAGTTCGAAGAGGTCGACAACAATAACCTTAAGCCATCCCGGAGAATCCTTAGCCAGTGGCCCTCGTCGACCCCGTCTCAAGCCCTCTCGTTCCTCCTACATAACGGAACGATAAGCTTTGTGCGCGTTTCGTCCTCCTTTGCCGCTCCTCACCAATATTTCTCATTAGCGATCAAATGCTTAAGAGATGCGGTGCAAAGTATTTTTCCAAACTTTGCTTCTACACCATTGTCTTCTTTTTTCCATTCTCGTCAAATAATAACTACGATACCCTCATTGTTTAACTTTAATCGGAAAAACGGAAGGAACCATTCGTTGTTCTACTTATGTTCTCCCGCGACCTCGATTGTCTCTTCCGAAAATCAAACCGTCGACATTTTCCTGCGAGTATCTCAAAAGGTAAAATACAAAACAAAGTGTCGTGATAAAGAAAAAAAAAAGAATTGCACGAGTGTACCGACAAAATGGAAAATGAAAGGCGAACACAAAGAGTAGCGCGGAGAGCGTCGAGGGAGTCGTTCCGACGAAGGTTGCACGGCGCCCAACCCGCCCGAAAATAATAGCCAACGGATGCGTGCTCCTGTTGTTCCATTTTCGTTCTATCCACATTTCCCTCTTTTTCTTCTTTCCGTTTCTTTCCGTCTCCATTTTCGTGCCAGAAAAAACGTACATCTTTGTCCCATCGTATATCGAAAAAGCGCTGTAAAAAAAAGATCTAAATTTCGATGCTTTTGGCTGTCGATTTTTTTTTGTAAGGAAAACAAGCCCGCGACGATAATTTGTGAAAAGTACATTTGTCCGGATGCAGAGACAGGCAGATGCAGCGAGAGGATGGTCGCGAAGATTTCGTCCCGGGGGGGGGGGGGAGGAGGTGTAATACCACAGGAAATCGGAGCTTCCGGAGCGTGAAGATTTAATTTCCATCTCGGTCAACTCTATGAAGCCCGCAGGGTGTATGCCGGTTACGACACAGTGTCAGCTCTGCAGCCTCGTCGGTAAGTAAATGTTCTCTCGCCGGTTAGTTACCAGCAACGAGAGTCTCTTTGCGAGCAAGATGGCAGCCATGGTGGATAACGGGGGAGATTTCCATGGTGGAGGGAGCGAGGTGAACGATGACCCTCTCCTGCTATCCGGAAACCTTGAAAAGGCCCGGGGCTGTGGTTTCCGCTACGGGGAATACACTCGGACGGAGGGCAAACATCGAGCCATACATCCTCGGCATCTCACCGCCGTCCTTAACCCGGTTCCCCTTAATTCCATTAGTTTTGAGACGTAACACGTGGGAAATCGGGGAGGCACCGGTCCCGCCGCGCCGCCGCTGATCTTCCGCCCTCGGGCAACCACCGCGATTCCTGCCTCGCTCCCTCGTACGCCCTCGTTTCTCTCTTTGGCTTGATTCGCTCGATAGCGAAGACTGGGCTTCGAATCCCATGAGAATGAAATCTCGTTCCCGGGCAACGGATGAGAAATCTTTGCCGGGTTCGCGCGTCTCGACGAGTTCTCCAGGAGCCAACGACGCTCGAAGATCGGTACGTGTTAGCGAAACGACAATTGCGTCATCAACGATGCGTTATCGATCGCTTCGCTTCGTGGGTCGCTCGCGCAAGGACTCGACGGTGTTATAACCGACCTTAGCAAGAAGTTTTCCGGTTAAGCATTTTTTGAGTGTTCAAATATGTCACTTTAGCAAAGTGGCGATGTTCGTCACTTTGCTAAAAAAATAAATAAATAATGATGGACATACTCGGTTGCGAGAAAGCTTCTCGCGTCGCAGTTTTACAACGGACTATGTAGGTTCATCTAAACACACATCGGGAGTCCGCGTATCGGTTACGATTCGTTCGTGCCCGAGTAGAAATTTATTCAGGCTGGAAGCTGGCCCATATCCGGGAAATATATCAGGGTCGGATGTAGTATGTAACGCCATTTCGAATCCGGCCTCGATCAGGCTACCAAATCCGGGCCAGATTTTGGCCCTGACGCAGCCCTGATCACAGCTTATTCCTAATTTAGACAATAAAATTGATAAAATAATTACCTTGCCCCAATTCGAATACTCAATTAGCATTGTTTTTTTGTTATAGTTGATCATTCTCTGTGAAGAGACAATTTTATCTCGGAAAAAACAACATCAATATTTCAATGAGTGAGACTCGAACTCGGGTCGTCCGAGTGGTAGCGTGTAACCATCCCGCTTGGCTATTCAGAACTTACAAATAGCACTTAACAACTCATCTATATAAGAGTGCGAAATCAAACTACGGATGATGATTAAATAACTTGCTTTACATTTTATAAAAGTCACTGAAATGTTTCGTGAACGTGTATTGTTTGGACTTTTTAATTTTTGTATCACGATAACCCAGTAAATACTTCTGTTTTCAGTCACTTAAATAATTAATTGGTGGGTTATTTCTAATCGCCAATTGCGATTATCTTAACAATTGTTTATTGTCAATGGGTAAACGATTGGCAATAACATTTAGTTATAAAATTTAGTCAATTGTTATTTTTTCCAGGCAATCCATAGCGTAGACTTAACGATACTTGGAGCATACCTTTTATCAGTACCTGATGTATTGTCAGGGCCACATCAGGTCCTAGTAAGGCATGGCGGAACAGGCTGGTCAGGTAGCATCCAGATCAGAGCCAGGTCGAATATTCTTAAGAGTTGCCTTATCAGGCCAGCCTTATGTCACCAGCATCACGGCCACATTATATAAGAAAAATAATTACCTGATATATCCGATTTTTTTTAATTTTGCACATTTGTCATGAACAGTCTCACGATATACGATTTTGAGATAATTGACTAACAACCAGTAACTAATTTTGATTATAATTATTAATTAATAATAGTTTTTGTTTTATTTTTATCTCATGAATTAACATGATTAATAAATTCATTAAATAATAAAAATCCCATTAAATAAATCAACGCCATTAAAGATGTCAAAAACATGAGGTAATAATATCAGGTAATAATGTTAGTCAATTTTCCCGAAATTGTGTATCGTGAGACCGGTCATGACGAATGTTCAAAAAGTCCAAAATGTAAAAATCGGATACATTGGGCAAACCTTTTTCTTACATAATGTGGCCACGATATTGACTACGTCAGGCTGCCCGGATAGGGGAAACCATAGAATTATTTGATGTGGCCCAGATGCTCGTGGTGTCTGACCAGCCTGATCAGACAAGAAGAGGCATGCCCTATTATAACCTGATGTGGTCGTGATGCTGGCGACATCAGGCTGCCCTGATAGGGAAACTCTTAACGATACTTGACCTGGCCGGGATCCGCGTGCTACCTGGCCAGCCTGATCCGTCATGCCGTACTGATACCTGATGTAGCCCTGATAAGACATCAGGCAGCCTGACTAAATTTCTACTCGGGTGACTCTCGAACGCGGAGATAGTCAGTGGAGATTCTCCGTAGAGTAGATTCGCGCGCAGGCGCACATACAGCAGCCGTTAAATTCCGCCGTTCGGGTAGCGAATCGCATCCGGTGGAGTTAAATTAGTGAAATAAATTTAACCCCCAAAACGATGAGAAGCTGAACAATCGGTTGTACCACTCGAATCTAGGTGGAGGAGAGAAAGTGGTTCTGGCTGGAGCTGCTTCTGCGGTCACGTAGCAGATTCCTTGGTGTGCGTGGCTCCGAGAGCGCCTGTGGCTCCGCCAAGAGTGGAAGCCCTTTCCATCAACCCGCTGTCTCTGCCTCCTCTCCGTCGGCGAGCCACAGCACCAGCGGCAGCAGTAACAACAGCCGAAGCACACGATGCTCGAAACGTTGGAGGCAGATGCGCTAAATAGCCCGCGGGGAAAGCAAAGCTTGGCTGTGCGATGCTGCCGCTGCTGCTGCTGGTTTCCACACCGCCATGTCTTCGAAGCCGAGCGGACCCCTCAAATGTACGTAGCAGCAGGAGCGTGTTGCCTCGGCTCCGAGTGCGTTATGGCTACGATATCAGGGTGGAACGGTGAAGCTAAGGGATGAAACAGAGCCCGCCGAACACTCAGCCACTACCTACTCTCGAATGTATGAAAGAAGGCTACAGTATAGGAGCAAAACGGGAAAGAAAGTAAATGGCAAGAAAACAAATGTGTCCGGATGTGTACAGTGGTTTGGGTTGGGAGACAAAATTCATTGCTTCGGATTAATCATCGTGAGATACGGTACCCATTATTGTCTGCATCGAAATTAGATAGCGGAAGGAGCCAGCGAGCGTCCGGATGATAGTATCGCTGCCGCTTTGGGGATACTAGTCGGACGTGGGTGAGTATGGTCAGCTGGAGTTAATCTTTTGTCGGCTGCACCTTCGATAACGGTACGGTTATATGAGTCGTACAAAAACAAAGATTTGTTCAGTTCATATGTAAAATGTATGTTGTATTCTAAAGCCTGAGTGTACTCAAAAGGTATTTCTGCTTGGTACTTCAAATCATAAGAAAGCACTTGAAGTACTAAAAAGTACTTCAAGTATTAAAAAATGTTTGCGTACTTCAAGTACGTATTTGAAGTACCAAACAAGTACCCGTTTGTTCAAGTACTGCCCAGCTTTGGGCAAGAATGACTAAGTACATACACTGTTAAAAATGCCTGTTTGAATATGCATAAAATGTATATAAAGTTTTATGCGTAGACGGTATATGAAATTTCATTGACACGTATGTAAGAATATAGCGTTACCGATATATTAAAAACAATATTATTTTCATAATATTTGTAATAACAACATAATTTTCGTATACAGATGTCTTAATTTGCAATGCCATCAGCGGTAATTTTAATATGCAGGTATTGTATTCAAGATTATTTGATTAAAATTTAAATACAATTTATATGAATTCTAATTTCATATATCGAGGTTGTATGTTTCATGTAACTCTGTATAATAAACTTGTTATAAATTTCATAATATTTTTAACAGTGTAAATTTAAAAAATAAAAATAACTTGTACGAATCGTAACGCAAAGCGTTAGTATGGAAGTCCGGAGAGTGTTCCTCCATCTCGCAAAGATTAGCGAACTGTAGATGACGTTTACCGGTTGGTGCACCGTACAACTTCGAGATCCTTCGAAAGAACAGTGGTTACTTTATCATTAACCCCTCGCGTTTGCAACTGCCTCATCGGTTCGCCTCGCCCGCGCGCTAATAAGACTTCGCCTTTTCGCGCGACTTTTTTCTCCATTAATCCTACCCCCGGAATGGTCCGGGCAAGTTTCCGCCGCGATACGAAAATATAATTCTCGGTTATTACGACAGTGTGGAAGCATGAAAATCGTTCCCGTGTGTGCATTGGAGGCTAGGATACGTATTACGTGCACGTATTATGGTGAACCGTACGGCTGTGGAAGTTGCCGCCGCTGCGGGAACGAGCTTCCGGCTGATGGTGCGGCTGCTGCTTGGCGCTGGTCCCCGACGAAATTACGAACATCGTACGGAATCTACTGGCCGTGTCCGACTCCCGGTGGTCGTATCTACTGTTCACCACGGCGAGCAATCCTCCCTCTGTACCTCCTCGTCCTCTCAACCCAGGCACACGAGCCCGCGAGCTCGCCGACCATTTCACGAGAGCGACGCGATGGCTGGCTCGTCTGTGTCGCGGCCACTGCAGCTGCAGCTGGTTCTATTGCAGCCTCTACGAACGAAGGACAGACGCGGTTCGCCGCCCTCGCTGAGCCGCACGCTCTCTCACGGAATCTACTGGCCGTGTCTGACCCATGCGGGCTGTACCTACTTGCCGCGTACCTACTACCGCTCGACGTACCTTGTAACAGTGTTACCCAACTCTGATTGCCACTTCTCCGCTTGCTCTCTCGCTCTACGTGCCTTTAATTACTCACTGATTTTCCAACATTTTATTGCGCCTTTGGGTACTCCGGACGAAATAGACGGCGGACAAAGGGCCGACGTGTGTACATACTTTGAATCTGCGCGTACGACTGGTCCAGCTATATCACGTATTATATTACTACTGCTACTACTGTAGTATATTGGTTGTACGAAAATAATATCTAAAAGGCGAAGACTTTTACACTCGTAGCTTCCTTTGCAATTTCTTGTCAAAAGGCAACATTAGTTTTTCAACATAAATTTGTTAATCTCTGTGAGAAACATTAATTTTATTATTACACGTACGTTGCGACAGTGCTACCCAACTCTGATTGCCACTTCTCCACTTGCTCTCTCGCTCTACGTGCCTTTAATTATTCACTGATTTTCCAACACTTTATTGCCCCTTTGGGTACTCCGGACGAAATAGATGGCGGAAAAAGGGCCGACGTGTATATATACTTTGAATCTGCGCGTACGAGTGGTCCAGCTGTATCACGTATTATATTACTACTGCTACTACTGTACTATATTGGTTGTACGCAAATAATATCTAAAAGGCGAAGACTTTTACACTCGTCGCTTCCCTTGTAATTTCTTGTCAAAAGGCAACATTAGTTTTTCAACATAAATTAGTTCATCTCTATGAGAAATATTAATGTTATTATTACACGTACGTTGTATTAACCAACTCTGATTGCCACTTCTCCGCGGCTCTTTTACTCTACGTACCTTTACTTACTGACTGAAATAGACGGAGGACAAAGGGACGCCGTGTGTATACACTTTGAATCTCTGCATATCACCGGTCCAGATAGATCGCGTATCATACTTTTATCGCGCATATACATTGTACGAAAATAATATCTAAAGGGCAAAGACCATAGCTCCATTGTAATTTCTTGTCTGACGGTAAAATTAGTTTTTCAGCGTTCATTTTTTCATCCTTATGTGAGATATTAATTATTCCTCATTATACACGTACGTTGTGACGGTGTTACCGAACTCTGATTGCCACGTCTTCACGGCTCTCTAGCTTTACGTGCCTTTAATTACTCACTGATTTTTCCACATTTTATTGCGCCTTTGGGTACTGCGGGCAAAATAGACGACGATCAAAGAGACGACATGTATGTATACTTTGTATCTGTCATACGCACTGGTTCAACTGTATCGTGTATTATACATATATTGGTTGCCCGAAAATAAGGCAATCCACCGTTTTTGTACAAACCGGTTTTACATACGCCTACTTTAATCCGACACAAACCAAATCTTGCTACGCGTGTTTAGAGTCGGTTTGTGAAGAATCGATGGGCTGTCCGATAATAATATCTAAACGTCAAAAATCGCGCCTCACTGAAAATTTGCGGACATTATTTTCTTTTTAATATATATATTTTTTATCTTGTGTTATACTGTATTCTAAACCTTCACACGTTATGTATTTACACTCACACTTCTGTAGATTTCGTACACTGAGAAAAGGATCTAGTAAAGATTACCAATCATCTAAGAAAAATTACCATAGCGCATAGTAGTACGGTGTCAACGCGCCACTTATGGTAGAAAGTCTGAGATTATCCAAAAAACATTACCATAATATCTAAGAAAAATTCTTATAAATCCGGTACTTCCTACCATACGTGGTGCCCTAACGCTCTACTACTATGTGATATAGGAATGTCTCCCAAATGATATAGTGATTTTTACTAGATCCTTCTCTCAGTGTATAAAGGGTTCGTTTTGTATATTATACAAATTAATTGATGAATTAATAAATTAATAAAATATTGTTTCACTCGTAACTTCGTTTGAACATTTCTTCTTAAAAGGAAATATTTTTTAAAATGTAAATCTTTGATTCTTCTGGGAAACATTAATGATAACCCCTTGATAAACTCTTTGGTGCAATGAGAAAGTAAGTGGTTTAACGCGGTTGCACACCGCTGAGCCATCGATCGCGAGTAATTAGGAAATATCCTCTCAACTACGTTGCCGACGGATGCGGGTAACGTTACCTCCATTAACACCCGTATTTATTATTGATAGTCGGCATTTTCACTCAATTATGTAACTTTCACCGAGTTCCATTTTAACAACTGTGAAAGTTAACCGGACGATAAGGAGCATAAATTTCATCGGCGGAGGTGATAAGTACCGTCGGTAATTTCAAAGTCCGCTCGAGTCGGTTTCCGACGAAATTATACAGCGGTCAATCTCGCGCATTGAAATTTGCTCGACCCTTACCAATGCGGGCTTTACCCACTACAGCGTCGTTTCGCGCATCGATCGACCGTCTCTGTGGCATTATATCGCTCCGGTTTCCACAAAAATCGTTCCACGGCACGGAACCGAACGATAGATCACGTTTTCGCGGTGTTAACTTTTATCCTGCGAAAACCCTCGTCGACGTCGTGGACTAAGGGTGTAAGAGCGCTCGCTTTATATCAACCCATTACGCGTAAGTAAAATCGATGGGTCATTAATTCTTCAAAAACACCCCTTTCGGGCTCGTCGTGGCTTGGCGATGGATAAACGTTCAGCGGGGGGGAGCCTCGGGTCGTCGACGATTCGATTAATCAATCAAAAGTCGAATTCGCGAGCCCTCAATTCGTTCGTGCAGGGTGCAGACGGATAGATAAAATACACAGTGTATCGTCATTGCCGCCACCCCCGTTTCCCTCTCCCACGCTTATTTCAGGCTAATCAACCAGAGAATATCGATCGCGTGTACTCGATACTGTATCTGCGAGTCCTCCACGTGGTGTCCGATAAGATAAGTAAATCGTGGGACGTCGAACCAGTAAAGTGATTTTTTCCGTCAATTTGCTTCAATATATTTATCGAAGTTTCCGTATTAAAGAGTCGAAGCCGACGGATGAGAGAAGAGAGCAAAACGTAATAAAATCTTCTTTTTTTTCGAGATCAGTCTCGTTCTGCTCTTGATGCTGCGGGATGGCGGCGACGAACTGCGCGCTCGGAATAAAAATAAATGAAAAAAAAAAACCCGGCAAAATCAACTGAAAGTAAAATTACGGATAGCGAAGGAGATTAGTTGTTTAAGTTGTTTCAGGTTTCCTCTGTTCGCCGGAGAAACGAGCGTGATGTAAAGAAACGACGACGACGACGACGAGTACGACGATGGCTAGAGGAATGAACGATCGCCATAGGCGACGCGGCCCCCTTGCATCATAATTTATGCGATCATAGATGTAATCGCGCCTGAATATTTACAACTACGCGGCAACTTTATAATTACCAAGTAAATTACCTGGTGGCGAGGTCCGCGCGCCTACACAGCCACTCTACCACGTTAGTCGCGACTACGAGAGCCAGCGCGAACGCGGTGTATAACTACTACCTTTTGCCTCGAGTAGGAAGCCAGAACGTTTTTGCACCCGACTGAGAGCGCGGACGGCCCGCCAACCCCTTCACGGTTATATCTGCGACCCCTCGGAAGGATGAAGAGCGGAGCCCGCCACAACCCACCCTGCCGCTCCGTCTCCGGACCGGCTACGTTTTACCGCTCCAGGTGAAACCGAATTTATTGAAAATTAAGGCCGATTTTATCGTCCGGAAAGTTTCCAATTTTCCACGGTCTTCGCGAGATCGCGCGGGAAAGCCTCCTCGTTCTCACCGTCATCGGAATCGGCGACTTCACCGTGCAAAGAATTTCCACGACTCTTTGTACATAGTGAAAGATCGTCCGGGCAAAACTTTAATCCTTTCTTGCCGGAAGGCTTCGGCGCTTTTTTTCAGCTCATTTCCTGCCTTACATTAGAGGCTCGCTTTACCGATCCCGAGAAACCCTCAGACTAGTTTTAAGTTTTATCACTGATCGTGCAAACGTTATTTTCTTAGTGATTTTTTTTGTGTTCCTTTGCGCACTCCTTTCACACAGTTCGAACTTTAGTGCGGGTGAAATTAAAATCCTGTGTCCTCTGATTTGAAGTCTCCAAGCACGCATCTCGTCTATGATATCTTCCCTCTCCGGTGTTTTCGACTGCTCGGGACCGTTCAATTCGTCGCAGGTGCGCAGTTCCTGTTTCTTACGATAAGAAAATCATATAAGATAAAAAAAAGTAAGTTGAGGGATTGTACGGGAGTCGAACAGCCGGTGCAACTTTGATTCGTGACTCTCGATCGTGGGGTGCGCAGTGTCTATCTACAGTGCGGTCGTAGATGAAGTTGTGAACTTGTACACGTGGGCTGTCCCCTTTCATGCTCGGGTGTGGCGCATACGTACTTCCGGTTCACGTGTATTCCGCTCGTCGACTTCCGGAATGTCGTCTGCACCTCTCCCTGCAGCTGCAATTGCAATTTCTCGTTTCCCGCTCCCCACCGCACACAAACACACACACACACACACACATCCACGAGACAATGCCTCGCCGACTTTCCGAAAGTTCTTGCGGGCCAAGGCGTCGGAGGTTCCGCACTTCTCGTCGAGTCCTTCATCGCGGCAGGAGACGCGTCGAGTAAACCAAAAGCGGAATGCAACTGCGCCCCGACCGAACATGTCGGGCACGTTGGGGCTCTCTTGCTCGTACAACCCGACGGTGCGATATTCCATAGTGCCTAAAGTTATTAGTTGCGAGTACGAGGCAGATAATAATTGTAAAACTCGGACAACACGTACACGCTTTTCCGTGTCGAAAAGGATGGAAACGGGAGATGAGGCAGGCAAAACATCAGAGTTTGCTTAACGACGTTTAAACTTTCCCGCGGAACTATGGCAAACGAAGTTACTTATATTTAAACTATCGGGGCCATCTGTTGAGCGGAGAATTATAACGGCGGCGACAAATTTATTCTATGTTAATGAGGTTCGATAGACATATGCATTTTTTTTTAACGTATACATTGGTCAAGTTTTTTTCTACAGGCGTGTCGATAATAGCCCGTCGTCGCTGCCAACGGGAAGCGAACAGGCCATTCGAGTTCGCTATTCTATCAAAAGTTATACATTTGTGCCAGTGTGAGAAGAGAAATTTAAGAATTTTCGTATCAATGAATATTCAAGGTAATGTGTCGTTATTCACTCGAGAAAGCGGTTTTATGAGTGAAACAACGTACTTCGTAGCTTGCAGGAATGGACAACAAAAAATCATTTCGTAAAATCGGAATACGAACTTTCATTAAAATTATTTTGTCGAATAAGTGACAAACTCTTTTGTTCAGGTTTGAATATACAAACTTGTCCTTTTATTTCACGTGTCATTAAGAATTTTAATTTGTACTGTCGTTTGTAAAATTAGAGTCGGATGGTGCGATCGGAGGATGAACGAATAAAAAATGACGGACGTCTGTGGACAATAAGTTGGAGTAAGAAGTACAAGCTTTTTGTACTGCGTACCGAGTCATCCAGTTCGTCATTTGTATTGAAAGTTACAAATTTGTCGCAGCCTGCGAAGACAAATTTAAAAATGTTCATACCAAAGAAAATTGAAGGTAGTATTTCGTTCTTCACTCGTGAAAGCAGTTTCGTGTATTAAATATCATGTCCGGGAATTCGAAACGAGCCATCCAGGTCGTCATTGTATTAAAAGTTATAAATTTGTGGCAGCCTGTGTAGACAAATTTAAGAATTTTCATACCAAAGACCATTCAAGGTAATATGTTGTTCTTCACTCGGGAAAGCGGTTTCATGTATGAACCAGTATGCTGAGAAATGTGAAAACTCCCGAAAACTCAGCTGCAAGCAAGGATAATTTCCACGTTACGTTAGAGACAAAGGACGTCTAAACTCAATCTCGTGAGTATTCACAGAATTCTGAATAATTAATCAAACAATGCCAACCGACATGGCTGAACATTTAGCGGTGTGTCGACTGCTTCGCGTTTTCGTGCCGTTGGTCGGAATTAGCAATAACGGTTAAGTGTCGCGGTAGCGAGTTGATTGTATTATAAGTTACAAATGTGTGGCAGCAGTGAGAAGACCAAATCAAGAATTTCATAACAAAAGAACATTGAAGGCAATACGTTGCTTTTCACTCGGAAAAGCGATTTCGCATATGAACCAGTATGCTGGGGAATGCGAAACCTTCCGAAAACTCTGTTGCAACTAGATAATTTCCACGTTACATTGGAGAGTAAAGCTGTCCAACAGAAATCTCGCGAGTACTCACAGAATTCCGAATAATTAATGAACCAACGTCGGGCCGACGTGGTTGAACGTTTAGCGGTATGCCGAGGGCTGCCTTCACGTTTTCGTACCTTCGACCGGAATTGCGAGGACGCTTAAGAGTCGCGGTAACGAGTTTCCACAGGAGGAACGAGAGACCGTCGACCACGATGTCGTCTTTCGAAGAGCGGATCAATTTGTCGATTATATCTGTGTACCGTGCCTATCTGCCTACTTCGCCCACACACCGGATACCAGTGCCGTTTTAACGCTTTCGGTTAAGCTCGGTGGAGCTTTCGAATATTCGTAAATCTCGACTATATACGATCTCCGTCAAATTGCCGGATAAAAAAAACTCGCTTTATCGTCCACTCCAGTTTCTCTTTTACGGCCGCGGTCTCCTCAACCGTCTATCTCTCTGCTATACCTTTTCAGCTCTGGGGCTCATCTGAAGGGTCGGCTAGATGGAAAATTTTTTCATTGCTGTATCGCATTCATTTTTTTTTTACATGAATTTATGTCATTGACACAATACTTAATAAAATCTTGTCATATTCTGGTAACGAGAAATTCCTAAAAAAAAAAGTTTTATAATTACGGGTTACATTTCGAATTACTCGAAAATACTCGTCTACATCATGTTGCCTTCGATTTTTTTTTTTTTTTTTTTTTTATAATTGATATTGGTTACTTCCAGAACCTTTGACCAAAGCCTGGCCGCTACCACTCAAGGATCCGTATTTCCCGCATGCCACCTCGTACATAACACTGATCCTCCGTCGCTCTACTTATTCCTCTATCTGTTCGCTAGCACCGAGCTTTCTAGGCCGCGATTTTACGACAGGACTTTACGACTCGCGAGTAAGTTGACCCGTCCTCCCTTGCGCCTCTCAGGCCGAACTCGGTTTCTCCGACTTTATTATACAAGCTTCGGGTGATGAAAATAAATCCTCGATAAATTCACGATGTTCGCGCATCGGTAGCAGTCGAGTTTGGAGATACTTTGTAACTCGATAAGAAAAAAAGAAATAAAAATCGAGGCATTGCACTGAAAAGTGTTCGGATCATTGCGGATCATTTTCAGATATTTTTTTCCTTCAGATCATACTTTTCGAAGGTGGCGAAAATATGAAAGTTTATGTAATTTACCTTAGATCTACTCTTTTGGTGCCAACTTTTTGTTTTCACTGGATGGACTCGGAGACGTATAAGAATCGTTTCAACTTTAACGCCACGTTCGTATAACCTTCGCTATAATCGCCTACCTAAAACTTTTTAACGTTCTTTCCACTTTCTATCCCGTATTTTTATACGACGATAGTATTATTTTTTTTTTAATTTCTTTGAACCCATCCGCAATACTTACATATCAGAGGCACGTGCTATACGCTCGTATAATGCGAAACGCTTCAACGTTCCGCTCAACCGTATACCCACTTCTCTCTTCGTCTGTTCCTTTTTCGCAAGTTCCACTGAGCGCGCCAGCAGCGAAGCGAGGACAGAAAGAGGGAGCTTCGCTTAATTTCCCACGGTGATTACACCCCCGAGGTAACGATCGGTACGAGGCGAGACCGTTAATTACGCCCCGACGATGCGATGAGCCGCAGCAAAATATCGTTTACTCGTGCACGAGTTTCAACGGTATGCTTTACAACCTCATGAGGTCTTTCGAGGATCTTGTCGCGAAAGAGAAAAAGAAAATGAATTTAAAAAATAACAATAAAAATGAATCTCGAAATGAAATTCACTGCCGGGATATTCACTTTGTAAACTTCAGATCCACGGATTGAGTGCAAATTCGATTTTCAATTATTACAATAAAATTAACGGCGAGGAAAGAAAAATACGACGAAAATATAACCCTCAAAGAAAATAATCAAGAAATCGGGTTTGAACAGATTCGTTTAATTAAGCGTGCTAATAGAATAACGATAAATTCCAATAAAAAAAAAAAAACATAACCCGAAATAGAACCGCAGATCCGCAAACAATGTTCGGATATATTCCGCGTCACATAATTTGGATCACTCCTTCGTTCCACGCAATCACTCATACACAAATACCATAGGCAGAATATCGTTTTAACAAATAATATCGCACGAATTATACAAAAAAAAACGTATGAATTTACTCAGCTGAGATTTGTCTTTTCGGGCTTCCTCGGTGGCTCTTTCGTTTTCCTCTGGGGCTCGCTGTTCACCACAATCTCGAGTCCAATATACTGTGAATCGGCTGGCCACACCAATTCGGGAAGTCGAACACGACGACGTCGCTAATTCCCGGACACACGATAGGCACGACGTCCCCAGAGCGAAAGAGGCCGAGGTGTCGCGATTTTGGAGCTTCTCTCCTCGTTCTACCCTCTTTCTTCTTACTCTAATTTCTGCTTTGTCTCTCGCATCGCCATACATCGGCGCGCGAATATTCAAGTCGATTTTGTCAGCTTACAACTTGCTTCAAGTTTGGAAAACAATACCTGCGATGGGGCACGAACAACAACAGTCGAACAACAGTGAACAGTCGAACAGTCGAACAGTCGAACAGTCGTCGAACAGTCGAACAGTCGAACAGTCGAACAGTCGAACAGTCGTCGAACAGTCGAACAGTCGAACAGTCGAACAGTCGAACAGTCGAACAGTCGAACAGTCGAACAGTCGAACAGTCGAACAGTCGAACAGTCGAACAGTCGAACAGTCGAACAGTCGAACAGTCGAACAGTCGAACAGTCGAACAGTCGAACAGTCGAACAGTCGAACAGTCGAACAGTCGAACAGTCGAACAGTCGAACAGTCGAACAGTCGAACAGTCGAACAGTCGAACAGTCGAACAGTCGAACAGTCGAACAGTCGAACAGTCGAACAGTCGAACAGTCGAACAGTCGAACAGTCGAACAGTCGAACAGTCGAACAGTCGAACAGTCGAACAGTCGAACAGTCGAACAGTCGAACAGTCGAACAGTCGAACAGTCGAACAGTCGAACAGTCGAACAGTCGTCGAACAGTCGTCGAACAGTCGAACAGTCGAACAGTCGAACAGTCGTCGAACAGTCGAACAGTCGAACAGTCGAACAGTCGAACAGTCGAACAGTCGAACAGTCGAACAGTCGAACAGTCGAACAGTCGTCGAACAGTCGAACAGTCGAACAGTCGAACAGTCGAACAGTCGAACAGTCGAACAGTCGAACAGTCGAACAGTCGAACAGTCGAACAGTCGAACAGTCGAACAGTCGAACAGTCGAACAGTCGAACAGTCGAACAGTCGTCGAACAGTCGAACAGTCGAACAGTCGTCGAACAGTCGAACAGTCGAACAGTCGTCGAACAGTCGAACAGTCGAACAGTCGTCGAACAGTCGAACAGTCGAACAGTCGTCGAACAGTCGAACAGTCGAACAGTCGTCGAACAGTCGAACAGTCGAACAGTCGAACAGTCGTCGAACAGTCGAACAGTCGAACAGTCGAACAGTCGAACAGTCGAACAGTCGAACAGTCGAACAGTCGAACAGTCGAACAGTCGAACAGTCGTCGAACAGTCGTCGAACAGTCGAACAGTCGAACAGTCGAACAGTCGAACAGTCGAACAGTCGAACAGTCGAACAGTCGAATAGTCGAACAGTCGAACAGTCGAACAGTCGAACAGTCGAACAGTCGAACAGTCGAACAGTCGAACAGTCGAACAGTCGAACAGTCGAACAGTCGAACAGTCGAACAGTCGAACAGTCGAACAGTCGAACAGTCGAACAGTCGAACAGTCGAACAGTCGAACAGTCGTCGAACAGTCGAACAGTCGAACAGTCGAACAGTCGTCGAACAGTCGAACAGTCGTCGAACAGTCGAACAGTCGAACAGTCGAACAGTCGTCGAACAGTCGAACAGTCGAACAGTCGAACAGTCGTCGAACAGTCGAACAGTCGAACAGTCGAACAGTCGAACAGTCGAACAGTCGAACAGTCGAACAGTCGAACAGTCGACCAGTCGTCGAACAGTCGAACAGTCGAACAGTCGAACAGTCGAACAGTCGAACAGTCGAACAGTCGAACAGTCGAACAGTCGAACAGTCGAACAGTCGAACAGTCGAACAGTCGAACAGTCGAACAGTCGAACAGTCGAACAGTCGAACAGTCGAACAGTCGAACAGTCGAACAGTCGAACAGTCGAACAGTCGAACAGTCGAACAGTCGAACAGTCGAACAGTCGAACAGTCGAACAGTCGAACAGTCGAACAGTCGTCGAACAGTCGAACAGTCGAACAGTCGAACAGTCGAACAGTCGAACAGTCGAACAGTCGAACAGTCGAACAGTCGAACAGTCGAACAGTCGAACAGTCGAACAGTCGTCGAACAGTCGAACAGTCGAACAGTCGAACAGTCGAACAGTCGAACAGTCGAACAGTCGAACAGTCGAACAGTCGAACAGTCGAACAGTCGAACAGTCGAACAGTCGTCGAACAGTCGAACAGTCGAACAGTCGAACAGTCGAACAGTCGAACAGTCGAACAGTCGAACAGTCGAACAGTCGAACAGTCGAACAGTCGAACAGTCGAACAGTCGTCGAACAGTCGAACAGTCGAACAGTCGAACAGTCGAACAGTCGTCGAACAGTCGAACAGTCGAACAGTCGAACAGTCGAACAGTCGTCGAACAGTCGAACAGTCGAACAGTCGAACAGTCGAACAGTCGAACAGTCGTCGAACAGTCGAACAGTCGAACAGTCGAACAGTCGTCGAACAGTCGAACAGTCGTCGAACAGTCGAACAGTCGAACAGTCGAACAGTCGTCGAACAGTCGAACAGTCGAACAGTCGAACAGTCGAACAGTCGAACAGTCGAACAGTCGTCGAACAGTCGAACAGTCGAACAGTCGAACAGTCGAACAGTCGAACAGTCGAACAGTCGTCGAACAGTCGAACAGTCGAACAGTCGAACAGTCGAACAGTCGAACAGTCGTCGAACAGTCGAACAGTCGAACAGTCGAACAGTCGAACAGTCGAACAGTCGTCGAACAGTCGAACAGTCGAACAGTCGAACAGTCGAACAGTCGAACAGTCGAACAGTCGAACAGTCGAACAGTCGAACAGTCGAACAGTCGTCGAACAGTCGAACAGTCGAACAGTCGAACAGTCGAACAGTCGAACAGTCGAACAGTCGTCGAACAGTCGAACAGTCGAACAGTCGAACAGTCGAACAGTCGAACAGTCGAACAGTCGTCGAACAGTCGAACAGTCGAACAGTCGAACAGTCGAACAGTCGTCGAACAGTCGAACAGTCGAACAGTCGAACAGTCGAACAGTCGAACAGTCGAACAGTCGAACAGTCGTCGAACAGTCGAACAGTCGAACAGTCGAACAGTCGAACAGTCGAACAGTCGTCGAACAGTCGAACAGTCGTCGAACAGTCGAACAGTCGAACAGTCGAACAGTCGAACAGTCGAACAGTCGAACAGTCGTCGAACAGTCGAACAGTCGAACAGTCGAACAGTCGAACAGTCGAACAGTCGTCGAACAGTCGAACAGTCGAACAGTCGAACAGTCGAACAGTCGAACAGTCGTCGAACAGTCGAACAGTCGAACAGTCGAACAGTCGAACAGTCGAACAGTCGAACAGTCGAACAGTCGAACAGTCGAACAGTCGTCGAACAGTCGAACAGTCGAACAGTCGAACAGTCGAACAGTCGAACAGTCGTCGAACAGTCGAACAGTCGAACAGTCGAACAGTCGAACAGTCGTCGAACAGTCGAACAGTCGAACAGTCGAACAGTCGAACAGTCGTCGAACAGTCGAACAGTCGAACAGTCGAACAGTCGAACAGTCGAACAGTCGAACAGTCGAACAGTCGAACAGTCGTCGAACAGTCGAACAGTCGAACAGTCGAACAGTCGTCGAACAGTCGAACAGTCGAACAGTCGAACAGTCGAACAGTCGAACAGTCGAACAGTCGAACAGTCGTCGAACAGTCGAACAGTCGAACAGTCGAACAGTCGAACAGTCGAACAGTCGAACAGTCGAACAGTCGTCGAACAGTCGAACAGTCGAACAGTCGAACAGTCGAACAGTCGAACAGTCGTCGAACAGTCGAACAGTCGAACAGTCGAACAGTCGAACAGTCGAACAGTCGTCGAACAGTCGAACAGTCGAACAGTCGAACAGTCGAACAGTCGAACAGTCGAACAGTCGAACAGTCGAACAGTCGAACAGTCGAACAGTCGTCGAACAGTCGAACAGTCGAACAGTCGAACAGTCGAACAGTCGAACAGTCGAACAGTCGTCGAACAGTCGAACAGTCGAACAGTCGAACAGTCGAACAGTCGAACAGTCGAACAGTCGAACAGTCGAACAGTCGTCGAACAGTCGAACAGTCGAACAGTCGAACAGTCGAACAGTCGTCGAACAGTCGAACAGTCGAACAGTCGAACAGTCGAACAGTCGAACAGTCGAACAGTCGTCGAACAGTCGAACAGTCGAACAGTCGAACAGTCGTCGAACAGTCGAACAGTCGAACAGTCGAACAGTCGAACAGTCGAACAGTCGTCGAACAGTCGAACAGTCGAACAGTCGAACAGTCGAACAGTCGAACAGTCGTCGAACAGTCGAACAGTCGAACAGTCGAACAGTCGAACAGTCGAACAGTCGAACAGTCGTCGAACAGTCGAACAGTCGAACAGTCGTCGAACAGTCGAACAGTCGAACAGTCGTCGAACAGTCGAACAGTCGAACAGTCGAACAGTCGTCGAACAGTCGAACAGTCGAACAGTCGAACAGTCGAACAGTCGAACAGTCGTCGAACAGTCGAACAGTCGAACAGTCGAACAGTCGAACAGTCGAACAGTCGAACAGTCGAACAGTCGTCGAACAGTCGAACAGTCGAACAGTCGAACAGTCGTCGAACAGTCGAACAGTCGAACAGTCGAACAGTCGAACAGTCGAACAGTCGTCGAACAGTCGAACAGTCGAACAGTCGAACAGTCGAACAGTCGAACAGTCGAACAGTCGAACAGTCGAACAGTCGAACAGTCGAACAGTCGAACAGTCGAACAGTCGAACAGTCGAACAGTCGAACAGTCGAACAGTCGTCGAACAGTCGAACAGTCGAACAGTCGAACAGTCGAACAGTCGAACAGTCGTCGAACAGTCGAACAGTCGAACAGTCGAACAGTCGAACAGTCGTCGAACAGTCGAACAGTCGAACAGTCGAACAGTCGTCGAACAGTCGAACAGTCGAACAGTCGAACAGTCGAACAGTCGAACAGTCGAACAGTCGAACAGTCGAACAGTCGTCGAACAGTCGAACAGTCGAACAGTCGAACAGTCGAACAGTCGAACAGTCGAACAGTCGAACAGTCGAACAGTCGAACAGTCGAACAGTCGAACAGTCGAACAGTCGAACAGTCGAACAGTCGAACAGTCGAACAGTCGAACAGTCGAACAGTCGAACAGTCGAACAGTCGAACAGTCGAACAGTCGAACAGTCGAACAGTCGAACAGTCGAACAGTCGAACAGTCGAACAGTCGAACAGTCGAACAGTCGAACAGTCGTCGAACAGTCGAACAGTCGAACAGTCGAACAGTCGAACAGTCGAACAGTCGAACAGTCGAACAGTCGTCGAACAGTCGTCGAACAGTCGAACAGTCGAACAGTCGAACAGTCGAACAGTCGAACAGTCGTCGAACAGTCGAACAGTCGAACAGTCGAACAGTCGAACAGTCGAACAGTCGAACAGTCGAACAGTCGAACAGTCGAACAGTCGTCGAACAGTCGAACAGTCGAACAGTCGAACAGTCGAACAGTCGAACAGTCGAACAGTCGAACAGTCGAACAGTCGAACAGTCGTCGAACAGTCGAACAGTCGAACAGTCGTCGAACAGTCGTCGAACAGTCGTCGAACAGTCGTCGAACAGTCGTCGAACAGTCGTCGAACAGTCGTCGAACAGTCGTCGAACAGTCGTCGAACAGTCGTCGAACAGTCGTCGAACAGTCGTCGAACAGTCGTCGAACAGTCGTCGAACAGTCGTCGAACAGTCGTCGAACAGTCGTCGAACAGTCGTCGAACAGTCGTCGAACAGTCGTCGAACAGTCGTCGAACAGTCGTCGAACAGTCGTCGAACAGTCGTCGAACAGTCGTCGAACAGTCGTCGAACAGTCGTCGAACAGTCGTCGAACAGTCGTCGAACAGTCGTCGAACAGTCGTCGAACAGTCGTCGAACAGTCGTCGAACAGTCGTCGAACAGTCGTCGAACAGTCGTCGAACAGTCGTCGAACAGTCGTCGAACAGTCGTCGAACAGTCGAACAGTCGAACAGTCGTCGAACAGTCGAACAGTCGAACAGTCGAACAGTCGAACAGTCGAACAGTCGAACAGTCGAACAGTCGAACAGTCGAACAGTCGAACAGTCGAACAGTCGAACAGTCGAACAGTCGTCGAACAGTCGAACAGTCGAACAGTCGAACAGTCGAACAGTCGAACAGTCGAACAGTCGAACAGTCGAACAGTCGTCGAACAGTCGAACAGTCGAACAGTCGAACAGTCGAACAGTCGTCGAACAGTCGAACAGTCGAACAGTCGAACAGTCGAACAGTCGTCGAACAGTCGAACAGTCGAACAGTCGAACAGTCGAACAGTCGAACAGTCGTCGAACAGTCGAACAGTCGAACAGTCGAACAGTCGAACAGTCGTCGAACAGTCGAACAGTCGTCGAACAGTCGAACAGTCGAACAGTCGAACAGTCGTCGAACAGTCGAACAGTCGAACAGTCGAACAGTCGAACAGTCGAACAGTCGTCGAACAGTCGAACAGTCGAACAGTCGAACAGTCGAACAGTCGAACAGTCGAACAGTCGAACAGTCGTCGAACAGTCGAACAGTCGAACAGTCGAACAGTCGAACAGTCGAACAGTCGTCGAACAGTCGAACAGTCGAACAGTCGAACAGTCGAACAGTCGAACAGTCGTCGAACAGTCGAACAGTCGAACAGTCGAACAGTCGAACAGTCGAACAGTCGAACAGTCGAACAGTCGAACAGTCGTCGAACAGTCGAACAGTCGAACAGTCGAACAGTCGAACAGTCGAACAGTCGAACAGTCGAACAGTCGTCGAACAGTCGAACAGTCGAACAGTCGAACAGTCGAACAGTCGTCGAACAGTCGAACAGTCGAACAGTCGAACAGTCGAACAGTCGTCGAACAGTCGAACAGTCGAACAGTCGAACAGTCGAACAGTCGAACAGTCGAACAGTCGAACAGTCGTCGAACAGTCGAACAGTCGAACAGTCGAACAGTCGAACAGTCGTCGAACAGTCGAACAGTCGTCGAACAGTCGAACAGTCGAACAGTCGAACAGTCGAACAGTCGAACAGTCGAACAGTCGTCGAACAGTCGAACAGTCGAACAGTCGAACAGTCGAACAGTCGAACAGTCGTCGAACAGTCGAACAGTCGAACAGTCGTCGAACAGTCGAACAGTCGAACAGTCGAACAGTCGAACAGTCGAACAGTCGAACAGTCGAACAGTCGAACAGTCGAACAGTCGAACAGTCGTCGAACAGTCGAACAGTCGAACAGTCGAACAGTCGAACAGTCGAACAGTCGTCGAACAGTCGAACAGTCGAACAGTCGAACAGTCGAACAGTCGTCGAACAGTCGAACAGTCGAACAGTCGAACAGTCGAACAGTCGTCGAACAGTCGAACAGTCGAACAGTCGAACAGTCGAACAGTCGAACAGTCGAACAGTCGAACAGTCGTCGAACAGTCGAACAGTCGAACAGTCGAACAGTCGTCGAACAGTCGAACAGTCGAACAGTCGAACAGTCGAACAGTCGAACAGTCGTCGAACAGTCGAACAGTCGAACAGTCGAACAGTCGAACAGTCGAACAGTCGAACAGTCGAACAGTCGAACAGTCGAACAGTCGAACAGTCGAACAGTCGAACAGTCGTCGAACAGTCGAACAGTCGAACAGTCGAACAGTCGAACAGTCGAACAGTCGTCGAACAGTCGAACAGTCGAACAGTCGAACAGTCGAACAGTCGTCGAACAGTCGAACAGTCGAACAGTCGAACAGTCGTCGAACAGTCGAACAGTCGAACAGTCGAACAGTCGAACAGTCGAACAGTCGAACAGTCGAACAGTCGTCGAACAGTCGAACAGTCGAACAGTCGAACAGTCGAACAGTCGAACAGTCGAACAGTCGAACAGTCGAACAGTCGAACAGTCGAACAGTCGAACAGTCGAACAGTCGAACAGTCGAACAGTCGAACAGTCGAACAGTCGAACAGTCGAACAGTCGAACAGTCGAACAGTCGAACAGTCGAACAGTCGAACAGTCGAACAGTCGAACAGTCGAACAGTCGAACAGTCGAACAGTCGAACAGTCGTCGAACAGTCGAACAGTCGAACAGTCGAACAGTCGAACAGTCGAACAGTCGAACAGTCGTCGAACAGTCGTCGAACAGTCGAACAGTCGAACAGTCGAACAGTCGAACAGTCGAACAGTCGTCGAACAGTCGAACAGTCGAACAGTCGAACAGTCGAACAGTCGAACAGTCGAACAGTCGAACAGTCGAACAGTCGAACAGTCGTCGAACAGTCGAACAGTCGAACAGTCGAACAGTCGAACAGTCGAACAGTCGAACAGTCGAACAGTCGAACAGTCGTCGAACAGTCGAACAGTCGAACAGTCGTCGAACAGTCGTCGAACAGTCGTCGAACAGTCGTCGAACAGTCGTCGAACAGTCGTCGAACAGTCGTCGAACAGTCGTCGAACAGTCGTCGAACAGTCGTCGAACAGTCGTCGAACAGTCGTCGAACAGTCGTCGAACAGTCGTCGAACAGTCGTCGAACAGTCGTCGAACAGTCGTCGAACAGTCGTCGAACAGTCGTCGAACAGTCGTCGAACAGTCGTCGAACAGTCGTCGAACAGTCGTCGAACAGTCGTCGAACAGTCGTCGAACAGTCGTCGAACAGTCGTCGAACAGTCGTCGAACAGTCGTCGAACAGTCGTCGAACAGTCGTCGAACAGTCGTCGAACAGTCGTCGAACAGTCGTCGAACAGTCGTCGAACAGTCGTCGAACAGTCGTCGAACAGTCGTCGAACAGTCGTCGAACAGTCGTCGAACAGTCGAACAGTCGAACAGTCGTCGAACAGTCGAACAGTCGAACAGTCGAACAGTCGAACAGTCGAACAGTCGAACAGTCGAACAGTCGAACAGTCGAACAGTCGAACAGTCGAACAGTCGAACAGTCGTCGAACAGTCGAACAGTCGAACAGTCGAACAGTCGAACAGTCGAACAGTCGAACAGTCGAACAGTCGTCGAACAGTCGAACAGTCGAACAGTCGAACAGTCGAACAGTCGTCGAACAGTCGAACAGTCGAACAGTCGAACAGTCGAACAGTCGTCGAACAGTCGAACAGTCGAACAGTCGAACAGTCGAACAGTCGAACAGTCGAACAGTCGAACAGTCGTCGAACAGTCGAACAGTCGAACAGTCGAACAGTCGAACAGTCGTCGAACAGTCGAACAGTCGTCGAACAGTCGAACAGTCGAACAGTCGAACAGTCGTCGAACAGTCGAACAGTCGAACAGTCGAACAGTCGAACAGTCGAACAGTCGAACAGTCGTCGAACAGTCGAACAGTCGAACAGTCGAACAGTCGAACAGTCGAACAGTCGAACAGTCGTCGAACAGTCGAACAGTCGAACAGTCGAACAGTCGAACAGTCGAACAGTCGTCGAACAGTCGAACAGTCGAACAGTCGAACAGTCGAACAGTCGAACAGTCGTCGAACAGTCGAACAGTCGAACAGTCGAACAGTCGAACAGTCGAACAGTCGAACAGTCGAACAGTCGAACAGTCGTCGAACAGTCGAACAGTCGAACAGTCGAACAGTCGAACAGTCGAACAGTCGAACAGTCGAACAGTCGTCGAACAGTCGAACAGTCGAACAGTCGAACAGTCGAACAGTCGTCGAACAGTCGAACAGTCGAACAGTCGAACAGTCGAACAGTCGTCGAACAGTCGAACAGTCGAACAGTCGAACAGTCGAACAGTCGAACAGTCGAACAGTCGAACAGTCGTCGAACAGTCGAACAGTCGAACAGTCGAACAGTCGAACAGTCGTCGAACAGTCGAACAGTCGTCGAACAGTCGAACAGTCGAACAGTCGAACAGTCGAACAGTCGAACAGTCGAACAGTCGTCGAACAGTCGAACAGTCGAACAGTCGAACAGTCGAACAGTCGAACAGTCGTCGAACAGTCGAACAGTCGAACAGTCGAACAGTCGAACAGTCGTCGAACAGTCGAACAGTCGAACAGTCGAACAGTCGAACAGTCGAACAGTCGAACAGTCGAACAGTCGAACAGTCGAACAGTCGAACAGTCGAACAGTCGTCGAACAGTCGAACAGTCGAACAGTCGAACAGTCGAACAGTCGAACAGTCGTCGAACAGTCGAACAGTCGAACAGTCGAACAGTCGAACAGTCGTCGAACAGTCGAACAGTCGAACAGTCGAACAGTCGAACAGTCGTCGAACAGTCGAACAGTCGAACAGTCGAACAGTCGAACAGTCGAACAGTCGAACAGTCGAACAGTCGAACAGTCGAACAGTCGAACAGTCGAACAGTCGTCGAACAGTCGAACAGTCGAACAGTCGAACAGTCGAACAGTCGAACAGTCGAACAGTCGAACAGTCGTCGAACAGTCGAACAGTCGAACAGTCGAACAGTCGAACAGTCGAACAGTCGAACAGTCGAACAGTCGAACAGTCGTCGAACAGTCGAACAGTCGAACAGTCGAACAGTCGAACAGTCGAACAGTCGTCGAACAGTCGAACAGTCGAACAGTCGAACAGTCGAACAGTCGAACAGTCGTCGAACAGTCGAACAGTCGAACAGTCGAACAGTCGAACAGTCGAACAGTCGAACAGTCGAACAGTCGAACAGTCGAACAGTCGTCGAACAGTCGAACAGTCGAACAGTCGAACAGTCGAACAGTCGAACAGTCGTCGAACAGTCGAACAGTCGAACAGTCGAACAGTCGAACAGTCGAACAGTCGAACAGTCGAACAGTCGTCGAACAGTCGAACAGTCGAACAGTCGAACAGTCGAACAGTCGTCGAACAGTCGAACAGTCGAACAGTCGAACAGTCGAACAGTCGAACAGTCGTCGAACAGTCGAACAGTCGAACAGTCGAACAGTCGTCGAACAGTCGAACAGTCGAACAGTCGAACAGTCGAACAGTCGAACAGTCGAACAGTCGAACAGTCGTCGAACAGTCGAACAGTCGAACAGTCGAACAGTCGAACAGTCGAACAGTCGAACAGTCGTCGAACAGTCGAACAGTCGAACAGTCGAACAGTCGAACAGTCGAACAGTCGAACAGTCGTCGAACAGTCGAACAGTCGAACAGTCGTCGAACAGTCGAACAGTCGAACAGTCGTCGAACAGTCGAACAGTCGAACAGTCGAACAGTCGTCGAACAGTCGAACAGTCGAACAGTCGAACAGTCGAACAGTCGAACAGTCGTCGAACAGTCGAACAGTCGAACAGTCGAACAGTCGAACAGTCGAACAGTCGAACAGTCGAACAGTCGTCGAACAGTCGAACAGTCGAACAGTCGAACAGTCGTCGAACAGTCGAACAGTCGAACAGTCGAACAGTCGAACAGTCGAACAGTCGAACAGTCGAACAGTCGTCGAACAGTCGAACAGTCGAACAGTCGAACAGTCGAACAGTCGAACAGTCGAACAGTCGAACAGTCGAACAGTCGAACAGTCGAACAGTCGAACAGTCGAACAGTCGTCGAACAGTCGAACAGTCGAACAGTCGAACAGTCGAACAGTCGAACAGTCGAACAGTCGTCGAACAGTCGAACAGTCGAACAGTCGAACAGTCGAACAGTCGTCGAACAGTCGAACAGTCGAACAGTCGAACAGTCGTCGAACAGTCGAACAGTCGAACAGTCGAACAGTCGAACAGTCGAACAGTCGAACAGTCGAACAGTCGAACAGTCGAACAGTCGTCGAACAGTCGAACAGTCGAACAGTCGAACAGTCGAACAGTCGAACAGTCGAACAGTCGAACAGTCGAACAGTCGAACAGTCGAACAGTCGAACAGTCGAACAGTCGAACAGTCGAACAGTCGAACAGTCGAACAGTCGAACAGTCGAACAGTCGAACAGTCGAACAGTCGAACAGTCGAACAGTCGAACAGTCGAACAGTCGAACAGTCGAACAGTCGAACAGTCGAACAGTCGAACAGTCGAACAGTCGAACAGTCGAACAGTCGAACAGTCGAACAGTCGTCGAACAGTCGAACAGTCGAACAGTCGAACAGTCGAACAGTCGAACAGTCGAACAGTCGTCGAACAGTCGTCGAACAGTCGAACAGTCGAACAGTCGAACAGTCGAACAGTCGAACAGTCGTCGAACAGTCGAACAGTCGAACAGTCGAACAGTCGAACAGTCGAACAGTCGAACAGTCGAACAGTCGAACAGTCGAACAGTCGAACAGTCGTCGAACAGTCGAACAGTCGAACAGTCGAACAGTCGAACAGTCGTCGAACAGTCGTCGAACAGTCGAACAGTCGAACAGTCGAACAGTCGAACAGTCGAACAGTCGAACAGTCGAACAGTCGAACAGTCGAACAGTCGAACAGTCGTCGAACAGTCGAACAGTCGAACAGTCGAACAGTCGAACAGTCGTCGAACAGTCGTCGAACAGTCGTCGAACAGTCGTCGAACAGTCGTCGAACAGTCGTCGAACAGTCGTCGAACAGTCGTCGAACAGTCGTCGAACAGTCGTCGAACAGTCGTCGAACAGTCGTCGAACAGTCGTCGAACAGTCGTCGAACAGTCGTCGAACAGTCGTCGAACAGTCGTCGAACAGTCGTCGAACAGTCGTCGAACAGTCGTCGAACAGTCGTCGAACAGTCGTCGAACAGTCGTCGAACAGTCGTCGAACAGTCGTCGAACAGTCGTCGAACAGTCGTCGAACAGTCGTCGAACAGTCGTCGAACAGTCGTCGAACAGTCGTCGAACAGTCGTCGAACAGTCGTCGAACAGTCGTCGAACAGTCGTCGAACAGTCGTCGAACAGTCGTCGAACAGTCGTCGAACAGTCGTCGAACAGTCGTCGAACAGTCGTCGAACAGTCGTCGAACAGTCGTCGAACAGTCGTCGAACAGTCGTCGAACAGTCGTCGAACAGTCGTCGAACAGTCGTCGAACAGTCGTCGAACAGTCGTCGAACAGTCGAACAGTCGTCGAACAGTCGAACAGTCGAACAGTCGAACAGTCGTTGAACAGTCGAACAGTCGAACAGTCGAACAGTCGAACAGTCGAACAGTCGAACAGTCGTTGAACAGTCGAACAGTCGAACAGTCGAACAGTCGAACAGTCGAACAGTCGAACAGTCGAACAGTCGAACAGTCGAACAGTCGAACAGTCGAACAGTCGAACAGTCGAACAGTCGAACAGTCGTCGAACAGTCGAACAGTCGAACAGTCGAACAGTTGTCGAACAGTCGAACAGTCGAACAGTCGTCGAACAGTCGAACAGTCGTCGAACAGTCGAACAGTCGTCGAACAGTCGAACAGTCGTCGAACAGTCGAACAGTCGTCGAACAGTCGAACAGTCGTCGAACAGTCGAACAGTCGTCGAACAGTCGAACAGTCGTCGAACAGTCGAACAGTCGTCGAACAGTCGAACAGTCGTCGAACAGTCGAACAGTCGTCGAACAGTCGAACAGTCGTCGAACAGTCGAACAGTCGTCGAACAGTCGAACAGTCGTCGAACAGTCGAACAGTCGTCGAACAGTCGAACAGTCGTCGAACAGTCGAACAGTCGTCGAACAGTCGAACAGTCGTCGAACAGTCGAACAGTCGAACAGTCGTCGAACAGTCGAACAGTCGTCGAACAGTCGAACAGTCGTCGAACAGTCGAACAGTCGTCGAACAGTCGAACAGTCGAACAGTCGTCGAACAGTCGAACAGTCGTCGAACAGTCGAACAGTCGTCGAACAGTCGAACAGTCGTCGTACAGTCGAACAGTCGTCGAACAGTCGAACAGTCGCGGCAATATTTTTTCCCTGGATCGAAACGTGGTATCTTCTTTGAAGGGCATGTGGTACAGACTCAGTCGGTGACAAATTCCCTTCCCTATTTTCTCCAAAACGATTGAGACGACGAGCAAAAGCAAATTAGGTTTTCATACTATTAGCTACAAAAACCTAATTTGATTTTGGTCGAAGCATCAACCATCATGGAGAAAATAGGGAAAGCGATTTGTTACCATCGAAGCATCGTTACGTGTGTGTCACATGCCCTTAATTACAGCGCCAATACGAATATGTACGATGCATCTTTTTTCTGTGCCATTAAAGAGATTGTAACTTTAAGGTTCTTCTACAATTTCCGTTTTTAGTTTTTCGATAATATTTTGTTAAAATGTTAAAATGTTGTTTTTGTTTTGTTTGTTGTAATAAAATGACAGTGTAAGCTCGAGGACTGGATCATGCCTTTGCGAAAGCTTCCACAAGCTTGCAAGCCGATAGAGAAAAATAATGTCTCGAAAAAACGCATCGTACTTGGGGGAGGGGTTTCGATTCGATGGGCGGCGGGCGGGTTTTCGATAGCGTGGTGGTTTTGAAATTAAAGGAAAGCGGTGGTTCGGGAGCCTAGAAGCGACGGATGAAGGCCCTCGAAGAAAATCGACCGCAGAGGCGAATGGCTTTGAATTTCCTGTACGATATCTGTACGAGAAGACTGGCCACCGTGAGCTCAATTTCGAAAAAATATACGGTCGGTAAGATCTCACAACTGGCGTACCTTTTTAAAGCGACTTTCTTATGCAAAATCTTTTCCTCTCTTATATTCACGAGAGCTATCAGCAATGGTAATACCTTCCGGTTTTCCCATCAGCATGCCTCAATTTCCTGCCCGTTTGTAGAACAGAGACGCGGAGAAGTCCCGAGCGAAGTTCAAACGTCGACAGCTTGGGGAATTTCTAATGAAGGAAATGCTCACGTAGTATGTAAACCGGGAATATTCAGAGAGATATGAAAGCTCCAAAGGATAGTTTGGTGAAACTAATGCGATTTTAGGGGTCGTTCCCGGAGGTACGTGACGTTGTTCGCATTTATCCAGAATGCGGCTTTGTCTATTTGATGAACATCATTGTCGTCGGCTTTCTCGGATCTGTTTTAAAAGAAATATCATACCAAACTGAAAGCGCAAACTTAATTTTGCACGATCAGGACCTGACACCTGACTAGATTTTTTAATAAATTAATTTATTTGGATGATATATTTAATTTTTTTTATTTTTTCTAATTTTATTGATATAAACGAGCAATGCCCTTTTTACAATTCTTCATACATTTTCGAGTGAGTGTGTGGTTAAACAATCGTAGCATGAAAATATATTGGCCTAATATTTAGCTTAAAAGTAGGTTAGTCTATTACGAGAATATCCCTTTAACTATCGTAACTAAAGCCGCGGTCGGAGCAAGACAGCCCGGTAAATATTGCGAGGGACTCCAAAGAACTCTTCAATATTTCGGAATCGGTTTGCTAACCTGATCGTACGCGGAATGAGACTGGAGTTTTTTTTTATTGGAGTAGAACATTTGAATATATCGCAGGTCCGAAGCGCATGGAGTCGTTCGGACGATATTTTTGCAACAAAAAATTTAGCGCTCTATCGCAAATTCCCGGGAATGCTCGAAACTCCTTGATTCACGAACGATTAATCGATTAACCGATGGAATTTAAATAATTTTTTTCGACAAATAAATTTCTCAACGATTTATCGCTTTTAATAGAATTTCCAGACCGAAGATGCCAGACGAAGTATTGCGAGCGATTGCGAATGCACGACACCCTCGCGGCTCGCTTCCGTTTCCCCACTATGTTCGTTTTTCCACATCGATCGGCGTGACTCCTATCTTCGGTTCTCTCGCTTGTTCCGCCCGTAAAGTAATCGCACTCGAAGCTTCTTCTTCGTCGTTGTTCCCCTCCATCGGACCGCCTCGGTGTCCGATAGTGGGACAAGAACGAGGCGTGCGGAGCGAGGGAGGCTTTCGAGGGAGAAAGAGAAGAGAGAGGGTCCAGGGCGGGAAGAGTAAAAGAACGTTCGAACTAATTGTCCGACGCACCGTTCGATCACCTGTCACACGGAATCCAATAGTCGGCCGGCCGAGTTCGAGTTAACTCTGTACCTTCGCCTCGCTCGTTCGCTTCGACGACGGCAGACAGCGCGAAAAGCTCTCCGCCCGGACGTCACCAGGGTGTCAGGAACAACCTTCGAACAGTTTCGCCAGCGAATGACTCAGCGTGTTAAAGAGGAACAAATAAAATTTTAAAAAGTTTTGTGAACAAAAGAAAAATGTGCCGAGCGTAGGGGGTGACAAAAGCGGAAAGTGATTAAAAGCACAGCGAGACAAGAGAACGAAGGCTTAACGAGGAGAAGCAAATTATTTTTCGAACATTCCTTAGTGCTTTTTTGGTATTTTTTCGTTGTTGACCGAACATCGAACGATGGCCAGGTATGTAAAAGCGTCTAGAAACTATCTGTCGAAAGGGTTATTCGAAGTAACTTCGAAGAGTAAGAACTTTTACAGATTGTCGATTGAAAGCTTTCTTCTTATAGTTCTTTTTTTTTTTTTATATTCCCCGGTCACTTCTTCAGAAGGGGTAATCGATTTTCGACTTCATTTTTGGTATCGTGCTTTAAAATTGCTCCAAATGTACTAACAGTTTTATCCCAAAAGCCCGATAAACAAAATTTGATTTTATTCTATTCGATCCTCGACAGGGAAAAACCGAGCTTTTGAACTACTGCGCAAGCTCATCTTTTCGTTTTTCAGCAAAAAAAAATGCCTCCTGATCTGTCTCTGCTCGTTTCTTCTGACCTGCTGCAAGTCCGACAGGGATACTAATGTCACCGACAGGCTGACCACTTACCAAGACGAATGGGTGGTTCGAGTCGAGGGTGGACCCCAGGTCGCTTCTCTTCTCGCTCTACAGTCCGGTTACAGGAATCTCGGTCTTGTACGTATAAAAAAAAACCCTATATAAGAGGCGAACAATCATCTCAAAAATTGTCCTCGCTGGTGGAAAAAAAACACCCGATCTATCTATCAAACAGACAAGAACTTTTCTTCTTCGTAATTTTTTTTCTCTTCACTTTTACTGCAAATTCCATTCCAGTTCATCGAAACTAATAATAAGTTATCGAAGAACGCTTTGGTAAAGAGTGAAGTAGGAACGGGGAGGCAAAATCCTGGAGTTTCCGCGGCCGCCTCGTTGTCCACACGTGCGCGATATCCCGATAAACTCGGCAAGAATATAACTCTGTCAACAGGGTCCGGGTTGAACTCTCGGGGGGTGGTGAAACGGTTGGGACGCTAGGGAACGCCGGGGTTGGGCCGGCGGGCAGGGAGAGATGCGATTAAAACTTGAACAACTTCTTAATAACTTAGTCACTTTGTAACGCCCAATTCCAGCTGAACTTTGGGATAGCCGCGGTGCGCGGGGGCCGTTGGTCGTGGTTATATCCTAACTGTGTGTACCAAACTATATAGGGTATGTACGTGTATATACCTCACGGTTAACGGCAGGTTTCAGTCTTCAGGGCGAGCATCGCGGGAGCGATAGATGTATACATATAGTTATAGATAGATCAAGCTTCGGAACAATCAAGCCGAATCGATTCTTCCGTCGGGCCATTCTCGTTCGGTCGTGAAGTATTACGCAACTCGGCGATAAGCGACACTTCCATTTCCTTCCTGCCCTGTTTTTAAATTTTTTATTGTTTTTTTACAATTTTTTTTTATGTTCTCGTAGGAAGCATGTTAGCAAAATTTCATTGAAAAGCATTTCATTTTCGCAATTTCCTGTGCAATGATAGATTATAGGGGACAGAGGGGCAAGAATGGAATTTTCTAATAATTTTTGGGTGCCCCATTCTTCCCCGTGGATAGCCGGAATTTCTATCCCGATTTGCTCTACACAGTAAAAAATAATTTCGTAAAATCGGAGTGCGAAATTTCGTAAAAATTATTTTTTAAAATAAGTGACAAGCTTGTTTGTCACTTATTTGAATGTACGAAGCTGTCCTTTTATTTAATATATTATTGACAATTTTAGTTTGTACTTTTGTTTGTAAAACTAGAAAGTTAACAAATAAAAAATTGTGGACGTTTGTGAACAATGATTTGTTGTAAAAAGTACAATTTTTTAACTGTGTACGGTCGCATTGAAAAATTATTAGAAAACTGCGTTTTACACCACTGTCCTATTTTGCCTCGTTCTTCTCCACATAGTTATAGATAGATCAAGCTTCAGAACAATTAAGCCGGTTCGATTCTTCCATCGGGTAATTCCCGTCCCGTCGTGAAATATATAATGCGACTCGGCGATAAGCGATACTTCCATTTCTATCCCGTTCTATTTAAAAAAAAATTATTTTGTTTACAAATTCCTTTTTCATAACTTCGTAGGAAGCGTACTATCAAAATTTCATTGTGAATCATTTCATTTTCATAATTCCTTGTGTAATAATAGATACAGGGGTCAATGGGGCAAAATGCAATTGTCCAATAATGTTTGGATACCCCATTTTGTCCCAGCGATACAGCCGGAATTTCTGCCCCGTTTTAACTCACTATCCATATCCAAAACTTATTGGAAAATTGCGTTTTGCCCAACTCTCCCATTTTGCCCCGCTCTCGCCTGTACAGTTATCGATAGATCAAGCTCCAGAACAATCAAGCTTGATTCTTCCATCGGGTAATTCCCGTTCGTTCCTGAAGTATAACGCAACTCGGCGATAAGCGATAATTCCATTTCTTTCCCCCTCTATTTTTAATGTTTTAATTTCTTGTTTCCCAACCTCGTGGGAAACATAATACCAAAATTTCATTGTGAACCATTTCATTTTCGCAATTCCCGTTCAATTCCCGTTTCCGACAAAAGAAGGAAAGCGCCCCGATCGAAACTACCGTGGCCGGCTATGCATTGCGCTCCGGACCAAACGAGAAAGTGTCCGTACAAGCTTTATCGCGGCGACGCGACCGGTATGCCGTTGCCTGAATTATTATGCTGGCACGACAGCGCGCGGCTCGTTTCCACTAGTCGGCCCGATGACGTCATTGGATGTCGCAGCGATCCGCTTGCACGTGCGGAGACCAACGGCGAACAGCGCGACCGAGGAAGATAATCCGATAAGAGTCAATATATTTTCAAGTGTTCGCCAAACATACCGGAAATAAGCTCGCGGCGCATATGCCGAGTCGGGGCGCGGGAAGGTCTATACTTGGGAAGGCCCCGGTACGAGTATCTGGATGACGTACGACGACAGTGGTCTCT
The DNA here is from genome assembly GCA_963922035.1 of Amblyjoppa proteus. Classification (NCBI taxonomy): domain Eukaryota; kingdom Metazoa; phylum Arthropoda; class Insecta; order Hymenoptera; family Ichneumonidae; genus Amblyjoppa; species Amblyjoppa proteus. Next base: position 16,068,196 of record OY998233.1, read on the forward strand.
GTTGCCTCGGATCCACCGTTTCACACGCTCGAAAAGTACGGAGGCAGGCGAAAAACATGGACGGAAAGTACGCGAAACGAAACGAGCTTATATTTCTTTTACCTCCCATTCCCCCTAGGGAATGGGAGGTAAAAGAGGAATCGTGGAATATGTGGAATCGTGTTTTCTCTCGGCTTTTTAACGATCTCTGCGCTGCAGCGGCGCGGCTCACGGGTTCCCGAGAAGAGGAAGGCGCGAAGCAAAGAACGGGGGGAAGATGGTATAGAAAACAATTATTTTTATTTATATTTTTTCCTCCTGAGGGATGTGGAAATAGAGCGAAAGATTCTATGTGCGGAGGGCGCAAAAAAAGTGAATCGAGGGAAACAATAATACGATGAAGGCGGAGAGATGGAAAGCGGAAGCGTCGCGGTGGAAGGATCTCTTGGATCAGGCTTCCGTCACGAAACACAGCTTCCTCGAAGCCTGTATAGTCGCGGTGTCTCGGTATGACACACACACAGATACTGGGGAAACTGTACGGTCGGTGGCTTTTCGTGTGTCGACGACTGGACTGTGAAAGACATCGAACCGGAAGGAACGGAAGAATTGGCGCGTATTTCAACCGAGTGGGAATTTTCGAACGCCTTATCAAGCCCTGATAAGGCGCGGTGACGACCTCGTCAGGGCCCGATTTACCGCATGAAAATGTATACTATAAGACAGTGATTGGCCACTTTGTCACCCAGAGACTGTAAGCTGTACACCCCATTAAGGATAAAATAACAGCAGGGTTGACAAAAAAGAGCGCCGTAAATGGAATAGAGTTGTCTTTTTTTTGCCATTTGTTTTGCATGACGCTCAAACCTCGGTACGTACGTGATATTTGAAGTAGCCGGAGGCTCGTATTTAGCGGTAATAAAGCCTCGGAGGGCAGAACACGAAGAACAGAGGATTAAACGCGTACAATGATGAAACGACAACGGAGAAAAGTAGCACGCTCTCGGCGTGCTACAACGTCGGGACGATCGGACGAATGAACGAAAGGGCGCTTTTTATCTCTCGCGACAGAGAAGGTCTTTGTTGAGAATTACAAATAATACAAATATATATGTATATATATATATATATATATACTCAGCGAAAGTAAGAAAAATAAACAGTTTACTGTTTGAATGAAGAGAAAAATAAAGAAAGCGTCTGAAGTTCCGCGAATAACTTGTTTTTCAAATCGTCTTAAAGATTTACGAGAAAAGAACGTCAGCGACATAAAATATTCTCGAAAAATCAACATCCCCCTGGATTTTCATTTCCACTCTTCGCAATTAATTTTGTTCTTCTGTTCAAATTTATTTATTTATTTCATAATACACGGACAGGCCGGAAGGAAAGAAAACAATAGAAAACGTAATAGCTAGAAATAACTTGAACAAAATAAAGCCAAAAAAAACCGCAACTGAAGATCCAAAAATAAAAGGCAAAGTGAATCGAAATAAATAAATTATAATTTGGAGAAAAAAAAATGAAGACGAATTTTCAGAGATATTTCACAAACGGACGATTCTTGTACTGCGAACAGAAGTCATAACGATGAGGAGAAATAAAAAAAAACAAGAATAATAAATAAACAGTCGGGTTGTTTCTGAGGTGATTCGTGACCGCTTTCGAATTGAAGCGGGTCTCGTGAGACCGGAGCTTTCGACGAAGGGGGAGGCAAGGACCGGCAAGGAGTGCTGAGATGGGAATTCGGTGTACAATAGTCGTGAGCAGCGGCCTGCCTTGGTACGTTAACGACGCGGACCTTAACCGGCTTTACAATTCCCCACGAACGGGAGAAACCGGAGGAAACAGAGACGACTGCATGCCCGATGCGCGGAGAAACGACGAAGACGGGGCAGGGCACGGGGCGAGACAGCTAGGAACGTCGGACTCTCGCGTCGGCTTGTTCGCGATTATCGTGTACATCCTACCGTTGCGTCCAGAGCGTGAACATGAAATTTCTCTATCTCTTCCTCACTACCGTCATCATCACCCCTGGCGTCTCTTCTTCCCCGCGAGCTTTGCATTTCCCTGCGCCTCATTCCCAAAAGCACAAGCGCAGCGGCACATAATTACTTCGTTCAGTGCTACCTCTCGCAGTTGTTCTTGCCCGGTTTATCGAAGCTCCCATCGGCCGGACAACAGACCGATGTTATCACTGGGGGGGGGGAATATAACGAACCGGCGACAACTTCTTCTCCCGAATTGAAACGAACGTGGTGCATGCAAATTTAATGAGTAAAGAAAACTAAAACGCTATCCGGTTTTTTAGATCGGGAGGACAGATTCGGCATTTCTCGAGTACCTAAATCAGGTAGTATTAAAATTGTGTCTTACATTTTTTTTTTTTTTAATGAATTATGTCGCAAATCGTGAAAATAAGCTTGTTTGATGGTTTTTAAGGTTTTTAAAAGTTATTGGGAAAATAATTGACGACCCGGCGACGACTTCTTCTCCCGGGTTGAAACGATCGTGGTGCAACGAAATTTAAAGAATATAGAAAACTAAAAGGCTACCCGGTTCTTCAGATCGGAAAGACCGGATAGGGTCATGTTCGAGCACCAAAATCGGGCGGTATGAATATCGTCTCCTAAATTTGTTTAAATGGACTACGTCACTAATCGGAATAAAACATCTTTGAAGAGTAATTGGCTACGGTGTTATTAAAGCGTGAAAATAAGCTTCGTTCGAGGTGATGTTTACTCGGAGCTAACAGGCTTCGCGCCAACTCTGAAACTTCCAAACTTCAGGCTCTGAGAGTCGAAAACTTTTTTCTTTTTAAGTAGAGTTTTTTCGGGGTTTTCGGGGAAGCTGCATGAAACAACTATGAGATTCTCCACTGTAGGCTGTTACAGTGGACGATACTACGTAGCAGTCGTACCAGTACCTACTACGGTATTAACGGTATGGTCGGCATGCTCGCACTTGTGAGCGCAGAAGCTCTGCTCTTCTATGGCAAAGAACAAATTTTGGTTAGTTAACCGTAGCGGTTTCGAGGGGGGGAGACAGCAGTCCGTATTAGGTAGGTCCGCGACCTCACCTTTCTCTATTTCCTCCTCTCATGAAACTATGTGTGTAAACGATGTAGAGCACCAGTCCCACAGTCCCGGGGGACTCAACCGGCGCGTTGCGATTCAACGCGAGCGAGAGAAAAGCGAAACTTCGCCGACGGGCTTTCGAGCTTCGCTCTCGACGTGCGCGTCTCCGCTTCTTCCCCGTTTTGGTTCTGCTCCATCGTAATCGCTGGAACCGCCGGTTTTGCAGTCAACGCTCTCCTAGCTGTTGCGATTATCGTTACATCGCGACAAAACGAGACGCTAAACTGCAACGACGAAAGCTCGAAACTCGCACTGGCGTTAAACCCGTTTGGCACTCGCCGAGTCGTTTCCTCGACCAACTATAGATTACGTGGACAACTTTTTTACGTCTTTTCTCAACCTGAATGATTAGTCACAAGAACGACGTAATAATTATCATCTTATATCTACATAATAATAAAGTTCATGGTGATTGGACACTCAGATAGATAGGGGAAGACCGCCTAAATTGAACCCCCTAAAAACAAATGCTGATACCTCCGTTGTTAATCGACCGATCCGTTGCATATTCTGCCACTCTATTGGTCAAAAGGTTACACAAACAATATAGCAGCGCACTGGAGTTCGATCCCTCCCATGCAAAATGCCGGAAGTTTTGCGATGTGGTAGATTTCTCAGAGACAAAAATTTATATGCCTAAATTGGACCCCCATATGCGTAAATTGGCCCAGTTGTTTTTATCTGTATTATGCTAGTCTCGTGGTATGAGGTAATCAATATTGACTATCAATTGTCATCCGGGCTTCGGAGCCCTTCCAAACACTATATTCTTATAAATATCGAATTGCGGGCTAAAAAAGGGATAGCTTCTCAGCTTGGTTGTTGTAATTGTTGTCTTTCAAAATCAGCGCATCAACTTTTATCAAAAGTTTATATAAAATTCGAAGGCAAATTTTCTCCCAATACGGAAATAAGGTAAGTAAGAGTCCAAGAGAGGATGAATTCATTCGAAATTCAATTCCAAAATTATATTTCATATGAAGAAGCCACATAAGTCACGCGAGTTTACGCACGGAAGCCCGGTTCGTTGTTTGGTTAATTATTAACATTTGATGAGCTTCAAAATTATCCATCGGTTAAATTATTATTATTATTTTTCTCAATCAGTGGTATTGTCTCGAAACCTGCGTCGAGGTACTCGATACATTGAAAATTTTGCGAAATCAACGTAACGCAAACTTTGGTTCCATCAACATCGAATTAATTGATTGCCGGACGGCGAGTCTCGGCATCGAACCTTCTATGTCACGCTCGGGACATTGGATATTTCCCATCCCGAGAACTTGTACGACTGTCGGGTTCTGCGTGACTGTAACGGAATCATCATTACAGTCACGCAAGTTTCGCTGCAATCCGAAGTCTTTTCACAAAATGATTGCATTTTCGGGCAGGACAGATCTACAGACAGACGGAAATGGGAATTTTTTTCTGCATTCAAGGCCATGCAAAACATGTCTCTAGACCATAATCTGACAGTCCAATTTTCTTTTGGATTATAATACTTCCTCCGTTAAATACTTCGCAATCTTCTGCAATCCGTCAATGCCCTATTTTAAGCGTTAAACCGTCAGAACTATTATTAAAAACTATCAGGAACTATAGAACTCGGTAGCATGCCAATGGAACTCCAGTTTATTTTTTATCTGCTAGGAATTGATATGCTAACTTCACACACATGTCTTTGTCACATTGGAAAATACGAGAATTTAAATACAACTCGATTCAAATTTGAAATAAAATTCATTTTTAAGAAAAAAAATCTATGAAATCTTACAAAAAATATACATAAAAATGTTCATATATGGATAAAAATTTTCAAAATGTGGATAACATTTTTCAAAATTTAGATAAAATTGACATCATAATTTGGATAAATTAACCTCCATATTGAGATTAAAGTTCAACGTGAACACGTTTGATGGTTCCAATAGGCAAGGGACATGAGAAGTACTGACGCTCGAAAAAGTTATTTTGATCAGAATTTGATCAGAATTTGATCAGAATTTGATCAGAATTTGATCAGAATTTGATCAGAATTTGATCAGAATTTGATCAGAATTTGATCAGAATTTGATCAGAATTTGATCAGAATTTGATCAGAATTTGATCAGAATTTGATCAGAATTTGATCAGAATTTGATCAGAATTTGATCAGAATTTGATCAGAATTTGATCAGAATTTGATCAGAATTTGATCAGAATTTGATCAGAATTTGATCAGAATTTGATCAGAATTTGATCAGAATTTGATCAGAATTTGATCAGAATTTGATCAGAATTTGATCAGAATTTGATCAGAATTTGATCAGAATTTGATCAGAATTTGATCAGAATTTGATCAGAATTTGATCAGAATTTGATCAGAATTTGATCAGAATTTGATCAGAATTTGATCAGAATTTGATCAGAATTTGATCAGAATTTGATCAGAATTTGGTCAGAATTTCGTCAGAATTTCGTCAGAATTTCGTCAGAATTTCGTCAGAATTTTGTCAGAATTTTCCAGTTATACAAATTTTGGTACAAACAGTTTTTAATTTTTTTCGAAAAAAGTTAATTGAAAACAGTTTTGTGGCACGGTGCCACGGTTTGGAGCCTGTCACTTTTCATTAGCAGTTTACAATCTTTAACATTCGCGGTCATTGTTATTGAAATTCCAAGCATAAATGTATGGCTGAAAGGTTTACTTTCTCCCTAGAATTGTATTCATGCAACGATGTTATTGAATCGAAATGGTCCAATTTAAGCGTAAGAGGGATGTCCAATTTAAGCATATAGTTAATTTTTACTTAAATCTCATATTATACAGCATCCAAGAGAGAAAAATCAACTAAAGAGGATATTGAAAATTTCCTATTGAATAATGATTCCAAAAATATGCAGGTTATTCCATTTACTCTCTTATGGGAATTGCAGAACCCTTACAAAGTGAGGTGAAAAATTACATCAAGCGGTACCAAAATCTATCAGCGCTTGCACCTTCCGTGCAACACTTGGAATTTCGCCATATCTTCATGCTCTAATCTTGGGTATGTAAGGCGGGCTTACCAATAAATAAATTCAACACACTCAACTTAAAGGCATGTTAGTTTATTGAAATATAGAAAAAAACGATTGTCGTATATAACTCTCGATGCCAATGCTCTGCGACCAAGTCCGCTCGAGCTGCTTCGCTCATTCTCCGCCGCGTCGCTCGACTTCCGCCACCGCTGAGCTCGGTGCTGCTACCGCTTAACGCACGCCTCAAGTCTCGGCGGCGCGAAATATACATTTTTTAAAAATCGCCTCACAGTTCGGCCTTTCCTGGCTAATTGTCCGACCTCGGACACAGTGGTTGACAACGACGATAACAAATATTCTTAAATCTATTACTTACATACTACGTTTTGGCCTTATTCTTGAACGACTGTGGTTACCCCGTCGTGCCAGGGTCTAATATTGGCGGCTTCCCACGGCCCTTCGTCAGGACGTCGCGACGATTGGAAGTTCTCAACATCCCTAACTATATACCGATCGTTTCTAAGGACTTTAGCTACCTCATAGGGACCTTTAAACTCGGGAATAAGCTTCTTCGGCGCTCCCCGCGTACTATCGAAGTTTTTAATGCTAACGTAATCTCCCTCTTTGTACTGTCTCGGCGTTTTTCTACTTTGATCGAAATAACGTTGATTATACTCTTGACTTTTCCGAATATTTTTTTGTGCTTTCTCGCGGATCGCTTCAAGATCACGTTCCGCCGGTTCGTTTCTTTCCTCTAAATACTCTTTAACTCCGTCTACGCTCGGTCCTCGCTGATTTACTCCAAAAAGCAATTGACTTAGAGTATCGCCAGTGGATTTGTTTATCGTATTATTAATAGCGAATACAGCCTCCGTTAATAGTTTGTACCAATACTTTCCCGACGAATTATCGACTGTTAAAATCGAGCGCATAAATCGCAACACGCGATTTATGCGCTCGACTTGCCCATTCGCCTCAGGGGACCCTGTGGCCACTAGCACACGTGTCGTACGTTATTTTCTTTAAGAAACTCTTCGAACTCACTTGAGGTAAAACTGCTTCCTCTATCGGTCACTATCGCGTGAGGACGGCTGTAATTCGAAAAATGTTGTCTCAAACTCTCAACCGATTCTTTCGACGCCGTCGTTTTCGTCGCATACAATTTTGTAAACTTCGTGAAAGCATCTACAACTACCAAAATATGCTGCTTTATCAGATGTTTACGATCTGTGGGCCCTACGTGATCAACGTGGAAGGTGTGAAAAGGTACATTACCCTTGGGTATACAATGTAGAAACCCTTCGACCTTGCCAGTACACGGTGAGAACGCGATGCACTTCAAACAATTTCGGATGTGATCCTTAATCTTAACCTGCATCTGCGGAAACCAGTAAGTTTGATCGATCGCACTCCACGTTTTCTCTGGACCAAAATGTCCTAGTTCGTCGTGATACTTTCTCAGTACATGACCTTCCATCTTCTCCGGTACATAAAATCGTAAATCGGCACCTTTCTGTATACGAGCTCGTTTCGCATCTCGTATTGTTTATCCTCGGCTTTTTCGAGTTTATCGCGGAGTTTGCGTATCGTAGGATCGCGGTTCTGGCTTATCGCTAACCCTAGTTGGAGGGGATTGTCCTCGATCACGAGAATATTCGTAGCGCGGCTGAGAGCATCGACATGCTGCATCTTTATACCGGCTCTGTGCTCCGTAATATAATCGTATTCCATGAGCTCGATTGCCCATCGTTCTATTCGTGGACTTATTTCCTTCTTATCCAAAGTCATTCGCAATGACGCGCAATCTGTGACGATTTTGAATTTGATACCGTGCAAATAAACCCGAAAACGGCACAACGCATAGATAACAGCTAGAGTTTCCAGCTCAAAACTGTGGTAACGGCTTTCCGTATCGGTCGTTCTCTTCGAGAAATAAAAGACCGGATGAAACTTCATGTCTTTTTTTCTTTGCATCAATGCAGCACCAAAACCGTGTGAGCTGGCATCCGTATGGAGCTCCGTTTCGTCGTAAGGACTGTATATGCTGAGTACAGGCGCCTCTTGCAATCGCTGTTTCAATTCTTGAAATGCTTTGTGCTGTTCCTCTCCGAATTTGAATTCAACGTTTTTACGTAGCAATTCGTGCAACGGCTTTGCAATAACGGAAAAGCCCTCAATAAACTTCCGAAAGTAGGAAGCCATTCCGAGGAAGCACTGTAGGCTCTTCGCGTTTTGAGGAATCGGATACTTCTCTACGGTCTCGACTCCTGACTTATTCGGCTGAAATTCGTTCTCGGAAATACGGTAGCCCAAAAAGTCTATTTCTGTACATAAGAATTTGCATTTGTCGATCCGGAGGTCCAACAGATTGTCAACTAGGCACTTGAATAGCAGTCTTAACACCTGAAGGTGGTGTTCCGACGGACTCACGGTGTGAGTCGTGGTTGCGACCAATACATCGCCCATATACACTACAATGTCTCCGGTTCTAATTAGGTCGGCTAAAGCTTCGTTCACGAATCTCTGGAACCTTGCTGGTCCTACTTTGAGCCCGAACGGCATTTGCAAATACTCGAATACCCCGAAAGGTGTCGTAAACGCGGTATACTTCACGGATTCAGCTGCGACTCGAATGTGAAAAACCCATCTTTTAGGTCGAGGATACTAAAGTATTTTTTGTCTCTTAGCACATCGATTTGGTCCTCTATTAATGGAAGCGGATAGTTGTCTCTAAGGAGGACTTTGTTTAATACGCGATAGTCGACGCAGAGCCGAAACTCGCCATTCTTTTTCTTCACCATGATAATTGGAGAAACAAACTCGGACTTACTAGGCTGAATTATTTTTCTCTCCAGGAGCTCGTCGAGCATCCTTCTTAATTCGTCTTTTTCGATAACGGACAATCGACGCGGATTGAAATGGAAAGTTTTCTCGTCGGTGAGATTTAGTTTTAACTCCATGTCTACTTTCGGACAACTCGATCTCGCGGGTTCAACGTACTCAGTCTTAAAAATTTCTCGCGGACTCGACTGTACCTTCTGCGGTACTTCGGCATTAACGGTAAGCATGTCGGATATAATGTTCGGTGGATCACCGATCTCTACGTTCATAATGTCGTCGATAGCTTGAGCTTCTGATTTTCACAACCCCAGACCGAACTTCTTTAGTATATCGCGACCCAATATTACTTACCATAGTCGTATCGGGAACGACGAGTACTGTCGAATCATTTATCGTTTCTTTGTCGAGGGTAATGTTCAAGCGTATATGCCCAACAATGCGCAACGGAGAGCGATTTATGCCGTGGTAATTTCCCGAAGGTTCGACTATTGACTGTACAGACTCTTTCGGAACGAGACTTTCTTTTATGAAACTGACCCTACTTCCGGTGTCCATTAGCGTAGTCAACCTAATTTTGTGACTAGAATCGGAACGACTTATCTGATAATCGATGTCTCTAAAAAAAGTTTCTTCTTCGTCCGTGTCACCCGATATTGCGCAGACTTCGTCCTTGGTCTCGTCGACTGCAGCAACTTGCGTCGGCGATGGAGATTTTTCAGGGCAGTCCTTAACTATGTGGCCCATCTTACCACATTTGAATCATGAACCCTTCTCACGCTTCGGTTGTCGACAATCGATTGCCAAATGACCCAATTTGTTGCAATTGTAGCAACGCGAACTTTTGGGCTTCGATTGCTCTTCGTCGGTCTTCGTCTGCTTGTCTTCTTTCTTCTCGCCGCTTTTTTGTACATCGCCTGGTTTTGTGTCGTGCTTGCTTGGCGGTCGTGAATCACGTTTCGGATTATCCTTTGCTGTCGGTCGCAGCAACACTTTCTCGAATACTCGCAGCAACACTTTCTCGAATACTCGCAGCATATCTTCTTTCGTTGTAAATTCCTTCATTTTTGCCAAATCTTGCAAATGGTCACTGGGTATTCCATCGATTAAATAATCGACCATTTCCCCCTCGTCGATAGGGACTTCCTTTGCCAGAATGATTTTGTCGTGGAAATAATCGGCAAGACTCTCGGATGTTTTCCACTCTCTGGCCTCGAACTTTTTCCTTAGTGCCATACGTGTTGGCCGATGATCGTACATTCTTCTGAAGCCATCCATAATTTGGTCGAGAGTGATCGGGATTGTATTTTCGGCCTGAAACCAATTTTTCGCTTTTCCTTTTAATTTGTTACTCACGAGCAATTTGGCTCGATCGTCATCGAGGTGATAGGTCGTACACAGTTGCCGAACTTGTTGTTCCCACTTCCTGAATGTGCCAGCCCTTCCGTCGAAAAATCCCCCTAATTCCAACATGGTGTTGATGTTTTCTCTTCTGTGTACCCCTTCCTCCGGAGGCTGTGCTGGTTGTCGCAATAGTTCGTTTTCTCGCCTAGCGATTTCCAACTCTCTTCTCAAAAGCCCGTTCTCTCGTCGTTCGAACTCGAGTTGCATATCGCGATATCGATCCTGTAGCCGCTCGACGACCGGATCATCGTCGTTGTCTTCGTTCTTCCTGTCTCCGACAGCTCCCTCTTCGTCCTCCCTGTCTCCGACAGCTCCCTCGCGCACGAAATTTTCTCGCCACGCACCACTCGGATCGGCTTCGTCCAGGCGAGCAATAAGGTCCTTCTTGGTACCACTTGTCGGCAAACCTCGTTTTTCTAGCTCAGCTTTATACTGCGCCACTGCAATTTTTTTCAGATCCATCGCGGAATACAAGGTGTACACGGTGCACAACGATATATGGTTCCGATGCTCGCGTTATATACCACGCCCGAATGTTCTTAAAAACCCGAAATTTTCACGAGCTCAGATACTCGACTTGTATCCACCACAATCGTCTTCGGATCGGACGAACGTCGTATACGATCGTCCCAACTCGCAATCCGTCTTTCTCACGCGTGCCCGGTACTGCCAAACAACGGAAAGATGGCTACCGACGCGACGTTGAGGCTGACGCAATCCTCCGCACACCTCTCGTAATCGTTTCACTATTTTTCTTCACTCGCATGTGTCTATCCCACTTCTGATTTTGTAAGGCGCGCTTACCAATAAATAAATTCAACACACTCAACTTAAAGGCATGTTAGTTTATTGAAATATAGAAAAAAACGATTGTCGTATATAACTCTCGATGCCAACGCTCTGCGACCAAGTCCTCTCCAGCTGCTTCGCTCATTCTCCGCCGCGTCGCTCGAATTCCGCCACCGCTGAGCTCGGTGCTGCTGCCGCTTAACGCACGGCTCAAGTCTCGGCGGCACGAAATATACATTTTTTAAAAATCGCCTCACAGGTATGTCACACGAAAGTGTCCATGCCGGGCTGTTTCTTAAAAATGTTTCTTTCGTGAGATATTGTCATGGCCCAATTTACGTATAGGACCAATTTAAGCGGTCTTCCCCTACTCACGGATACTGTAAAAAAAAATGGGAATTTAATGTACCGAACTGGAGGTTTTTATGCAAAAACTGGTACCTTATATTTAATGTACAATTGTGATAAAAAATTGATATACCTTTTCATTGAAATTAAACTAAATTATAAAAATGAAAGTACTTTTATACGAAAATTAAACTTAGTTATTAAAAATAAACTATTTCCAATGTTTTTTATACACTGAGCATTAATTTTTTCATCACAATTGTACATGAAATTTAGTATGCCAGTTTTTGCATAAAAAACTTCCAGTCCGGTACATTAAATTTCATACGAATTTTTTTTTACAGTGGATGCTTACAGAACACACAGACACTCACACAGATTAAATATATATAAAATATAATGCCTTAGAAATATATAAGATATAAGCGTTATATCACCTTACATCTTGTATATATTTTAGAAGCTTTTTTATCCCTATTTTGAAGAATCCAGGAAACTCATTGTCCAATGTAAGGATTTCTTGTCTGTGTGTTTGTTTAATGTCTTCCGTTAATTACCGACCAAAGCTTGCGAACCCGGTGGGTTTACCGTGTATTCATTGAGAGACATGAAGCAAATTCACGGGTCGCGTAATTACGCAACCGGAGTATATCTCGAGCAACCCCCATGCGCTTCGTTCCAGCATTCCATCCGTTCGCAATTCGCATGTCCAAGCTTCATCCCGCTGACCATCGAACATCCCCCATGGTGTTTTGCCATTGTGCCATCGGTCCGTACAGAGAACAGTGTGCGGCAATGGTCAACAGTGATGCATGTGTATCGGAGGTGTCGCAACAGAAGTCCGGCCATCAGCAGAGCCCGCAGTCGACTCGCGCGACTCCGGAGAGAGTATGCGAGGCTGACACAGAAAGTGGATGCGGAATCTCTGCAACTGCAGCCCGGGACCGTGACTGGGCTGGGTGACGGTGCTTCTGGTTTCGCTGTTCGCCCCAAGGCCTCTGTGGTCAGACCGCAATCCACGTTGCGCAATGCGTGTCCTTTCCGAGAGCGTATATTTCGCCCGACGCGTAATTATTTCATATAATTAAGCTGCCTCGAGGGACCAAGGGAGTGGATGCGAGAAATGCAGGAAGGGAATGTGGAGAACGCGAGGAGGAAGCACCAAGGCACGAGAATTAGTTATTCTAAGTGGATAAAATTTAACGTCTCATTTTCGAAACGTTATTTGCGAGAGAAACACTCTCGAAACGTTAAAGCAGAAGGGAAATGCGACGGGCTAAAGCGGAGGGGAAATACCGATAACTACTTCGCGGAAGAGGTGTAAGCTGTAATGATTTTTTTTTCGCCGACCATTAAATGTCAATTCTACTTTCGATGTGTTCGGCGGATTTGAGGATGTTGAGACTAGAGAAGCGAATTCCGTTAGGTATCGTAAATATGGTACTTTGAAGAAACGCAAACTATATGGAAAAAAAGAGTTCGGAACAATTTATTCAAAAATGAAAATATTCGATTCTAATATCTATTCCAGTTTCTAGCCATTCCGGATTCGAGACGAGAACTGCGGAAGCTCGATTCGGTTCTAATTGGAACTGAGTTTAATTCGCGAACTTCGACGCATCTTGAATTAGAATGAAAAAAAGGAAAGACAGTAAGACCAATCGTCCAAATTAACTCCGCTTTCAAACTGAGATTAATCGATTTTGTTTTATCGTCGGGGGTTAAATGTAGTGATGAATTGAGTATCGAGATAGACGCATAAAACAGTCTCCCGGTGAGTCTGTCTCCGTAAGAAACCATCTCACCCTGCCCACCCGCCTATTATCGATAAATCCTTGTCGCTGGAAATTCTAATTATCGCTTCGATACGATTGCGATTAAGGTATCCCGAGGGGTAGCCGTGTAATTAGTATCCCGCGGTGTACAGACTCAGAGAAAACCCGGAGATAAACGAACCGGAGCAGGGCGAAGAGTGTAAGAAGACGGAGAGGCTTCGAGATACGAAAACAGTCGTAGGGAGTAAGAAAGATGTAGAGAAAATCACAAGGAGAACGGCCGGGAGGGTGGAATGCGCAAACGTAAAGTCAGCAAGGTAAAGAAGTAGGCAGTAAAAAAAGAAAAGAAAAAAAACAAGAGGAAGCCCTCGGGTGGACAGATATAGGCGTTAGGCTTTTCATTGGAGACTGACGACGCCCGCGGGGGCTTACGGGAACGCGGGATTACGCGAGAGACAGTTGGAAATCCGATCAAAACAAATGGACTGCGAAAATAACCCCCCCCCCCCGGCCTCTCGGCGATCGCCCACCCGGTTCACCCTTGCTGCTTCCAATCTCCCCCTACGACGCGTTTGCTCTTCGCTCCTCGTCCTCCCGGCGCGAACCCCCGGCGGCGTCTCTCCATTTCCTCGTCCCCACGGTGAAGAGCCCCCTAGTCCCCGTGGACCTGCCAGCTATGAAGACACAATCTGAATACCGATAAGACGGATCGTTCGCTGATCGCCAAGCAATGACTGCGCCCCGTCGAGGATCTCTCCCGACGGCGGAGCACCGCGTTGCTTTGACTCACACGTCGATTACGCCCCGAAGCTCTGCGCGGATCCTCCCCGTTCATCCGTCAGCTACTCCCCGCTCTTCCTCCCGTTTCCCACTTGGAGGGGGGGGGGGATTCCCCGTTCTCCCCGCATCTTCACAACCTCCGCGAACCCACTCGCGTTCCTCCTCATTGTCACGTCGCGGGATGAATTAGAATTTGAAAAGTCACGCTCGTACGTTTCAGGACACCTTGAGGAGGGTGCTCTTAAGTGTTCCGTGACTCCTGGATCTCGAATCGCACGAAAAAAAGATTGGTGCTGAGACTGATCGAGGAAGAAGTGAGGAAAGCGACGCAAAGTGAAGTGAAGCACAGAACTTTGGACAAACGCTCGTTTCTCTTGAGCTAACTTTTTTCGAATATACAAAATATAATATATTTTTTTCGAGCATAATTTTCATTACTAGTCCATTCTCTACCCATGGGTATTATGCGTTCAGTCCTTTAAAAAAAAAACGTTCGTTTGTCTTGAGCACATTGTTTTCGAATATACATAGATATAACTTTTTTTTTATTATCTTTTTTTATTATTTTTTTTATTATAATTTTAATGATCTGTGCATTCTCTATCCGTGGATAGTGTGCGGTTATTCTATAAAAACGGCGTCGAACGCTACGTAGCCAATTAAAAACGATGAAAAAACAAAATGTTATAAAATATCACTCGATCGCGTGGATCTCACAAATGAAAAAGTCAGGGCAGATAAATCGACGATTTAATGTTAAACTGGAGGGTAAAAGCATAAACAAATACGCGTCGAAAAATACATTACCGAAAAACGACTTGAAGAGCGCTCGTGTGTCTTCAATACTTTTTTTTTCGAATATGGGGCGGGATTCAATACCCGAATGTTGAAAGTTCGAAGGTGCAAAAACCTGAATCGAAATATCTCACTCGACACATTTTATGACAGGTCAATCCACCGAAAGTTTAAATAATCAATAGAAATAGGGTAAACGTGGTGAATATGGACCACCTCGATTAACACGTAAATCAATGAAATATGGACCGATTATCACGTAGATCAATGAAATATGGACCGATTAACACGTACATCAATGAAATATGATCCATATCCCCCACTTTTACCCTAATTGTATGATGGTTATGGCTACGAAGGAAAAATAATACGAACTTAAATTGCCAGAAAAGGCCAAGTTCCCGAAGGTACGCGCTAACTCCACGGTTATTTCCCACCAAACTATAATTACGATATTCGAAAAAAGACAGTTTAACACTGACAAAAACGTACAAATTCGATATTAAATTTAAGGAATAGGGAACATTTCGCAAGCCTCAATTCCCGAAATTTAATTCAAAGAACGATCACATTCGCGAAATTCGGATTTCGTAAAGATTAAATTTAGAAGTTCGAAGACTCCGTAAGTCAATTCACGAAACTGTCAAATTCCCGAAAGTACACTTTGCGAGTGGACAAGTCTTTGAATGCAGACTCCGAAAGCGCAAATCTCCGAATACAGATTTCTCCGATAGGGCAAATCCCCGAATTTGTATACTATACTTGAAAAAACTTTTCCTACCGCTGTTAACGAACATATATGAGGGCGAGATCGTTTTCGGATTTTTGATCTTTCGGATTTTTACTATTCGGATTTTGAACCTTTTGGAGTTTATTTTTTTTCGTAGTTCTAAATTTTCGGGTTTTCACGATTCGAAGATTTAAGTTTTCGATTTTCTGACATTTTGTACTTTCAGTTGGTAATTACTCTCTCGTATTTTTACTCTTTCTGATAATTTATTTCGGAATACTTACATATCGGTTACTCTCTGTTCAGAGTATTAAATCTTCGAACAATTGGTTATTCACCAATAAGTTTTCACGCCGCGGCAACGTATTCGAAGTTTTAAACTTTCTGATAATTGAAATTCGATTTTTGTGCCGTAACTATTATTTATTGTCAGTTAACTTTGCAAGCGGTTTATCGGGCTTTCTGGAATTTATTCTTTCATGTCTTTTTAATTCGGAACATTGATTTATCTGTTTTTTAAATATCGGTAATCAGGATTTTCTAATTATTTCAAGCAGGGAAAAAACAATCTATAATGAAGCCTGTCTGTATATTCAACATCCGGAATTTCTGTCCCGCCCCAATTTTGTATTTGTTAATTTTCCAGCCGCACCGTCTCGCAGTAGTTCTACAAACAAACGTACAAACTAAATACAAACTAAAATTGTTAATAATATGCGAAAAAAGGACAAAAAGTGCATATTCAAACCTGATAAAATCAGTTTGGCAATTATTTAATAAAATAACAAAATGATTTTTCCAAAAATTCGTATAGCGTTTTTACAAAATTATTTTTTACTGTGCACGAGTGAAAAAAATGGTGGTAGTTAAATCGACAATTTAATGAGAAAATGGAGCGTGAAAGCGTAAACAAACACGCGTCTCCGACGTCGGACCATAAATATGAATCAGCGGTGACGGTCGAAAATTACGTTATCGAAAAGCGATTCGATTTCCTTAATCCAGACACCTGCGATGGTGTGGAGGTTGTGTAGCGGGCGATGGGTACCTATGTGAGTAAATATGTGATCCACGTGAGCGCACATAGCGCCGGTAGCCACGGGGGTGCCGTTTTCAACAATCCCGGCGCGAAGTGACGGGAAGCTTGACGCGTGCGTCAGACAAATCTCGTTGCACACGGAACAGCCCTCTCGCGTTCGCCCCACGTCGCATACTGTACATCCACTGACACACCTTCGCGCGTAACGTGACTCCGAACCCATCGCCGGATCACTCTGCTGACTCTGGCGAGACGTACTATCACACCCACGAGACAAATCGTCAGTCCGCTTAAAGTCCTCACGGGCATTCGTAGAAGGATGTCGAGTCATTGGTCGAAATATCACACATAGATATACACACGAATAATCAATTTCTAACATAATAAAGGACGTTTTAGAATGCGCCGGCTCCAACAATGTACAATAGTAGAACTCCGATTATCCGGGATCGGATTAACCGAGAAGCGGGTTAACCGTACGTCTTTCGTGTTTTTTTTTTTTTATTTCTTTATAAGCGGAAAAATAAAACAGGTGAAGCAAGAAGCTAACCAAAGTCACTAAGTACTTAAAGAAAATTAGCTTATTTTTAAGTAGCGATATTAATTTAACGATTAAGTGCAAGTTGTACCAAATATCATCGTAATTAGTCAAAATAAAGTTGTATCATTACCCATTGACTTGTATACTTTCGCTGTCTAGTTCGGATTAACCGGGATTTCGATTATTCGGGGACTCTTCGGTCCCAAGCATTCCTGTTAATCGGACTTCTACTGTACTTTGACTCTCAAGCCTGTTAAATTTTACAAAAAAAAAAAAAATAAGAATGGTCAAAAACGATAAGAACTTGATATAATAGTATATAATGCCATAAGGAAAGAAAGTGCGTTTTTTCATCGGCGTGTGAAGTTTGATTACACACCCCGTGTGAAGAAATTCACACGCGGTAAAAATGCACTTCTTCCCGAGTGGCATACATTATTTTTTGCCGGACTATGCTAAAAAGTGGCCACATTTCCTATGCCTGCAATATCCCGCCCCCTTTGCAGGCATAAAATGTGGACTTTTTAGCGTAGTCGGGCAAAAAAAAAAAATTGATACCCTATAAAATAAATTAGAGAAGAAGTACGTCACAAAATCAAATTGAAGTAAGATTGACATATTGATTTAAAATTTTGTTAAATTAAATGTTCTTTATATAAACGGCACAAGCTCTTGCCGAATGATTGGTTGGAATAAGTTATTTTTTAGTAATTTTGTAACGCCTTTTGGGGCCATTTTTTAATACGATGCAAAAATACTATTTTTATATACATCTCCAAATCTCTTTACAGGAAATTTGTCTTTCATTCGAGGTAAAACTATAATCGGCGAGTGTCAATGTTTCGAATGACGTTGGTAACCAGGAGCAGCCGCGAGGAGTCGAGCGAGTGAATAAGGAGGTAGATAAGCAGGTGGAAATATGAGCAGACAGTGCAGATAGTTGGGCGGGCCACGTGGATCCCGTTACGTAAATATAGCCACGAAGAGCTCCGAATTATCCACCAGGTGGTCTCTTTTCCCCTTTCCGCACCCTTCGGGCCGAGCTCCGGCCGAGTTCCCGAAGGGGGTCGGACCGGTCGCCGGTCACCGATCCTCTCCGTATACCATATCCCGGATGCCTTACAAAAACCATACGGCGCTTGGCCGCACGTGGCCTCACGACCGCAGGGTCTCTCCGTAATAACGATAGCGTCATCCATGAACCCGGAGCACGCTCATAATGTGACTTCTGGATGGATATGCGGGAAGATTCACGTGCCCACGCCACCAACTGCCCTCCCGTGCTATCCTGATACGAGCTTCCCCCTCGGGGAGCCCGAAAATTTGGGGTTTTCGATGATTTTTCTACTCGCAAGCCCCGCACGCTCGTTCACCCAACTTAGCACCCGATGAACAGATCGCATGCTCGAGTGCTCTTGTGTACGGAGTTCCTCCGACAATGCAACTAATTGGAAGCCATTTATTCATATAAAATACCCTTAATAAAATAAAATGCTCCCCCCAAGAGTCATCCGATTTTCGGGTCCATTTTGAGATACGTTGGAATAAAAAAAAGTTGCTTACATTTTGGTTACATTACGGTCCATAAATAATTTATTTACCTGTTAATAGGGGTGGGCACATTAAGCCACTTTTACCAACCATAGGAAAAAACGAACATAAAGTCCGCAAATTTCTCTCCATTAATCTCGAGGCCACCCTCATCGAGGATTCTATTTCCCCGGAGGGTGAAGTTAATTGCGATCACGAAACGTTAAAGGTAGAGTTCAAGGACATAGGGTTCAAGGACAAGTATTAGTGCGAAGTTTTTGTAACCAGTTTCTTCGACAATGTGCCTAATTTGTAGCATTTTTTTTTACGTTAAAGACCGCCACAAAAAGCACCCGATTTTCGGATCCATTTTTAAGATTCGTTAGTGTAAAAAAATTAGTTGCAGTATCGGATAGAAGTGGTGAATATGACATGTCCGTAAATGATTTGTTTACTTATTAATAAGGGCGGACCATATTAACCCCCTTTTACCATCTATACACCGAAAAAAAGGTTTGGCAATATCAAACTAAGCTGCGGTTGCAGGTGGCGAAGGAAATATTTGGTCGATTGAAAGAAATATTTATTTGATTGAACGAATATTTAGTAGTTTGCCCTAATATTTAGTTGCGTCACTGAATAGTTACTTCAATTGAACAAACATTTTGTTGAATCGACCAAACATTTCCTTCGCCACCCGCAACCGCCGCTTAGTTGATATTATCAAACCTTTTTATCGGTGTAGAAAAAACGAACATAAAGTCACTAAATTTCTCTCCATTAATCTCGAGTCTACCCTCATCGAGAATTCTATTTCCCCGGAATGTGGAGTTGATGTGATCACGAAACGTTAAAGGTCATGGGGTTCAAGGACACGTATTTGTGGCACAAGGACGACCATCAGCGCCGGAGAAAGATGGGAAATTTTAAAAGCGACAAAGCCCTTACTTCCCACACCGAGGTACATACACGGTCTCGCGGTCCTCGAGAAAATATTAGAGCTTCGTTTGAACCGTCATTTCCGGTATTCAGATTCTGTGGGCGGACCAGCAGCGGGTTTTCGAGCGTCACAAGCGGGACCACGTTACGGTGGATGTACCCGATTCAGAGAAGCCGCTCGTGAGGGAAAAACGTCTGCTGGAGGCTGCGCAACCGAGCCCGAGGGTGCGAGTCGGTAAGCGCGCCCGGAAATGGGATCAAGGAGAAGAGACGAAAATTTCAACAATGTTCAACGACGAGCTCTGGGACCAAGAATGGTATCTGGTAAAATGGCTTTCGAAAAAACGCATTAAATATCAATTTAAAAAAACAATTTTTTTAAAAACGATCAATCGATTGTTCGTTCGACTCTCGGGGTGAAACTTTCAACCCTCTTGTCGTGGTGGAGAGATGCCCCGCGCGACATCTGCGGTGTTTTTCCTGCGAAATTTCAAGCCTCCGCTCTCTGTTACCCTGTGATTCAAGCAAGACACCCGAACTACCAAGGATCTCCCGAAGCTCGACCTTAACGTACTTCCCCTTTATCGGCGCGGGGTAACCGGACGTGGCGTAAGGGTCGCCGTACTGGACGATGGTCTCGAGCATACTCACGAGGATCTTCGTACCAACTACGTGAGTTCGAACGGAATACATATATTTTCACTCGGAGAGCGTCGTCTCTGGTGAAAATATTTCTCTGAATATCTCTGAAAATATATGCGACAGTCTTGGAAAATTTATCTGAAAATTTCTTTGAATTTTCCTCACTTTTTGTACTTTTCAGAGAAAGTAAAAAATTGTTCTGAATCTAAATATTTCCAATTGTTCTGAAAATCTTTGACTTTCCCTGCCAACTTCTCTGAAAAACTATGAACTTTGTTGATATTCTAAGCCTATTTCTCTTCTACATTCAGAAACTATTTTCGGAAAAAGTCAAATTTTTGCTGAATTTCTCATACAAAGTATTCATAAATTATTGTGTATTGTTTACTGTTCGTATGAATACCAGAAAGAGCATATCATAAAGTGAACTCGTAAGTTCTCTGAAATTATCTAAACACATCTTATCTGAAACGAGTAGAATTTTTCAGAAAATAAATCGTATTTTCGCTGAAAAAGTCTATTGTACCTTCGAATAACAGAATGAGTAGATCTGGGAGACAACTCGTAAGTTTTCTGAAATTCTCTAAACATACATTACCGAAAAAATCGGAATTTTTCAGAAAATAAACCGTATTTTCTCTGAAAAAGTCTATTGCTCATTCGTGTAACAGAAAGATTAAATCTTGGAGACAACTCGTATTTTCTATTAACGTACCTTATCAGAAAAAATTAGTGGTATCCAGAATTTTTCGGAAAATAAACTGAATTTCTCTGATATATTGTGACTGTTGGAGGTTGTACGGAGAAAATGGTCGAGATATTTAACATATAGCAGAGAAATTCAGAGAAAAATCACGGAAAATCGATGAAAATCACTAAAACGGTCCGGTTAGAGCTTTCCAGACAGATTGTCGGAGAAATATTTTTACCAGGGCTCTTGCTCGCTCACAGATGACGAGAGCGAACGAGTATGTAATTATAATAATTCTACATCGATTTTAAAGGATTCGGAAATAAGCTACGATGTCAACGGAGGGGACGACGATCCACTTCCTCGCTACGAGCTAACAGGTATTTTTCTGAACAACATGTAGCGGAATCGATGTGCATTGAAATAGAATAGAGTTGTTTTATTCGTGTCCAGGGCCAAGCCCATATAGCTCGAAATATTTTGAACAATTTTTAGAAATATTCTCAATATTGCAAATCTTACCAAATATTTCAGAAATATACTTAATCTTTGGGTAAGGACACCGTGCCCAAAAACATACAACGACGGCTGACAAACAAAACGTGGTGACAGAAAGTTGATCCATGAAAAATAACAAATCATAAACTTAAAGTTAAACTATAGATATATTTCAACCAAAAAATTAAACTGAAGTAACAAAAAATGTTTAAGAATATAAAAGAATGAAAATGATGAAATCATGCAAGTAATCATGCAAAGTAATGTATTTTTACGTACATTTAAAGTGTAATTTTATTTGCATGTGCATGTCCGGCTCCTTTTTGCACTTGACATCTGGAAAAGCTTAAATTTTTTACAACACTTAAAGAAAGCCAAATTTAAAAACGATAACAATTACTTCTAAAGAAACCTAAAACTAAGAGTTTGAAAGATGAAGCGGCATTCGATCACTAAGCTTAAGTCGGACTAATGCTTCGTTGATTAAGCTGAAGTTTTAATCGAATCGTCAGTTACACAGTTCGCTTTCCCCAGCAGTTACTTCCGGTTTGGAACAGAGTATGATATTCGCGATAACTCGCGAATAAACTTTTTTGTAACACATGCACGAAAAGTCCCGTTTTTCGTGCCTGTAAAGTGTGGTGAAACGCGCTTTCTAGCGGAGGATGCGCGATAACTTTTTTGCACGCTTTTTTCACATCCTAGCTACTTTTTTTCATCCTAGCTACTTTTGCGCACACTTTTTTAACACTCTAGCTACTTTTTTGCACACTTTTTTCACATCCTAGCTACTTTCGCACACACGTAGCTGGCAACACTGTAGCTATTTGTTCACACGCACTTTACAGGCACGAAAAGCGGGAATTTTCTTGCACTTGTCACAAAAAGTAGTATGCGATACTCGTACGAAAAAGCGGTCTCCTAACGGCGGTTGGGAAATCGGCAGCACTCACCTTCTCTCGAGCTAAAAACGTCACTCGGCTTCGCCTCGTGCCGTTGTAGCTCTCGATCCGGCTCATGCAGCCAATTTCACAACCTTCGCCGAAAGATCGCTTTTCCGTACTAGTATCACAAAATAATATTAACACCCCCCGAGAGGAAAATCGTGGCTTACGTAGCGTTACACGTTAAATTGTGAGGAAAGCTCGGCTCAGTCGAGGGGTTTAGTAATACACAAGAGGCGAGCCTGCCAAACTAAACCGCAGGCTATAATGCACTCAACATGGGGTGGGTCAGGCGACCGAAGCTAATCCGAACTCCCAGGCCTTCAGTCGTGAAATTGGCCGGAGGCTCGATGAGCCCCAAACTTTGGGACTATCTCATAGTCGTTTGACAAGATAATTTTTTTCAAGTTCTCAGATCAATTTTTTTTTCTCATTCACCCTCAAGGGAGCGACGGATACACAAATTTAAAATTTAACGATTTTGACCCGATTTCACCTTATCCCCTTAATGTATTCTAAAATATCCCAAACCCTTCGTGCGACGTGGGGGAAAAATTCCTACGCCCCTCTTAGGCAAGTGATTCTTGACCTTTGAGGGTCTACGGACAATCCCCGCGGACATTGCACAGTAAAAACATTTGTACTTTTTACAACTTATTGCAACGATTGCACCATCCTGTTCTAGTTTTATAAACAAAAGTACAAACCAAAATTATTAATGACACGGGAAATTAAAAAAAACAGATTTGTATATTCAAACCTGATCAAATGAGTTTGATCAGGTTTTAAAATTATGTTTACGAAATTTCGTATTCCGATTTTACGAAATTATTTATTATTGTGTTTACGGGCCCCAGATTAAAAAGTTACTGGGAGATAGGAGCAAAATCCTACGCCCCTCTTATTCCAGCGATTCTTGACCTAGAGAACCCACAGTTGTCCACGGGGACATTGAGGTATCACAGACTCCAGGTTAAGGATGCATCACACATACATTTTCAACCAAAAGTTTAATGTAATCGAAATTTCACTACATCGTGATATGCCAAAAGTCCGAAAACAATCAGCAGCATTATGTATGTCAAGACCTTTGATTTTGCATAATAATAATGCCAAAAAGTTATTAAGAAAAGATTCGAAAACTGAATTGTTTAAAAAAAATCAGACAATTTTTATTTTCTCATGTTAAATGAATTCCTTGATTTTTCAGAATTCATACGATTTTTTCTGAATTTTCTATCATTTCAAATTCTTTTTTTCGAAAATTTAAAAAATCTATAGAGGCATGAATTTCGGATATGCTTTAGTATCGCGATTCTACAGTACACACAAAATATTTTGAGGCCATTGCGCTAACCGTTCCGGAGTTACGGCCTTAAAAAAATGCCAAGAACGGTAAATTCAAAAGTTATAGAAAATTCTGAAAAAAATTATGTGGCTTCTTAGAAAATCAGTGAATTCATTCGAAGAGGAAAAAAAGATTTACTGATTATTAGTTGAACAATTTTTTTTAGCAAAATGTTAATAACTTTTTGACATTATTATGCAAAATGAATGTGGTTGGCACCTTCAATGCAGTTGATTTTTTTCAGATTTTTATACCATTAGGAAGTGTTCGAATTCTGAGTAAATCTCACTTTTGACTAGGAATGTACGTGTGAAGCATCCTTAAGAAGCCACTGTTTTATATAGGAAATATCGACCTTCCCTTCCCCATCCCGTATTGAATAGTATTATATTTTTTAAGGGATGAACGGTCACGGCACGAGATGCGCGGGCGAAATAGCAATGGAAGCAAACAACCGAAAGTGCGGCGTGGGGTTGGCCTTCGAGGCCGGTATCGGGGGCATCAAGCTTCTCGATGGTATTGTCAACGACCGCGTCGAGGGTGAGGCCCTTGGTTACAAACAGGACCTCGTCGATATTTACACGGCGTCCTGGGGACCAGCCGACGATGGACAAAGTTTGGAGGCACCGGGCAGACTTGCAGCCGAAGCACTGAAGCGCGGTATCGCCGAGGTTCGTTGACCCCGCTGTTTTTTACAGGCGGAGCTTTTTTCTTTGTGGTTCCTCACCCTCGGCCCTCGCCGTTCCACTCTGCGTAACCGAATCTCAATATCAAGAGTTAATCCCAGAAAGCCTTCCGCACTCTCTTCCCATTTTCGAGTTTTTCCTCGTATCGGTTACGTTTGCATGGTACAACAGATTACAGTGTTTCACTCGTTTTTTCTTTTTTTTCTAAATCGATCTGGTAATTGAAATGATTGAATCGATGAAATGAAAGCATTCGACTTGTGTTCCCGAGTCTGAAACTATTATTATAGGGCAGAGGCGGCAAGGGAAACATCTACGTTTGGGCTTCCGGTAACGGAGGCTCGAAACACGATGACTGCGGATGCGACGGGTACGTGGGAAGCGTTTACACGATCGCCGTCGGTTCCGCTAGTCAAACTGGCAAATTCCCATGGTACGGCGAAAAATGTTCGGCTACACTGGCGACTACGTACAGCAGTGGAGCTTATCAGGATCAGATGATAGTGCGTAGTACCAACGGGAGAAATTTATTATTATAAGTGTTTACAAAATTTAAGATTCCACTTATTGATCTGCTTCTATATAATCTAGTGTCACATAAAAATATTTCTATCGATTTTATTTTTAAAAATGATGTACACTGAGGAGATACAATCATGAATTTTGCCCGAAGGGCTTTAAGGGCTCAACGAATTTTTAATAAGTATCTAAAAATTTGTGAGAGTGAGACAGTCATTTTTTTATATATATACACTGTAAAAAAAATTTGTTTGAAAATTACTGAACAGTATTGGAAGCTTTTTTACATAAACTGCTTCTGAAATTTCAAATACATATGCGTTGCAATTTTACAGTAAAATTAGTGATTTTGATGGAAATTTTTGTAAACTTTAGGCGAAAGATTTGTAATATTAATATCTCGTATTGTAATTTTACAGTAAAAGTATATTAATGTTCGATTAATGTAAATAATGTAAGGAAATTTCAATTTCCCGTAAATTAAATTTACAATTTTTTTTTACAGTGTATATATATTTTTTCACGAGCTTCGTTGAATATACGGCACCAAATAATTCATAGAAATTTGAAATTGCTAAATAGAAAAAAAAAGAAATAGCATTGTTAAATACGTAGCAATTATGTTGGAAATTTTACAAAGGTTCCAGTAATAAAAAAACTTACTATAGTATCTCTTTAAATGAAAAACTTCGCTATTCACGTCTTTGGTCCCCTCATTTTTTTCATTCTTTCAGGCTACAACGGATCTGAAAAACAAGTGCACGACTCGTCACACCGGAACTTCCGCCTCGGCCCCGCTCGCCGCCGGTATATTTGCTCTGGCGCTCCAAGTAAAGTAAGCGCTCAAAGGAAAAGCGTGCGAAAAGCTCGAGTGGGCGCGACAGAGAAAATCCCGGTGACTCGAGCAAGAAAACGAAGATTACTTTTCATCCCCGAGCACCGGCTCGTACCGTCTCGAGGGGCGGTAGTAAGCGAGGGATGGTAGTTGCTTTTCGATTTCGAGAAGAAACTACCATCCCTACAACGCTATCTTCCAACCCGTTTCTTACTGCCTCCAGCAGTTTCCTTATTCATCGTTGTGCACGGCATACAAACGAATTACTTCGGACGGTCTTATTTCACGCTTTGACGAAACTTCGTTCAATTAAATCGTATAATTAGTCGACTCATTCGTATATCCGATTCCCTGTTTTTTTTGTCTTTTCTACCAAGCAAAGAGCTCAGCTGGCGGGACGTTCAGCATCTGGTCGTGCACACCTCCGAGTACAGCCCTCTGAGGTACGCACTGTTTTCGTTTTTTTTTTTTTTTTTTTTGACAACTTTGTAAAGAAACATTGGTCCGTTAAGCATTTTGAACTTTATTAATATTTTTTATTCTTTCAATTGCCAATTTCGTAATATGATTATCGATTTATTTTTTTTCCGGTAGCGTCTATGAATATTTGCAAAGCGACAGTCTACAAAAATACGACACTCGGAGAAACCTTTAATTTTTTAATTTTTTTTATTAAAAGGAGATATTCGTAAAATAAATTAAATAAATACAAAATTATTATTATTACGACCCAAATAATCGTGTTTTACGCAGCGACAATCCGGGCTGGTTCCAAAATTCGGCTGGCTTTTGGTTCAACTCACGATTCGGTTTCGGGCTGATGAATGCCCATGCCCTGGTAACCGCCGCTCTAAACTGGACCGCGGTACCTGAGGGGAGAGTTTGCCATATAAAACCATTGCCCATGTGAGTATTCGCGCGAATATATACTGTTGGCGTACGTGAGCAGGCTACTCGGTAGGATAAATAGAACCCTCGATTGAATAGCTCGCTTCAATGGTTCTGCATCAAGCTATTTTGTGATCGTATTTTACTCCCCATTTACAGCGCTTTCGCGGTGTTTCGATTGCCGGAAATTCGATGTTTTACGTGAAATAAGTAGTTCGTTGATAAACATTCGTTCTTTTTAATGTAACTAAAGTTCGCAACGTTGCAGCAATGAAATGACCTCAACTGTCAATCATATATTCAAGGTACCTACAAATTGACCTCGTATTTTAATAAATAAATAGAAATGGATGTCGTTACGAGCCGTGTGCATGGTCAAAATAATTATAAATCATTTTAGACAATTCACAGCTGGGTCCATACACATGGTTGTGGTTCCACACAAAAGCCACGATGGACTTGCGTTCCTACGGATGTTCAAAGACGACTAATCTTTTTTGCCAAACATTTATGGGCCCGCTTCGACTCGATAATTATTGTTAAACATCTTCGAAAATATTGACGAAATTTTATGCGAGTCGATCGGGCGGAAGACTGTCCTGGAGCCAATAACGACGAGATTAAAAGTCAGCTGATTTTCGAAGCCCCTTAATTTTTATTTGGCAAACATTTATAAGCTAGATTCGACTAGACCAATAATTGTCTATGCTCATAAATGTTTGCCAAAAAAAATTAAGAGGCTTTGAAGATCAGCTGACTTTTAATCTCGTCGTTATTGGCTCCGAGACAGTCGTCCGCACGATCGACTGGCATAAAACTCCGTTAATATTTTTGAGGATGTTTAACAATAATTATCGACACGAATCTAGCTCATAAATGTTTGGCAGAAAAAAAATTAATCGCTCTTAAATATGCGCTGGGAACGCAAGTCCATCGGGGCATTTGTCTGGAACCACAACCATGTGTATGGAACAAGCTGTGAATTGTCTAAGATGGTTTATAATTAATTTGACCATGCACACGTCTCGTAACTACATCCATTTCTATTCATTTATGAAAATATGAGGTCTATTTGTAGGTTATCTACTTTGAATATTTAATTGACAGTTGAGGTCATTTCATTGCTGCAACGTTGCGAACTTCAGTTACATTCTTTTTATCAGTTCATGAAAACTTTGTGTCAAAAATATTTTTTCACTCCTTCAAAACAATTCCACAAGTTCTTTTTTCCCCCTCTCACGTGTGACAATTCTCCTCTTGTAAAAATAGTAGATACATCACCGCATCACATCCTTGATCTTCCCCGATTTTTCATAATTTTCGTAGATTGTACAGAACCCTCACCTACGGAGACACGGTAATTGTGAGTTTCGACGTCGACGGATGCACCGTCGAAGATGGGAGCGAGTTATCTTTTTTGGAGCACGTTCAAATCGAGACGAGCATAGAGTACACACGTCGCGGTGCGCTCCAGATGCGTCTGACTTCACCTTCGGGTAAATTTGTCTACCACTTTTCTTCTTGTGTCTTCCATTTAATTCCATCCACTATTTTCCCCTGCATTATTTTCTCTTTTATTGTACATAACTTCTTGCCCGAAGGAGTATAAATCCTTCCGCCGAACCCGAATGGCGAGATTCTCCTGGTAGTTGCATGCACTTGGACGAATCGACACTTTCCTTACACGACATTTCGTTGCATTCTTCGCTTCTGAATTAGTATTTCTTTCGAAGGCACCGGCATTCAAATACTGAATCCAAGGAAACTGGACGACTCGAGCGAAGGCTTCGCGAAGTGGAGATTCATGTCGGTCGCCACCTGGGGTGAGGATCCTCGCGGGAATTGGCTCCTGGAGATATCCGACCTGGCAAGTCTCAATCGAGAATTAGTTGCGAGTAATAATTTAACGTGTGCCGACGCGTAAAGTTCGAAGTTGTCGGAGTTCGCGATGACAAGCTCGACGGTGCTGTGTCGATAAAGTAGTTTGATGGAACGGCATCGATCCAGCGGGACGAACTCGTAACGAATTTCCGGTGCTGTTATCACGACTTTCCGGTACGGCCCTCTTGCTACCATACGCCGGTATACGATTCATTCCCGAGCTTGGTAGTTTGCAAGTCCGCGATACACCCTGTTTAACGAAGCACTAAAACCGCTTAATTCCGGGCTTTTCTATCATGCATCCACGCAGGTGGGACCTGAAAGCAACAACGGCACAATAAAGGACATTACGCTTATTCTTCACGGTACCTACGAGTCACCCGGATACCGCGAAAATGGACCAAGAACATACAACGACGAGTACAACAGAATACGAAAGATGGTAAAACGTCCCCACGCTCTCGTGGCCTATTAAT
This sequence comes from Amblyjoppa proteus, assembly GCA_963922035.1. Lineage (NCBI taxonomy): Eukaryota > Metazoa > Arthropoda > Insecta > Hymenoptera > Ichneumonidae > Amblyjoppa > Amblyjoppa proteus. The sequence continues at coordinate 16,097,228 of OY998233.1, forward strand.
ATTTGTATCTACTTAATAATAAAGTATAAGACCACTGTAATACGTCACTTCCGGAAAAATATCATTTTCAAACCGGAAGTAACGTATTTGGGGTATCATTCCAGGTGGGGATGGCCGACGCTCCGAGTATGGCCGATGATTAGCTTTTAGTCGGCAGCAGGTTGGTGGCCGATGATCAAATCTCGACGAATGCCCAGCATCGGCTAAACTCTCGACAACCACTCCAACGTTGGACTCAATAGTTGGCAAAATGCTGCTTACCAGAGTTGAGCCGGCGCTGGCGTATCGTCGTAATGATGCGTGTTCGCCGATATCAAGTGGACGTTCGCTCATGACGTCGAACGACTTTGGTCCAGTACCCGCTAACGACGTTCAGCCAACGTCCAACACCAAATATTTATAAACAATTTTTTTTTTTTATTTGTGCGACTGCTGAATCCTTTTTTATTACTCCAGATCCCTTTATTATAGTTTTATCTACAGTTCTGTAGTGCAGACAGCTTGAGTTTCATCGATGTTATTAATTAAAGTGTGAATACAAAAATGAAATAATAAAACTTAGAGAATTTGAAGCAATTGGTAAATTTATATTAGATAGAGATGCAGTAGACAGGCAGCTTATCCCTTAATAACATTCTCTTATATATACGATTTGAAGAAAAATCTTCAAGTTGAGCATAGCCGAGGGCGTAAGAACATCGACTAGTAGTCCCGGGGTCACGGGTTCGAGCCCCCATTACCGAGTAAAAAATTTATTCTGATGACTCCAATGTATGGAGATAAAAAAACTAAAAAAAAGCAATTGTAGGATGATAAAAGAGCATTTAAAAGTCGCGCAGATCGATAACATTTTTTTTATTGCTTATTTATATTTTCCATTCAACATTGGCTGGACATCGGCAGCCGACATTGGGGCAACATCGTTTGATAATGTAGGGCCGATGTTATCATCCTAAGGTTAAATCGTAGTCGGGCCTACGTTGGCGACCAGAGTCGGGTCGAGTTTCTAACTCAGGCGCGGTCATAGTTGGTCCAACGTCAGCACGATTTGAAAACCACACCTGGGATGTCAATTCCGTTCGAAAATTGAAGTTTTCAAACCAAAAGTGACGCGTTTGTGGTATGACGTCACTTTCGGTCGAAAAATGTTGTTTTTATACGGGAAGTGATGGGTTTCTTATATGCCGTCGCTTCCGATCGAAAAATGAGATCTTCAAATCGAAAGTGACATGTTTCCGGCTGGTCCGGGCTTGACGACACTTCCGGCCGAAAGATCCGATTTTCAGATCGAAATCGAGGAAACTTCCTATTTTTAAATTGCATAGTTGATAGCGAGGGCGCGAAGAACCCGAGCAACAACGACTTGCTAGTGTTGTCAATAAAGTATTCTAAATTGAGCTATCGCGCGTTTACAGAATGATCTGAAACCACCCGGCGACGTCGATCGACGCGACGATTGGAAGACGACGGAGAAGAACGAGGAACTCTACGGAATCCTTGGAATGAAGTGGCTGGCACGTTTGATACTAAGATAAACCTTGCATGTATGAATTTAGGAGCTTCGGACAAAATTTGATAGTCAAGTAAATAGTAAAATCCGAAAAGAATGCATTGTTCATGTTTTTCTATCTTATAATTCTTTGACCACATGAAAGTTTGGCCACGTTACTCGTTTCAGGCACAGTTCAATGTAACATTGTATCCGGGTCACGGAATTAACGGCGTTGATCGTTACGTAACTAAACAAAAAATAATTATTATTAAATATTCTCTGCTGTAAAGACGGTAGTTTCGTGTTGTTTTAATTAATTCCGAAATAAGCTATGTGTGTACTACATCGCTCGACCGCTCGGTCTGTTTTGTAAATAAAGGGGAAAGCCGGTTGGCCGTATATGAATAAAAAAAAAAAAAAATACTATAAGATTACACTCCCTGTATTAGTGCGTGGTTTTGTCACGTTGGTGCTCCCGTATCAACCGAAGGGGCGAGTCGCGTGATAGGTACCAGCGCTGACTATTGTCAGTAACGTAATGTTCCTCGTGCACTCTGGAAGTGTAAAACTTGTTTATCACTTATAAAAATATAAAAATGAACAAGCTCTATTATCAGTCACACATGACCAGTGAGATTTCACGTGGATAAACTGCTTGTTATTTTGTTGTTCGACGAATCGAATAGGCTTACGTACAGTACGGTATTTTGTCTGTATCGGTACTAGCAATACCGAGGTTCCCTCACGCGCTCCGATGTCGGCGATCCACGGTTTCGGTTCCCTCGGAAGGACGGAAAAATTGAGTCGACCGACTCTCGTGCTCCCATACGATCGGAGAATTCGCCCGGTCCTCCCGCTTCGGTGACTCACGAGTCTCAGCATCGACTTCCACCTGATGGACGTTAATCCCCTCGCCCGTTAGTTAACCGATCGTGAAACGACCCGACCAACAATCGTAATTATACCGTTTTCGAGGGAACTGGATCCCTGCTTTTGTTTCTTAGACTCCTGCTGATAGACTCGACCTGGTGAGGCTCCAGATTCATTTCCATCAGTGTCACAAGCACATCTCTCTCGGTGATAAAGAGCTCGGGATTCGCGTCCACCAGTACCACCGTGTTCTTTCCGACGTTGGATTTTCGAGACAGTCGGCGGGTCTCGTCGAACACAGTCGAATCCTCGCGGACGCTCTGAATTTTGTCAACGATCTTATCGCGGTCGAGTATTTTCGGCGGCGTCGGTGGTTTGTTCGGCGAAAGGTCTGCGAATTTTCCCACGCCGACGAATCGCTCGACATCGTCCTCCTCCTCGTCTCCTGAATTATTCGTCGCTAGGTTCAGCGAAATCCTCAGCCGATAAATCTCCGCTTGCATTTTATCCTTGTACCCCGAAAGGTGATCGTTTTAAGGCCTCTATAATCGACTTTGATCGACAGATTTAATCGCCCGGAAGATATCTGCACGGGACTAAATTTCATCAACTTGTAACGACTGCGTTTTGAATCGCACAAATTTCACTTTGAGAAGTTCACTTAGAGATTAAAATTCTGCAAACGATCAATTTTTCTTTCTTTCTAAAACAGTGCATTGACAGAGACTTGCCAAAGATGAAATGTGATGTGCAGATATTTTCAGGGTGACATGTGCACTGTGCTGTTCACGAATTTCTGGGTTTCCTGGATATCTGAATCGAAGATATCAGGCAAGCCGTCCAGCAAGGCATCCAGTCTTGCTAGATGGCTTTATTTGTTTGTTTATTAATGGATTTCTCCTTAACCAAATTATGGAAATACAAATGTGTCTTATTTACCTTTCAATTTATATTTAAAAAAATAATAATACCCTGGTGGAAATTTTTCTGTGACAATTTGTCTGAAAAACTCTAAACGGGCCGTTTCGATGGCGTTCATTGAATTTCCGAGATTTTTCTCTGATTTTCTCAGCTACATGTTAATCATCTCTGCCATTTTCTCTGCACAACCTCCAGCAGTCACAATATATCCGAGAAATTCAGAGTATTTTTCCAAAAATTCGGGATACATCTGGTCTTTTCTGATAAAGTACGTTAAGAAAAAATACGAATTGTCCCTAAGATTTACTCATCCTATTACTCGGACAAACATAAGACTTATTCACAGAAAATGCAATTTATTTTCTGAAAGACTGCGATTATCTCGGATAATGTGTGTTGTCGAGAATTTTAGACAACTTATGGGTTTTCTCTAGGATCTACTCATTCTGTTACTCAAATGAACAATAGACTTTTTCAGAGAAAGTACGATTTTTTTTCTAAAAATCTGCGATTTTTTTGGGTAATGTATGTTTAGAGAATTTCAGAGACGTTGCGAGTTGTCGCTAAGATCTGCTCTTTCCGGCATTCGTACGAACAGTAAACAGTACACAATAATTTATGTATACTTTGTATGAGGAAATACGCAAAAATTAGACTTGTTTCAGAAAATAGTTTCTGAATATAGAAGAGAAACAGACTTAGAATATTAACAAAGCTCATCATTTTTCAGAAAAGTTGGCAGGGGAAATCGCAGATTTTCAGAATAATTAGAAACATTTAGATTCAAAAAAATGTTTGACTTTGTCTGAAAAGTGCGAAAAGTGAGAGAAATTCAGTGAACTTGTCAGAGAAATTGCAGAGAAATTTTTCGAGACTTTCAGATATACTTTCAGAGATATTCAGAGAAATATTTTCACCAGGGTAATAAAGGTACTATTTCTTTTTAACTGAGCTCAGGTAGTAATAAATTTTACAATTACTAATCATACACAAATATCATCTCTCGTGCTCGATTCTGGAAAATGCTAAAAGTTTGCCCAGCGAACACTTGCTTTGAGTGTATTCTAGAAGTTACCCAGATGAACATGACACAATCAATGAAATCGTTCAATTCATTAATAGTGAAATGTGTGTTCTTGTAAAAGCGTCATGCTGGGACATTTATCAAGACGCATTGAGAGATATCTTCTGGGATATCTTGCTTGATTTCATTGACACCGTTAAGACAACATAAAGCAAGATATCCAGCCAGATACAGAGATCATAAAAACCAGGCATTCATGAACAGCAGTGTACCATATGCCTTTACAGAATACTCACTCTCGCCAATAAGCCTGAATTAATACGTAGATGTTTGTCGAATATTGCCTGCAGTTCTTGGTCTTTGTACAACCCGTTGATCATGATTTCCTGTGTAATGTCGTAGACAAACTTGGCGTACTTGGCTTCCTCCGCTTGCCTTTCTTGTCTATCGGAATAAATATTTTCCCGTACATCAACACTTCCTGGAGAGTCCCTGCGAGTTGGAGAGCTCTCGCAGCTCGCAGCTTTCTGTGAACCGTTCTCGGTGTCTGTGTCGTCGCAGAACTTGCGTCGTCTTTCATAGGAAAAGCATGGCTCGGCGCTGCTTAACCGAGTCCGATCCTGCAAACTTTGCAAACCTTCCGGCCTCCTACGGACAATTTTGGCAGACGAGACTTCTTGCTCTCTGCAACTTTGACGACGAGCAGCGTCGCCTTTTCGTGCCGATACTAGATTTTCCCTCGCACCACAGCCACATTCGCTTTCGAAACTCATTCTCAAAAGGTCCTGCGAGTGAAAATAGAATTAATTATAGCGGATACAGACGAGGGCTGGGGTAAGAATTATTACGAGAGTGCCTGACAATGGGGTTATGTTTCGTGTCGCGGGCCAGTCCTTCGATTATGTTCCGACGGGCTTGGAGAATTTTGTCCGCGGAAGTGGAGCGACAGGAACATGTCCAGCCGTTTCGTGATTGCCGCTGCAGACGCGGCTTGCTTCGATCCCTCGCGTACTTTTCGTTTTTCGAGTCGACGACGCGCAGAGCCAAGAGAAGACGGCGCAGATGTGCGCTCATGTGATTATACGCCGTCAACTGTTGAAAATAACTCTGTCCCGTCTGTTTGTAGACTAACAAAGCATTCTCCGCATCACGTTTCCCGGTTAACTCTCCCGTGGACACTTGTCAATTTTTATACGTACCGGAACTCTTCCGGCAAACATTGTCGTTGTCAAATGATGTCATCGCCGTGTCGATTATTTCGAAAGATCTAGAGGAATTATTTTCTGGATTATAACAATGACATATGTCTGATCAGTCGAAAGCGCGGTGAATTGTTGGTTTATTTAAAATTTATCAACATCACAGTCAAACAGCACAGTCGACAGTGATAATAAAACACAGAGTTGTATAGAATGACACACGGTGAGTACGTATTTTGTTTGGTAATCCGTTGATGTAGCTGAAGCTAGCAGCGGGAGCGGGTAACATATGTGACGTCCGCGGTCCCGCTGCTCACCCGACGCGGTGTTCCTGCACCACGAACTAGTTAGATAACACACGATGGGTAAAGTAGACACAACGAAAATGGACGAGTTTCGATATAAGCGGTAAAGCAGGGGGACGATACGTTTAACCATGCCTACGTTTATGAATACAATAACTTTTAATTCCATCTCAGTTCTTCGTTCCCATGGTCAGAAGCAATAAATAGTAACCCGAAACTCAGAAATACACAAAGTTCGAGTGTGCAGCAACACGAGATATTTACTACAAACGCCTGGCAAGCCATATGATCTGTTGTTTAAGAATTTCAGAGCGAAGGTCTGTTCTTTTAACAAAAAAAAGGTGTACAAGCGAACACGAATTCCCTTCGGACGACCGGACGAGAGTCATAAAAAGATTAAGAAAGGACTTTCTCCGAGTTCAAGTACCGGCCCGAGCGACAAGCCGAGTTTTACAAAGGCCATTTGGATTTTCCAATAGACAAAGAAGGCCACATGTGGAAGTTGAAGCATAGACGCCAAGCGAAAAGGCGAATAGCTGAGATGGAAATAGTACGATAGGAAGTAAGAAAGGGACGGCAAGAGCGACAAGGAAAAAGTACACGGTCACGCGGGCGGTGCCCTGCTCGACCAATCAACGCTGGAAGTACAAAGTTTCCACCCTTAAGAAACTTGCACCTTTTTCGAAGACGCTCCCGGACAGACAATAATTAAAAAGTCAGTCTTAGTTCAGACACCACAGAGCTAGGAGCTCCGAGTCGCGAACGCGACCCTTATCGACTCGTTATTTGTCGCGTTACAAATATTATTTAGTTTCCCATGTCGAACAAGTTGTAACTCAGTTAATGTCTAATTTCGAATATATACAACAAATACCCTCTCTAATATCTGTGTGTTCAATTCATTCGTCTATTCAATATTATTTTAAAACCTTCCCGGGACTCACGGAGCGAATTTCCATTCGCCGCGGCAACACCAATCAAGTCCAGTTACAGTGGCTCTCGAGGAGCTAATCAACATCGAACTCCCTAGCGGCACAGCCTGGGACGTAACACATATAGGTGTAACGGATCTAGTTGGTAACCGCGATATTAATCGATAGTTGAATTATGCGTCGCGCGCGATTTGTCCGATTCAAATATAAATAATGCTAACGAGAATCAAATAGATATAATATTAGGCAGGAAAGGTCACATGCGAACTTTCTATAGAAGATGGTAATTCAGAAAGCCAGCGAGAGCGCAGAACTTTCCTAAGGATAGATGACAGATGTGGATACTTGACCCGAAGAAAAGGAATATTCTGGAAGAACGCAGGCTTGTTTTAGGGTCTGCAAAGAAAGGACCCAAACTCATAAAATTAAGCAGACGCCTCTCAACGACGGTCATGCGGACCACCAGCGGACTCAGCATCTACCCCGGCGAAACTCTACGAAGGAGGCGGGCCCCGGACCACGACTGGATAACGGACTTACTGGAGGGGTCGAACCACGCCTACCCTTGGATATCGAGGAAGCACCATCGTCGAAGATCATCAAAAAGCAAAGGAGTACAAAAATTGGAAGGACAGAACTCGGTTGAATTTCGAGCTGTGAGCATCATGCTCTTGAGTAAAAGTATGTAACAATACGTTGAACATCAGTTGAAAACCTCAACAATAACGTCTTTTCTCTCCGAGTTTTCGGTTATCTCCACAAATACCTTACCAACCTTAATACCTTACATTACCAAATACCTTAATAACTCCCTCTCATAATTCCCGCGCACCGCACCGCAAACGGACTCTCGCGACATCTCGAGCGAGGAAATAATAGGACGACGGAAAATCCTACGTTACATAGGTGGCCGAAAGCGTTTACGCTTACCGCCATGCTTCGGCGAAAAACTGTAACTTTCGGACAAGCAGATATCTACGTTGCCGACCGCTCGTACTTTCGAGCGTCGGTAAATTGCCCCATGCTTGGTGAAAGTATGCTTTGAAATCCTTTTGGACAAAATTCGGCAACTTGGCGTGAGATTCGAAGATTGTTATCCCATTCAGTCAGGACGGGTTACCAGGTGGTGAGTATACAACGTTTATCCGTCGTCTTTTATGTATTATTGTCGATAAACACTACACTATTTTACTTTTTGACTCTCATATGCATTCGACTCTAAACATATCGGACGGAAATCACGTTTAAGCACATATATCGAGTCACCAGTACGGAAGCGGTTTGTGAGCCGTAGTGTGTTAGAGACTTTGCGTTGGGTGAGGTTGGTCATAATAGAGGAATCGCTTTCGGCCACCTATATGTTACCGGGACAATCGATTAAGTCATTAATCGCCGTGAGACCCGCCCTCTCCTAATTGTTATTCATTTTTTAAGTCAAATAAGTAAAGTTGTTTTGTCTCGTGGTCGGTAGCAAAGAACGATTTGCTTCAAATTTGCAGACAATTCATTATTAACCATGGACAATCGATTAAGCCATTAATCGCCGTGAGACCCGCCCTCTCCCAATTGTTATTAATCTTTTAAGTCACATAAATAAAGTTGATTTGTCCCGTGGTCGGTAGCAAAGAACGATTTACTTCAAATTTACAGACAATTCGTTATTCACCATGGACAATCGATTAAGCCATTAATCGCCGTCAGACCCGCCCTCTCCTAATTGTTATTAATTTTTTAAGGCGCATAAATAAAGTTGTTTTGTCTCGTGGTCGGTAGCAAAGAACGATTTGCTTAAAATTTACAGACAATTCATTATTAACCATAGACAATCGATTAAGCCATTAATCGCCGTGAGACCCGCCCTCTCCGAATTGTTATTAATTTTTTAAGTCGCATAAATAAAGTTGTTTTGTCTCGTGGTCGGTAGCAAAGAACGATTTGCTTCAAATTTACAGACAATTCGTTATTCACCAAAGACAATCGATTAAGCCATTAATCGCCGAGAGACCCGCCCTCTCCCAATTGTTATGCATTTTTTGAGTCACATGAATAAAGTTGTTTTGTCTCGTGGTCGGTAGCAAAGAACGATTTGCTTCAAATTTAGAGACAATTCGTTATTCACCATGGACAATCGATTAAGCCATTAATCGCCGTCAGACCCGCCCTCTCCTAATTGTTATTAATTTTTGAAGGCGCATAAATAAAGTTGTTTTGTCTCGTGGTCGGTAGCAAAGAACGATTTGCTTCAAATTTACAGACAATTGGTTATTCACCATGGACAATCGATTAAGCCATTAATCGCCGTGAGACCCGCCCTCTCCCAATTGTTATTAATTTTTTAAGTCTCATAAATAAAGTTGTTTTGTCTCGTGGTCGGTAGTAAAGAACGATTTGCTTCAAATTTACAGAAAATTCGTTATTCACCATGGACAATCGATTAAGCCATTAATCGCCGTGAGACCCGCCCTCTCCTAATTGTTATTAATTTTTTAAGGCGCATAAATAAAGTTTTGTCTCGTGGTCCGTAGCAAAGAACGATTTGCTTCAAATTTGCAGACAATTCATTATTAACTATAGACAATCGATGAAGTCATTAATCGCCGTGAGACCCGCCCTCTCCTAATTGTTATTAATTTTGTAAGTCACATAAATAAAGTTGTTTTGTCTCGTGGTCGGTAGCAAAGAACGATTTGCTTCAAATTTACAGACAATTCGTTATTCACCATGGACAATCGATTAGGCCATTAAGCGCCGTGAGACCCGTCCTCTCCTAATTGTTATTAAGCTTTTAAGGCGCATAAATAAAATTGTTTTGTCTCGTGGTCGGTAGCAAAGAACGATTTGCTTCAAATTTGCAGATAATTCATTATTAACCATAGACAATCGATTAAGCCACTAATCGCCGTGAGACCCGCCCTCTCCTAATTGTTATTAATTTTTTAAGTCGCATAAATAAAGTTGTTTTGTCTCGTGGTCGGTAGCAAAGAACGATTTGCTTCAAGTTTACAGACAATTCGTTATTCACGATAGACAATCGATTAAGCCATTAATCGCCGTGAGACCCACCCTCTCACAATTGTTATGAATTTTTTAAGTCACATGAATAAAGTTGTTTTGTCTCGTGGTCGGAAGCAAAGAACGATTTGCTTCAAATTTAGAGACAATTCGTTATTCACCATGGACAATCGATTAAGCCATTAATCGCCGTCAGACCCGCCCTCTCCTAATTGTTATTAATTTTTGAAGTCACGTAAGTAAAGTTGTTTTGTCTCGTGGTCGGTAGCAAAGATCGATTTGCTCCAAATTTACAGACAATTCGTTATTCACCATGGACAATCGATTAAGCCATTAATCACCGTGAGACCCACCTTCTGCTATTTGTGATTAATTTTTTAAGTCGCAAAAATAAAGTTGTTTTGTCTCGTGGTCGGTAGCAAAGAACGATTTACTTCAAATTTAGAGACAATTCGCTATTCACCATGGACAATCGATTAAGCTGTTAATCGCCGTGAGACCCCCCCTCTCCTAATTGTTATTAATTTTTTAAGTCACGTAAGTTAAGTTGTTTTGTCTCGTGGTCGGTAGCAAAGATCGATTTGCTCCAAATTTACAGACAATACGTTATTCACCATGGACAATCGATTAAGCCATTAATCGCCGTGAGACCCACCCTCTGCTATTTGTTATTAATTTTTTAAGGCGCATAAATAAAGTTGTTTTGTCTCGTGGTCGGTAGCAAAGAACGATTTGCTTCAAATTTGCAGACAATTCATTAATAACAATGGACAATGGATTAAGCCATTAATCGCCGTGAGACCCGCCCTCTCCTAATTGTTATTAATTTTTTAAGGCGCCTAAATAAAGTTTTTTTTTCTCGTTGTCGGTAGCATAGAACGATTTGCTTCAAATTTGCAGATAATTCGTTATTCATCATGGACAATCGATTAAGCCATTAATCGCCGTGAGACCCGCCCTCTCCTAATTGTTATTAATTTTTTAAGTCGCATCAATAAAGTTGTTTTGTCTCGTGGTCGGTAGCAAAGAACGATTTGCTTCAAATTTACAGACAATTCGTTATTCACCATGGACAATCGATTAAGCCATTAATCGCCGTGAGACCCGCCCTCTCCCAATTGTTATTCATTTTTTAAGTCACATAAATAAAGTTGTTTTGTCTCGTGGTCGGTAGCAAAGAACAATTTACTTCAAATTTACAGACAATTCGTTATTCACCATGGACAATCGATTAAGCCATTAATTGCCGTGAGACCCGCCCTCTCCTAATTGTTATTAATTTTTTAACGCGCATAAATAAAGTTGTTTTGTCTCGTGGTCGGTAGCACAGAACGATTTGCTGCAAATTTACAGACAATTCGTTATTCACCATGGACAATCGATTAAGCCATTCATCGCCGTGAGACCCGCCCTTTCCTAATTGTTATTAATTTTTTAAGGCGCATAAATAAAGTTGTTTTGTCTCGAGGTCGGTAGCAAAGAACGATTTGCTTTAAATTTAGAGACAATTCGCTATTCACCATGGACAATCGATTAAGCTGTTAATCGCTGTGAGACCCCCCCTCTCCTAATTGTTATTAATTTTTTAAGTCACGTAAGTAAAGTTGTTTTGTCTCGTGGTCGGTAGCAAAGATCGATTTGCTCCAAATTTACATACAATTCGTTATTCACTATGGACAATCGATTAAGCCATTAATCGCCGTGAGACCCACCCTCTGCTATTTGTTATTGATTTTTTAAGGCGCATAAATAAAGTTGTTTCGTCTCGTGGTCGGTAGCAAAGAACGATTTGCTTCAAATTTGCAGACAATTCATTATTAACAATGGACAATGGATTAAGCCATTAATCGCCGTGAGACCCGCCCTCTCCTAATTGTTATTAATTTTTTAAGGCGCCTAAATACAGATGTTTTGTCTCGTGGTCGGTAGCAAAGAACGATTTGCTTCAAATTTGAAGATAATTCGTTAGTCATCATGGACAATCGATTAAGCCATTAATCGCCGTGAGAACCGCCCTCTCCTAATTGTTATTAATTTTTTATGGCGCATAAATAAAGTTGTTTTGTCTCGTGGTCGGTAGCAAAGAACGATTTGCTGCAAATTTACAGACAATTCGTTATTCACCATGGACAATCGATTAAGCCATTCATCGCCGTGAGACCCGCCCTCTCCCAATTGTTATTAATTTTTTAAGGCGCATAAATAAAGTTGTTTTTTCTCGTGGTCGGTAGCAAAGAACGATTTGCTCCAAATTTACAGACAAGTCGTTATTCACCATGGACAATCGATTAAGCCATTAATCGCCGTGAGACCCACCCTCTGCTATTTGTTATTCATTTTTTAAGGCACATAAATAAAGTTGTTTTGTCTCGTGGTCGGTAGCAAAGAACGATTTGCTTCAAATTTGCAGCCAATTCATTATTAACAATAGACAATCGATTAAGCCATTAATCGCCGTGAGACCCGCGCTCTCCTAATTGTTATTAATTTTTTAAGTCGCATAAATAAAGTTGTTTTGTCTCGTGGTCGGTAGCAAAGAACGATTTGCTTCAAATTTACAGACAGTTCGTTATTCACCATGGACAATCGATTAAGCCATTAATCGCCGTGAGGCCCGCCCTCTCCCAATTGTTATTAATTTTTTAAGTCACATAAATAAAGTTGTTTTGTCTCGTGGTCGGTAGCAAAGAACAATTTACTTCAAATTTACAGACAATTCGTTATTCACCATGGACAATCGATTAAGCCATTAATTGCCGTGAGACCCGCCCTCTCCTAATTGTTATTAATTTTTTAACGCGCATAAATAAAGTTGTTTTGTCTCGTGGTCGGTAGCACAGAACGATTTGCTGCAAATTTACAGACAATTCGTTATTCACCATGGACAATCGATTAAGCCATTCATCGCCGTGAGACCCGCCCTTTCCTAATTGTTATTAATTTTTTAAGGCGCATAAATAAAGTTGTTTTGTCTCGAGGTCGGTAGCAAAGAACGATTTGCTTTAAATTTAGAGACAATTCGCTATTCACCATGGACAATCGATTAAGCTGTTAATCGCCGTGAGACCCGCCCTCTCCCAATTGTTATTAATTTTTTAAGTCACATGAATAAAGTTGTTTTGTCTCGTGGTCGGTAGCAAAGAACAATTTACTTCAAATTTACAGACAATTCGTTATTCACCATGGACAATCGATTAAGCCATTAATTGCCGTGAGACCCGCCCTCTCCTAACTGTTATTAATTTTTTAACGCACATAAATAAAGTTGTTTTGTCTCGTGGTCGGTAGCAAAGAACGATTTGCTTCAAATTTGCAGACAATTCATTATTAACAATGGACAATGGATTAAGCCATTAATCGCCGTGAGACCCGCCCTCTCCTAATTGTTATTAATTTTTTAAGGCGCCTAAATAAAGTTTTTTTTTCTCGTTGTCGGTAGCATAGAACGATTTGCTTCAAATTTGCAGATAATTCGTTATTCATCATGGACAATCGATTAAGCCATTAATCGCCGTGAGACCCGCCCTCTCCTAATTGTTATTAATTTTTTAAGTCGCATCAATAAAGTTGTTTTGTCTCGTGGTCGGTAGCAAAGAACGATTTGCTTCAAATTTACAGACAATTCGTTATTCACCATGGACAATCGATTAAGCCATTAATCGCCGTGAGACCCGCCCTCTCCCAATTGTTATTCATTTTTTAAGTCACATAAATAAAGTTGTTTTGTCTCGTGGTCGGTAGCAAAGAACAATTTACTTCAAATTTACAGACAATTCGTTATTCACCATGGACAATCGATTAAGCCATTAATTGCCGTGAGACCCGCCCTCTCCTAATTGTTATTAATTTTTTAACGCGCATAAATAAAGTTGTTTTGTCTCGTGGTCGGTAGCACAGAACGATTTGCTGCAAATTTACAGACAATTCGTTATTCACCATGGACAATCGATTAAGCCATTCATCGCCGTGAGACCCGCCCTTTCCTAATTGTTATTAATTTTTTAAGGCGCATAAATAAAGTTGTTTTGTCTCGAGGTCGGTAGCAAAGAACGATTTGCTTTAAATTTAGAGACAATTCGCTATTCACCATGGACAATCGATTAAGCTGTTAATCGCTGTGAGACCCCCCCTCTCCTAATTGTTATTAATTTTTTAAGTCACGTAAGTAAAGTTGTTTTGTCTCGTGGTCGGTAGCAAAGATCGATTTGCTCCAAATTTACATACAATTCGTTATTCACTATGGACAATCGATTAAGCCATTAATCGCCGTGAGACCCACCCTCTGCTATTTGTTATTGATTTTTTAAGGCGCATAAATAAAGTTGTTTCGTCTCGTGGTCGGTAGCAAAGAACGATTTGCTTCAAATTTGCAGACAATTCATTATTAACAATGGACAATGGATTAAGCCATTAATCGCCGTGAGACCCGCCCTCTCCTAATTGTTATTAATTTTTTAAGGCGCCTAAATACAGATGTTTTGTCTCGTGGTCGGTAGCAAAGAACGATTTGCTTCAAATTTGAAGATAATTCGTTAGTCATCATGGACAATCGATTAAGCCATTAATCGCCGTTAGAACCGCCCTCTCCTAATTGTTATTAATTTTTTATGGCGCATAAATAAAGTTGTTTTGTCTCGTGGTCGGTAGCAAAGAACGATTTGCTGCAAATTTACAGACAATTCGTTATTCACCATGGACAATCGATTAAGCCATTCATCGCCGTGAGACCCGCCCTCTCCCAATTGTTATTAATTTTTTAAGGCGCATAAATAAAGTTGTTTTTTCTCGTGGTCGGTAGCAAAGAACGATTTGCTCCAAATTTACAGACAAGTCGTTATTCACCATGGACAATCGATTAAGCCATTAATCGCCGTGAGACCCACCCTCTGCTATTTGTTATTCATTTTTTAAGGCACATAAATAAAGTTGTTTTGTCTCGTGGTCGGTAGCAAAGAACGATTTGCTTCAAATTTGCAGCCAATTCATTATTAACAATAGACAATCGATTAAGCCATTAATCGCCGTGAGACCCGCGCTCTCCTAATTGTTATTAATTTTTTAAGTCGCATAAATAAAGTTGTTTTGTCTCGTGGTCGGTAGCAAAGAACGATTTGCTTCAAATTTACAGACAGTTCGTTATTCACCATGGACAATCGATTAAGCCATTAATCGCCGTGAGGCCCGCCCTCTCCCAATTGTTATTAATTTTTTAAGTCACATAAATAAAGTTGTTTTGTCTCGTGGTCGGTAGCAAAGAACGATTTGCTTCAAATTTAGAGACAATTCATTATTCACCATGGACAATCGATTAAGCCATGAATCGCCGTCAGACCCGCCCTCTCCTAATTGTTATTAATTTTTTAAGGCGCATAAATAAAGTTGTTTTGTCTCGTGGTCGGTAGCAAAGAACGATTTGCTTCAAATTTACAGACAATTCGTTATTCACCATGGACAATCGATTAAGCCATTCACCGCCGTGAGACCCGCCCTCTCCCAATTATTATTAATTTTTTAAGGCGCTTAAATAAAGTTGTTTTTTCTCGTGGTCGGTAGCAAAGAACGATTTGCTCCAAATTTACAGACAATTCGTTATTCACCATGGACAATCGATTAAGCCATTAATCGTCGTGAGACCCACCCTGTGCTATTTGTTATTAATTTTTTAAGGCGCACAAATAAAGTTGTTTTGTCTCGTGGTCGGTAGCAAAGAACAATTTGCTTCAAATTTGCAGACAATTCATTATTAACAATGTACAATGGATTAAATTATTAATCACCGTGAGACCCGCCCTCTCCCAATTGTTATTAATTTTTTAATTCACATAAATAAAGTTGTTTTGTCTCGTGGTCGGTAGCAAAGAACGATTTTCTTCAAATTTACAGACAATTCGTTATTCACCATGGACAATCGATTAAGCCATTAATCGCCGTGAGACCCGCCCTCTCCTAATTGTTATTAATTTTTTAAGGCGCATAAATAAAGTTTTTTTGTCTCGTGGTCGGTAGCAAAGAACGATTTGCTGCAAATTTACAGACAATTCGTTATTCACCATGGACAATCTATTAAGCCATTCATCGTGGTGAGACCCGCCCTCTCCCAATTGTTATTAATTTTTTAAGGCGCATAAATAAAGTTGTTTTGTCTCGTGGTCGGTAGCAAAGAACGATTTACTTCAAATTTAGAGACAATTCGCTATTCACCATGGACAATCGATTAAGCTGTTAATCGCCGTGAGACCCCCCCTCTCCTAATTGTTATTAATTTTTTAAGTCACGTAAGTAAAGTTATTTTGTCTCGTGGTCGGTAGCACTGATCGATTTGCTCCAAATTTACAGACAATTCGTTATTCACCATGGACAATCGATTAAGTCATTAATCGCCGTGAGACCCACCCTCTGCTACTTGTTATTAATTTTTTAAGGCGCATAAATAAAGTTGTTTTGTCTCGTGGTCGGTCGTAAAGAACGATTTGCTTCAAATTTGCAGACAATTCATTATTAACAATGGACAATCGATTAAGCCATTAATCGCCGTGAGACCCGCCCTCTCCTAATTGTTATTAATTTTTTAAGGCACATAAATAAAGTTGTTTTGTCTCGTGGTCGGTAGCAAAGAACGATTTGCTTCAAATTTACAGACAATTCGTTATTCACCATGAACAATCGATTAAGCCATTCATCGCCGTGAGACCCGCCCTCTCCCAATTGTTATTAATTTTTTAAGGCGCATAAATAAAGTTGTTTTTTCTCGTGGGCGGTAGCAAAGAACGATTTGCTCCAAATTTACAGACAATTCGTTATACACCATGGACAATCGATTAAGCCATTAATCGCCGTGAGACCCGCCCTTTCCTAATTGTTATTAATTTTTTAAGTCGCATAAATAAAGTTGTTTTGTCTCGTGGTCGGTAGCAAAGAACGATTTGCTTCAAATTTACAGACAGTTCGTTATTCACCATGGACAATCGATTAAGCCATTAATCGCCGTGAGGCCCGCCCTCTCCCAATTGTTATTAATTTTTTAAGTCACATAAATAAAGTTGTTTTGTCTCGTGGTCGGTAGCAAAGAACGACTTGCTCCAAATTTACAGACAATTCGTTATTCACCATGGACAATCGATTAAGCCATTAATCGCCGTGAGACCCGCCCTTTCCTAATTGTTATTAATTTTTTAAGGCGCATAAATAAAGTTGTTTTGTCTCGTGGTCGGTAGCAAATAACGATTTGCTCCAAATTTACAGACAATTCGTTATTCACCATGGACAATCGATTAAGCCTTTCATCGCCGTGAGACCCGCCCTCTCCCAATTGTTATTAATTTTTTAAGGCGCATAAATAAAGTTGTTTTGTCTCGTGGTCGGTAGCAAAGAACGATTTTCTTCAAATTTAGAGACAATTCGCTATTCACCATGGACAATCGATTAAGCTGTTAATCGCCGTGAGACCCCCCCTCTCCTAATTGTTATTAATTTTTTAAGTCACGTAAGTTAAGTTGATTTGTCTCGTGGTCGGTAGCAAAGATCGATTTGCTCAAAATTTACAGACAATTCGTTATTCACCATGGACAATCGATTAAGCCATTAATCGCCGTGAGACCCACCCTCTGCTATTTGTTATTAATTTTTTAAGGCTCATAAATAAAGTTGTTTTGTCTCGTGGTCGGTAGCAAAGAACGATTTGCTTCAAATTTGCAGACAATTCATTATTAACAATGGACAATGGATTAAGCCATTAATCGCCGTGAGACCCGCCCTCTCCTAATTGTTATTAATTTTTTAAGGCGCTTAAATAAAGTTGTTTTGTCTCGTTGTCGGTAGCATAGAACGATTTGCTTCAAATTTGCAGATAATTCGTTATTCATCATGGACAATCGATTAAGCCATTAATCGCCGTGAGACCCGCCCTCTCCCAATTGTTATTAATTTTTTAATTCACATAAATAAAGTTGTTTTGTCTCGTGGTCGGTAGCAAAGAACGATTTTATTCAAATTTACAGACAATTCGTTATTCACCATGGACAATCGATTAAGCCATTAATCGCCGTGAGACCCGCCCTCTCCTAATTGTTGTTAATTTTTTTAATTGCATAAATAAAGTTGTTTTTTCTCGTGGTCGGTAGCAAAGAACGATTTGCTCCAAATTTACAGACAATTCGTTATCCACCATGGACAATCGATTAAGCCATTAATCGCCGTGGGACCCGCCCTCTCCTAATTGTTATTAATTTTTTAAGGCGCATAAATAAAGTTGTTTTGTCTCGTGGTCGGTAGCAAAGAACGATTTGCTTTCAATTTAGAGACAATTTGCTATTCACCATGGACAATCGATTAAGCTGTTAATCGCCGTGAGACCCCCCCTCTCCTAATTGTTATTAATTTTTTAAGTCACGTAAGTAAAGATGTTTTGTCTCGTGGTCGGTAGCAAAGATCGATTTGCTCCAAATTTACAGACAATTCGTTATTTACCATGGACAATCGATTAAGCCATTAATCGCCGTGAGACCCACCCTCTGCTACTTGTTATTAATTTTTTAAGGCGCATAAATAAAGTTGTTTTGTCTCGTGGTCGGTAGCAAAGAACGATTTGCTTCAAATTTGCAAATAATTCGTTATTCACCATGGACAATCGATTAAGCCATTAATCGCCGTGAGACCCGCCATCTCCTAATTGTTATTAACTTTTTAAGGCGCGTAAATAAAGTTGTTTTGTCTCGTGGTCGGTAGCAAAGAACGATTTGCTTCAAATTCGCAGATAATTCGTTATTCACCATAGACAAGCGATTAAGCCATTAATCGCCGTGAGACCCGCTCTCTCCTAATTGTTATTAATTTTTTTTATTGCATAAATAAAGTTGTTTTGTCTCGTGGTCGGTAGCAAAGAACGATTTGCGTTAAATTTACAGACAGTTCGTTATTCACCATGGACAATCGATTAAGCCATTAATCGCCGTGAGACCCGCCCTCTCCTAATTGTTATTAATTTTTTAAGGCGCATAAATAAAGTTGTTTTGTCTCGTGGTCGGTAGCAAAGAACGATTTGCTTTAAATTTACAGACAATTCGTTATTCACCATGGACAATCGATTAAGCCATTAATCGCCGTGAGACCCGCCCTTTCCTAATTGTTATTAATTTTTTAAGGCGCATAAATAAAGTTGTATTGTCTCGTGGTCGGTAGCAAAGAACGATTTGCTCCAAATTTACAGACAATTCGTTATTCATCATGGACAATCGATTAAGCCATTAATCGCCGTGAGACCCGCCCTCTCCTAATTGTTATTAATTTTTTAAGGCGCATAAATAAAGTTGTTTTGTCTCGTGGTCGGTAGCAAAGAACGATTTGCTGCAAATTTACAGACAATTCGTTATTCACCATGGACAATCGATTAAGCCATTAATCGCCGTGAGACCCACCCTCTGCTATTTGTTATTCATTTTTTAAGTCACATAAATAAAGTTGTTTTGTCTCGTGGTCGGTAGCAAAGAAAGACTTGCTCCAAATTTACAGACAATTCGTTATTCACCATGGACAATCGATTAAGCCATTAATCGCCGTGAGACCCGCCCTCTCCTAATTGTCATTAACTTTTTAAGGCGCCTAAATAAAGTTGTTTTGTCTCGTGGTCGGTAGCAAAGAACGATTTGCTTCAAATTTGCAGCCAATTCATTATTACCAATGGACAATCGATTAAGCCATTAATCGCCGTGAGACCCGCCCTCTCCTAATTGTTATTAATTTTTAAAGGCGCATAAATAAAGTTGTTTTGTCTCGTGGTCGGTAGCAAAGAACGATTTGTTCCAAATTTACAGACAATTCGTTATTCACCATGGACAATCGATTAAGCCATTAATCGGCGTGAGACCCGCCCTCTCTTAATTGTTATTAATTTTTTAAGGCGCATAAATCAAGTTGTTTTGTCTCGTGGTCGGTAGCAAAGAACGATTTGCTTCAAATTTGCAGCCAATTCATTATCAAAAATGGACAATCGATTAAGCCATTAATCGCCGTGAGACCCGCCTTCTCCTAATTGTTATTAATTTTTTAAGTCGCATAAATAAAGTTGTTTTGGCTCGTGGTCGGTAGCAAAGAACGATTTGTTTCAAATTTACAGACAGTTCGTTATTCACCATGGACAATCGATTAAGCCATTAATCGCGGTGAGACCCGCCCTCTCCCAATTGTTATTAATTTTTTAAGTCTCATAAATAAAGTTGTTTTTTCTCGTGGTCGGTAGCAAAGAACGATTTGCTCCAAATTTACAGACAATTCGTTATTCGCCATGGACAATCGATTAAGCCATTATTCGTCGTGAGACCCGCCATCTCCTAATTGTTATTAACTTTTTAAGGCGCGTAAATAAAGTTGTTTTGTCTCGTGGTCGGTAGCAAAGAACGATTTGCTTCAAATTTGCAGATAATTCGTTATTCACCATAGACAAGCGATTAAGCCATTAATCGCCGTGAGACCCGCTCTCTCCTAATTGTTATTAATTTTTTTTATTGCATAAATAAAGTTGTTTTGTCTCGTGGTCGGTAGCAACGAACGATTTGCTTCAAATTTACAGACAATTCGTTATTCACCATGGACAATTGATTAAGCCATTAATCGCCGTGAGACCCGCCCTGTCCTAATTGTTATTAACTTTTTAAGGCGCCTAAATAAAGTTGTTTTGTCTCGTGGTCGGTAGCAAAGAACGATTTGCTTCAAATTTGCAAATAATTTGTTATTCACCATGGACAATCGATTAAGCCATTAATCGCCGTGAGACCCGCCATCTCCTAATTGTTATTAATTTTTTGTCACATAAATAAAGTTGTTTTGTCTCGTAGTCGGTAGCAAAGAACGATTTACTTCAAATTTACAGACAATTCGTTATTCACCATGGACTATCGATTAAGCCATTAATCGCCGTGAGACCCGCCCTCTGCTACTTGTTATTAATTTTTTAAGGCGCATAAATACAGTTGTTTTGTCTCGTGGTCGGTAGCAAAGAACGATTTGCTTCAAATTTGCAGACAATTCATAATTAACAATGGACAATGGATTAAGCCATTAATCGCCGTGAGACCCGCCCTCTCCTAATTGTTATTAATTTTTTAAGGCACATAAATAAAGTTGTTTTGTCTCGTGGTCGGTAGCAAAGAACGATTTGCTTCAAATTTACAGACAATTCGTTATTCACCATGGACAATCGATTAAGCCATTCATCGCCGTGAGACCCGCCCTCTCCCAATTGTTATTAATTTTTTAAGGCGCATAAATAAAGTTGTTTTTTCTCGTGGTCGGTAGCAAAGAACGATTTGCTCCAAATTTACAGACAATTCGTTATCCACCATGGACAATCGATTAAGCCATTAATCGCCGTGGGACCCGCCCTCTCCTAATTGTTATTAATTTTTTAAGGCGCATAAATAAAGTTGTTTTGTCTCGTGGTCGGTAGCAAAGAACGATTTGCTTCAAATTTAGAGACAATTCGCTATTCACCATGGACAATCGATTAAGCCGTTAATCGCCGTGAGAGCCGCCCTCTCCTAATTGTTATTAATTTTTTAAGTCACATAAATAAAGTTGTTTTGTCTCGTGGTCGGTAGCAAAGAACGATTTGCTTCAAATATACGGACAATTCGTTATTCACCATGGACAATCGATTAAGCCATTAATCGCCGTGAGACCCGCCCTCTCCTAATTGTTATTAATTTTTTAAGGCGCATAAATAAAGTTGTTTTGTCTCGTGGTCGGTAGCAAAGAACGATTTGCTTTAAATTTACAGACAATTCGTTATTCACCATGGACAATCGATTAAGCCATTAATCGCCGTGAGGCCCGCCCTCTCCCAATTGTTATTAATTTTTTAAGTCACATGAATAAAGTTGTTTTGTCTCGTGGTCGGTAGCAAAGAACGATTTGCATCAAATTTACAGACAATTCGTTATTCACCATGGACAATTGATTAAGCCATTAATCGCCGTGAGACCCGCCCTGTCCTAATTGTTATTAACTTTTTAAGGCGCCTAAATTAAGTTGTTTTGTCTCGTGGTCGGTAGCAAAGAACGATTTGCTTCAAATTTGCAAATAATTCGTTATTCCCCATGGACAATCGATTAAGCCATTAATCGCCGTGAGACCCGCCATCTCCTAATTGTTATTAACTTTTTAAGGCGCGTAAATAAAGTTGTTTTGTCTTGTGGTCGGTAGCAAAGAACGACTTGCTCCAAATTTACAGACAATTCGTTATTCACCATGGACAATCGATTAAGCCATTAATCGCCGTGAGACCCGCCCTTCCCTAATTGTTATTAATTTTTTAAGGCGCATAAATAAAGTTGTATTGTCTCGTGGTCGGTAGCAAAGAACGATTTGCTTCAAATTTACAGACAATTCGTTATTCACCATGGACAATCGATTAAGCCATTAATCGCCGTGAGACCCGCCCTCTCCCAATTGTTATTAATTTTTTAAGATACATGAATAAAGTTGTTTTGTCTCGTGGTCGGTAGCAAAGAACAATTTACTTCAAATTTACAGACAATTCGTTATTCACCATGGACAATCGATTAAGCCATTAATTGCCGTGAGACCCGCCCTCTCCTAACTGTTATTAATTTTTTAACGCACCTAAATAAAGTTGTTTTGTCTCGTGGTCGGTAGCAAAGAACGATTTGCTTCAAATTTGCAGACAATTCATTATTAACAATGGACAATGGATTAAGCCATTAATCGCCGTGAGACCCGCCCTCTCCTAATTGTTATTAATTTTTTAAGGCGCCTAAATAAAGTGTTTTTGTCTCGTTGTCGGTAGCATAGAACGATTTGCTTCAAATTTGCAGATAATTCGTTATACATCATGGACAATCGATTAAGCCATTAATCGCCGTGAGACCCACCCTCTGCTATTTGTTATTAATTTTTTAAGGCGCATAAATAAAGTTGTTTCGTCTGGTGGTCGGTAGCAAAGAACGATTTGCTTCAAATTTGCAGACAATTCATTATTAACAATGGACAATGGATTAAGCCATTAATCGCCGTGAGATCCGCCCTCTCCTAATTGTTATTAATTTTTTAAAGCGCCTAAATACAGTTGTTTTGTCTCGTGGTCGGTAGCAAAGACCGATTTGCTTCAAATTTGCAGATAATTCGTTATTCATCATGGACAATCGATTAAGCCATTAATCGCCGTGAGACCCGCCCTCTCCTAATTGTTATTAATTTTTTATGTCGCATAAATAAAGTTGTTTTGTCTCGTCGTCGGTAGCAAAGAACGATTTGCTGCAAATTTACAGACAATTCGTTATTCACCATGGACAATCGATTAAGCCATTCATCGCCGTGAGACCCGCCCTCTCCTAATTGTTATTAATTTTTTAAGTCGCATAAATAAAGATGTTTTGTCTCGTGGTCGGTAGCAAAGAACGATTTGCTTCAAATTTACAGACAGTTCGTTATTCACCATGGACAATCGATTAAGCCATTAATCGCCGTGAGGCCCGCCCTCTCCCAATTGTTATTAATTTTTTAAGTCACATAAATAAAGTTGTTTTGTCTCGTGGTCGGTAGCAAAGAACGATTTGCTTCAAATTTAGAGACAATTCATTATTCACCATGGACAATCGATTAAGCCATTAATCGCGGTCAGACCCGCCCTCTCCTAATTGTTATTAATTTTTAAAGGCGCATAAATAAAGTTGTTTTGTCTCGTGGTCGGTAGCAAAGAACGATTTGCTTCAAATTTACAGACAATTCGTTATTCACCATGGACAATCGATTAAGCCATTCATCGCCGTGAGACCCGCCCTCTCCTAATTGTCATTAACTTTTTAAGGCGCCTAAATAAAGTTGTTTTGTCTCGTGGTCGGTAGCAAAGAACGATTTGCTTCAAATTTGCAGCCAATTCATTATTACCAATGGACAATCGATTAAGCCATTAATCGCCGTGAGACCCGCCCTCTCTTAATTGTTATTAATTTTTAAAGGCGCATAAATAAAGTTGTTTTGTCTCGTGGTCGGTAGCAAAGAACGATTTGCTCCAAATTTACAGACAATTCGTTATTCACCATGGACAATCGATTAAGCCATTAATCGCCGTGAGACCCGCCCTCTCTTAATTGTTATTAATTTTTTAAGACGCATAAATCAAGTTGTTTTGTCTCGTGGTCGGTAGCAAAGAACGATTTGCTTCAAATTTGCAGCCAATTCATTATCAAAAATGGACAATCGATTAAGCCATTAATCGCCGTGAGACCCGCCCTCTCCCAATTGTTATTAATTTTTTAAGGCGCATAAATAAAGTTGTTTTTTCTCGTGGTCGGTAGCAAAGAACGATTTGCTCCAAATTTACAGACAAGTCGTTATTCACCATGGACAATCGATTAAGCCATTAATCGCCGTGAGACCCACCCTCTGCTATTTGTTATTCATTTTTTAAGGCGCATAAATAAAGTTGTTTTGTCTCGTGGTCGGTAGCAAAGAACGATTTGCTTCAAATTTGCAGCCAATTCATTATTAACAATAGACAATCGATTAATCCATTAATCGCCGTGCGACCCGCGCTCTCCTAATTGTTATTAATTTTTTAAGTCGCATAAATAAAGTTGTTTTGTCTCGTGGTCGGTAGCAAAGAACGATTTGCTTCAAATTTACAGACAGTTCGTTATTCACCATGGACAATCGATTAAGCCCTTAATCGCCGTGAGGCCCGCCCTCTCCTAATTGTTATTAATTTTTTAAGTCACGTAAGTAAAGTTGTTTTGTCTCGTGGTCGGTAGCAAAGATCGATTTGCTCCAAATTTACAGACAATTCGTTATTTACCATGGACAATCGATTAAGCCATTAATCGCCGTGAGACCCACCCTCTGCTACTTGTTATTAATTTTTTAAGGCGCATAAATAAAGTTGTTTTGTCTCGTGGTCGGTAGCAAAGAACGATTTGCTTCAAATTTGCAAATAATTCGTTATTCACCATGGACAATCGATTAAGCCATTAATCGCCGTGAGACCCGCCATCTCCTAATTGTTATTAACTTTTTAAGGCGCGTAAATAAAGTTGTTTTGTCTCGTGGTCGGTAGCAAAGAACGATTTGCTTCAAATTTGCAGACAATTCATAATTAACAATGGACCATGGATTAAGCCATTAATCGCCGTGAGACCCGCCCTCTCCTAATTGTTATTAATTTTTTAAGGCGCATAAATAAAGTTGTTTTTTCTCGTGGTCGGTAGCAAAGAACGATTTGCTCCAAATTTACAGACAATTCGTTATCCACCATGGACAATCGATTAAGCCATTAATCGCCGTGGGACCCGCCCTCTCCTAATTGTTATTAATTTTTTAAGGCGCATAAATAAAGTTGTTTTGTCTCGTGGTCGGTAGCAAAGAACGATTTGCTTCAAATTTGCAGACAATTCATAATTAACAATGGACCATGGATTAAGCCATTAATCGCCGTGAGACCCGCCCTCTCCTAATTGTTATTAATTTTTTAAGGCACATAAATAAAGTTGTTTTGTCTCGTGGTCGGTAGCAAAGAACGATTTGCTTCAAATTTACAGACAAATCGTTATTCACCATGGACAATCGATTAAGCCATTCATCGCCGTGAGACCCGCCCTCTCCCAATTGTTATTAATTTTTTAAGGCGCATAAATAAAGTTGTTTTTTCTCGTGGTCGGTAGCAAAGAACGATTTGCTCCAAATTTACAGACAATTCGTTATCCACCATGGACAATCGATTAAGCCATTAATCGCCGTGGGACCCGCCCTCTCCTAATTGTTATTAATTTTTTAAGGCGCATAAATAAAGTTGTTTTGTCTCGTGGTCGGTAGCAAAGAACGATTTGCTTCAAATTTAGAGACAATTCGCTATTCACCATGGACAATCGATTAAGCCGTTAATCGCCGTGAGACCCGCCCTCTCCTAATTGTTATTAATTTTTTAAGTCACATAAATAAAGTTGTTTTGTCTCGTGGTCGGTAGCAAAGAACGATTTGCTTCAAATATACGGACAATTCGTTATTCACCATGGACAATCGATTAAGCCATTAATCGCCGTGAGACCCGCCCTCTCCTAATTGTTATTAATTTTTTAAGGCGCATAAATAAAGTTGTTTTGTCTCGTGGTCGGTAGCAAAGAACGATTTGCTTTAAATTTACAGACAATTCGTTATTCACCATGGACAATCGATTAAGCCATTAATCGCCGTGAGGCCCGCCCTCTCCCAATTGTTATTAATTTTTTAAGGCGCCTAAATAGAGTTGTTTTGTCTCGTGGTCGGTAGCAAAGAACGATTTGCTTCAAATTTGCAAATAATACGTTATTCCCCATGGACAATCGATTAAGCCATTAATCGCCGTGAGACCCGCCATCTCCTAATTGTTATTAACTTTTTAAGGAGCGTAAATAAAGTTGTTTTGTCTCGTGGTCGGTAGCAAAGAACGATTTGCTTCAAATTTGCAAATAATTCGTTATTCACCATGGACAATCGATTAAGCCATTAATCGCCGTGAGACCCGCCATCTCCTAATTGTTATTAACTTTTTAAGGCGCGTAAATAAAGTTGTTTTGTCTCGTGGTCGGTAGCAAAGAACGATTTGCTTCAAATTTGCAGACAATTCATAATTAACAATGGACCATGGATTAAGCCATTAATCGCCGTGAGACCCGCCCTCTCCTAATTGTTATTAATTTTTTAAGGCGCATAAATAAAGTTGTTTTTTCTCGTGGTCGGTAGCAAAGAACGATTTGCTCCAAATTTACAGACAATTCGTTATCCACCATGGACAATCGATTAAGCCATTAATCGCCGTGGGACCCGCCCTCTCCTAATTGTTATTAATTTTTTAAGGCGCATAAATAAAGTTGTTTTGTCTCGTGGTCGGTAGCAAAGAACGATTTGCTTCAAATTTGCAGACAATTCATAATTAACAATGGACCATGGATTAAGCCATTAATCGCCGTGAGACCCGCCCTCTCCTAATTGTTATTAATTTTTTAAGGCACATAAATAAAGTTGTTTTGTCTCGTGGTCGGTAGCAAAGAACGATTTGCTTCAAATTTACAGACAAATCGTTATTCACCATGGACAATCGATTAAGCCATTCATCGCCGTGAGACCCGCCCTCTCCCAATTGTTATTAATTTTTTAAGGCGCATAAATAAAGTTGTTTTTTCTCGTGGTCGGTAGCAAAGAACGATTTGCTCCAAATTTACAGACAATTCGTTATCCACCATGGACAATCGATTAAGCCATTAATCGCCGTGGGACCCGCCCTCTCCTAATTGTTATTAATTTTTTAAGGCGCATAAATAAAGTTGTTTTGTCTCGTGGTCGGTAGCAAAGAACGATTTGCTTCAAATTTAGAGACAATTCGCTATTCACCATGGACAATCGATTAAGCCGTTAATCGCCGTGAGACCCGCCCTCTCCTAATTGTTATTAATTTTTTAAGTCACATAAATAAAGTTGTTTTGTCTCGTGGTCGGTAGCAAAGAACGATTTGCTTCAAATATACGGACAATTCGTTATTCACCATGGACAATCGATTAAGCCATTAATCGCCGTGAGACCCGCCCTCTCCTAATTGTTATTAATTTTTTAAGGCGCATAAATAAAGTTGTTTTGTCTCGTGGTCGGTAGCAAAGAACGATTTGCTTCAAATTTACAGACAATTCGTTATTCACCATGGACAATCGATTAAGCCATTAATCGCCGTGAGGCCCGCCCTCTCCCAATTGTTATTAATTTTTTAAGGCGCCTAAATAGAGTTGTTTTGTCTCGTGGTCGGTAGCAAAGAACGATTTGCTTCAAATTTGCAAATAATACGTTATTCCCCATGGACAATCGATTAAGCCATTAATCGCCGTGAGACCCGCCATCTCCTAATTGTTATTAACTTTTTAAGGAGCGTAAATAAAGTTGTTTTGTCTCGTGGTCGGTAGCAAAGAACGACTTGCTCCAAATTTACACACAATTCGTTATTCACCATGGACAATCGATTAAGCCATTAATCGCCGTGAGACCCGCCCTTTCCTAATTGTTATTAATTTTTTAAGGCGCATAAATAAAGTTGTATTGTCTCGTGGTCGGTAGCAAAGAACGATTTGCTCCAAATTTACAGACAATTCGTTATTCACCATGGACAATCGATTAAGCCTTTCATCGCCGTGAGACCCGCCCTCTCCCAATTGTTATTAATTTTTTAACGCGCCTAAATAGAGTTGTTTTGTCTCGTGGTCGGTAGCAAAGAACGATTTGCTTCAAATTTGCAGATAATTCGTTATTCATCATGGACAATCGATTAAGCCATTAATCGCCGTGAGACCCGCCCTCTCCTAATTGTTATTAATTTTTTAAGGCGCATAAATAAAGTTGTTTTGTCTCGTGGTCGGTAGCAAAGAACGATTTGCTGCAAATTTACAGACAATTCGTTATTCACCATGGACAATCGATTAAGCCATTCATCGCCGTGAGACCCGCCCTCTCCCAATTGTTATTAATTTTTTAAGGCGCATAAATAAAGTTGTTTTTTCTCGTGGTCGGTAGCAAAGAACGATTTGCTCCAAATTTACAGACAATTCGTTATTCACCATGGACAATCGATTAAGCCATTAATCGCCGTGAGACCCACCCTCTGCTATTTGTTATTCATTTTTTAAGGCGCATAAATAAAGTTGTTTTGTCTCGTGGTCGGTAGCAAAGAACGATTTGCTTCAAATTTGCAAATAATTCGTTATTCCCCATGGACAATCGATTAAGCCATTAATCGCCGTGAGACCCGCCCTCTCCCAATTGTTATTAATTTTTTAAATCACATAAATAAAGTTGTTTTGTCTCGTGGTCGGTAGCAAAGAAAGACTTGCTCCAAATTTACAGACAATTCGTTATTCACCATGGACAATCGATTAAGCCATTAATCGCCGTGAGACCCGCCCTCTCCTAATTGTCATTAACTTTTTAAGGCGCCTAAATAAAGTTGTTTTGTCTCGTGGTCGGTAGCAAAGAACGATTTGCTTCAAATTTGCAGCCAATTCATTATTACCAATGGACAATCGATTAAGCCATTAATCGCCGTGAGACCCGCCCTCTCTTAATTGTTATTAATTTTTAAAGGCGCATAAATAAAGTTGTTTTGTCTCGTGGTCGGTAGCAAAGAACGATTTGCTCCAAATTTACAGACAATTCGTTATTCACCATGGACAATCGATTAAGCCATTAATCGCCGTGAGACCCGCCCTCTCTTAATTGTTATTAATTTTTTAAGACGCATAAATCAAGTTGTTTTGTCTCGTGGTCGGTAGCAAAGAACGATTTGCTTCAAATTTGCAGCCAATTCATTATCAAAAATGGACAATCGATTAAGCCATTAATCGCCGTGAGACCCGCCCTCTCCTAATTGTTATTTATTTTTTAAGTCGCATAAATAAAGTTGTTTTGGCTCGTGGTCGGTAGCAAAGAACGATTTGTTTCAAATTTACAGACAGTTCGATATTCACCATGGACAATCGATTAAGCCATTAATCGCGGTGAGACCCGCCCTCTCCCAATTGTTATTAATTTTTTAAGTCACATAAATAAAGTTGTTTTTTCTCGTGTTCGGTAGCAAAGAACGATTTGCTCCAAATTTACAGACAATTCGTTATTCACCATGGACAATCGAATAAGCCATTAATCATCGTGAGACCCACCCTCTGCTATTTGTTATTAATTTTTTAAGGCGCATAAATAAAGTTGTTTTGTCTCGTGGTCGGTAGCAAAGAACGATTTGCTTCAAATTTGCAGCCAATTCATTATTAACAATGGACAATCGATTAAGCCATCAATCGCCGTGAGACCCGCCCTCTCCTAATTGTTATTAATTTTTAAAGGCGCATAAATAAAGTTGTTTTGTCTCGTGGTCGGTAGCAAAGAACGATTGGCTTCAAATTTGCAGCGAATTCATTATTACCAATGGACAATCGATTTAGCCATTAATCGCCGTGAGACCCGCCCTCTCCTAATTGTTATTAATTTTTAAAGGCGCATAAATAAAGTTGTTTTGTCTCGTGGTCGGTAGCAAAGAACGATTTGCTTCAAATTTGCAGCCAATTCATTATTAAAAATGGACAATCGATTAAAACATTAATCGCCGTGAGACCCGCCCTCTCCTAATTGTTATTAATTTTTTAAGGCGCCTAAATAAAGTTGTTTTGTCTCGTGGTCGGTAGCAAAGAACGATTTGCTCCAAATTTACAGACAATTCGTTATTCACCATGGACAATTGATGAAGCCATTAATCGCCGTGAGACCCGCCCTCTCCTAATTGTTATTAATTTTTTAAGGCGCATAAATAAAGTTGTTTTGTCTCGTGGTCGGTAGCAAAGAACGATTTGCTCCAAATTTACAGACAATTCGTTATTTACCATGGACAATCGATTAAGCCATTAATCGTCGTGAGACCCACCCTCTGCTATTTGTTATTAATTTTTTAAGGCGCATAAATAAAGTTGTTTTGTCTCGTGGTCGGTAGCAAAGAACGATTTGCTTCAAATTTGCAGACAATTCATTATTAACAATGTACAATGGATTAAGCCATTAATCACCGTGAGACCCGCCCTCTCCCAATTGTTATTAATTTTTTAATTCACATAAATAAAGTTGTTTTGTCTCGTGGTCGGTAGCAAAGAACGATTTTCTTCAAATTTACAGACAATTCGTTATTCACCATGGACAATCGATTAAGCCATTAATCGCCGTGAGACCCGCCCTCTCCTAATTGTTATTAATTTTTTAAGGCGCATAAATAAAGTTGTTTTGTCTCGTGGTCGGTAGCAAAGAACGATTTGCTGCAAATTTACAGACAATTCGTTATTCACTATGGACAATCTATTAAGCCATTCATCGCCGTGAGACCGGCCCTCTCCTAATTGTTATTAATTTTTTTAATTGCATAAATAAAGTTGTTTTGTCTCGTGGTCGGTAACAAACAACGATTTGCTTCAAATTTACAGACAGTTCGTTATTCACCATGGACAATCGATTAAGCCATTAATCGCCGTGAGGTCCGCCCTCTCCCAATTGTTATTAATTTTTTAAGTCACATAAATAAAGTTGTTTTGTCACGTGGTCGGTAGCAAAGAACGATTTGCTTCAAATATACAGACAATTCGTTATTCACCATGGACAATCGATTAAGACATTAATCGCCGTGAGACCGGCCCTCTCCTAATTGTTATTAATTTTTTAAGGCGCATAAATAAAGTTGTTTTTCCTCGTGGTCGGTAGCAAAGAACGATTTGCTGCAAATTTACAGACAATTCGTTATTCACCATGGACAATCGATTAAGCCATTCATCGCCGTGAGACCCGCCCTCTCCCAATTGTTATTAATTTTTTAAGGCGCATAAATAAAGTTGTTTTTTCTCGTGGTCGGTAGCAAAGAACGATTTGCTCCAAATTTACAGATAATTCGTTATTCACCATGGACAATCGATTAAGCCATTAATCGCCGTGAGACCCACCCTCTGCTATTTGTTATTTATTTTTTAAGGCGCATAAATAAAGTTGTTTTGTCTCGTGGTCGGTAGCAAAGAACGATTTGCTCCAAATTTACAGACAATTCGTTATTCACCATGGACAATCGATTAAGCCATTAATCGCCGCGAGACCCGCCCTCTCTTAATTGTTATTAATTTTTTAAGGCGCATAAATCAAGTTATTTTGTCTCGTGGTCGGTAGCAAAGAACGATTTGCTTCAAATTTGCAGTTAATTAATTATTAAAAATGGACAATCGATTAAGCCATTAATCGCCGTGAGACCCGCCCTCTCCTAATTGTTATTAATTTTTTAAGTCGCATAAATAAAGTTGTTTTGGCTCGTGGTCGGTAGCAAAGAACGATTTGTTTCAAATTTACAGACAGTTCGTTATTCACCATGGACAATCGATTAAGCCATTAATCGCAGTGAGACCCGCACTCTCCCAATTGTTATTAATTTTTTAAGTCCCATAAATAAAGTTGTTTTTTCTCGTGGTCGGTAGCAAAGAACGATTTGCTCCAAATTTACAGACAATTCGTTATTCACCATGGACAATCGAATAAGCCATTAATCATCGTGAGACACACCCTCTGCTATTTGTTATTAATTTTTTACGGCGCCTAAATAAAGTTGTTTTGTCTCGTGGTCGGTAGCAAAGAACGATTTGCTTCAAATTTACAGACAGTTCTTTATTCACCATGGACAATTGATTAAGCCATTAATCGCCGTGAGACCCGCCCTGTCCTAATTGTTATTAACTTTTTAAGGCGCCTAAATTAAGTTGTTTTGTCTCGTGGTCGGTAGCAAAGAACGATTTGCTTCAAATTTGCAAATAATTCGTTATTCCCCATGGACAATCGATTAAGCCATTAATCGCCGTGAGACCCGCCATCTCCTAATTGTTATTAACTTTTTAAGGCGCGTAAATAAAGTTGTTTTGTCTTGTGGTCGGTAGCAAAGAACGACTTGCTCCAAATTTACAGACAATTCGTTATTCACCATGGACAATCGATTAAGCCATTAATCGCCGTGAGACCCGCCCTTCCCTAATTGTTATTAATTTTTTAAGGCGCATAAATAAAGTTGTATTGTCTCGTGGTCGGTAGCAAAGAACGATTTGCTTCAAATTTACAGACAATTCGTTATTCACCATGGACAATCGATTAAGCCATTAATCGCCGTGAGACCCGCCCTCTCCCAATTGTTATTAATTTTTTAAGATACATGAATAAAGTTGTTTTGTCTCGTGGTCGGTAGCAAAGAACAATTTACTTCAAATTTACAGACAATTCGTTATTCACCATGGACAATCGATTAAGCCATTAATTGCCGTGAGACCCGCCCTCTCCTAACTGTTATTAATTTTTTAACGCACCTAAATAAAGTTGTTTTGTCTCGTGGTCGGTAGCAAAGAACGATTTGCTTCAAATTTGCAGACAATTCATTATTAACAATGGACAATGGATTAAGCCATTAATCGCTGTGAGACCCGCCCTCTCCTAATTGTTATTAATTTTTTAAGGCGCCTAAATAAAGTGTTTTTGTCTCGTTGTCGGTAGCATAGAACGATTTGCTTCAAATTTGCAGATAATTCGTTATACATCATGGACAATCGATTAAGCCATTAATCGCCGTGAGACCCACCCTCTGCTATTTGTTATTAATTTTTTAAGGCGCATAAATAAAGTTGTTTCGTCTGGTGGTCGGTAGCAAAGAACGATTTGCTTCAAATTTGCAGACAATTCATTATTAACAATGGACAATGGATTAAGCCATTAATCGCCGTGAGATCCGCCCTCTCCTAATTGTTATTAATTTTTTAAAGCGCCTAAATACAGTTGTTTTGTCTCGTGGTCGGTAGCAAAGACCGATTTGCTTCAAATTTGCAGATAATTCGTTATTCATCATGGACAATCGATTAAGCCATTAATCGCCGTGAGACCCGCCCTCTCCTAATTGTTATTAATTTTTTATGTCGCATAAATAAAGTTGTTTTGTCTCGTCGTCGGTAGCAAAGAACGATTTGCTGCAAATTTACAGACAATTCGTTATTCACCATGGACAATCGATTAAGCCATTCATCGCCGTGAGACCCGCCCTCTCCTAATTGTTATTAATTTTTTAAGTCGCATAAATAAAGATGTTTTGTCTCGTGGTCGGTAGCAAAGAACGATTTGCTTCAAATTTACAGACAGTTCGTTATTCACCATGGACAATCGATTAAGCCATTAATCGCCGTGAGGCCCGCCCTCTCCCAATTGTTATTAATTTTTTAAGTCACATAAATAAAGTTGTTTTGTCTCGTGGTCGGTAGCAAAGAACGATTTGCTTCAAATTTAGAGACAATTCATTATTCACCATGGACAATCGATTAAGCCATTAATCGCCGTCAGACCCGCCCTCTCCTAATTGTTATTAATTTTTAAAGGCGCATAAATAAAGTTGTTTTGTCTCGTGGTCGGTAGCAAAGAACGATTTGCTTCAAATTTACAGACAATTCGTTATTCACCATGGACAATCGATTAAGCCATTCATCGCCGTGAGACCCGCCCTCTCCCAATTGTTATTAATTTTTTAAGGCGCATAAATAAAGTTGTTTTTTCTCGTGGTCGGTAGCCAAGAACGATTTGCTCCAAATTTACAGACAATTCGCTATTCACCATGGACAATCGATTAAGCTGTTAATCGCCGTGAGACCCCCCCTCTCCTAATTGTTATTAATTTTTTAAGTCACGTAAGTTAAGTTGTTTTGTCTCGTGGTCGGTAGCAAAGATCGATTTGCTCCAAATTTACAGACAATACGTTATTCACCATGGACAATCGATTAAGCCATTAATCGCCGTGAGACCCACCCTCTGCTATTTGTTATTAATTTTTTAAGGCGCATAAATAAAGTTGTTTTGTCTCGTGGTCGGTAGCAAAGAACGATTTGCTTCAAATTTGCAGACAATTCATTAATAACAATGGACAATGGATTAAGCCATTAATCGCCGTGAGACCCGCCCTCTCCTAATTGTTATTAATTTTTTAAGGCGCCTAAATAAAGTTTTTTTTTCTCGTTGTCGGTAGCATAGAACGATTTGCTTCAAATTTGCAGATAATTCGTTATTCATCATGGACAATCGATTAAGCCATTAATCGCCGTGAGACCCGCCCTCTCCTAATTGTTATTAATTTTTTAAGTCGCATCAATAAAGTTGTTTTGTCTCGTGGTCGGTAGCAAAGAACGATTTGCTTCAAATTTACAGACAATTCGTTATTCACCATGGACAATCGATTAAGCCATTAATCGCCGTGAGACCCGCCCTCTCCCAATTGTTATTCATTTTTTAAGTCACATAAATAAAGTTGTTTTGTCTCGTGGTCGGTAGCAAAGAACAATTTACTTCAAATTTACAGACAATTCGTTATTCACCATGGACAATCGATTAAGCCATTAATTGCCGTGAGACCCGCCCTCTCCTAATTGTTATTAATTTTTTAAGGCGCATAAATAAAGTTGTTTTGTCTCGTGGTCGGTAGCAAAGAACGATTTGCTTCAAATTTACAGACAATTCGTTATTCACCATGGACAATCGATTAAGCCATTCACCGCCGTGAGACCCGCCCTCTCCCAATTATTATTAATTTTTTAAGGCGCTTAAATAAAGTTGTTTTTTCTCGTGGTCGGTAGCAAAGAACGATTTGCTCCAAATTTACAGACAATTCGTTATTCACCATGGACAATCGATTAAGCCATTAATCGTCGTGAGACCCACCCTGTGCTATTTGTTATTAATTTTTTAAGGCGCACAAATAAAGTTGTTTTGTCTCGTGGTCGGTAGCAAAGAACAATTTGCTTCAAATTTGCAGACAATTCATTATTAACAATGTACAATGGATTAAGTTATTAATCACCGTGAGACCCGCCCTCTCCCAATTGTTATTAATTTTTTAATTCACATAAATAAAGTTGTTTTGTCTCGTGGTCGGTAGCAAAGAACGATTTTCTTCAAATTTACAGACAATTCGTTATTCACCATGGACAATCGATTAAGCCATTAATCGCCGTGAGACCCGCCCTCTCCTAATTGTTATTAATTTTTTAAGGCGCATAAATAAAGTTTTTTTGTCTCGTGGTCGGTAGCAAAGAACGATTTGCTGCAAATTTACAGACAATTCGTTATTCACCATGGACAATCTATTAAGCCATTCATCGCCGTGAGACCCGCCCTCTCCTAATTGTTATTAATTTTTTAAGTCGCATAAATAAAGATGTTTTGTCTCGTGGTCGGTAGCAAAGAACGATTTGCTTCAAATTTACAGACAGTTCGTTATTCACCATGGACAATCGATTAAGCCATTAATCGCCGTGAGGCCCGCCCTCTCCCAATTGTTATTAATTTTTTAAGTCACATAAATAAAGTTGTTTTGTCTCGTGGTCGGTAGCAAAGAACGATTTGCTTCAAATTTAGAGACAATTCATTATTCACCATGGACAATCGATTAAGCCATTAATCGCCGTCAGACCCGCCCTCTCCTAATTGTTATTAATTTTTAAAGGCGCATAAATAAAGTTGTTTTGTCTCGTGGTCGGTAGCAAAGAACGATTTGCTTCAAATTTACAGACAATTCGTTATTCACCATGGACAATCGATTAAGCCATTCATCGCCGTGAGACCCGCCCTCTCCCAATTGTTATTAATTTTTTAAGGCGCATAAATAAAGTTGTTTTTTCTCGTGGTCGGTAGCCAAGAACGATTTGCTCCAAATTTACAGACAATTCGCTATTCACCATGGACAATCGATTAAGCTGTTAATCGCCGTGAGACCCCCCCTCTCCTAATTGTTATTAATTTTTTAAGTCACGTAAGTTAAGTTGTTTTGTCTCGTGGTCGGTAGCAAAGATCGATTTGCTCCAAATTTACAGACAATACGTTATTCACCATGGACAATCGATTAAGCCATTAATCGCCGTGAGACCCACCCTCTGCTATTTGTTATTAATTTTTTAAGGCGCATAAATAAAGTTGTTTTGTCTCGTGGTCGGTAGCAAAGAACGATTTGCTTCAAATTTGCAGACAATTCATTAATAACAATGGACAATGGATTAAGCCATTAATCGCCGTGAGACCCGCCCTCTCCTAATTGTTATTAATTTTTTAAGGCGCCTAAATAAAGTTTTTTTTTCTCGTTGTCGGTAGCATAGAACGATTTGCTTCAAATTTGCAGATAATTCGTTATTCATCATGGACAATCGATTAAGCCATTAATCGCCGTGAGACCCGCCCTCTCCTAATTGTTATTAATTTTTTAAGTCGCATCAATAAAGTTGTTTTGTCTCGTGGTCGGTAGCAAAGAACGATTTGCTTCAAATTTACAGACAATTCGTTATTCACCATGGACAATCGATTAAGCCATTAATCGCCGTGAGACCCGCCCTCTCCCAATTGTTATTCATTTTTTAAGTCACATAAATAAAGTTGTTTTGTCTCGTGGTCGGTAGCAAAGAACAATTTACTTCAAATTTACAGACAATTCGTTATTCACCATGGACAATCGATTAAGCCATTAATTGCCGTGAGACCCGCCCTCTCCTAATTGTTATTAATTTTTTAAGGCGCATAAATAAAGTTGTTTTGTCTCGTGGTCGGTAGCAAAGAACGATTTGCTTCAAATTTACAGACAATTCGTTATTCACCATGGACAATCGATTAAGCCATTCACCGCCGTGAGACCCGCCCTCTCCCAATTATTATTAATTTTTTAAGGCGCTTAAATAAAGTTGTTTTTTCTCGTGGTCGGTAGCAAAGAACGATTTGCTCCAAATTTACAGACAATTCGTTATTCACCATGGACAATCGATTAAGCCATTAATCGTCGTGAGACCCACCCTGTGCTATTTGTTATTAATTTTTTAAGGCGCACAAATAAAGTTGTTTTGTCTCGTGGTCGGTAGCAAAGAACAATTTGCTTCAAATTTGCAGACAATTCATTATTAACAATGTACAATGGATTAAGTTATTAATCACCGTGAGACCCGCCCTCTCCCAATTGTTATTAATTTTTTAATTCACATAAATAAAGTTGTTTTGTCTCGTGGTCGGTAGCAAAGAACGATTTTCTTCAAATTTACAGACAATTCGTTATTCACCATGGACAATCGATTAAGCCATTAATCGCCGTGAGACCCGCCCTCTCCTAATTGTTATTAATTTTTTAAGGCGCATAAATAAAGTTTTTTTGTCTCGTGGTCGGTAGCAAAGAACGATTTGCTGCAAATTTACAGACAATTCGTTATTCACCATGGACAATCTATTAAGCCATTCATCGTGGTGAGACCCGCCCTCTCCCAATTGTAATTAATTTTTTAAGGCGCATAAATAAAGTTGTTTTGTCTCGTGGTCGGTAGCAAAGAACGATTTACTTCAAATTTAGAGACAATTCGCTATTCACCATGGACAATCGATTAAGCTGTTAATCGCCGTGAGACCCCCCCTCTCCTAATTGTTATTAATTTTTTAAGGCGCATAAATAAAGTTGTTTTGTCTCGTGGTCGGTAGCAACGAACGATTTGCTTTAAATTTACAGACAATTCGTTATTCACCATGGACAATCGATTAAGCCATTAATCGCCGTGAGGCCCGCCCTCTCCCAATCGTTATTAATTTTTTAAGTCACATAAATAAAGTTGTTTTGTCTCGTGGTCGGTAGCAAAGAACGATTTGCTTCAAATTTACAGACAATTCGTTATTCACCATGGACAATTGATTAAGCCATTAATCGCCGTGAGACCCGCCCTGTCCTAATTGTTATTAACTTTTTAAGGCGCCTAAATAAAGTTGTTTTGTCTCGTGGTCGGTAGCAAAGAACGATTTGCTTCAAATTTGCAAATAATTCGTTATTCACCATGGACAATCGATTAAGCCATTAATCGCCGTGAGACCCGCCATCTCCTAATTGTTATTAATTTTTTGTCACATAAATAAAGTTGTTTTGTCTCGTAGTCGGTAGCAAAGAACGATTTACTTCAAATTTACAGACAATTCGTTATTCACCATGGACTATCGATTAAGCCATTAATCGCCGTGAGACCCGCCCTCTGCTACTTGTTATTAATTTTTTAAGGCGCATAAATACAGTTGTTTTGTCTCGTGGTCGGTAGCAAAGAACGATTTGCTTCAAATTTGCAGACAATTCATAATTAACAATGGACAATGGATTAAGCCATTAATCGCCGTGAGACCCGCCCTCTCCTAATTGTTATTAATTTTTTAAGGCACATAAATAAAGTTGTTTTGTCTCGTGGTCGGTAGCAAAGAACGATTTGCTTCAAATTTACAGACAATTCGTTATTCACCATGGACAATCGATTAAGCCATTCATCGCCGTGAGACCCGCCCTCTCCCAATTGTTATTAATTTTTTAAGGCGCATAAATAAAGTTGTTTTTTCTCGTGGTCGGTAGCAAAGAACGATTTGCTCCAAATTTACAGACAATTCGTTATCCACCATGGACAATCGATTAAGCCATTAATCGCCGTGGGACCCGCCCTCTCCTAATTGTTATTAATTTTTTAAGGCGCATAAATAAAGTTGTTTTGTCTCGTGGTCGGTAGCAAAGAACGATTTGCTTCAAATTTAGAGACAATTCGCTATTCACCATGGACAATCGATTAAGCCGTTAATCGCCGTGAGACCCGCCCTCTCCTAATTGTTATTAATTTTTTAAGTCACATAAATAAAGTTGTTTTGTCTCGTGGTCGGTAGCAAAGAACGATTTGCTTCAAATATACGGACAATTCGTTATTCACCATGGACAATCGATTAAGCCATTAATCGCCGTGAGACCCGCCCTCTCCTAATTGTTATTAATTTTTTAAGGCGCATAAATAAAGTTGTTTTGTCTCGTGGTCGGTAGCAAAGAACGATTTGCTTTAAATTTACAGACAATTCGTTATTCACCATGGACAATTGATTAAGCCATTAATCGCCGTGAGACCCGCCCTGTCCTAATTGTTATTAACTTTTTAAGGCGCCTAAATTAAGTTGTTTTGTCTCGTGGTCGGTAGCAAAGAACGATTTGCTTCAAATTTGCAAATAATTCGTTATTCCCCATGGACAATCGATTAAGCCATTAATCGCCGTGAGACCCGCCATCTCCTAATTGTTATTAACTTTTTAAGGCGCGTAAATAAAGTTGTTTTGTCTTGTGGTCGGTAGCAAAGAACGACTTGCTCCAAATTTACAGACAATTCGTTATTCACCATGGACAATCGATTAAGCCATTAATCGCCGTGAGACCCGCCCTTCCCTAATTGTTATTAATTTTTTAAGGCGCATAAATAAAGTTGTATTGTCTCGTGGTCGGTAGCAAAGAACGATTTGCTCCAAATTTACAGACAATTCGTTATTCACCATGGACAATCGATTAAGCCATTAATCGCCGTGAGACCCACCCTCTGCTATTTGTTATTCATTTTTTAAGGCGCATAAATAAAGTTGTTTTGTGTCGTGGTCGGTAGCAAAGAACGATTTGCTTCAAATTTGCAGCCAATTCATTATTAACAATGGACAATCGATTAAGCCATTAATCGCCGTGAGACCCGCCCTCTCCCAATTGTTATTAATTTTTTAATTCACATAAATAAAGTTGTTTTGTCTCGTGGTCTGTAGCAAAGAAAGACTTGCTCCAAATTTACAGACAATTCGTTATTCACCAAGGACAACCGATTAAGCCATTAATCGCCGTGAGACCCGCCCTCTCCTAATTGTCATTAACTTTTTAAGGCGCCTAAATAAAGTTGTTTTGTCTCGTGGTCGGTAGCAAAGAAAGATTTGTTTCAAATTTGCAGCCAATTCATAATTACCAATGGACAATCGATTAAGCCATTAATCGCCGTGAGACCCGCCCTCTCCTAATTGTTATTAATTTTTAAAGGCGCATAAATAAAGTTGTTTTGTCTCGTGGTCGGTAGCAAAGAACGATTTGCTCCAAATTTACAGACAATTCGTTATTCACAATGGACAATCGATTAAGCCATTAATCGCCGTGAGACCCGCCCTCTCTTAATTGTTATTAATTTTTTAAGGCGCATAAATCAAGTTGTTTTGTCTCGTGGTCGGTAGCAAAGAACGATTTGCTTCAAATTTGCAGCCAATTCATTATCAAAAATGGACAATCGATTAAGCCATTAATCGCCGTGAGACCCGCCCTCTCCTAATTGTTATTAATTTTTTAAGTCGCATAAATAAAGTTGTTTTGGCTCGTGGTCGGTAGCAAAGAACGATTTGTTTCAAATTTACAGACAGTTCGTTATTCACCATGGACAATCGATTAAGCCATTAATCGCGGTGAGACTCGCCCTCTCTCAATTGTTATTAATTTTTTAAGTCACATAAATAAAGTTGTTTTTTCTCGTGGTCGGTAGCAAAGAACGATTTGCTCCAAATTTACAGACATGTCGTTATTCACCATGGACAATCGATTAAGCCATTAATCGTCGTGAGACCCGCCCTGTCCTAATTGTTATTAACTTTTTAAGGCGCCTAAATAAAGTTGTTTTGTCTCGTGGTCGGTAGCAAAGAACGATTTGCTTCAAATTTGCAAATAATTCGTTATTCACCATGGACAATCGATTAAGCCATTAATCGCCGTGAGACCCGCCATCTCCTAATTGTTATTAACTTTTTAAGGCGCGTAAATAAAGTTGTTTTGTCTCGTGGTCGGTAGCAAAGAACGATTTGCTTCAAATTTGCAGATAATTCGTTATTCACCATGGACAATCGAATAAGCCATTAATCATCGTGAGACCCACCCTCTGCTATTTGTTATTAATTTTTTAAGGCGCATAAATAAAGTTGTTTTGTCTCGAGGTCGGTAGCAAAGAACGATTTGCTTCAAATTTGCAGCCAATTCATTATTAACAATGGATAATCGATTAAGCCATTAATCGCCGTGAGACCCGCCCTCTCCTAATTGTTATTAATTTTTAAAGGCGCATAAATAAAGTTGTTTTGTCTCGTGGTCGGTAGCAAAGAACGATTGGCTTCAAATTTGCAGCGAATTCATTATTAACAATGGACAATCGATTTAGCCATTAATCGCCGTGAGACCCGCCCTCTCCTAATTGTTATTAATTTTTAAAGGCGCATAAATAAAGTTGTTTTGTCTCGTGGTCGGTAGCAAAGAACGATTTGCTCCAAATTTGCAGCCAATTCATTATTAAAAATGGACAATCGATTAAGACATTAATCGCCGTGAGACCCGCCCTCTCCTAATTGTTATTAATTTTTTAAGGCGCCTAAATAAAGTTGTTTTGTCTCGTGGTCGGTAGCAAAGAACGATTTGCTCCAAATTTACAGACAATTCGTTATTCACCATGGACAATTGATTAAGCCATTAATCGCCGTGAGACCCGCCCTCTCCTAATTGTTATTAATTTTTTAAGGCGCATAAATAAAGTTGTTTTGTCTCGTGGTCGGTAGCAAAGAACGATTTGCTCCAAATTTACAGACAATTCGTTATTCACCATGGACAATCGATTAAGCCATTAATCGTCGTGAGACCCACCCTCTGCTATTTGTTATTAATTTTTTAAGGCGCATAAATAAAGTTGTTTTGTCTCGTGGTCGGTAGCAAAGAACGATTTGCTTCAAATTTGCAGACAATTCATTATTAACAATGTACAATGGATTAAGCCGTTAATCACCGTGAGACCCGCCCTCTCCCAATTGTTATTAATTTTTTAATTCACATAAATAAAGTTGTTTTGTCTCGTGGTCGGTAGCAAAGAACGATTTTCTTCAAATTTACAGACAATTCGTTATTCACCATGGACAATCGATTAAGCCATTAATCGCCGTGAGACCCGCCCTCTCCTAATTGTTATTAATTTTTAAAGGCGCCTAAATAAAGTTGTTTGGTCTCGTGGTCGGTAGCACAGAACGATTTGCTTCAAATTTGCAGATAATTCGTTATTCACCATGGACAATCGATTAAGCCATTAATCGCCGTGAGACCCGCCCTTTCCTAATTGTTATTAATTTTTTAAAGCGCATAAATAAAGTTGTTTTGTCTGGTGGTCGGTAGCAAAGAACGATTTGCTTCAAATTTACAGACAATTCGTTATTCTTCATGGACAATCGATTAAGCCATTAATCGCCGTGAGACCCGCCCTCTCCCAATTGTTATTAATTTTTTAAGTCACATGAATAAAGTTGTTTTGTCTCGTGGTCGGTAGCAAAGAACAATTTACTTCAAATTTACAGACAATTCGTTATTCACCATGG
Source organism: Amblyjoppa proteus (assembly GCA_963922035.1). Taxonomy (NCBI): domain Eukaryota; kingdom Metazoa; phylum Arthropoda; class Insecta; order Hymenoptera; family Ichneumonidae; genus Amblyjoppa; species Amblyjoppa proteus. The sequence goes on from OY998233.1 coordinate 16,139,761, forward strand.
ACAATCGATTAAGCCATTAATTGCCGTGAGACCCGCCCTCTCCTAACTGTTATTAATTTTTTAACGCACATAAATAAAGTTGTTTTGTCTCGTGGTCGGTAGCAAAGAACGATTTGCTTCAAATTTGCAGACAATTCATTATTAACAATGGACAATGGATTAAGCCATTAATCGCCGTGAGACCCGCCCTCTCCTAATTGTTATTAATTTTTTAAGGCGCCTAAATAAAGTGTTTTTGTCTCGTTGTCGGTAGCATAGAACGATTTGCTTCAAATTTGCAGATAATTCGTTATACATCATGGACAATCGATTAAGCCATTAATCGCCGTGAGACCCACCCTCTGCTATTTGTTATTAATTTTTTAAGGAGCATAAATAAAGTTGTTTCGTCTCGTGGTCGGTAGCAAAGAACGATTTGCTTCAAATTTGCAGACAATTCATTATTAACAATGGACAATGGATTAAGCCATTAATCGCCGTGAGATCCGCCCTCTCCTAATTGTTATTAATTTTTTAAGGCGCCTAAATACAGTTGTTTTGTCTCGTGGTCGGTAGCAAAGAACGATTTGCTTCAAATTTGCAGATAATTCGTTATTCATCATGGACAATCGATTAAGCCATTAATCGCCGTGAGACCCCCCCTCTCCTAATTGTTATTAATTTTTTATGGCGCATAAATAAAGTTGTTTTGTCTCGTCGTCGGTAGCAAAGAACGATTTGCTGCAAATTTACAGACAATTCGTTATTCACCATGGACAATCGATTAAGCCATTCATCGCCGTGAGACCCGCCCTCTCCTAATTGTTATTAATTTTTTAAGTCGCATAAATAAAGATGTTTTGTCTCGTGGTCGGTAGCAAAGAACGATTTGCTTCAAATTTACAGACAGTTCGTTATTCACCATGGACAATCGATTAAGCCATTAATCGCAGTGAGGCCCGCCCTCTCCCAATTGTTATTAATTTTTTAAGTCACATAAATAAAGTTGTTTTGTCTCGTGGTCGGTAGCAAAGAACGATTTTCTTCAAATTTACAGACAATTCGTTATTCACCATGGACAATCGATTAAGCCATTAATCGCCGTCAGACCCGCCCTCTCCTAATTGTTATTAATTTTTAAAGGCGCATAAATAAAGTTGTTTTGTCTCGTGGTCGGTAGCAAAGAACGATTTGCTGCAAATTTACAGACAATTCGTTATTCACCATGGACAATCTATTAAGCCATTCATCGCGGTGAGACCCGCCCTCTCCCAATTGTTATTAATTTTTTAAGGCCCATAAATAAAGTTGTTTTGTCTCGTGGTCGGTAGCAAAGAACGATTTACTTCAAATTTAGAGACAATTCGCTATTCACCATGGACAATCGATTAAGCTGTTAATCGCCGTGAGACCCCCCCTCTCCTAATTGTTATTAATTTTTTAAGTCACGTAAGTTAAGTTGTTTTGTCTCGTGGTCGGTAGCAAAGATCGATTTGCTCCAAATTTACAGACAATACGTTATTCACCATGGACAATCGATTAAGCCATTAATCGCCGTGAGACCCACCCTCTGCTATTTGTTATTAATTTTTTAAGGCGCATAAATAAAGTTGTTTTGTCTCGTGGTCGGTAGCAAAGAACGATTTGCTCCAAATTTACAGACAATTCGTTATTCACCATGGACAATTGATTAAGCCATTAATCGCCGTGAGACCCGCCCTCTCCTAATTGTTATTAATTTTTTAAGGCGCATAAATAAAGTTGTTTTGTCTCGTGGTCGGTAGCAAAGAACGATTTGCTCCAAATTTACAGACAATTCGTTATTCACCATGGACAATCGATTAAGCCATTAATCGTCGTGAGACCCACCCTCTGCTATTTGTTATTAATTTTTTAAGGCGCATAAATAAAGTTGTTTTGTCTCGTGGTCGGTAGCAAAGAACGATTTGCTTCAAATTTGCAGACAATTCATTATTAACAATGTACAATGGATTAAGCCGTTAATCACCGTGAGACCCGCGCTCTCCCAATTGTTATTAATTTTTTAATTCACATAAATAAAGTTGTTTTGTCTCGTGGTCGGTAGCAAAGAACGATTTTCTTCAAATTTACAGACAATTCGTTATTCACCATGGACAATCGATTAAGCCATTAATCGCCGTGAGACCCGCCCTCTCCTAATTGTTATTAATTTTTAAAGGCGCCTAAATAAAGTTGTTTGGTCTCGTGGTCGGTAGCACAGAACGATTTGCTTCAAATTTGCAGATAATTCGTTATTCACCATGGACAATCGATTAAGCCATTAATCGCCGTGAGACCCGCCCTTTCCTAATTGTTATTAATTTTTTAAAGCGCATAAATAAAGTTGTTTTGTCTGGTGGTCGGTAGCAAAGAACGATTTGCTTCAAATTTACAGACAATTCGTTATTCTTCATGGACAATCGATTAAGCCATTAATCGCCGTGAGACCCGCCCTCTCCCAATTGTTATTAATTTTTTAAGTCACATGAATAAAGTTGTTTTGTCTCGTGGTCGGTAGCAAAGAACAATTTACTTCAAATTTACAGACAATTCGTTATTCACCATGGACAATCGATTAAGCCATTAATTGCCGTGAGACCCGCCCTCTCCTAACTGTTATTAATTTTTTAACGCACATAAATAAAGTTGTTTTGTCTCGTGGTCGGTAGCAAAGAACGATTTGCTTCAAATTTGCAGACAATTCATTATTAACAATGGACAATGGATTAAGCCATTAATCGCCGTGAGACCCGCCCTCTCCTAATTGTTATTAATTTTTTAAGGCGCCTAAATAAAGTGTTTTTGTCTCGTTGTCGGTAGCATAGAACGATTTGCTTCAAATTTGCAGATAATTCGTTATACATCATGGACAATCGATTAAGCCATTAATCGCCGTGAGACCCACCCTCTGCTATTTGTTATTAATTTTTTAAGGAGCATAAATAAAGTTGTTTCGTCTCGTGGTCGGTAGCAAAGAACGATTTGCTTCAAATTTGCAGACAATTCATTATTAACAATGGACAATGGATTAAGCCATTAATCGCCGTGAGATCCGCCCTCTCCTAATTGTTATTAATTTTTTAAGGCGCCTAAATACAGTTGTTTTGTCTCGTGGTCGGTAGCAAAGAACGATTTGCTTCAAATTTGCAGATAATTCGTTATTCATCATGGACAATCGATTAAGCCATTAATCGCCGTGAGACCCCCCCTCTCCTAATTGTTATTAATTTTTTATGGCGCATAAATAAAGTTGTTTTGTCTCGTCGTCGGTAGCAAAGAACGATTTGCTGCAAATTTACAGACAATTCGTTATTCACCATGGACAATCGATTAAGCCATTCATCGCCGTGAGACCCGCCCTCTCCTAATTGTTATTAATTTTTTAAGTCGCATAAATAAAGATGTTTTGTCTCGTGGTCGGTAGCAAAGAACGATTTGCTTCAAATTTACAGACAGTTCGTTATTCACCATGGACAATCGATTAAGCCATTAATCGCAGTGAGGCCCGCCCTCTCCCAATTGTTATTAATTTTTTAAGTCACATAAATAAAGTTGTTTTGTCTCGTGGTCGGTAGCAAAGAACGATTTTCTTCAAATTTACAGACAATTCGTTATTCACCATGGACAATCGATTAAGCCATTAATCGCCGTCAGACCCGCCCTCTCCTAATTGTTATTAATTTTTAAAGGCGCATAAATAAAGTTGTTTTGTCTCGTGGTCGGTAGCAAAGAACGATTTGCTGCAAATTTACAGACAATTCGTTATTCACCATGGACAATCTATTAAGCCATTCATCGCGGTGAGACCCGCCCTCTCCCAATTGTTATTAATTTTTTAAGGCCCATAAATAAAGTTGTTTTGTCTCGTGGTCGGTAGCAAAGAACGATTTACTTCAAATTTAGAGACAATTCGCTATTCACCATGGACAATCGATTAAGCTGTTAATCGCCGTGAGACCCCCCCTCTCCTAATTGTTATTAATTTTTTAAGTCACGTAAGTTAAGTTGTTTTGTCTCGTGGTCGGTAGCAAAGATCGATTTGCTCCAAATTTACAGACAATACGTTATTCACCATGGACAATCGATTAAGCCATTAATCGCCGTGAGACCCACCCTCTGCTATTTGTTATTAATTTTTTAAGGCGCATAAATAAAGTTGTTTTGTCTCGTGGTCGGTAGCAAAGAACGATTTGCTTCAAATTTGCAGACAATTCATTAATAACAATGGACAATGGATTAAGCCATTAATCGCCGTGAGACCCGCCCTCTCCTAATTGTTATTAATTTTTTAAGGCGCCTAAATAAAGTTTTTTTTTCTCGTTGTCGGTAGCATAGAACGATTTGCTTCAAATTTGCAGATAATTCGTTATTCATCATGGACAATCGATTAAGCCATTAATCGCCGTGAGACCCGCCCTCTCCTAATTGTTATTAATTTTTTAAGTCGCATCAATAAAGTTGTTTTGTCTCGTGGTCGGTAGCAAAGAACGATTTGCTTCAAATTTACAGACAATTCGTTATTCACCATGGACAATCGATTAAGCCATTAATCGCCGTGAGACCCGCCCTCTCCCAATTGTTATTAATTTTTTAAGTCACATAAATAAAGTTGTTTTGTCTCGTGGTCGGTAGCAAAGAACAATTTACTTCAAATTTACAGACAATTCGTTATTCACCATGGACAATCGATTAAGCCATTAATTGCCGTGAGACCCGCCCTCTCCTAATTGTTATTAATTTTTTAACGCGCATAAATAAAGTTGTTTTGTCTCGTGGTCGGTAGCACAGAACGATTTGCTGCAAATTTACAGACAATTCGTTATTCACCATGGACAATCGATTAAGCCATTCATCGCCGTGAGACCCGCCCTTTCCTAATTGTTATTAATTTTTTAAGGCGCATAAATAAAGTTGTTTTGTCTCGAGGTCGGTAGCAAAGAACGATTTGCTTTAAATTTAGAGACAATTCGCTATTCACCATGGACAATCGATTAAGCTGTTAATCGCTGTGAGACCCCCCCTCTCCTAATTGTTATTAATTTTTTAAGTCACGTAAGTAAAGTTGTTTTGTCTCGTGGTCGGTAGCAAAGATCGATTTGCTCCAAATTTACATACAATTCGTTATTCACTATGGACAATCGATTAAGCCATTAATCGCCGTGAGACCCACCCTCTGCTATTTGTTATTGATTTTTTAAGGCGCATAAATAAAGTTGTTTCGTCTCGTGGTCGGTAGCAAAGAACGATTTGCTTCAAATTTGCAGACAATTCATTATTAACAATGGACAATGGATTAAGCCATTAATCGCCGTGAGACCCGCCCTCTCCTAATTGTTATTAATTTTTTAAGGCGCCTAAATACAGTTGTTTTGTCTCGTGGTCGGTAGCAAAGAACGATTTGCTTCAAATTTGAAGATAATTCGTTAGTCATCATGGACAATCGATTAAGCCATTAATCGCCGTGAGAACCGCCCTCTCCTAATTGTTATTAATTTTTTATGGCGCATAAATAAAGTTGTTTTGTCTCGTGGTCGGTAGCAAAGAACGATTTGCTGCAAATTTACAGACAATTCGTTATTCACCATGGACAATCGATTAAGCCATTCATCGCCGTGAGACCCGCCCTCTCCCAATTGTTATTAATTTTTTAAGGCGCATAAATAAAGTTGTTTTTTCTCGTGGTCGGTAGCAAAGAACGATTTGCTCCAAATTTACAGACAAGTCGTTATTCACCATGGACAATCGATTAAGCCATTAATCGCCGTGAGACCCACCCTCTGCTATTTGTTATTCATTTTTTAAGGCGCATAAATAAAGTTGTTTTGTCTCGTGGTCGGTAGCAAAGAACGATTTGCTTCAAATTTGCAGCCAATTCATTATTAACAATAGACAATCGATTAATCCATTAATCGCCGTGCGACCCGCGCTCTCCTAATTGTTATTAATTTTTTAAGTCGCATAAATAAAGTTGTTTTGTCTCGTGGTCGGTAGCAAAGAACGATTTGCTTCAAATTTACAGACAGTTCGTTATTCACCATGGACAATCGATTAAGCCATTAATCGCCGTGAGGCCCGCCCTCTCCTAATTGTTATTAATTTTTTAAGTCACGTAAGTAAAGTTGTTTTGTCTCGTGGTCGGTAGCAAAGATCGATTTGCTCCAAATTTACAGACAATTCGTTATTTACCATGGACAATCGATTAAGCCATTAATCGCCGTGAGACCCACCCTCTGCTACTTGTTATTAATTTTTTAAGGCGCATAAATAAAGTTGTTTTGTCTCGTGGTCGGTAGCAAAGAACGATTTGCTTCAAATTTGCAAATAATTCGTTATTCACCATGGACAATCGATTAAGCCATTAATCGCCGTGAGACCCGCCATCTCCTAATTGTTATTAACTTTTTAAGGCGCGTAAATAAAGTTGTTTTGTCTCGTGGTCGGTAGCAAAGAACGATTTGCTTCAAATTTGCAGACAATTCATAATTAACAATGGACCATGGATTAAGCCATTAATCGCCGTGAGACCCGCCCTCTCCTAATTGTTATTAATTTTTTAAGGCACATAAATAAAGTTGTTTTGTCTCGTGGTCGGTAGCAAAGAACGATTTGCTTCAAATTTACAGACAAATCGTTATTCACCATGGACAATCGATTAAGCCATTCATCGCCGTGAGACCCGCCCTCTCCCAATTGTTATTAATTTTTTAAGGCGCATAAATAAAGTTGTTTTTTCTCGTGGTCGGTAGCAAAGAACGATTTGCTCCAAATTTACAGACAATTCGTTATCCACCATGGACAATCGATTAAGCCATTAATCGCCGTGGGACCCGCCCTCTCCTAATTGTTATTAATTTTTTAAGGCGCATAAATAAAGTTGTTTTGTCTCGTGGTCGGTAGCAAAGAACGATTTGCTTCAAATTTAGAGACAATTCGCTATTCACCATGGACAATCGATTAAGCCGTTAATCGCCGTGAGACCCGCCCTCTCCTAATTGTTATTAATTTTTTAAGGCGCCTAAATAGAGTTGTTTTGTCTCGTGGTCGGTAGCAAAGAACGATTTGCTTCAAATTTGCAAATAATTCGTTATTCCCCATGGACAATCGATTAAGCCATTAATCGCCGTGAGACCCGCCATCTCCTAATTGTTATTAACTTTTTAAGGAGCGTAAATAAAGTTGTTTTGTCTCGTGGTCGGTAGCAAAGAACGACTTGCTCCAAATTTACACACAATTCGTTATTCACCATGGACAATCGATTAAGCCATTAATCGCCGTGAGACCCGCCCTTTCCTAATTGTTATTAATTTTTTAAGGCGCATAAATAAAGTTGTATTGTCTCGTGGTCGGTAGCAAAGAACGATTTGCTCCAAATTTACAGACAATTCGTTATTCACCATGGACAATCGATTAAGCCTTTCATCGCCGTGAGACCCGCCCTCTCCCAATTGTTATTAATTTTTTAACGCGCCTAAATAGAGTTGTTTTGTCTCGTGGTCGGTAGCAAAGAACGATTTGCTTCAAATTTGCAGATAATTCGTTATTCATCATGGACAATCGATTAAGCCATTAATCGCCGTGAGACCCGCCCTCTCCTAATTGTTATTAATTTTTTAAGGCGCATAAATAAAGTTGTTTTGTCTCGTGGTCGGTAGCAAAGAACGATTTGCTGCAAATTTACAGACAATTCGTTATTCACCATGGACAATCGATTAAGCCATTCATCGCCGTGAGACCCGCCCTCTCCCAATTGTTATTAATTTTTTAAGGCGCATAAATAAAGTTGTTTTTTCTCGTGGTCGGTAGCAAAGAACGATTTGCTCCAAATTTACAGACAATTCGTTATTCACCATGGACAATCGATTAAGCCATTAATCGCCGTGAGACCCACCCTCTGCTATTTGTTATTCATTTTTTAAGGCGCATAAATAAAGTTGTTTTGTCTCGTGGTCGGTAGCAAAGAACGATTTGCTTCAAATTTGCAAATAATTCGTTATTCCCCATGGACAATCGATTAAGCCATTAATCGCCGTGAGACCCGCCCTCTCCCAATTGTTATTAATTTTTTAAATCACATAAATAAAGTTGTTTTGTCTCGTGGTCGGTAGCAAAGAAAGACTTGCTCCAAATTTACAGACAATTCGTTATTCACCATGGACAATCGATTAAGCCATTAATCGCCGTGAGACCCGCCCTCTCCTAATTGTCATTAACTTTTTAAGGCGCCTAAATAAAGTTGTTTTGTCTCGTGGTCGGTAGCAAAGAACGATTTGCTTCAAATTTGCAGCCAATTCATTATTACCAATGGACAATCGATTAAGCCATTAATCGCCGTGAGACCCGCCCTCTCTTAATTGTTATTAATTTTTAAAGGCGCATAAATAAAGTTGTTTTGTCTCGTGGTCGGTAGCAAAGAACGATTTGCTCCAAATTTACAGACAATTCGTTATTCACCATGGACAATCGATTAAGCCATTAATCGCCGTGAGACCCGCCCTCTCTTAATTGTTATTAATTTTTTAAGACGCATAAATCAAGTTGTTTTGTCTCGTGGTCGGTAGCAAAGAACGATTTGCTTCAAATTTGCAGCCAATTCATTATCAAAAATGGACAATCGATTAAGCCATTAATCGCCGTGAGACCCGCCCTCTCCTAATTGTTATTAATTTTTTAAGGCGCCTAAATACAGTTGTTTTGTCTCGTCGTCGGTAGCAAAGAACGATTTGCTTCAAATTTAAAGATAATTCGTTAGTCATCATGGACAATCGATTAAGCCATTAATCGCCGTGAGAACCGCCCTCTCCTAATTGTTATTAATTTTTTATGGCGCATAAATAAAGTTGTTTTGTCTCGTGGTCGGTAGCAAAGAACGATTTGCTGCAAATTTACAGACAATTCGTTATTCACCATGGACAATCGATTAAGCCATTCATCGCCGTGAGACCCGCCCTCTCCCAATTGTTATTAATTTTTTAAGGCGCATAAATAAAGTTGTTTTTTCTCGTGGTCGGTAGCAAAGAACGATTTGCTCCAAATTTACAGACAAGTCGTTATTCACCATGGACAATCGATTAAGCCATTAATCGCCGTGAGACCCACCCTCTGCTATTTGTTATTCATTTTTTAAGGCGCATAAATAAAGTTGTTTTGTCTCGTGGTCGGTAGCAAAGAACGATTTGCTTCAAATTTGCAGCCAATTCATTATTAACAATAGACAATCGATTAATCCATTAATCGCCGTGCGACCCGCGCTCTCCTAATTGTTATTAATTTTTTAAGTCGCATAAATAAAGTTGTTTTGTCTCGTGGTCGGTAGCAAAGAACGATTTGCTTCAAATTTACAGACAGTTCGTTATTCACCATGGACAATCGATTAAGCCATTAATCGCCGTGAGGCCCGCCCTCTCCTAATTGTTATTAATTTTTTAAGTCACGTAAGTAAAGTTGTTTTGTCTCGTGGTCGGTAGCAAAGATCGATTTGCTCCAAATTTACAGACAATTCGTTATTTACCATGGACAATCGATTAAGCCATTAATCGCCGTGAGACCCACCCTCTGCTACTTGTTATTAATTTTTTAAGGCGCATAAATAAAGTTGTTTTGTCTCGTGGTCGGTAGCAAAGAACGATTTGCTTCAAATTTGCAAATAATTCGTTATTCACCATGGACAATCGATTAAGCCATTAATCGCCGTGAGACCCGCCATCTCCTAATTGTTATTAACTTTTTAAGGCGCGTAAATAAAGTTGTTTTGTCTCGTGGTCGGTAGCAAAGAACGATTTGCTTCAAATTTGCAGACAATTCATAATTAACAATGGACCATGGATTAAGCCATTAATCGCCGTGAGACCCGCCCTCTCCTAATTGTTATTAATTTTTTAAGGCACATAAATAAAGTTGTTTTGTCTCGTGGTCGGTAGCAAAGAACGATTTGCTTCAAATTTACAGACAAATCGTTATTCACCATGGACAATCGATTAAGCCATTCATCGCCGTGAGACCCGCCCTCTCCCAATTGTTATTAATTTTTTAAGGCGCATAAATAAAGTTGTTTTTTCTCGTGGTCGGTAGCAAAGAACGATTTGCTCCAAATTTACAGACAATTCGTTATCCACCATGGACAATCGATTAAGCCATTAATCGCCGTGGGACCCGCCCTCTCCTAATTGTTATTAATTTTTTAAGGCGCATAAATAAAGTTGTTTTGTCTCGTGGTCGGTAGCAAAGAACGATTTGCTTCAAATTTAGAGACAATTCGCTATTCACCATGGACAATCGATTAAGCCGTTAATCGCCGTGAGACCCGCCCTCTCCTAATTGTTATTAATTTTTTAAGTCACATAAATAAAGTTGTTTTGTCTCGTGGTCGGTAGCAAAGAACGATTTGCTTCAAATATACGGACAATTCGTTATTCACCATGGACAATCGATTAAGCCATTAATCGCCGTGAGACCCGCCCTCTCCTAATTGTTATTAATTTTTTAAGGCGCATAAATAAAGTTGTTTTGTCTCGTGGTCGGTAGCAAAGAACGATTTGCTTTAAATTTACAGACAATTCGTTATTCACCATGGACAATCGATTAAGCCATTAATCGCCGTGAGGCCCGCCCTCTCCCAATTGTTATTAATTTTTTAAGGCGCCTAAATAGAGTTGTTTTGTCTCGTGGTCGGTAGCAAAGAACGATTTGCTTCAAATTTGCAAATAATTCGTTATTCCCCATGGACAATCGATTAAGCCATTAATCGCCGTGAGACCCGCCATCTCCTAATTGTTATTAACTTTTTAAGGAGCGTAAATAAAGTTGTTTTGTCTCGTGGTCGGTAGCAAAGAACGACTTGCTCCAAATTTACACACAATTCGTTATTCACCATGGACAATCGATTAAGCCTTTCATCGCCGTGAGACCCGCCCTCTCCCAATTGTTATTAATTTTTTAACGCGCCTAAATAGAGTTGTTTTGTCTCGTGGTCGGTAGCAAAGAACGATTTGCTTCAAATTTGCAGATAATTCGTTATTCATCATGGACAATCGATTAAGCCATTAATCGCCGTGAGACCCGCCCTCTCCTAATTGTTATTAATTTTTTAAGGCGCATAAATAAAGTTGTTTTGTCTCGTGGTCGGTAGCAAAGAACGATTTGCTGCAAATTTACAGACAATTCGTTATTCACCATGGACAATCGATTAAGCCATTCATCGCCGTGAGACCCGCCCTCTCCCAATTGTTATTAATTTTTTAAGGCGCATAAATAAAGTTGTTTTTTCTCGTGGTCGGTAGCAAAGAACGATTTGCTCCAAATTTACAGACAATTCGTTATTCACCATGGACAATCGATTAAGCCATTAATCGCCGTGAGACCCACCCTCTGCTATTTGTTATTCATTTTTTAAGGCGCATAAATAAAGTTGTTTTGTCTCGTGGTCGGTAGCAAAGAACGATTTGCTTCAAATTTGCAAATAATTCGTTATTCCCCATGGACAATCGATTAAGCCATTAATCGCCGTGAGACCCGCCCTCTCCCAATTGTTATTAATTTTTTAAATCACATAAATAAAGTTGTTTTGTCTCGTGGTCGGTAGCAAAGAAAGACTTGCTCCAAATTTACAGACAATTCGTTATTCACCATGGACAATCGATTAAGCCATTAATCGCCGTGAGACCCGCCCTCTCCTAATTGTCATTAACTTTTTAAGGCGCCTAAATAAAGTTGTTTTGTCTCGTGGTCGGTAGCAAAGAACGATTTGCTTCAAATTTGCAGCCAATTCATTATTACCAATGGACAATCGATTAAGCCATTAATCGCCGTGAGACCCGCCCTCTCTTAATTGTTATTAATTTTTAAAGGCGCATAAATAAAGTTGTTTTGTCTCGTGGTCGGTAGCAAAGAACGATTTGCTCCAAATTTACAGACAATTCGTTATTCACCATGGACAATCGATTAAGCCATTAATCGCCGTGAGACCCGCCCTCTCTTAATTGTTATTAATTTTTTAAGACGCATAAATCAAGTTGTTTTGTCTCGTGGTCGGTAGCAAAGAACGATTTGCTTCAAATTTGCAGCCAATTCATTATCAAAAATGGACAATCGATTAAGCCATTAATCGCCGTGAGACCCGCCCTCTCCTAATTGTTATTTATTTTTTAAGTCGCATAAATAAAGTTGTTTTGGCTCGTGGTCGGTAGCAAAGAACGATTTGTTTCAAATTTACAGACAGTTCGATATTCACCATGGACAATCGATTAAGCCATTAATCGCGGTGAGACCCGCCCTCTCCCAATTGTTATTAATTTTTTAAGTCACATAAATAAAGTTGTTTTTTCTCGTGTTCGATAGCAAAGAACGATTTGCTCCAAATTTACAGACAATTCGTTATTCACCATGGACAATCGAATAAGCCATTAATCATCGTGAGACCCACCCTCTGCTCTTTGTTATTAATTTTTTAAGGCGCATAAATAAAGTTGTTTTGTCTCGTGGTCGGTAGCAAAGAACGATTTGCTTCAAATTTGCAGCCAATTCATTATTAACAATGGACAATCGATTAAGCCATCAATCGCCGTGAGACCCGCCCTCTCCTAATTGTTATTAATTTTTAAAGGCGCATAAATAAAGTTGTTTTGTCTCGTGGTCGGTAGCAAAGAACGATTGGCTTCAAATTTGCAGCGAATTCATTATTACCAATGGACAATCGATTTAGCCATTAATCGCCGTGAGACCCGCCCTCTCCTAATTGTTATTAATTTTTAAAGGCGCATAAATAAAGTTGTTTTGTCTCGTGGTCGGTAGCAAAGAACGATTTGCTGCAAATTTACAGACAATTCGTTATTCACTATGGACAATCTATTAAGCCATTCATCGCCGTGAGACCCGCCCTCTCCTAATTGTTATTAATTTTTTTAATTGCATAAATAAAGTTGTTTTGTCTCGTGGTCGGTAACAAACAACGATTTGCTTCAAATTTACAGACAGTTCGTTATTCACGATGGACAATCGATTAAGCCATTAATCGCCGTGAGGTCCGCCCTCTCCCAATTGTTATTAATTTTTTAAGTCACATAAATAAAGTTGTTTTGTCACGTGGTCGGTAGCAAAGAACGATTTGCTTCAAATATACAGACAATTCGTTATTCACCATGGACAATCGATTAAGACATTAATCGCCGTGAGACCGGCCCTCTCCTAATTGTTATTAATTTTTTAAGGCGCATAAATAAAGTTGTTTTTCCTCGTGGTCGGTAGCAAAGAACGATTTGCTGCAAATTTACAGACAATTCGTTATTCACCATGGACAATCGATTAAGCCATTCATCGCCGTGAGACCCGCCCTCTCCCAATTGTTATTAATTTTTTAAGGCGCATAAATAAAGTTGTTTTTTCTCGTGGTCGGTAGCAAAGAACGATTTGCTCCAAATTTACAGATAATTCGTTATTCACCATGGACAATCGATTAAGCCATTAATCGCCGTGAGACCCACCCTCTGCTATTTGTTATTTATTTTTTAAGGCGCATAAATAAAGTTGTTTTGTCTCGTGGTCGGTAGCAAAGAACGATTTGCTCCAAATTTACAGACAATTCGTTATTCACCATGGACAATCGATTAAGCCATTAATCGCCGCGAGACCCGCCCTCTCTTAATTGTTATTAATTTTTTAAGGCGCATAAATCAAGTTATTTTGTCTCGTGGTCGGTAGCAAAGAACGATTTGCTTCAAATTTGCAGTTAATTCATTATTAAAAATGGACAATCGATTAAGCCATTAATCGCCGTGAGACCCGCCCTCTCCTAATTGTTATTAATTTTTTAAGTCGCATAAATAAAGTTGTTTTGGCTCGTGGTCGGTAGCAAAGAACGATTTGCTTCAAATTTGCAGCCAATTCATTATTACCAATGGACAATCGATTAAGCCATTAATCGCCGTGAGACCCGCCCTCTCTTAATTGTTATTAATTTTTAAAGGCGCATAAATAAAGTTGTTTTGTCTCGTGGTCGGTAGCAAAGAACGATTTGCTCCAAATTTACAGACAATTCGTTATTCACCATGGACAATCGATTAAGCCATTAATCGCCGTGAGACCCGCCCTCTCTTAATTGTTATTAATTTTTTAAGACGCATAAATCAAGTTGTTTTGTCTCGTGGTCGGTAGCAAAGAACGATTTGCTTCAAATTTGCAGCCAATTCATTATCAAAAATGGACAATCGATTAAGCCATTAATCGCCGTGAGACCCGCCCTCTCCTAATTGTTATTTATTTTTTAAGTCGCATAAATAAAGTTGTTTTGGCTCGTGGTCGGTAGCAAAGAACGATTTGTTTCAAATTTACAGACAGTTCGATATTCACCATGGACAATCGATTAAGCCATTAATCGCCGTGGGACCCGCCCTCTCCTAATTGTTATTAATTTTTTAAGGCGCATAAATAAAGTTGTTTTGTCTCGTGGTCGGTAGCAAAGAACGATTTGCTTCAAATTTAGAGACAATTCGCTATTCACCATGGACAATCGATTAAGCCGTTAATCGCCGTGAGACCCGCCCTCTCCTAATTGTTATTAATTTTTTAAGTCACATAAATAAAGTTGTTTTGTCTCGTGGTCGGTAGCAAAGAACGATTTGCTTCAAATATACGGACAATTCGTTATTCACCATGGACAATCGATTAAGCCATTAATCGCCGTGAGACCCGCCCTCTCCTAATTGTTATTAATTTTTTAAGGCGCATAAATAAAGTTGTTTTGTCTCGTGGTCGGTAGCAAAGAACGATTTGCTTTAAATTTACAGACAATTCGTTATTCACCATGGACAATCGATTAAGCCATTAATCGCCGTGAGGCCCGCCCTCTCCCAATTGTTATTAATTTTTTAAGGCGCCTAAATAGAGTTGTTTTGTCTCGTGGTCGGTAGCAAAGAACGATTTGCTTCAAATTTGCAAATAATTCGTTATTCCCCATGGACAATCGATTAAGCCATTAATCGCCGTGAGACCCGCCATCTCCTAATTGTTATTAACTTTTTAAGGAGCGTAAATAAAGTTGTTTTGTCTCGTGGTCGGTAGCAAAGAACGACTTGTTCCAAATTTACACACAATTCGTTATTCACCATGGACAATCGATTAAGCCATTAATCGCCGTGAGACCCGCCCTTTCCTAATTGTTATTAATTTTTTAAGGCGCATAAATAAAGTTGTATTGTCTCGTGGTCGGTAGCAAAGAACGATTTGCTCCAAATTTACAGACAATTCGTTATTCACCATGGACAATCGATTAAGCCTTTCATCGCCGTGAGACCCGCCCTCTCCCAATTGTTATTAATTTTTTAACGCGCCTAAATAGAGTTGTTTTGTCTCGTGGTCGGTAGCAAAGAACGATTTGCTTCAAATTTGCAGATAATTCGTTATTCATCATGGACAATCGATTAAGCCATTAATCGCCGTGAGACCCGCCCTCTCCTAATTGTTATTAATTTTTTAAGGCGCATAAATAAAGTTGTTTTGTCTCGTGGTCGGTAGCAAAGAACGATTTGCTGCAAATTTACAGACAATTCGTTATTCACCATGGACAATCGATTAAGCCATTCATCGCCGTGAGACCCGCCCTCTCCCAATTGTTATTAATTTTTTAAGGCGCATAAATAAAGTTGTTTTTTCTCGTGGTCGGTAGCAAAGAACGATTTGCTCCAAATTTACAGACAATTCGTTATTCACCATGGACAATCGATTAAGCCATTAATCGCCGTGAGACCCACCCTCTGCTATTTGTTATTCATTTTTTAAGGCGCATAAATAAAGTTGTTTTGTCTCGTGGTCGGTAGCAAAGAACGATTTGCTTCAAATTTGCAAATAATTCGTTATTCCCCATGGACAATCGATTAAGCCATTAATCGCCGTGAGACCCGCCCTCTCCCAATTGTTATTAATTTTTTAAATCACATAAATAAAGTTGTTTTGTCTCGTGGTCGGTAGCAAAGAAAGACTTGCTCCAAATTTACAGACAATTCGTTATTCACCATGGACAATCGATTAAGCCATTAATCGCCGTGAGACCCGCCCTCTCCTAATTGTCATTAACTTTTTAAGGCGCCTAAATAAAGTTGTTTTGTCTCGTGGTCGGTAGCAAAGAACGATTTGCTTCAAATTTGCAGCCAATTCATTATTACCAATGGACAATCGATTAAGCCATTAATCGCCGTGAGACCCGCCCTCTCTTAATTGTTATTAATTTTTAAAGGCGCATAAATAAAGTTGTTTTGTCTCGTGGTCGGTAGCAAAGAACGATTTGCTCCAAATTTACAGACAATTCGTTATTCACCATGGACAATCGATTAAGCCATTAATCGCCGTGAGACCCGCCCTCTCTTAATTGTTATTAATTTTTTAAGACGCATAAATCAAGTTGTTTTGTCTCGTGGTCGGTAGCAAAGAACGATTTGCTTCAAATTTGCAGCCAATTCATTATCAAAAATGGACAATCGATTAAGCCATTAATCGCCGTGAGACCCGCCCTCTCCTAATTGTTATTAATTTTTTAAGGCGCCTAAATACAGTTGTTTTGTCTCGTCGTCGGTAGCAAAGAACGATTTGCTTCAAATTTAAAGATAATTCGTTAGTCATCATGGACAATCGATTAAGCCATTAATCGCCGTGAGAACCGCCCTCTCCTAATTGTTATTAATTTTTTATGGCGCATAAATAAAGTTGTTTTGTCTCGTGGTCGGTAGCAAAGAACGATTTGCTGCAAATTTACAGACAATTCGTTATTCACCATGGACAATCGATTAAGCCATTCATCGCCGTGAGACCCGCCCTCTCCCAATTGTTATTAATTTTTTAAGGCGCATAAATAAAGTTGTTTTTTCTCGTGGTCGGTAGCAAAGAACGATTTGCTCCAAATTTACAGACAAGTCGTTATTCACCATGGACAATCGATTAAGCCATTAATCGCCGTGAGACCCACCCTCTGCTATTTGTTATTCATTTTTTAAGGCGCATAAATAAAGTTGTTTTGTCTCGTGGTCGGTAGCAAAGAACGATTTGCTTCAAATTTGCAGCCAATTCATTATTAACAATAGACAATCGATTAATCCATTAATCGCCGTGCGACCCGCGCTCTCCTAATTGTTATTAATTTTTTAAGTCGCATAAATAAAGTTGTTTTGTCTCGTGGTCGGTAGCAAAGAACGATTTGCTTCAAATTTACAGACAGTTCGTTATTCACCATGGACAATCGATTAAGCCATTAATCGCCGTGAGGCCCGCCCTCTCCTAATTGTTATTAATTTTTTAAGTCACGTAAGTAAAGTTGTTTTGTCTCGTGGTCGGTAGCAAAGATCGATTTGCTCCAAATTTACAGACAATTCGTTATTTACCATGGACAATCGATTAAGCCATTAATCGCCGTGAGACCCACCCTCTGCTACTTGTTATTAATTTTTTAAGGCGCATAAATAAAGTTGTTTTGTCTCGTGGTCGGTAGCAAAGAACGATTTGCTTCAAATTTGCAAATAATTCGTTATTCACCATGGACAATCGATTAAGCCATTAATCGCCGTGAGACCCGCCATCTCCTAATTGTTATTAACTTTTTAAGGCGCGTAAATAAAGTTGTTTTGTCTCGTGGTCGGTAGCAAAGAACGATTTGCTTCAAATTTGCAGACAATTCATAATTAACAATGGACCATGGATTAAGCCATTAATCGCCGTGAGACCCGCCCTCTCCTAATTGTTATTAATTTTTTAAGGCACATAAATAAAGTTGTTTTGTCTCGTGGTCGGTAGCAAAGAACGATTTGCTTCAAATTTACAGACAAATCGTTATTCACCATGGACAATCGATTAAGCCATTCATCGCCGTGAGACCCGCCCTCTCCCAATTGTTATTAATTTTTTAAGGCGCATAAATAAAGTTGTTTTTTCTCGTGGTCGGTAGCAAAGAACGATTTGCTCCAAATTTACAGACAATTCGTTATCCACCATGGACAATCGATTAAGCCATTAATCGCCGTGGGACCCGCCCTCTCCTAATTGTTATTAATTTTTTAAGGCGCATAAATAAAGTTGTTTTGTCTCGTGGTCGGTAGCAAAGAACGATTTGCTTCAAATTTAGAGACAATTCGCTATTCACCATGGACAATCGATTAAGCCGTTAATCGCCGTGAGACCCGCCCTCTCCTAATTGTTATTAATTTTTTAAGTCACATAAATAAAGTTGTTTTGTCTCGTGGTCGGTAGCAAAGAACGATTTGCTTCAAATATACGGACAATTCGTTATTCACCATGGACAATCGATTAAGCCATTAATCGCCGTGAGACCCGCCCTCTCCTAATTGTTATTAATTTTTTAAGGCGCATAAATAAAGTTGTTTTGTCTCGTGGTCGGTAGCAAAGAACGATTTGCTTTAAATTTACAGACAATTCGTTATTCACCATGGACAATCGATTAAGCCATTAATCGCCGTGAGGCCCGCCCTCTCCCAATTGTTATTAATTTTTTAAGGCGCCTAAATAGAGTTGTTTTGTCTCGTGGTCGGTAGCAAAGAACGATTTGCTTCAAATTTGCAAATAATTCGTTATTCCCCATGGACAATCGATTAAGCCATTAATCGCCGTGAGACCCGCCATCTCCTAATTGTTATTAACTTTTTAAGGAGCGTAAATAAAGTTGTTTTGTCTCGTGGTCGGTAGCAAAGAACGACTTGCTCCAAATTTACACACAATTCGTTATTCACCATGGACAATCGATTAAGCCTTTCATCGCCGTGAGACCCGCCCTCTCCCAATTGTTATTAATTTTTTAACGCGCCTAAATAGAGTTGTTTTGTCTCGTGGTCGGTAGCAAAGAACGATTTGCTTCAAATTTGCAGATAATTCGTTATTCATCATGGACAATCGATTAAGCCATTAATCGCCGTGAGACCCGCCCTCTCCTAATTGTTATTAATTTTTTAAGGCGCATAAATAAAGTTGTTTTGTCTCGTGGTCGGTAGCAAAGAACGATTTGCTGCAAATTTACAGACAATTCGTTATTCACCATGGACAATCGATTAAGCCATTCATCGCCGTGAGACCCGCCCTCTCCCAATTGTTATTAATTTTTTAAGGCGCATAAATAAAGTTGTTTTTTCTCGTGGTCGGTAGCAAAGAACGATTTGCTCCAAATTTACAGACAATTCGTTATTCACCATGGACAATCGATTAAGCCATTAATCGCCGTGAGACCCACCCTCTGCTATTTGTTATTCATTTTTTAAGGCGCATAAATAAAGTTGTTTTGTCTCGTGGTCGGTAGCAAAGAACGATTTGCTTCAAATTTGCAAATAATTCGTTATTCCCCATGGACAATCGATTAAGCCATTAATCGCCGTGAGACCCGCCCTCTCCCAATTGTTATTAATTTTTTAAATCACATAAATAAAGTTGTTTTGTCTCGTGGTCGGTAGCAAAGAAAGACTTGCTCCAAATTTACAGACAATTCGTTATTCACCATGGACAATCGATTAAGCCATTAATCGCCGTGAGACCCGCCCTCTCCTAATTGTCATTAACTTTTTAAGGCGCCTAAATAAAGTTGTTTTGTCTCGTGGTCGGTAGCAAAGAACGATTTGCTTCAAATTTGCAGCCAATTCATTATTACCAATGGACAATCGATTAAGCCATTAATCGCCGTGAGACCCGCCCTCTCTTAATTGTTATTAATTTTTAAAGGCGCATAAATAAAGTTGTTTTGTCTCGTGGTCGGTAGCAAAGAACGATTTGCTCCAAATTTACAGACAATTCGTTATTCACCATGGACAATCGATTAAGCCATTAATCGCCGTGAGACCCGCCCTCTCTTAATTGTTATTAATTTTTTAAGACGCATAAATCAAGTTGTTTTGTCTCGTGGTCGGTAGCAAAGAACGATTTGCTTCAAATTTGCAGCCAATTCATTATCAAAAATGGACAATCGATTAAGCCATTAATCGCCGTGAGACCCGCCCTCTCCTAATTGTTATTTATTTTTTAAGTCGCATAAATAAAGTTGTTTTGGCTCGTGGTCGGTAGCAAAGAACGATTTGTTTCAAATTTACAGACAGTTCGATATTCACCATGGACAATCGATTAAGCCATTAATCGCGGTGAGACCCGCCCTCTCCCAATTGTTATTAATTTTTTAAGTCACATAAATAAAGTTGTTTTTTCTCGTGTTCGATAGCAAAGAACGATTTGCTCCAAATTTACAGACAATTCGTTATTCACCATGGACAATCGAATAAGCCATTAATCATCGTGAGACCCACCCTCTGCTCTTTGTTATTAATTTTTTAAGGCGCATAAATAAAGTTGTTTTGTCTCGTGGTCGGTAGCAAAGAACGATTTGCTTCAAATTTGCAGCCAATTCATTATTAACAATGGACAATCGATTAAGCCATCAATCGCCGTGAGACCCGCCCTCTCCTAATTGTTATTAATTTTTAAAGGCGCATAAATAAAGTTGTTTTGTCTCGTGGTCGGTAGCAAAGAACGATTGGCTTCAAATTTGCAGCGAATTCATTATTACCAATGGACAATCGATTTAGCCATTAATCGCCGTGAGACCCGCCCTCTCCTAATTGTTATTAATTTTTAAAGGCGCATAAATAAAGTTGTTTTGTCTCGTGGTCGGTAGCAAAGAACGATTTGCTGCAAATTTACAGACAATTCGTTATTCACTATGGACAATCTATTAAGCCATTCATCGCCGTGAGACCCGCCCTCTCCTAATTGTTATTAATTTTTTTAATTGCATAAATAAAGTTGTTTTGTCTCGTGGTCGGTAACAAACAACGATTTGCTTCAAATTTACAGACAGTTCGTTATTCACGATGGACAATCGATTAAGCCATTAATCGCCGTGAGGTCCGCCCTCTCCCAATTGTTATTAATTTTTTAAGTCACATAAATAAAGTTGTTTTGTCACGTGGTCGGTAGCAAAGAACGATTTGCTTCAAATATACAGACAATTCGTTATTCACCATGGACAATCGATTAAGACATTAATCGCCGTGAGACCGGCCCTCTCCTAATTGTTATTAATTTTTTAAGGCGCATAAATAAAGTTGTTTTTCCTCGTGGTCGGTAGCAAAGAACGATTTGCTGCAAATTTACAGACAATTCGTTATTCACCATGGACAATCGATTAAGCCATTCATCGCCGTGAGACCCGCCCTCTCCCAATTGTTATTAATTTTTTAAGGCGCATAAATAAAGTTGTTTTTTCTCGTGGTCGGTAGCAAAGAACGATTTGCTCCAAATTTACAGATAATTCGTTATTCACCATGGACAATCGATTAAGCCATTAATCGCCGTGAGACCCACCCTCTGCTATTTGTTATTTATTTTTTAAGGCGCATAAATAAAGTTGTTTTGTCTCGTGGTCGGTAGCAAAGAACGATTTGCTCCAAATTTACAGACAATTCGTTATTCACCATGGACAATCGATTAAGCCATTAATCGCCGCGAGACCCGCCCTCTCTTAATTGTTATTAATTTTTTAAGGCGCATAAATCAAGTTATTTTGTCTCGTGGTCGGTAGCAAAGAACGATTTGCTTCAAATTTGCAGTTAATTCATTATTAAAAATGGACAATCGATTAAGCCATTAATCGCCGTGAGACCCGCCCTCTCCTAATTGTTATTAATTTTTTAAGTCGCATAAATAAAGTTGTTTTGGCTCGTGGTCGGTAGCAAAGAACGATTTGCTTCAAATTTGCAGCCAATTCATTATTACCAATGGACAATCGATTAAGCCATTAATCGCCGTGAGACCCGCCCTCTCTTAATTGTTATTAATTTTTAAAGGCGCATAAATAAAGTTGTTTTGTCTCGTGGTCGGTAGCAAAGAACGATTTGCTCCAAATTTACAGACAATTCGTTATTCACCATGGACAATCGATTAAGCCATTAATCGCCGTGAGACCCGCCCTCTCTTAATTGTTATTAATTTTTTAAGACGCATAAATCAAGTTGTTTTGTCTCGTGGTCGGTAGCAAAGAACGATTTGCTTCAAATTTGCAGCCAATTCATTATCAAAAATGGACAATCGATTAAGCCATTAATCGCCGTGAGACCCGCCCTCTCCTAATTGTTATTTATTTTTTAAGTCGCATAAATAAAGTTGTTTTGGCTCGTGGTCGGTAGCAAAGAACGATTTGTTTCAAATTTACAGACAGTTCGATATTCACCATGGACAATCGATTAAGCCATTAATCGCGGTGAGACCCGCCCTCTCCCAATTGTTATTAATTTTTTAAGTCACATAAATAAAGTTGTTTTTTCTCGTGTTCGGTAGCAAAGAACGATTTGCTCCAAATTTACAGACAATTCGTTATTCACCATGGACAATCGAATAAGCCATTAATCATCGTGAGACCCACCCTCTGCTATTTGTTATTAATTTTTTAAGGCGCATAAATAAAGTTGTTTTGTCTCGTGGTCGGTAGCAAAGAACGATTTGCTTCAAATTTGCAGCCAATTCATTATTAACAATGGACAATCGATTAAGCCATCAATCGCCGTGAGACCCGCCCTCTCCTAATTGTTATTAATTTTTAAAGGCGCATAAATAAAGTTGTTTTGTCTCGTGGTCGGTAGCAAAGAACGATTGGCTTCAAATTTGCAGCGAATTCATTATTACCAATGGACAATCGATTTAGCCATTAATCGCCGTGAGACCCGCCCTCTCCTAATTGTTATTAATTTTTAAAGGCGCATAAATAAAGTTGTTTTGTCTCGTGGTCGGTAGCAAAGAACGATTTGCTTCAAATTTGCAGCCAATTCATTATTAAAAATGGACAATCGATTAAAACATTAATCGCCGTGAGACCCGCCCTCTCCTAATTGTTATTAATTTTTTAAGGCGCCTAAATAAAGTTGTTTTGTCTCGTGGTCGGTAGCAAAGAACGATTTGCTCCAAATTTACAGACAATTCGTTATTCACCATGGACAATTGATGAAGCCATTAATCGCCGTGAGACCCGCCCTCTCCTAATTGTTATTAATTTTTTAAGGCGCATAAATAAAGTTGTTTTGTCTCGTGGTCGGTAGCAAAGAACGATTTGCTCCAAATTTACAGACAATTCGTTATTTACCATGGACAATCGATTAAGCCATTAATCGTCGTGAGACCCACCCTCTGCTATTTGTTATTAATTTTTTAAGGCGCATAAATAAAGTTGTTTTGTCTCGTGGTCGGTAGCAAAGAACGATTTGCTTCAAATTTGCAGCGAATTCATTATTACCAATGGACAATCGATTTAGCCATTAATCGCCGTGAGACCCGCCCTCTCCTAATTGTTATTAATTTTTAAAGGCGCATAAATAAAGTTGTTTTGTCTCGTGGTCGGTAGCAAAGAACGATTTGCTTCAAATTTGCAGCCAATTCATTATTAAAAATGGACAATCGATTAAAACATTAATCGCCGTGAGACCCGCCCTCTCCTAATTGTTATTAATTTTTTAAGGCGCCTAAATAAAGTTGTTTTGTCTCGTGGTCGGTAGCAAAGAACGATTTGCTCCAAATTTACAGACAATTCGTTATTCACCATGGACAATTGATGAAGCCATTAGTCGCCGTGAGACCCGCCCTCTCCTAATTGTTATTAATTTTTTAAGGCGCATAAATAAAGTTGTTTTGTCTCGTGGTCGGTAGCAAAGAACGATTTGCTCCAAATTTACAGACAATTCGTTATTTACCATGGACAATCGATTAAGCCATTAATCGTCGTGAGACCCACCCTCTGCTATTTGTTATTAATTTTTTAAGGCGCATAAATAAAGTTGTTTTGTCTCGTGGTCGGTAGCAAAGAACGATTTGCTTCAAATTTGCAGACAATTCATTATTAACAATGTACAATGGATTAAGCCATTATTCACCGTGAGACCCGCCCTCTCCCAATTGTTATTAATTTTTTAATTCACATAAATAAAGTTGTTTTGTCTCGTGGTCGGTAGCAAAGAACGATTTTCTTCAAATTTACAGACAATTCGTTATTCACCATGGACAATCGATTAAGCCATTAATCGCCGTGAGACCCGCCCTCTCCTAATTGTTATTAATTTTTTAAGGCGCATAAATAAAGTTGTTTTGTCTCGTGGTCGGTAGCAAAGAACGATTTGCTGCAAATTTACAGACAATTCGTTATTCACTATGAACAATCTATTAAGCCATTCATCGCCGTGAGACCCGCCCTCTCCTAATTGTTATTAATTTTTTTAATTGCATAAATAAAGTTGTTTTGTCTCGTGGTCGGTAACAAACAACGATTTGCTTCAAATTTACAGACAGTTCGTTATTCACGATGGACAATCGATTAAGCCATTAATCGCCGTGAGGTCCGCCCTCTCCCAATTGTTATTAATTTTTTAAGTCACATAAATAAAGTTGTTTTGTCACGTGGTCGGTAGCAAAGAACGATTTGCTTCAAATATACAGACAATTCGTTATTCACCATGGACAATCGATTAAGACATTAATCGCCGTGAGACCGGCCCTCTCCTAATTGTTATTAATTTTTTAAGGCGCATAAATAAAGTTGTTTTTCCTCGTGGTCGGTAGCAAAGAACGATTTGCTGCAAATTTACAGACAATTCGTTATTCACCATGGACAATCGATTAAGCCATTCATCGCCGTGAGACCCGCCCTCTCCCAATTGTTATTAATTTTTTAAGGCGCATAAATAAAGTTGTTTTTTCTCGTGGTCGGTAGCAAAGAACGATTTGCTCCAAATTTACAGATAATTCGTTATTCACCATGGACAATCGATTAAGCCATTAATCGCCGTGAGACCCACCCTCTGCTATTTGTTATTTATTTTTTAAGGCGCATAAATAAAGTTGTTTTGTCTCGTGGTCGGTAGCAAAGAACGATTTGCTCCAAATTTACAGACAATTCGTTATTCACCATGGACAATCGATTAAGCCATTAATCGCCGCTAGACCCGCCCTCTCTTAATTGTTATTAATTTTTTAAGGCGCATAAATCAAGTTATTTTGTCTCGTGGTCGGTAGCAAAGAACGATTTGCTTCAAATTTGCAGTTAATTCATTATTAAAAATGGACAATCGATTAAGCCATTAATCGCCGTGAGACCCGCCCTCTCCTAATTGTTATAAATTTTTTAAGTCGCATAAATAAAGTTGTTTTGGCTCGTGGTCGGTAGCAAAGAACGATTTGCTTCAAATTTGCAGCCAATTCATTATTACCAATGGACAATCGATTAAGCCATTAATCGCCGTGAGACCCGCCCTCTCTTAATTGTTATTAATTTTTAAAGGCGCATAAATAAAGTTGTTTTGTCTCGTGGTCGGTAGCAAAGAACGATTTGCTCCAAATTTACAGACAATTCGTTATTCACCATGGACAATCGATTAAGCCATTAATCGCCGTGAGACCCGCCCTCTCTTAATTGTTATTAATTTTTTAAGACGCATAAATCAAGTTGTTTTGTCTCGTGGTCGGTAGCAAAGAACGATTTGCTTCAAATTTGCAGCCAATTCATTATCAAAAATGGACAATCGATTAAGCCATTAATCGCCGTGAGACCCGCCCTCTCCTAATTGTTATTTATTTTTTAAGTCGCATAAATAAAGTTGTTTTGGCTCGTGGTCGGTAGCAAAGAACGATTTGTTTCAAATTTACAGACAGTTCGATATTCACCATGGACAATCGATTAAGCCATTAATCGCGGTGAGACCCGCCCTCTCCCAATTGTTATTAATTTTTTAAGTCACATAAATAAAGTTGTTTTTTCTCGTGTTCGGTAGCAAAGAACGATTTGCTCCAAATTTACAGACAATTCGTTATTCACCATGGACAATCGAATAAGCCATTAATCATCGTGAGACCCACCCTCTGCTATTTGTTATTAATTTTTTAAGGCGCATAAATAAAGTTGTTTTGTCTCGTGGTCGGTAGCAAAGAACGATTTGCTTCAAATTTGCAGCCAATTCATTATTAACAATGGACAATCGATTAAGCCATCAATCGCCGTGAGACCCGCCCTCTCCTAATTGTTATTAATTTTTAAAGGCGCATAAATAAAGTTGTTTTGTCTCGTGGTCGGTAGCAAAGAACGATTGGCTTCAAATTTGCAGCGAATTCATTATTACCAATGGACAATCGATTTAGCCATTAATCGCCGTGAGACCCGCCCTCTCCTAATTGTTATTAATTTTTAAAGGCGCATAAATAAAGTTGTTTTGTCTCGTGGTCGGTAGCAAAGAACGATTTGCTTCAAATTTGCAGCCAATTCATTATTAAAAATGGACAATTGATTAAAACATTAATCGCCGTGAGACCCGCCCTCTCCTAATTGTTATTAATTTTTTAAGGCGCATAAATAAAGTTGTTTTGTCTCGTGGTCGGTAGCAAAGAACGATTTGCTCCAAATTTACAGACAATTCGTTATTTACCATGGACAATCGATTAAGCCATTAATCGTCGTGAGACCCACCCTCTGCTATTTGTTATTAATTTTTTAAGGCGCATAAATAAAGTTGTTTTGTCTCGTGGTCGGTAGCAAAGAACGATTTGCTTCAAATTTGCAGACAATTCATTATTAACAATGTACAATGGATTAAGCCATTAATCACCGTGAGACCCGCCCTCTCCCAATTGTTATTAATTTTTTAATTCACATAAATAAAGTTGTTTTGTCTCGTGGTCGGTAGCAAAGAACGATTTTCTTCAAATTTACAGACAATTCGTTATTCACCATGGACAATCGATTAAGCCATTAATCGCCGTGAGACCCGCCCTCTCCTAATTGTTATTAATTTTTTAAGGCGCATAAATAAAGTTGTTTTGTCTCGTGGTCGGTAGCAAAGAACGATTTGCTGCAAATTTACAGACAATTCGTTATTCACTATGGACAATCTATTAAGCCATTCATCGCCGTGAGACCCGCCCTCTCCTAATTGTTATTAATTTTTTTAATTGCATAAATAAAGTTGTTTTGTCTCGTGGTCGGTAACAAACAACGATTTGCTTCAAATTTACAGACAGTTCGTTATTCACCATGGACAATCGATTAAGCCATTAATCGCCGTGAGGTCCGCCCTCTCCCAATTGTTATTAATTTTTTAAGTCACATAAATAAAGTTGTTTTGTCACGTGGTCGGTAGCAAAGAACGATTTGCTTCAAATATACAGACAATTCGTTATTCACCATGGACAATCGATTAAGACATTAATCGCCGTGAGACCGGCCCTCTCCTAATTGTTATTAATTTTTTAAGGCGCATAAATAAAGTTGTTTTTCCTCGTGGTCGGTAGCAAAGAACGATTTGCTGCAAATTTACAGACAATTCGTTATTCACCATGGACAATCGATTAAGCCATTCATCGCCGTGAGACCCGCCCTCTCCCAATTGTTATTAATTTTTTAAGGCGCATAAATAAAGTTGTTTTTTCTCGTGGTCGGTAGCAAAGAACGATTTGCTCCAAATTTACAGATAATTCGTTATTCACCAT
The DNA here is from genome assembly GCA_963922035.1 of Amblyjoppa proteus. NCBI lineage: Eukaryota > Metazoa > Arthropoda > Insecta > Hymenoptera > Ichneumonidae > Amblyjoppa > Amblyjoppa proteus. Next base: position 16,167,241 of record OY998233.1, read on the forward strand.
GGACAATCGATTAAGCCATTAATCGCCGTGAGACCCACCCTCTGCTATTTGTTATTTATTTTTTAAGGCGCATAAATAAAGTTGTTTTGTCTCGTGGTCGGTAGCAAAGAACGATTTGCTCCAAATTTACAGACAATTCGTTATTCACCATGGACAATCGATTAAGCCATTAATCGCCGCGAGACCCGCCCTCTCTTAATTGTTATTAATTTTTTAAGGCGCATAAATCAAGTTATTTTGTCTCGTGGTCGGTAGCAAAGAACGATTTGCTTCAAATTTGCAGTTAATTCATTATTAAAAATGGACAATCGATTAAGCCATTAATCGCCGTGAGACCCGCCCTCTCCTAATTGTTATTAATTTTTTAAGTCGCATAAATAAAGTTGTTTTGGCTCGTGGTCGGTAGCAAAGAACGATTTGTTTCAAATTTACAGACAGTTCGTTATTCACCATGGACAATCGATTAAGCCATTAATCGCAGTGAGACCCGCACTCTCCCAATTGTTATTAATTTTTTAAGTCCCATAAATAAAGTTGTTTTTTCTCGTGGTCGGTAGCAAAGAACGATTTGCTCCAAATTTACAGACAATTCGTTATTCACCATGGACAATCGAATAAGCCATTAATCATCGTGAGACACACCCTCTGCTATTTGTTATTAATTTTTTACGGCGCCTAAATAAAGTTGTTTTGTCTCGTGGTCGGTAGCAAAGAACGATTTGCTTCAAATTTGCAGCCAATTCATTATTACCAATGGACAATCGATTAAGCCATTAATCGCCGTGAGACCCGCCCTCTCCTAATTGTTATTAATTTTTAAAGGCGCATAAATAAAGTTGTTTTGTCTCGTGGTCGGTAGCGAAGAACGATTTGCTCCAAATTTACAGACAATTCGTTATTCACCATAGACAAGCGATTAAGCCATTAATCGCCGTGAGACCCGCTCTCTCCTAATTGTTATTAATTTTTTTTATTGCATAAATAAAGTTGTTTTGTCTCGTGGTCGGTAGCAAAGAACGATTTGCGTTAAATTTACAGACAGTTCGTTATTCACCATGGACAATCGATTAAGCCATTAATCGCCGTGAGACCCGCCCTCTCCTAATTGTTATTAATTTTTTAAGGCGCATAAATAAAGTTGTTTTGTCTCGTGGTCGGTAGCAAAGAACGATTTGCTTTAAATTTACAGACAATTCGTTATTCACCATGAACAATCGATTAAGCCATTAATCGCCGTGAGACCCGCCCTTTCCTAATTGTTATTAATTTTTTAAGGCGCATAAATAAAGTTGTTTTTTCTCGTGGTCGGTAGCAAAGAACGATTTGCTCCAAATTTACAGACAATTCGTTATTCACCATGGACAATCGATTAAGCCATTAATCGCCGTGAGACCCACCCTCTGCTATTTGTTATTCATTTTTTAAGGCGCATAAATAAAGTTGTTTTGTCTCGTGGTCGGTAGCAAAGAACGATTTGCTTCAAATTTACAGACAGTTCTTTATTCACCATGGACAATCGATTAAGCCATTAATCGCCGTGAGGCCCGCCCTCTCCCAATTGTTATTAACTTTTTAAGGCGCGTAAATAAAGTTGTTTTGTCTCGTGGTCGGTAGCAAAGAACGATTTGCTTCAAATTTGCAAATAATTCGTTATTCACCATGGACAATCGATTAAGCCATTAATCGCCGTGAGACCCGCCATCTCCTAATTGTTATTAACTTTTTAAGGCGCGTAAATAAAGTTGTTTTGTCTCGTGGTCGGTAGCAAAGAACGATTTGCTTCAAATTTGCAGATAATTCGTTATTCACCATGGACAATCGAATAAGCCATTAATCATCGTGAGACCCACCCTCTGCTATTTGTTATTAATTTTTTAAGGCGCATAAATAAAGTTGTTTTGTCTCGAGGTCGGTAGCAAAGAACGATTTGCTTCAAATTTGCAGCCAATTCATTATTAACAATGGACAATCGAATAAGCCATTAATCGCCGTGAGACCCGCCCTCTCCTAATTGTTATTAATTTTTAAAGGCGCATAAATAAAGTTGTTTTGTCTCGTGGTCGGTAGCAAAGAACGATTGGCTTCAAATTTGCAGCGAATTCATTATTAACAATGGACAATCGATTTAGCCATTAATCGCCGTGAGACCCGCCCTCTCCTAATTGTTATTAATTTTTAAAGGCGCATAAATAAAGTTGTTTTGTCTCGTGGTCGGTAGCAAAGAACGATTTGCTCCAAATTTGCAGCCAATTCATTATTAAAAATGGACAATCGATTAAGACATTAATCGCCGTGAGACCCGCCCTCTCCTAATTGTTATTAATTTTTTAAGGCGCCTAAATAAAGTTGTTTTGTCTCGTGGTCGGTAGCAAAGAACGATTTGCTCCAAATTTACAGACAATTCGTTATTCACCATGGACAATTGATTAAGCCATTAATCGCCGTGAGACCCGCCCTCTCCTAATTGTTATTAATTTTTTAAGGCGCATAAATAAAGTTGTTTTGTCTCGTGGTCGGTAGCAAAGAACGATTTGCTCCAAATTTACAGACAATTCGTTATTCACCATGGACAATCGATTAAGCCATTAATCGTCGTGAGACCCACCCTCTGCTATTTGTTATTAATTTTTTAAGGCGCATAAATAAAGTTGTTTTGTCTCGTGGTCGGTAGCAAAGAACGATTTGCTTCAAATTTGCAGACAATTCATTGTTAACAATGTACAATGGATTAAGCCGTTAATCACCGTGAGACCCGCCCTCTCCCAATTGTTATTAATTTTTTAATTCACATAAATAAAGTTGTTTTGTCTCGTGGTCGGTAGCAAAGAACGATTTTCTTCAAATTTACAGACAATTCGTTATTCACCATGGACAATCGATTAAGCCATTAATCGCCGTGAGACCCGCCCTCTCCTAATTGTTAATAATTTTTTAAAGCGCATAAATAAAGTTGTTTTGTCTCGTGGTCGGTAGCAAAGAACGATTTGCTTCAAATTTACAGACAATTCGTTATTCACCATGGACAATCGATTAAGCCATTAATCGCCGTGAGACCCGCCCTCTCCCAATTGTTATTAATTTTTTAAGTCACATGAATAAAGTTGTTTTGTCTCGTGGTCGGTAGCAAAGAACAATTTACTTCAAATTTACAGACAATTCGTTATTCACCATGGACAATCGATTAAGCCATTAATTGCCGTGAGACCCGCCCTCTCCTAACTGTTATTAATTTTTTAACGCACATAAATAAAGTTGTTTTGTCTCGTGGTCGGTAGCAAAGAACGATTTGCTTCAAATTTGCAGACAATTCATTATTAACAATGGACAATGGATTAAGCCATTAATCGCCGTGAGACCCGCCCTCTCCTAATTGTTATTAATTTTTTAAGGCGCCTAAATAAAGTGTTTTTGTCTCGTTGTCGGTAGCATAGAACGATTTGCTTCAAATTTGCAGATAATTCGTTATACATCATGGACAATCGATTAAGCCATTAATCGCCGTGAGACCCACCCTCTCCTAATTGTCATTAACTTTTTAAGGCGCCTAAATAAAGTTGTTTTGTCTCGTGGTCGGTAGCAAAGAACGATTTGCTTCAAATTTGCAGCCAATTCATTATTACCAATGGACAATCGATTAAGCCATTAATCGCCGTGAGACCCGCCCTCTCCTAATTGTTATTAATTTTTAAAGGCGCATAAATAAAGTTGTTTTGTCTCGTGGTCGGTAGCAAAGAACGATTTGCTCCAAATTTACAGACAATTCGTTATTCACCATGGACAATCGATTAAGCCATTAATCGGCGTGAGACCCGCCCTCTCTTAATTGTTATTAATTTTTTAAGGCGCATAAATCAAGTTGTTTTGTCTCGTGGTCGGTAGCAAAGAACGATTTGCTTCAAATTTGCAGCCAATTCATTATCAAAAATGGACAATCGATTAAGCCATTAATCGCCGTGAGACCCGCCCTCTCCTAATTGTTATTAATTTTTTAAGTCGCATAAATAAAGTTGTTTTGGCTCGTGGTCGGTAGCAAAGAACGATTTGTTTCAAATTTACAGACAGTTCGTTATTCACCATGGACAATCGATTAAGCCATTAATCGCGGTGAGACCCGCCCTCTCCCAATTGTTATTAATTTTTTAAGTCTCATAAATAAAGTTGTTTTTTCTCGTGGTCGGTAGCAAAGAACGATTTGCTCCAAATTTACAGACAATTCGTTATTCGCCATGGACAATCGATTAAGCCATTATTCGTCGTGAGACCCGCCATCTCCTAATTGTTATTAACTTTTTAAGGCGCGTAAATAAAGTTGTTTTGTCTCGTGGTCGGTAGCAAAGAACGATTTGCTTCAAATTTGCAGACAATTCATTATTAACAATGGACAATGGATTAAGCCATTAATCGCCGTGAGATCCGCCCTCTCCTAATTGTTATTAATTTTTTAAAGCGCCTAAATACAGTTGTTTTGTCTCGTGGTCGGTAGCAAAGACCGATTTGCTTCAAATTTGCAGATAATTCGTTATTCATCATGGACAATCGATTAAGCCATTAATCGCCGTGAGACCCGCCCTCTCCTAATTGTTATTAATTTTTTATGTCGCATAAATAAAGTTGTTTTGTCTCGTCGTCGGTAGCAAAGAACGATTTGCTGCAAATTTACAGACAATTCGTTATTCACCATGGACAATCGATTAAGCCATTCATCGCCGTGAGACCCGCCCTCTCCTAATTGTTATTAATTTTTTAAGTCGCATAAATAAAGATGTTTTGTCTCGTGGTCGGTAGCAAAGAACGATTTGCTTCAAATTTACAGACAGTTCGTTATTCACCATGGACAATCGATTAAGCCATTAATCGCCGTGAGGCCCGCCCTCTCCCAATTGTTATTAATTTTTTAAGTCACATAAATAAAGTTGTTTTGTCTCGTGGTCGGTAGCAAAGAACGATTTGCTTCAAATTTGCAGACAATTCATAATTAACAATGGACAATGGATTAAGCCATTAATCGCCGTGAGACCCGCCCTCTCCTAATTGTTATTAATTTTTTAAGGCACATAAATAAAGTTGTTTTGTCTCGTGGTCGGTAGCAAAGAACGATTTGCTTCAAATTTACAGACAATTCGTTATTCACCATGGACAATCGATTAAGCCATTCATCGCCGTGAGACCCGCCCTCTCCCAATTGTTATTAATTTTTTAAGGCGCATAAATAAAGTTGTTTTTTCTCGTGGTCGGTAGCAAAGAACGATTTGCTCCAAATTTACAGACAATTCGTTATCCACCATGGACAATCGATTAAGCCATTAATCGCCGTGGGACCCGCCCTCTCCTAATTGTTATTAATTTTTTAAGGCGCATAAATAAAGTTGTTTTGTCTCGTGGTCGGTAGCAAAGAACGATTTGCTTCAAATTTAGAGACAATTCGCTATTCACCATGGACAATCGATTAAGCCGTTAATCGCCGTGAGACCCGCCCTCTCCTAATTGTTATTAATTTTTTAAGTCACATAAATAAAGTTGTTTTGTCTCGTGGTCGGTAGCAAAGAACGATTTGCTTCAAATATACGGACAATTCGTTATTCACCATGGACAATCGATTAAGCCATTAATCGCCGTGAGACCCGCCCTCTCCTAATTGTTATTAATTTTTTAAGGCGCATAAATAAAGTTGTTTTGTCTCGTGGTCGGTAGCAAAGAACGATTTGCTTTAAATTTACAGACAATTCGTTATTCACCATGGACAATCGATTAAGCCATTAATCGCCGTGAGGCCCGCCCTCTCCCAATTGTTATTAATTTTTTAAGTCACATGAATAAAGTTGTTTTGTCTCGTGGTCGGTAGCAAAGAACGATTTGCATCAAATTTACAGACAATTCGTTATTCACCATGGACAATTGATTAAGCCATTAATCGCCGTGAGACCCGCCCTGTCCTAATTGTTATTAACTTTTTAAGGCGCCTAAATTAAGTTGTTTTGTCTCGTGGTCGGTAGCAAAGAACGATTTGCTTCAAATTTGCAAATAATTCGTTATTCCCCATGGACAATCGATTAAGCCATTAATCGCCGTGAGACCCGCCATCTCCTAATTGTTATTAACTTTTTAAGGCGCGTAAATAAAGTTGTTTTGTCTTGTGGTCGGTAGCAAAGAACGACTTGCTCCAAATTTACAGACAATTCGTTATTCACCATGGACAATCGATTAAGCCATTAATCGCCGTGAGACCCGCCCTTCCCTAATTGTTATTAATTTTTTAAGGCGCATAAATAAAGTTGTATTGTCTCGTGGTCGGTAGCAAAGAACGATTTGCTTCAAATTTACAGACAATTCGTTATTCACCATGGACAATCGATTAAGCCATTAATCGCCGTGAGACCCGCCCTCTCCCAATTGTTATTAATTTTTTAAGATACATGAATAAAGTTGTTTTGTCTCGTGGTCGGTAGCAAAGAACAATTTACTTCAAATTTACAGACAATTCGTTATTCACCATGGACAATCGATTAAGCCATTAATTGCCGTGAGACCCGCCCTCTCCTAACTGTTATTAATTTTTTAACGCACCTAAATAAAGTTGTTTTGTCTCGTGGTCGGTAGCAAAGAACGATTTGCTTCAAATTTGCAGACAATTCATTATTAACAATGGACAATGGATTAAGCCATTAATCGCCGTGAGACCCGCCCTCTCCTAATTGTTATTAATTTTTTAAGGCGCCTAAATAAAGTGTTTTTGTCTCGTTGTCGGTAGCATAGAACGATTTGCTTCAAATTTGCAGATAATTCGTTATACATCATGGACAATCGATTAAGCCATTAATCGCCGTGAGACCCACCCTCTGCTATTTGTTATTAATTTTTTAAGGCGCATAAATAAAGTTGTTTCGTCTGGTGGTCGGTAGCAAAGAACGATTTGCTTCAAATTTGCAGACAATTCATTATTAACAATGGACAATGGATTAAGCCATTAATCGCCGTGAGATCCGCCCTCTCCTAATTGTTATTAATTTTTTAAAGCGCCTAAATACAGTTGTTTTGTCTCGTGGTCGGTAGCAAAGACCGATTTGCTTCAAATTTGCAGATAATTCGTTATTCATCATGGACAATCGATTAAGCCATTAATCGCCGTGAGACCCGCCCTCTCCTAATTGTTATTAATTTTTTATGTCGCATAAATAAAGTTGTTTTGTCTCGTCGTCGGTAGCAAAGAACGATTTGCTGCAAATTTACAGACAATTCGTTATTCACCATGGACAATCGATTAAGCCATTCATCGCCGTGAGACCCGCCCTCTCCTAATTGTTATTAATTTTTTAAGTCGCATAAATAAAGATGTTTTGTCTCGTGGTCGGTAGCAAAGAACGATTTGCTTCAAATTTACAGACAGTTCGTTATTCACCATGGACAATCGATTAAGCCATTAATCGCCGTGAGGCCCGCCCTCTCCCAATTGTTATTAATTTTTTAAGTCACATAAATAAAGTTGTTTTGTCTCGTGGTCGGTAGCAAAGAACGATTTGCTTCAAATTTAGAGACAATTCATTATTCACCATGGACAATCGATTAAGCCATTAATCGCCGTCAGACCCGCCCTCTCCTAATTGTTATTAATTTTTAAAGGCGCATAAATAAAGTTGTTTTGTCTCGTGGTCGGTAGCAAAGAACGATTTGCTTCAAATTTACAGACAATTCGTTATTCACCATGGACAATCGATTAAGCCATTCATCGCCGTGAGACCCGCCCTCTCCCAATTGTTATTAATTTTTTAAGGCGCATAAATAAATTTGTTTTTTCTCGTGGTCGGTAGCCAAGAACGATTTGCTCCAAATTTACAGACAATTCGTTATTCACCATGGACAATCGATTAAGCCATTAATCGTCGTGAGACCCACCCTCTGCTATGTGTTATTAATTTTTTAAGGGGCATAAATAAAGTTGTTTTGTCTCGTGGTCGGTAGCAAAGAACACTTTGCTTCAAATTTGCAGACAATTCATTATTAACAATGTACAATGGATTAAGCCATTAATCACCGTGAGACCCGCCCTCTTCCAATTGTTATTAATTTTTTAATTCACATAAATAAAGTTGTTTTGTCTCGTGGTCGGTAGCAAAGAACGATTTTCTTCAAATTTACAGACAATTCGTTATTCACCATGGACAATCGATTAAGCCATTAATCGCCGTGAGACCCGCCCTCTCCTAATTGTTATTAATTTTTTAAGGCGCATAAATAAAGTTGTTTTGTCTCGTGGTCGGTAGCAAAGAACGATTTGCTGCAAATTTACAGACAATTCGTTATTCACCATGGACAATCTATTAAGCCATTCATCGCGGTGAGACCCGCCCTCTCCCAATTGTTATTAATTTTTTAAAGCCCATAAATAAAGTTGTTTTGTCTCGTGGTCGGTAGCAAAGAACGATTTACTTCAAATTTAGAGACAATTCGCTATTCACCATGGACAATCGATTAAGCTGTTAATCGCCGTGAGACCCCCCCTCTCCTAATTGTTATTAATTTTTTAAGTCACGTAAGTTAAGTTGTTTTGTCTCGTGGTCGGAAGCAAAGATCGATTTGCTCCAAATTTACAGACAATACGTTATTCACCATGGACAATCGATTAAGCCATTAATCGCCGTGAGACCCACCCTCTGCTATTTGTTATTAATTTTTTAAGGCGCATAAATAAAGTTGTTTTGTCTCGTGGTCGGTAGCAAAGAACGATTTGCTTCAAATTTGCAGACAATTCATTAATAACAATGGACAATGGATTAAGCCATTAATCGCCGTGAGACCCGCCCTCTCCTAATTGTTATTAATTTTTTAAGGCGCCTAAATAAAGTTTTTTTTTCTCGTTGTCGGTAGCATAGAACGATTTGCTTCAAATTTGCAGATAATTCGTTATTTATCATGGACAATCGATTAAGCCATTAATCGCCGTGAGACCCGCCCTCTCCTAATTGTTATTAATTTTTTAAGTCGCATCAATAAAGTTGTTTTGTCTCGTGGTCGGTAGCAAAGAACGATTTGCTTCAAATTTACAGACAATTCGTTATTCACCATGGACAATCGATTAAGCCATTAATCGCCGTGAGACCCGCCCTCTCCCAATTGTTATTCATTTTTTAAGTCACATAAATAAAGTTGTTTTGTCTCGTGGTCGGTAGCAAAGAACAATTTACTTCAAATTTACAGACAATTCGTTATTCACCATGGACAATCGATTAAGCCATTAATTGCCGTGAGACCCGCCCTCTCCTAATTGTTATTAATTTTTTAACGCGCATAAATAAAGTTGTTTTGTCTCGTGGTCGGTAGCACAGAACGATTTGCTGCAAATTTACAGACAATTCGTTATTCACCATGGACAATCGATTAAGCCATTCATCGCCGTGAGACCCGCCCTTTCCTAATTGTTATTAATTTTTTAAGGCGCATAAATAAAGTTGTTTTGTCTCGAGGTCGGTAGCAAAGAACGATTTGCTTTAAATTTAGAGACAATTCGCTATTCACCATGGACAATCGATTAAGCTGTTAATCGCTGTGAGACCCCCCCTCTCCTAATTGTTATTAATTTTTTAAGTCACGTAAGTAAAGTTGTTTTGTCTCGTGGTCGGTAGCAAAGATCGATTTGCTCCAAATTTACATACAATTCGTTATTCACTATGGACAATCGATTAAGCCATTAATCGCCGTGAGACCCACCCTCTGCTATTTGTTATTGATTTTTTAAGGCGCATAAATAAAGTTGTTTCGTCTCGTGGTCGGTAGCAAAGAACGATTTGCTTCAAATTTGCAGACAATTCATTATTAACAATGGCCAATGGATTAAGCCATTAATCGCCGTGAGACCCGCCCTCTCCTAATTGTTATTAATTTTTTAAGGCGCCTAAATACAGATGTTTTGTCTCGTGGTCGGTAGCAAAGAACGATTTGCTTCAAATTTGAAGATAATTCGTTAGTCATCATGGACAATCGATTAAGCCATTAATCGCCGTGAGAACCGCCCTCTCCTAATTGTTATTAATTTTTTATGGCGCATAAATAAAGTTGTTTTGTCTCGTGGTCGGTAGCAAAGAACGATTTGCTGCAAATTTACAGACAATTCGTTATTCACCATGGACAATCGATTAAGCCATTCATCGCCGTGAGACCCGCCCTCTCCCAATTGTTATTAATTTTTTAAGGCGCATAAATAAAGTTGTTTTTTCTCGTGGTCGGTAGCAAAGAACGATTTGCTCCAAATTTACAGACAAGTCGTTATTCACCATGGACAATCGATTAAGCCATTAATCGCCGTGAGACCCACCCTCTGCTATTTGTTATTCATTTTTTAAGGCACATAAATAAAGTTGTTTTGTCTCGTGGTCGGTAGCAAAGAACGATTTGCTTCAAATTTGCAGCCAATTCGTTATTAACAATAGACAATCGATTAAGCCATTAATCGCCGTGAGACCCGCGCTCTCCTAATTGTTATTAATTTTTTAAGTCGCATAAATAAAGTTGTTTTGTCTCGTGGTCGGTAGCAAAGAACGATTTGCTTCAAATTTACAGACAGTTCGTTATTCACCATGGACAATCGATTAAGCCATTAATCGCCGTGAGGCCCGCCCTCTCCCAATTGTTATTAATTTTTTAAGTCACATAAATAAAGTTGTTTTGTCTCGTGGTCGGTAGCAAAGAACGATTTGCTTCAAATTTAGAGACAATTCATTATTCACCATGGACAATCGATTAAGCCATGAATCGCCGTCAGACCCGCCCTCTCCTAATTGTTATTAATTTTTTAAGGCGCATAAATAAAGTTGTTTTGTCTCGTGGTCGGTAGCAAAGAACGATTTGCTTCAAATTTACAGACAATTCGTTATTCACCATGGACAATCGATTAAGCCATTCACCGCCGTGAGACCCGCCCTCTCCCAATTATTATTAATTTTTTAAGGCGCTTAAATAAAGTTGTTTTTTCTCGTGGTCGGTAGCAAAGAACGATTTGCTCCAAATTTACAGACAATTCGTTATTCACCATGGACAATCGATTAAGCCATTAATCGTCGTGAGACCCACCCTGTGCTATTTGTTATTAATTTTTTAAGGCGCACAAATAAAGTTGTTTTGTCTCGTGGTCGGTAGCAAAGAACAATTTGCTTCAAATTTGCAGACAATTCATTATTAACAATGTACAATGGATTAAGTTATTAATCACCGTGAGACCCGCCCTCTCCCAATTGTTATTAATTTTTTAATTCACATAAATAAAGTTGTTTTGTCTCGTGGTCGGTAGCAAAGAACGATTTTCTTCAAATTTACAGACAATTCGTTATTCACCATGGACAATCGATTAAGCCATTAATCGCCGTGAGACCCGCCCTCTCCTAATTGTTATTAATTTTTTAAGGCGCATAAATAAAGTTTTTTTGTCTCGTGGTCGGTAGCAAAGAACGATTTGCTGCAAATTTACAGACAATTCGTTATTCACCATGGACAATCTATTAAGCCATTCATCGTGGTGAGACCCGCCCTCTCCCAATTGTTATTAATTTTTTAAGGCGCATAAATAAAGTTGTTTTGTCTCGTGGTCGGTAGCGAAGAACGATTTACTTCAAATTTAGAGACAATTCGCTATTCACCATGGACAATCGATTAAGCTGTTAATCGCCGTGAGACCCCCCCTCTCCTAATTGTTATTAATTTTTTAAGGCGCATAAATAAAGTTGTTTTGTCTCGTGGTCGGTAGCAACGAACGATTTGCTTTAAATTTACAGACAATTCGTTATTCACCATGGACAATCGATTAAGCCATTAATCGCCGTGAGGCCCGCCCTCTCCCAATCGTTATTAATTTTTTAAGTCACATAAATAAAGTTGTTTTGTCTCGTGGTCGGTAGCAAAGAACGATTTGCTTCAAATTTACAGACAATTCGTTATTCACCATGGACAATTGATTAAGCCATTAATCGCCGTGAGACCCGCCCTGTCCTAATTGTTATTAACTTTTTAAGGCGCCTAAATAAAGTTGTTTTGTCTCGTGGTCGGTAGCAAAGAACGATTTGCTTCAAATTTGCAAATAATTCGTTATTCACCATGGACAATCGATTAAGCCATTAATCGCCGTGAGACCCGCCATCTCCTAATTGTTATTAATTTTTTGTCACATAAATAAAGTTGTTTTGTCTCGTAGTCGGTAGCAAAGAACGATTTACTTCAAATTTACAGACAATTCGTTATTCACCATGGACTATCGATTAAGCCATTAATCGCCGTGAGACCCGCCCTCTGCTACTTGTTATTAATTTTTTAAGGCGCATAAATACAGTTGTTTTGTCTCGTGGTCGGTAGCAAAGAACGATTTGCTTCAAATTTGCAGACAATTCATAATTAACAATGGACAATGGATTAAGCCATTAATCGCCGTGAGACCCGCCCTCTCCTAATTGTTATTAATTTTTTAAGGCACATAAATAAAGTTGTTTTGTCTCGTGGTCGGTAGCAAAGAACGATTTGCTTCAAATTTACAGACAATTCGTTATTCACCATGGACAATCGATTAAGCCATTCATCGCCGTGAGACCCGCCCTCTCCCAATTGTTATTAATTTTTTAAGGCGCATAAATAAAGTTGTTTTTTCTCGTGGTCGGTAGCAAAGAACGATTTGCTCCAAATTTACAGACAATTCGTTATCCACCATGGACAATCGATTAAGCCATTAATCGCCGTGGGACCCGCCCTCTCCTAATTGTTATTAATTTTTTAAGGCGCATAAATAAAGTTGTTTTGTCTCGTGGTCGGTAGCAAAGAACGATTTGCTTCAAATTTAGAGACAATTCGCTATTCACCATGGACAATCGATTAAGCTGTTAATCGCCGTGAGACCCCCCCTCTCCTAATTGTTATTAATTTTTTAAGTCACGTAAGTTAAGTTGTTTTGTCTCGTGGTCGGTAGCAAAGATCGATTTGCTCCAAATTTACAGACAATACGTTATTCACCATGGACAATCGATTAAGCCATTAATCGCCGTGAGACCCGCCCTCTCCTAATTGTTATTAATTTTTTAAGGCGCATAAATAAAGTTGTTTTGTCTCGTGGTCGGTAGCAAAGAACGATTTGCTTTAAATTTACAGACAATTCGTTATTCACCATGGACAATTGATTAAGCCATTAATCGCCGTGAGACCCGCCCTGTCCTAATTGTTATTAACTTTTTAAGGCGCCTAAATTAAGTTGTTTTGTCTCGTGGTCGGTAGCAAAGAACGATTTGCTTCAAATTTGCAAATAATTCGTTATTCCCCATGGACAATCGATTAAGCCATTAATCGCCGTGAGACCCGCCATCTCCTAATTGTTATTAACTTTTTAAGGCGCGTAAATAAAGTTGTTTTGTCTTGTGGTCGGTAGCAAAGAACGACTTGCTCCAAATTTACAGACAATTCGTTATTCACCATGGACAATCGATTAAGCCATTAATCGCCGTGAGACCCGCCCTTCCCTAATTGTTATTAATTTTTTAAGGCGCATAAATAAAGTTGTATTGTCTCGTGGTCGGTAGCAAAGAACGATTTGCTCCAAATTTACAGACAATTCGTTATTCACCATGGACAATCGATTAAGCCATTAATCGCCGTGAGACCCACCCTCTGCTATTTGTTATTCATTTTTTAAGGCGCATAAATAAAGTTGTTTTGTGTCGTGGTCGGTAGCAAAGAACGATTTGCTTCAAATTTGCAGCCAATTCATTATTAACAATAGACAATCGATTAATCCATTAATCGCCGTGCGACCCGCGCTCTCCTAATTGTTATTAATTTTTTAAGTCGCATAAATAAAGTTGTTTTGTCTCGTGGTCGGTAGCAAAGAACGATTTGCTTCAAATTTACAGACAGTTCGTTATTCACCATGGACAATCGATTAAGCCATTAATCGCCGTGAGGCCCGCCCTCTCCTAATTGTTATTAATTTTTTAAGTCACGTAAGTAAAGTTGTTTTGTCTCGTGGTCGGTAGCAAAGATCGATTTGCTCCAAATTTACAGACAATTCGTTATTTACCATGGACAATCGATTAAGCCATTAATCGCCGTGAGACCCACCCTCTGCTACTTGTTATTAATTTTTTAAGGCGCATAAATAAAGTTGTTTTGTCTCGTGGTCGGTAGCAAAGAACGATTTGCTTCAAATTTGCAAATAATTCGTTATTCACCATGGACAATCGATTAAGCCATTAATCGCCGTGAGACCCGCCATCTCCTAATTGTTATTAACTTTTTAAGGCGCGTAAATAAAGTTGTTTTGTCTCGTGGTCGGTAGCAAAGAACGATTTGCTTCAAATTTGCAGACAATTCATAATTAACAATGGACCATGGATTAAGCCATTAATCGCCGTGAGACCCGCCCTCTCCTAATTGTTATTAATTTTTTAAGGCACATCAATAAAGTTGTTTTGTCTCGTGGTCGGTAGCAAAGAACGATTTGCTTCAAATTTACAGACAAATCGTTATTCACCATGGACAATCGATTAAGCCATTCATCGCCGTGAGACCCGCCCTCTCCCAATTGTTATTAATTTTTTAAGGCGCATAAATAAAGTTGTTTTTTCTCGTGGTCCGTAGCAAAGAACGATTTGCTCCAAATTTACAGACAATTCGTTATCCACCATGGACAATCGATTAAGCCATTAATCGCCGTGGGACCCGCCCTCTCCTAATTGTTATTAATTTTTTAAGGCGCATAAATAAAGTTGTTTTGTCTCGTGGTCGGTAGCAAAGAACGATTTGCTTCAAATTTAGAGACAATTCGCTATTCACCATGGACAATCGATTAAGCCGTTAATCGCCGTGAGACCCGCCCTCTCCTAATTGTTATTAATTTTTTAAGTCACATAAATAAAGTTGTTTTGTCTCGTGGTCGGTAGCAAAGAACGATTTGCTTCAAATATACGGACAATTCGTTATTCACCATGGACAATCGATTAAGCCATTAATCGCCGTGAGACCCGCCCTCTCCTAATTGTTATTAATTTTTTAAGGCGCATAAATAAAGTTGTTTTGTCTCGTGGTCGGTAGCAAAGAACGATTTGCTTTAAATTTACAGACAATTCGTTATTCACCATGGACAATCGATTAAGCCATTAATCGCCGTGAGGCCCGCCCTCTCCCAATTGTTATTAATTTTTTAAGGCGCCTAAATAGAGTTGTTTTGTCTCGTGGTCGGTAGCAAAGAACGATTTGCTTCAAATTTGCAAATAATTCGTTATTCCCCATGGACAATCGATTAAGCCATTAATCGCCGTGAGACCCGCCATCTCCTAATTGTTATTAACTTTTTAAGGAGCGTAAATAAAGTTGTTTTGTCTCGTCGTCGGTAGCAAAGAACGACTTGCTCCAAATTTACACACAATTCGTTATTCACCATGGACAATCGATTAAGCCATTAATCGCCGTGAGACCCGCCCTTTCCTAATTGTTATTAATTTTTTAAGGCGCATAAATAAAGT
This sequence comes from Amblyjoppa proteus, assembly GCA_963922035.1. Lineage (NCBI taxonomy): Eukaryota > Metazoa > Arthropoda > Insecta > Hymenoptera > Ichneumonidae > Amblyjoppa > Amblyjoppa proteus. The sequence goes on from OY998233.1 coordinate 16,182,723, forward strand.
TGTATTGTCTCGTGGTCGGTAGCAAAGAACGATTTGCTCCAAATTTACAGACAATTCGTTATTCACCATGGACAATCGATTAAGCCTTTCATCGCCGTGAGACCCGCCCTCTCCCAATTGTTATTAATTTTTTAACGCGCCTAAATAGAGTTGTTTTGTCTCGTGGTCGGTAGCAAAGAACGATTTGCTTCAAATTTGCAGATAATTCGTTATTCATCATGGACAATCGATTAAGCCATTAATCGCCGTGAGACCCGCCCTCTCCTAATTGTTATTAATTTTTTAAGGCGCATAAATAAAGTTGTTTTGTCTCGTGGTCGGTAGCAAAGAACGATTTGCTGCAAATTTACAGACAATTCGTTATTCACCATGGACAATCGATTAAGCCATTCATCGCCGTGAGACCCGCCCTCTCCCAATTGTTATTAATTTTTTAAGTCACATAAATAAAGTTGTTTTTTCTCGTGGTCGGTAGCAAAGAACGATTTGCTCCAAATTTACAGACAATTCGTTATTCACCATGGACAATCGATTAAGCCATTAATCGCCGTGAGACCCACCCTCTGCTATTTGTTATTCATTTTTTAAGGCGCATAAATAAAGTTGTTTTGTCTCGTGGTCGGTAGCAAAGAACGATTTGCTTCAAATTTGCAAATAATTCGTTATTCCCCATGGACAATCGATTAAGCCATTAATCGCCGTGAGACCCGCCCTCTCCCAATTGTTATTAATTTTTTAAATCACATAAATAAAGTTGTTTTGTCTCGTGGTCGGTAGCAAAGAAAGACTTGCTCCAAATTTACAGACAATTCGTTATTCACCATGGACAATCGATTAAGCCATTAATCGCCGTGAGACCCGCCCTCTCCTAATTGTCATTAACTTTTTAAGGCGCCTAAATAAAGTTGTTTTGTCTCGTGGTCGGTAGCAAAGAACGATTTGCTTCAAATTTGCAGCCAATTCATTATTACCAATGGACAATCGATTAAGCCATTAATCGCCGTGAGACCCGCCCTCTCTTATTTGTTATTAATTTTTAAAGGCGCATAAATAAAGTTGTTTTGTCTCGTGGTCGGTAGCAAAGAACGATTTGCTCCAAATTTACAGACAATTCGTTATTCACCATGGACAATCGATTAAGCCATTAATCGCCGTGAGACCCGCCCTCTCTTAATTGTTATTAATTTTTTAAGACGCATAAATCAAGTTGTTTTGTCTCGTGGTCGGTAGCAAAGAACGATTTGCTTCAAATTTGCAGCCAATTCATTATCAAAAATGGACAATCGATTAAGCCATTAATCGCCGTGAGACCCGCCCTCTCCTAATTGTTATTAATTTTTTAAGGCGCCTAAATACAGTTGTTTTGTCTCGTGGTCGGTAGCAAAGAACGATTTGCTTCAAATTTGAAGATAATTCGTTAGTCATCATGGACAATCGATTAAGCCATTAATCGCCGTGAGAACCGCCCTCTCCTAATTGTTATTAATTTTTTATGGCGCATAAATAAAGTTGTTTTGTCTCGTGGTCGGTAGCAAAGAACGATTTGCTGCAAATTTACAGACAATTCGTTATTCACCATGGACAATCGATTAAGCCATTCATCGCCGTGAGACCCGCCCTCTCCCAATTGTTATTAATTTTTTAAGGCGCATAAATAAAGTTGTTTTTTCTCGTGGTCGGTAGCAAAGAACGATTTGCTCCAAATTTACAGACAAGTCGTTATTCACCATGGACAATCGATTAAGCCATTAATCGCCGTGAGACCCACCCTCTGCTATTTGTTATTCATTTTTTAAGGCGCATAAATAAAGTTGTTTTGTCTCGTGGTCGGTAGCAAAGAACGATTTGCTTCAAATTTGCAGCCAATTCATTATTAACAATAGACAATCGATTAATCCATTAATCGCCGTGCGACCCGCGCTCTCCTAATTGTTATTAATTTTTTAAGTCGCATAAATAAAGTTGTTTTGTCTCGTGGTCGGTAGCAAAGAACGATTTGCTTCAAATTTACAGACAGTTCGTTATTCACCATGGACAATCGATTAAGCCATTAATCGCCGTGAGGCCCGCCCTCTCCTAATTGTTATTAATTTTTTAAGTCACGTAAGTAAAGTTGTTTTGTCTCGTGGTCGGTAGCAAAGATCGATTTGCTCCAAATTTACAGACAATTCGTTATTTACCATGGACAATCGATTAAGCCATTAATCGCCGTGAGACCCACCCTCTGCTACTTGTTATTAATTTTTTAAGGCGCATAAATAAAGTTGTTTTGTCTCGTGGTCGGTAGCAAAGAACGATTTGCTTCAAATTTGCAAATAATTCGTTATTCACCATGGACAATCGATTAAGCCATTAATCGCCGTGAGACCCGCCATCTCCTAATTGTTATTAACTTTTTAAGGCGCGTAAATAAAGTTGTTTTGTCTCGTGGTCGGTAGCAAAGAACGATTTGCTTCAAATTTGCAGACAATTCATAATTAACAATGGACCATGGATTAAGCCATTAATCGCCGTGAGACCCGCCCTCTCCTAATTGTTATTAATTTTTTAAGGCACATAAATAAAGTTGTTTTGTCTCGTGGTCGGTAGCAAAGAACGATTTGCTTCAAATTTACAGACAAATCGTTATTCACCATGGACAATCGATTAAGCCATTCATCGCCGTGAGACCCGCCCTCTCCCAATTGTTATTAATTTTTTAAGGCGCATAAATAAAGTTGTTTTTTCTCGTGGTCGGTAGCAAAGAACGATTTGCTCCAAATTTACAGACAATTCGTTATCCACCATGGACAATCGATTAAGCCATTAATCGCCGTGGGACCCGCCCTCTCCTAATTGTTATTAATTTTTTAAGGCGCATAAATAAAGTTGTTTTGTCTCGTGGTCGGTAGCAAAGAACGATTTGCTTCAAATTTAGAGACAATTCGCTATTCACCATGGACAATCGATTAAGCCGTTAATCGCCGTGAGACCCGCCCTCTCCTAATTGTTATTAATTTTTTAAGTCACATAAATAAAGTTGTTTTGTCTCGTGGTCGGTAGCAAAGAACGATTTGCTTCAAATATACGGACAATTCGTTATTCACCATGGACAATCGATTAAGCCATTAATCGCCGTGAGACCCGCCCTCTCCTAATTGTTATTAATTTTTTAAGGCGCATAAATAAAGTTGTTTTGTCTCGTGGTCGGTAGCAAAGAACGATTTGCTTTAAATTTACAGACAATTCGTTATTCACCATGGACAATCGATTAAGCCATTAATCGCCGTGAGGCCCGCCCTCTCCCAATTGTTATTAATTTTTTAAGGCGCCTAAATAGAGTTGTTTTGTCTCGTGGTCGGTAGCAAAGAACGATTTGCTTCAAATTTGCAAATAATTCGTTATTCCCCATGGACAATCGATTAAGCCATTAATCGCCGTGAGACCCGCCATCTCCTAATTGTTATTAACTTTTTAAGGAGCGTAAATAAAGTTGTTTTGTCTCGTGGTCGGTAGCAAAGAACGACTTGCTCCAAATTTACACACAATTCGTTATTCACCATGGACAATCGATTAAGCCATTAATCGCCGTGAGACCCGCCCTTTCCTAATTGTTATTAATTTTTTAAGGCGCATAAATAAAGTTGTATTGTCTCGTGGTCGGTAGCAAAGAACGATTTGCTCCAAATTTACAGACAATTCGTTATTCACCATGGACAATCGATTAAGCCTTTCATCGCCGTGAGACCCGCCCTCTCCCAATTGTTATTAATTTTTTAACGCGCCTAAATAGAGTTGTTTTGTCTCGTGGTCGGTAGCAAAGAACGATTTGCTTCAAATTTGCAGATAATTCGTTATTCATCATGGACAATCGATTAAGCCATTAATCGCCGTGAGACCCGCCCTCTCCTAATTGTTATTAATTTTTTAAGGCGCATAAATAAAGTTGTTTTGTCTCGTGGTCGGTAGCAAAGAACGATTTGCTGCAAATTTACAGACAATTCGTTATTCACCATGGACAATCGATTAAGCCATTCATCGCCGTGAGACCCGCCCTCTCCCAATTGTTATTAATTTTTTAAGGCGCATAAATAAAGTTGTTTTTTCTCGTGGTCGGTAGCAAAGAACGATTTGCTCCAAATTTACAGACAATTCCTTATTCACCATGGACAATCGATTAAGCCATTAATCGCCGTGAGACCCACCCTCTGCTATTTGTTATTCATTTTTTAAGGCGCATAAATAAAGTTGTTTTGTCTCGTGGTCGGTAGCAAAGAACGATTTGCTTCAAATTTGCAAATAATTCGTTATTCCCCATGGACAATCGATTAAGCCATTAATCGCCGTGAGACCCGCCCTCTCCCAATTGTTATTAATTTTTTAAATCACATAAATAAAGTTGTTTTGTCTCGTGGTCGGTAGCAAAGAAAGACTTGCTCCAAATTTACAGACAATTCGTTATTCACCATGGACAATCGATTAAGCCATTAATCGCCGTGAGACCCGCCCTCTCCTAATTGTCATTAACTTTTTAAGGCGCCTAAATAAAGTTGTTTGGTCTCGTGGTCGGTAGCAAAGAACGATTTGCTTCAAATTTGCAGCCAATTCATTATTACCAATGGACAATCGATTAAGCCATTAATCGCCGTGAGACCCGCCCTCTCTTAATTGTTATTAATTTTTAAAGGCGCATAAATAAAGTTGTTTTGTCTCGTGGTCGGTAGCAAAGAACGATTTGCTCCAAATTTACAGACAATTCGTTATTCACCATGGACAATCGATTAAGCCATTAATCGCCGTGAGACCCGCCCTCTCTTAATTGTTATTAATTTTTTAAGACGCATAAATCAAGTTGTTTTGTCTCGTGGTCGGTAGCAAAGAACGATTTGCTTCAAATTTGCAGCCAATTCATTATCAAAAATGGACAATCGATTAAGCCATTAATCGCCGTGAGACCCGCCCTCTCCTAATTGTTATTTATTTTTTAAGTCGCATAAATAAAGTTGTTTTGGCTCGTGGTCGGTAGCAAAGAACGATTTGTTTCAAATTTACAGACAGTTCGATATTCACCATGGACAATCGATTAAGCCATTAATCGCAGTGAGACCCGCCCTCTCCCAATTGTTATTAATTTTTTAAGTCACATAAATAAAGTTGTTTTTTCTCGTGTTCGGTAGCAAAGAACGATTTGCTCCAAATTTACAGACAATTCGTTATTCACCATGGACAATCGAATAAGCCATTAATCATCGTGAGACCCACCCTCTGCTATTTGTTATTAATTTTTTAAGGCGCATAAATAAAGTTGTTTTGTCTCGTGGTCGGTAGCAAAGAACGATTTGCTTCAAATTTGCAGCCAATTCATTATTAACAATGGACAATCGATTAAGCCATCAATCGCCGTGAGACCCGCCCTCTCCTAATTGTTATTAATTTTTAAAGGCGCATAAATAAAGTTGTTTTGTCTCGTGGTCGGTAGCAAAGAACGATTGGCTTCAAATTTGCAGCGAATTCATTATTACCAATGGACAATCGATTTAGCCATTAATCGCCGTGAGACCCGCCCTCTCCTAATTGTTATTAATTTTTAAAGGCGCATAAATAAAGTTGTTTTGTCTCGTGGTCGGTAGCAAAGAACGATTTGCTTCAAATTTGCAGCCAATTCATTATTAAAAATGGACAATCGATTAAAACATTAATCGCCGTGAGACCCGCCCTCTCCTAATTGTTATTAATTTTTTAAGGCGCCTAAATAAAGTTGTTTTGTCTCGTGGTCGGTAGCAAAGAACGATTTGCTCCAAATTTACAGACAATTCGTTATTCACCATGGACAATTGATGAAGCCATTAATCGCCGTGAGACCCGCCCTCTCCTAATTGTTATTAATTTTTTAAGGCGCATAAATAAAGTTGTTTTGTCTCGTGGTCGGTAGCAAAGAACGATTTGCTCCAAATTTACAGACAATTCGTTATTTACCATGGACAATCGATTAAGCCATTAATCGTCGTGAGACCCACCCTCTGCTATTTGTTATTAATTTTTTAAGGCGCATAAATAAAGTTGTTTTGTCTCGTGGTCGGTAGCAAAGAACGATTTGCTTCAAATTTGCAGACAATTCATTATTAACAATGTACAATGGATTAAGCTATTAATCACCGTGAGACCCGCCCTCTCCCAATTGTTATTAATTTTTTAATTCACATAAATAAAGTTGTTTTGTCTCGTGGTCGGTAGCAAAGAACGATTTTCTTCAAATTTACAGACAATTCGTTATTCACCATGGACAATCGATTAAGCCATTAATCGCCGTGAGACCCGCCCTCTCCTAATTGTTATTAATTTTTTAAGGCGCATAAATAAAGTTGTTTTGTCTCGTGGTCGGTAGCAAAGAACGATTTGCTGCAAATTTACAGACAATTCGTTATTCACTATGGACAATCTATTAAGCCATTCATCGCCGTGAGACCCGCCCTCTCCTAATTGTTATTAATTTTTTTAATTGCATAAATAAAGTTGTTTTGTCTCGTGGTCGGTAACAAACAACGATTTGCTTCAAATTTACAGACAGTTCGTTATTCACCATGGACAATCGATTAAGCCATTAATCGCCGTGAGGTCCGCCCTCTCCCAATTGTTATTAATTTTTTAAGTCACATAAATAAAGTTGTTTTGTCACGTGGTCGGTAGCAAAGAACGATTTGCTTCAAATATACAGACAATTCGTTATTCACCATGGACAATCGATTAAGACATTAATCGCCGTGAGACCGGCCCTCTCCTAATTGTTATTAATTTTTTAAGGCGCATAAATAAAGTTGTTTTTCCTCGTGGTCGGTAGCAAAGAACGATTTGCTGCAAATTTACAGACAATTCGTTATTCACCATGGACAATCGATTAAGCCATTCATCGCCGTGAGACCCGCCATCTCCCAATTGTTATTAATTTTTTAAGGCGCATAAATAAAGTTGTTTTTTCTCGTGGTCGGTAGCAAAGAACGATTTGCTCCAAATTTACAGATAATTCGTTATTCACCATGGACAATCGATTAAGCCATTAATCGCCGTGAGACCCACCCTCTGCTATTTGTTATTTATTTTTTAAGGCGCATAAATAAAGTTGTTTTGTCTCGTGGTCGGTAGCAAAGAACGATTTGCTCCAAATTTACAGACAATTCGTTATTCACCATGGACAATCGATTAAGCCATTAATCGCCGCGAGACCCGCCCTCTCTTAATTGTTATTAATTTTTTAAGGCGCATAAATCAAGTTATTTTGTCTCGTGGTCGGTAGCAAAGAACGATTTGCTTCAAATTTGCAGTTAATTCATTATTAAAAATGGACAATCGATTAAGCCATTAATCGCCGTGAGACCCGCCCTCTCCTAATTGTCATTAACTTTTTAAGGCGCCTAAATAAAGTTGTTTTGTCTCGTGGTCGGTAGCAAAGAACGATTTGCTTCAAATTTGCAGCCAATTCATTATTACCAATGGACAATCGATTAAGCCATTAATCGCCGTGAGACCCGCCCTCTCTTATTTGTTATTAATTTTTAAAGGCGCATAAATAAAGTTGTTTTGTCTCGTGGTCGGTAGCAAAGAACGATTTGCTCCAAATTTACAGACAATTCGTTATTCACCATGGACAATCGATTAAGCCATTAATCGCCGTGAGACCCGCCCTCTCTTAATTGTTATTAATTTTTTAAGACGCATAAATCAAGTTGTTTTGTCTCGTGGTCGGTAGCAAAGAACGATTTGCTTCAAATTTGCAGCCAATTCATTATCAAAAATGGACAATCGATTAAGCCATTAATCGCCGTGAGACCCGCCCTCTCCTAATTGTTATTAATTTTTTAAGGCGCCTAAATACAGTTGTTTTGTCTCGTGGTCGGTAGCAAAGAACGATTTGCTTCAAATTTGAAGATAATTCGTTAGTCATCATGGACAATCGATTAAGCCATTAATCGCCGTGAGAACCGCCCTCTCCTAATTGTTATTAATTTTTTATGGCGCATAAATAAAGTTGTTTTGTCTCGTGGTCGGTAGCAAAGAACGATTTGCTGCAAATTTACAGACAATTCGTTATTCACCATGGACAATCGATTAAGCCATTCATCGCCGTGAGACCCGCCCTCTCCCAATTGTTATTAATTTTTTAAGGCGCATAAATAAAGTTGTTTTTTCTCGTGGTCGGTAGCAAAGAACGATTTGCTCCAAATTTACAGACAAGTCGTTATTCACCATGGACAATCGATTAAGCCATTAATCGCCGTGAGACCCACCCTCTGCTATTTGTTATTCATTTTTTAAGGCGCATAAATAAAGTTGTTTTGTCTCGTGGTCGGTAGCAAAGAACGATTTGCTTCAAATTTGCAGCCAATTCATTATTAACAATAGACAATCGATTAATCCATTAATCGCCGTGCGACCCGCGCTCTCCTAATTGTTATTAATTTTTTAAGTCGCATAAATAAAGTTGTTTTGTCTCGTGGTCGGTAGCAAAGAACGATTTGCTTCAAATTTACAGACAGTTCGTTATTCACCATGGACAATCGATTAAGCCATTAATCGCCGTGAGGCCCGCCCTCTCCTAATTGTTATTAATTTTTTAAGTCACGTAAGTAAAGTTGTTTTGTCTCGTGGTCGGTAGCAAAGATCGATTTGCTCCAAATTTACAGACAATTCGTTATTTACCATGGACAATCGATTAAGCCATTAATCGCCGTGAGACCCACCCTCTGCTACTTGTTATTAATTTTTTAAGGCGCATAAATAAAGTTGTTTTGTCTCGTGGTCGGTAGCAAAGAACGATTTGCTTCAAATTTGCAAATAATTCGTTATTCACCATGGACAATCGATTAAGCCATTAATCGCCGTGAGACCCGCCATCTCCTAATTGTTATTAACTTTTTAAGGCGCGTAAATAAAGTTGTTTTGTCTCGTGGTCGGTAGCAAAGAACGATTTGCTTCAAATTTGCAGACAATTCATAATTAACAATGGACCATGGATTAAGCCATTAATCGCCGTGAGACCCGCCCTCTCCTAATTGTTATTAATTTTTTAAGGCACATAAATAAAGTTGTTTTGTCTCGTGGTCGGTAGCAAAGAACGATTTGCTTCAAATTTACAGACAAATCGTTATTCACCATGGACAATCGATTAAGCCATTCATCGCCGTGAGACCCGCCCTCTCCCAATTGTTATTAATTTTTTAAGGCGCATAAATAAAGTTGTTTTTTCTCGTGGTCGGTAGCAAAGAACGATTTGCTCCAAATTTACAGACAATTCGTTATCCACCATGGACAATCGATTAAGCCATTAATCGCCGTGGGACCCGCCCTCTCCTAATTGTTATTAATTTTTTAAGGCGCATAAATAAAGTTGTTTTGTCTCGTGGTCGGTAGCAAAGAACGATTTGCTTCAAATTTAGAGACAATTCGCTATTCACCATGGACAATCGATTAAGCCGTTAATCGCCGTGAGACCCGCCCTCTCCTAATTGTTATTAATTTTTTAAGTCACATAAATAAAGTTGTTTTGTCTCGTGGTCGGTAGCAAAGAACGATTTGCTTCAAATATACGGACAATTCGTTATTCACCATGGACAATCGATTAAGCCATTAATCGCCGTGAGACCCGCCCTCTCCTAATTGTTATTAATTTTTTAAGGCGCATAAATAAAGTTGTTTTGTCTCGTGGTCGGTAGCAAAGAACGATTTGCTTTAAATTTACAGACAATTCGTTATTCACCATGGACAATCGATTAAGCCATTAATCGCCGTGAGGCCCGCCCTCTCCCAATTGTTATTAATTTTTTAAGGCGCCTAAATAGAGTTGTTTTGTCTCGTGGTCGGTAGCAAAGAACGATTTGCTTCAAATTTGCAAATAATTCGTTATTCCCCATGGACAATCGATTAAGCCATTAATCGCCGTGAGACCCGCCATCTCCTAATTGTTATTAACTTTTTAAGGAGCGTAAATAAAGTTGTTTTGTCTCGTGGTCGGTAGCAAAGAACGACTTGCTCCAAATTTACACACAATTCGTTATTCACCATGGACAATCGATTAAGCCATTAATCGCCGTGAGACCCGCCCTTTCCTAATTGTTATTAATTTTTTAAGGCGCATAAATAAAGTTGTATTGTCTCGTGGTCGGTAGCAAAGAACGATTTGCTCCAAATTTACAGACAATTCGTTATTCACCATGGACAATCGATTAAGCCTTTCATCGCCGTGAGACCCGCCCTCTCCCAATTGTTATTAATTTTTTAACGCGCCTAAATAGAGTTGTTTTGTCTCGTGGTCGGTAGCAAAGAACGATTTGCTTCAAATTTGCAGATAATTCGTTATTCATCATGGACAATCGATTAAGCCATTAATCGCCGTGAGACCCGCCCTCTCCTAATTGTTATTAATTTTTTAAGGCGCATAAATAAAGTTGTTTTGTCTCGTGGTCGGTAGCAAAGAACGATTTGCTGCAAATTTACAGACAATTCGTTATTCACCATGGACAATCGATTAAGCCATTCATCGCCGTGAGACCCGCCCTCTCCCAATTGTTATTAATTTTTTAAGGCGCATAAATAAAGTTGTTTTTTCTCGTGGTCGGTAGCAAAGAACGATTTGCTCCAAATTTACAGACAATTCCTTATTCACCATGGACAATCGATTAAGCCATTAATCGCCGTGAGACCCACCCTCTGCTATTTGTTATTCATTTTTTAAGGCGCATAAATAAAGTTGTTTTGTCTCGTGGTCGGTAGCAAAGAACGATTTGCTTCAAATTTGCAAATAATTCGTTATTCCCCATGGACAATCGATTAAGCCATTAATCGCCGTGAGACCCGCCCTCTCCCAATTGTTATTAATTTTTTAAATCACATAAATAAAGTTGTTTTGTCTCGTGGTCGGTAGCAAAGAAAGACTTGCTCCAAATTTACAGACAATTCGTTATTCACCATGGACAATCGATTAAGCCATTAATCGCCGTGAGACCCGCCCTCTCCTAATTGTCATTAACTTTTTAAGGCGCCTAAATAAAGTTGTTTGGTCTCGTGGTCGGTAGCAAAGAACGATTTGCTTCAAATTTGCAGCCAATTCATTATTACCAATGGACAATCGATTAAGCCATTAATCGCCGTGAGACCCGCCCTCTCTTAATTGTTATTAATTTTTAAAGGCGCATAAATAAAGTTGTTTTGTCTCGTGGTCGGTAGCAAAGAACGATTTGCTCCAAATTTACAGACAATTCGTTATTCACCATGGACAATCGATTAAGCCATTAATCGCCGTGAGACCCGCCCTCTCTTAATTGTTATTAATTTTTTAAGACGCATAAATCAAGTTGTTTTGTCTCGTGGTCGGTAGCAAAGAACGATTTGCTTCAAATTTGCAGCCAATTCATTATCAAAAATGGACAATCGATTAAGCCATTAATCGCCGTGAGACCCGCCCTCTCCTAATTGTTATTTATTTTTTAAGTCGCATAAATAAAGTTGTTTTGGCTCGTGGTCGGTAGCAAAGAACGATTTGTTTCAAATTTACAGACAGTTCGATATTCACCATGGACAATCGATTAAGCCATTAATCGCAGTGAGACCCGCCCTCTCCCAATTGTTATTAATTTTTTAAGTCACATAAATAAAGTTGTTTTTTCTCGTGTTCGGTAGCAAAGAACGATTTGCTCCAAATTTACAGACAATTCGTTATTCACCATGGACAATCGAATAAGCCATTAATCATCGTGAGACCCACCCTCTGCTATTTGTTATTAATTTTTTAAGGCGCATAAATAAAGTTGTTTTGTCTCGTGGTCGGTAGCAAAGAACGATTTGCTTCAAATTTGCAGCCAATTCATTATTAACAATGGACAATCGATTAAGCCATCAATCGCCGTGAGACCCGCCCTCTCCTAATTGTTATTAATTTTTAAAGGCGCATAAATAAAGTTGTTTTGTCTCGTGGTCGGTAGCAAAGAACGATTGGCTTCAAATTTGCAGCGAATTCATTATTACCAATGGACAATCGATTTAGCCATTAATCGCCGTGAGACCCGCCCTCTCCTAATTGTTATTAATTTTTAAAGGCGCATAAATAAAGTTGTTTTGTCTCGTGGTCGGTAGCAAAGAACGATTTGCTTCAAATTTGCAGCCAATTCATTATTAAAAATGGACAATCGATTAAAACATTAATCGCCGTGAGACCCGCCCTCTCCTAATTGTTATTAATTTTTTAAGGCGCCTAAATAAAGTTGTTTTGTCTCGTGGTCGGTAGCAAAGAACGATTTGCTCCAAATTTACAGACAATTCGTTATTCACCATGGACAATTGATGAAGCCATTAATCGCCGTGAGACCCGCCCTCTCCTAATTGTTATTAATTTTTTAAGGCGCATAAATAAAGTTGTTTTGTCTCGTGGTCGGTAGCAAAGAACGATTTGCTCCAAATTTACAGACAATTCGTTATTTACCATGGACAATCGATTAAGCCATTAATCGTCGTGAGACCCACCCTCTGCTATTTGTTATTAATTTTTTAAGGCGCATAAATAAAGTTGTTTTGTCTCGTGGTCGGTAGCAAAGAACGATTTGCTTCAAATTTGCAGACAATTCATTATTAACAATGTACAATGGATTAAGCTATTAATCACCGTGAGACCCGCCCTCTCCCAATTGTTATTAATTTTTTAATTCACATAAATAAAGTTGTTTTGTCTCGTGGTCGGTAGCAAAGAACGATTTTCTTCAAATTTACAGACAATTCGTTATTCACCATGGACAATCGATTAAGCCATTAATCGCCGTGAGACCCGCCCTCTCCTAATTGTTATTAATTTTTTAAGGCGCATAAATAAAGTTGTTTTGTCTCGTGGTCGGTAGCAAAGAACGATTTGCTGCAAATTTACAGACAATTCGTTATTCACTATGGACAATCTATTAAGCCATTCATCGCCGTGAGACCCGCCCTCTCCTAATTGTTATTAATTTTTTTAATTGCATAAATAAAGTTGTTTTGTCTCGTGGTCGGTAACAAACAACGATTTGCTTCAAATTTACAGACAGTTCGTTATTCACCATGGACAATCGATTAAGCCATTAATCGCCGTGAGGTCCGCCCTCTCCCAATTGTTATTAATTTTTTAAGTCACATAAATAAAGTTGTTTTGTCACGTGGTCGGTAGCAAAGAACGATTTGCTTCAAATATACAGACAATTCGTTATTCACCATGGACAATCGATTAAGACATTAATCGCCGTGAGACCGGCCCTCTCCTAATTGTTATTAATTTTTTAAGGCGCATAAATAAAGTTGTTTTTCCTCGTGGTCGGTAGCAAAGAACGATTTGCTGCAAATTTACAGACAATTCGTTATTCACCATGGACAATCGATTAAGCCATTCATCGCCGTGAGACCCGCCATCTCCCAATTGTTATTAATTTTTTAAGGCGCATAAATAAAGTTGTTTTTTCTCGTGGTCGGTAGCAAAGAACGATTTGCTCCAAATTTACAGATAATTCGTTATTCACCATGGACAATCGATTAAGCCATTAATCGCCGTGAGACCCACCCTCTGCTATTTGTTATTTATTTTTTAAGGCGCATAAATAAAGTTGTTTTGTCTCGTGGTCGGTAGCAAAGAACGATTTGCTCCAAATTTACAGACAATTCGTTATTCACCATGGACAATCGATTAAGCCATTAATCGCCGCGAGACCCGCCCTCTCTTAATTGTTATTAATTTTTTAAGGCGCATAAATCAAGTTATTTTGTCTCGTGGTCGGTAGCAAAGAACGATTTGCTTCAAATTTGCAGTTAATTCATTATTAAAAATGGACAATCGATTAAGCCATTAATCGCCGTGAGACCCGCCCTCTCCTAATTGTTATTAATTTTTTAAGTCGCATAAATAAAGTTGTTTTGGCTCGTGGTCGGTAGCAAAGAACGATTTGTTTCAAATTTACAGACAGTTCGTTATTCACCATGGACAATCGATTAAGCCATTAATCGCAGTGAGACCCGCACTCTCCCAATTGTTATTAATTTTTTAAGTCCCATAAATAAAGTTGTTTTTTCTCGTGGTCGGTAGCAAAGAACGATTTGCTCCAAATTTACAGACAATTCGTTATTCACCATGGACAATCGAATAAGCCATTAATCATCGTGAGACACACCCTCTGCTATTTGTTATTAATTTTTTACGGCGCCTAAATAAAGTTGTTTTGTCTCGTGGTCGGTAGCAAAGAACGATTTGCTTCAAATTTGCAGCCAATTCATTATTACCAATGGACAATCGATTAAGCCATTAATCGCCGTGAGACCCGCCCTCTCCTAATTGTTATTAATTTTTAAAGGCGCATAAATAAAGTTGTTTTGTCTCGTGGTCGGTAGCGAAGAACGATTTGCTCCAAATTTACAGACAATTCGTTATTCACCATAGACAAGCGATTAAGCCATTAATCGCCGTGAGACCCGCTCTCTCCTAATTGTTATTAATTTTTTTTATTGCATAAATAAAGTTGTTTTGTCTCGTGGTCGGTAGCAAAGAACGATTTGCGTTAAATTTACAGACAGTTCGTTATTCACCATGGACAATCGATTAAGCCATTAATCGCCGTGAGACCCGCCCTCTCCTAATTGTTATTAATTTTTTAAGGCGCATAAATAAAGTTGTTTTGTCTCGTGGTCGGTAGCAAAGAACGATTTGCTTTAAATTTACAGACAATTCGTTATTCACCATGGACAATCGATTAAGCCATTAATCGCCGTGAGACCCGCCCTTTCCTAATTGTTATTAATTTTTTAAGGCGCATAAATAAAGTTGTTTTTTCTCGTGGTCGGTAGCAAAGAACGATTTGCTCCAAATTTACAGACAATTCGTTATTCACCATGGACAATCGATTAAGCCATTAATCGCCGTGAGACCCACCCTCTGCTATTTGTTATTCATTTTTTAAGGCGCATAAATAAAGTTGTTTTGTCTCGTGGTCGGTAGCAAAGAACGATTTGCTTCAAATTTACAGACAGTTCTTTATTCACCATGGACAATCGATTAAGCCATTAATCGCCGTGAGGCCCGCCCTCTCCCAATTGTTATTAACTTTTTAAGGCGCGTAAATAAAGTTGTTTTGTCTCGTGGTCGGTAGCAAAGAACGATTTGCTTCAAATTTGCAAATAATTCGTTATTCACCATGGACAATCGATTAAGCCATTAATCGCCGTGAGACCCGCCATCTCCTAATTGTTATTAACTTTTTAAGGCGCGTAAATAAAGTTGTTTTGTCTCGTGGTCGGTAGCAAAGAACGATTTGCTTCAAATTTGCAGATAATTCGTTATTCACCATGGACAATCTAATAAGCCATTAATCATCGTGAGACCCACCCTCTGCTATTTGTTATTAATTTTTTAAGGCGCATAAATAAAGTTGTTTTGTCTCGAGGTCGGTAGCAAAGAACGATTTGCTTCAAATTTGCAGCCAATTCATTATTAACAATGGACAATCGAATAAGCCATTAATCGCCGTGAGACCCGCCCTCTCCTAATTGTTATTAATTTTTAAAGGCGCATAAATAAAGTTGTTTTGTCTCGTGGTCGGTAGCAAAGAACGATTGGCTTCAAATTTGCAGCGAATTCATTATTAACAATGGACAATCGATTTAGCCATTAATCGCCGTGAGACCCGCCCTCTCCTAATTGTTATTAATTTTTAAAGGCGCATAAATAAAGTTGTTTTGTCTCGTGGTCGGTAGCAAAGAACGATTTGCTCCAAATTTGCAGCCAATTCATTATTAAAAATGGACAATCGATTAAGACATTAATCGCCGTGAGACCCGCCCTCTCCTAATTGTTATTAATTTTTTAAGGCGCCTAAATAAAGTTGTTTTGTCTCGTGGTCGGTAGCAAAGAACGATTTGCTCCAAATTTACAGACAATTCGTTATTCACCATGGACAATTGATTAAGCCATTAATCGCCGTGAGACCCGCCCTCTCCTAATTGTTATTAATTTTTTAAGGCGCATAAATAAAGTTGTTTTGTCTCGTGGTCGGTAGCAAAGAACGATTTGCTCCAAATTTACAGACAATTCGTTATTCACCATGGACAATCGATTAAGCCATTAATCGTCGTGAGACCCACCCTCTGCTATTTGTTATTAATTTTTTAAGGCGCATAAATAAAGTTGTTTTGTCTCGTGGTCGGTAGCAAAGAACGATTTGCTTCAAATTTGCAGACAATTCATTATTAACAATGTACAATGGATTAAGCCGTTAATCACCGTGAGACCCGCCCTCTCCCAATTGTTATTAATTTTTTAATTCACATAAATAAAGTTGTTTTGTCTCGTGGTCGGTAGCAAAGAACGATTTTCTTCAAATTTACAGACAATTCGTTATTCACCATGGACAATCGATTAAGCCATTAATCGCCGTGAGACCCGCCCTCTCCTAATTGTTAATAATTTTTTAAAGCGCATAAATAAAGTTGTTTTGTCTCGTGGTCGGTAGCAAAGAACGATTTGCTTCAAATTTACAGACAATTCGTTATTCACCATGGACAATCGATTAAGCCATTAATCGCCGTGAGACCCGCCCTCTCCCAATTGTTATTAATTTTTTAAGTCACATGAATAAAGTTGTTTTGTCTCGTGGTCGGTAGCAAAGAACAATTTACTTCAAATTTACAGACAATTCGTTATTCACCATGGACAATCGATTAAGCCATTAATTGCCGTGAGACCCGCCCTCTCCTAACTGTTATTAATTTTTTAACGCACATAAATAAAGTTGTTTTGTCTCGTGGTCGGTAGCAAAGAACGATTTGCTTCAAATTTGCAGACAATTCATTATTAACAATGGACAATGGATTAAGCCATTAATCGCCGTGAGACCCGCCCTCTCCTAATTGTTATTAATTTTTTAAGGCGCCTAAATAAAGTGTTTTTGTCTCGTTGTCGGTAGCATAGAACGATTTGCTTCAAATCTGCAGATAATTCGTTATACATCATGGACAATCGATTAAGCCATTAATCGCCGTGAGACCCACCCTCTGCTATTTGTTATTAATTTTTTAAGGCGCATAAATAAAGTTGTTTCGTCTGGTGGTCGGTAGCAAAGAACGATTTGCTTCAAATTTGCAGACAATTCATTATTAACAATGGACAATGGATTAAGCCATTAATCGCCGTGAGATCCGCCCTCTCCTAATTGTTATTAATTTTTTAAAGCGCCTAAATACAGTTGTTTTGTCTCGTGGTCGGTAGCAAAGACCGATTTGCTTCAAATTTGCAGATAATTCGTTATTCATCATGGACAATCGATTAAGCCATTAATCGCCGTGAGACCCGCCCTCTCCTAATTGTTATTAATTTTTTATGTCGCATAAATAAAGTTGTTTTGTCTCGTCGTCGGTAGCAAAGAACGATTTGCTGCAAATTTACAGACAATTCGTTATTCACCATGGACAATCGATTAAGCCATTCATCGCCGTGAGACCCGCCCTCTCCTAATTGTTATTAATTTTTTAAGTCGCATAAATAAAGATGTTTTGTCTCGTGGTCGGTAGCAAAGAACGATTTGCTTCAAATTTACAGACAGTTCGTTATTCACCATGGACAATCGATTAAGCCATTAATCGCCGTGAGGCCCGCCCTCTCCCAATTGTTATTAATTTTTTAAGTCACATAAATAAAGTTGTTTTGTCTCGTGGTCGGTAGCAAAGAACGATTTGCTTCAAATTTAGAGACAATTCATTATTCACAATGGACAATCGATTAAGCCATTAATCGCCGTCAGACCCGCCCTCTCCTAATTGTTATTAATTTTTAAAGGCGCATAAATAAAGTTGTTTTGTCTCGTGGTCGGTAGCAAAGAACGATTTGCTTCAAATTTACAGACAATTCGTTATTCACCATGGACAATCGATTAAGCCATTCATCGCCGTGAGACCCGCCCTCTCCCAATTGTTATTAATTTTTTAAGGCGCATAAATAAAGTTGTTTTTTCTCGTGGTCGGTAGCCAAGAACGATTTGCTCCAAATTTACAGACAATTCGTTATTCACCATGGACAATCGATTAAGCCATTAATCGTCGTGAGACCCACCCTCTGCTATGTGTTATTAATTTTTTAAGGCGCATAAATAAAGTTGTTTTGTCTCGTGGTCGGTAGCAAAGAACACTTTGCTTCAAATTTGCAGACAATTCATTATTAACAATGTACAATGGATTAAGCCATTAATCACCGTGAGACCCGCCCTCTTCCAATTGTTATTAATTTTTTAATTCACATAAATAAAGTTGTTTTGTCTCGTGGTCGGTAGCAAAGAACGATTTTCTTCAAATTTACAGACAATTCGTTATTCACCATGGACAATCGATTAAGCCATTAATCGCCGTGAGACCCGCCCTCTCCTAATTGTTATTAATTTTTTAAGGCGCATAAATAAAGTTGTTTTGTCTCGTGGTCGGTAGCAAAGAACGATTTGCTGCAAATTTACAGACAATTCGTTATTCACCATGGACAATCTATTAAGCCATTCATCGCGGTGAGACCCGCCCTCTCCCAATTGTCATTAATTTTTTAAGGCGCATAAATAAAGTTGTTTCGTCTGGTGGTCGGTAGCAAAGAACGATTTGCTTCAAATTTGCAGACAATTCATTATTAACAATGGACAATGGATTAAGCCATTAATCGCCGTGAGATCCGCCCTCTCCTAATTGTTATTAATTTTTTAAAGCGCCTAAATACAGTTGTTTTGTCTCGTGGTCGGTAGCAAAGACCGATTTGCTTCAAATTTGCAGATAATTCGTTATTCATCATGGACAATCGATTAAGCCATTAATCGCCGTGAGACCCGCCCTCTCCTAATTGTTATTAATTTTTTATGTCGCATAAATAAAGTTGTTTTGTCTCGTCGTCGGTAGCAAAGAACGATTTGCTGCAAATTTACAGACAATTCGTTATTCACCATGGACAATCGATTAAGCCATTCATCGCCGTGAGACCCGCCCTCTCCTAATTGTTATTAATTTTTTAAGTCGCATAAATAAAGATGTTTTGTCTCGTGGTCGGTAGCAAAGAACGATTTGCTTCAAATTTACAGACAGTTCGTTATTCACCATGGACAATCGATTAAGCCATTAATCGCCGTGAGACCCGCCCTCTCCCAATTGTTATTAATTTTTTAAGTCACATAAATAAAGTTGTTTTGTCTCGTGGTCGGTAGCAAAGAACGATTTGCTTCAAATTTAGAGACAATTCATTATTCACCATGGACAATCGATTAAGCCATTAATCGCCGTCAGACCCGCCCTCTCCTAATTGTTATTAATTTTTAAAGGCGCATAAATAAAGTTGTTTTGTCTCGTGGTCGGTAGCAAAGAACGATTTGCTTCAAATTTACAGACAATTCGTTATTCACCATGGACAATCGATTAAGCCATTAATCGTCGTGAGACCCACCCTCTGCTATGTGTTATTAATTTTTTAAGGCGCATAAATAAAGTTGTTTTGTCTCGTGGTCGGTAGCAAAGAACACTTTGCTTCAAATTTGCAGACAATTCATTATTAACAATGTACAATGGATTAAGCCATTAATCACCGTGAGACCCGCCCTCTTCCAATTGTTATTAATTTTTTAAGGCCCATAAATAAAGTTGTTTTGTCTCGTGGTCGGTAGCAAAGAACGATTTACTTCAAATTTAGAGACAATTCGCTATTCACCATGGACAATCGATTAAGCTGTTAATCGCCGTGAGACCCCCCCTCTCCTAATTGTTATTAATTTTTTAAGTCACGTAAGTTAAGTTGTTTTGTCTCGTGGTCGGTAGCAAAGATCGATTTGCTCCAAATTTACAGACAATACGTTATTCACCATGGACAATCGATTAAGCCATTAATCGCCGTGAGACCCACCCTCTGCTATTTGTTATTAATTTTTTAAGGCGCATAAATAAAGTTGTTTTGTCTCGTGGTCGGTAGCAAAGAACGATTTGCTTCAAATTTGCAGACAATTCATTAATAACAATGGACAATGGATTAAGCCATTAATCGCCGTGAGACCCGCCCTCTCCTAATTGTTATTAATTTTTTAAGGCGCCTAAATAAAGTTTTTTTTTCTCGTTGTCGGTAGCATAGAACGATTTGCTTCAAATTTGCAGATAATTCGTTATTCATCATGGACAATCGATTAAGCCATTAATCGCCGTGAGACCCGCCCTCTCCTAATTGTTATTAATTTTTTAAGTCGCATCAATAAAGTTGTTTTGTCTCGTGGTCGGTAGCAAAGAACGATTTGCTTCAAATTTACAGACAATTCGTTATTCACCATGGACAATCGATTAAGCCATTAATCGCCGTGAGACCCGCCCTCTCCCAATTGTTATTCATTTTTTAAGTCACATAAATAAAGTTGTTTTGTCTCGTGGTCGGTAGCAAAGAACAATTTACTTCAAATTTACAGACAATTCGTTATTCACCATGGACAATCGATTAAGCCATTAATTGCCGTGAGACCCGCCCTCTCCTAATTGTTATTAATTTTTTAACGCGCATAAATAAAGTTGTTTTGTCTCGTGGTCGGTAGCACAGAACGATTTGCTGCAAATTTACAGACAATTCGTTATTCACCATGGACAATCGATTAAGCCATTAATTGCCGTGAGACCCGCCCTCTCCTAATTGTTATTAATTTTTTAACGCGCATAAATAAAGTTGTTTTGTCTCGTGGTCGGTAGCAAAGAACGATTTGCTTCAAATTTGAAGATAATTCGTTAGTCATCATGGACAATCGATTAAGCCATTAATCGCCGTGAGAACCGCCCTCTCCTAATTGTTATTAATTTTTTATGGCGCATAAATAAAGTTGTTTTGTCTCGTGGTCGGTAGCAAAGAACGATTTGCTGCAAATTTACAGACAATTCGTTATTCACCATGGACAATCGATTAAGCCATTCATCGCCGTGAGACCCGCCCTCTCCCAATTGTTATTAATTTTTTAAGGCGCATAAATAAAGTTGTTTTTTCTCGTGGTCGGTAGCAAAGAACGATTTGCTCCAAATTTACAGACAAGTCGTTATTCACCATGGACAATCGATTAAGCCATTAATCGCCGTGAGACCCACCCTCTGCTATTTGTTATTCATTTTTTAAGGCGCATAAATAAAGTTGTTTTGTCTCGTGGTCGGTAGCAAAGAACGATTTGCTTCAAATTTGCAGCCAATTCATTATTAACAATAGACAATCGATTAATCCATTAATCGCCGTGCGACCCGCGCTCTCCTAATTGTTATTAATTTTTTAAGTCGCATAAATAAAGTTGTTTTGTCTCGTGGTCGGTAGCAAAGAACGATTTGCTTCAAATTTACAGACAGTTCGTTATTCACCATGGACAATCGATTAAGCCATTAATCGCCGTGAGGCCCGCCCTCTCCTAATTGTTATTAATTTTTTAAGTCACGTAAGTAAAGTTGTTTTGTCTCGTGGTCGGTAGCAAAGATCGATTTGCTCCAAATTTACAGACAATTCGTTATTTACCATGGACAATCGATTAAGCCATTAATCGCCGTGAGACCCACCCTCTGCTACTTGTTATTAATTTTTTAAGGCGCATAAATAAAGTTGTTTTGTCTCGTGGTCGGTAGCAAAGAACGATTTGCTTCAAATTTGCAAATAATTCGTTATTCACCATGGACAATCGATTAAGCCATTAATCGCCGTGAGACCCGCCATCTCCTAATTGTTATTAACTTTTTAAGGCGCGTAAATAAAGTTGTTTTGTCTCGTGGTCGGTAGCAAAGAACGATTTGCTTCAAATTTGCAGACAATTCATAATTAACAATGGACCATGGATTAAGCCATTAATCGCCGTGAGACCCGCCCTCTCCTAATTGTTATTAATTTTTTAAGGCACATCAATAAAGTTGTTTTGTCTCGTGGTCGGTAGCAAAGAACGATTTGCTTCAAATTTACAGACAAATCGTTATTCACCATGGACAATCGATTAAGCCATTCATCGCCGTGAGACCCGCCCTCTCCCAATTGTTATTAATTTTTTAAGGCGCATAAATAAAGTTGTTTTTTCTCGTGGTCCGTAGCAAAGAACGATTTGCTCCAAATTTACAGACAATTCGTTATCCACCATGGACAATCGATTAAGCCATTAATCGCCGTGGGACCCGCCCTCTCCTAATTGTTATTAATTTTTTAAGGCGCATAAATAAAGTTGTTTTGTCTCGTGGTCGGTAGCAAAGAACGATTTGCTTCAAATTTAGAGACAATTCGCTATTCACCATGGACAATCGATTAAGCCGTTAATCGCCGTGAGACCCGCCCTCTCCTAATTGTTATTAATTTTTTAAGTCACATAAATAAAGTTGTTTTGTCTCGTGGTCGGTAGCAAAGAACGATTTGCTTCAAATATACGGACAATTCGTTATTCACCATGGACAATCGATTAAGCCATTAATCGCCGTGAGACCCGCCCTCTCCTAATTGTTATTAATTTTTTAAGGCGCATAAATAAAGTTGTTTTGTCTCGTGGTCGGTAGCAAAGAACGATTTGCTTTAAATTTACAGACAATTCGTTATTCACCATGGACAATCGATTAAGCCATTAATCGCCGTGAGGCCCGCCCTCTCCCAATTGTTATTAATTTTTTAAGGCGCCTAAATAGAGTTGTTTTGTCTCGTGGTCGGTAGCAAAGAACGATTTGCTTCAAATTTGCAAATAATTCGTTATTCCCCATGGACAATCGATTAAGCCATTAATCGCCGTGAGACCCGCCATCTCCTAATTGTTATTAACTTTTTAAGGAGCGTAAATAAAGTTGTTTTGTCTCGTGGTCGGTAGCAAAGAACGACTTGCTCCAAATTTACACACAATTCGTTATTCACCATGGACAATCGATTAAGCCATTAATCGCCGTGAGACCCGCCCTTTCCTAATTGTTATTAATTTTTTAAGGCGCATAAATAAAGTTGTATTGTCTCGTGGTCGGTAGCAAAGAACGATTTGCTCCAAATTTACAGACAATTCGTTATTCACCATGGACAATCGATTAAGCCTTTCATCGCCGTGAGACCCGCCCTCTCCCAATTGTTATTAATTTTTTAACGCGCCTAAATAGAGTTGTTTTGTCTCGTGGTCGGTAGCAAAGAACGATTTGCTTCAAATTTGCAGATAATTCGTTATTCATCATGGACAATCGATTAAGCCATTAATCGCCGTGAGACCCGCCCTCTCCTAATTGTTATTAATTTTTTAAGGCGCATAAATAAAGTTGTTTTGTCTCGTGGTCGGTAGCAAAGAACGATTTGCTGCAAATTTACAGACAATTCGTTATTCACCATGGACAATCGATTAAGCCATTCATCGCCGTGAGACCCGCCCTCTCCCAATTGTTATTAATTTTTTAAGTCACATAAATAAAGTTGTTTTTTCTCGTGGTCGGTAGCAAAGAACGATTTGCTCCAAATTTACAGACAATTCGTTATTCACCATGGACAATCGATTAAGCCATTAATCGCCGTGAGACCCACCCTCTGCTATTTGTTATTCATTTTTTAAGGCGCATAAATAAAGTTGTTTTGTCTCGTGGTCGGTAGCAAAGAACGATTTGCTTCAAATTTGCAAATAATTCGTTATTCCCCATGGACAATCGATTAAGCCATTAATCGCCGTGAGACCCGCCCTCTCCCAATTGTTATTAATTTTTTAAATCACATAAATAAAGTTGTTTTGTCTCGTGGTCGGTAGCAAAGAAAGACTTGCTCCAAATTTACAGACAATTCGTTATTCACCATGGACAATCGATTAAGCCATTAATCGCCGTGAGACCCGCCCTCTCCTAATTGTCATTAACTTTTTAAGGCGCCTAAATAAAGTTGTTTTGTCTCGTGGTCGGTAGCAAAGAACGATTTGCTTCAAATTTGCAGCCAATTCATTATTACCAATGGACAATCGATTAAGCCATTAATCGCCGTGAGACCCGCCCTCTCTTAATTGTTATTAATTTTTAAAGGCGCATAAATAAAGTTGTTTTGTCTCGTGGTCGGTAGCAAAGAACGATTTGCTCCAAATTTACAGACAATTCGTTATTCACCATGGACAATCGATTAAGCCATTAATCGCCGTGAGACCCGCCCTCTCTTAATTGTTATTAATTTTTTAAGACGCATAAATCAAGTTGTTTTGTCTCGTGGTCGGTAGCAAAGAACGATTTGCTTCAAATTTGCAGCCAATTCATTATCAAAAATGGACAATCGATTAAGCCATTAATCGCCGTGAGACCCGCCCTCTCCTAATTGTTATTAATTTTTTAAGGCGCCTAAATACAGTTGTTTTGTCTCGTGGTCGGTAGCAAAGAACGATTTGCTTCAAATTTGAAGATAATTCGTTAGTCATCATGGACAATCGATTAAGCCATTAATCGCCGTGAGAACCGCCCTCTCCTAATTGTTATTAATTTTTTATGGCGCATAAATAAAGTTGTTTTGTCTCGTGGTCGGTAGCAAAGAACGATTTGCTGCAAATTTACAGACAATTCGTTATTCACCATGGACAATCGATTAAGCCATTCATCGCCGTGAGACCCGCCCTCTCCCAATTGTTATTAATTTTTTAAGGCGCATAAATAAAGTTGTTTTTTCTCGTGGTCGGTAGCAAAGAACGATTTGCTCCAAATTTACAGACAAGTCGTTATTCACCATGGACAATCGATTAAGCCATTAATCGCCGTGAGACCCACCCTCTGCTATTTGTTATTCATTTTTTAAGGCGCATAAATAAAGTTGTTTTGTCTCGTGGTCGGTAGCAAAGAACGATTTGCTTCAAATTTGCAGCCAATTCATTATTAACAATAGACAATCGATTAATCCATTAATCGCCGTGCGACCCGCGCTCTCCTAATTGTTATTAATTTTTTAAGTCGCATAAATAAAGTTGTTTTCCCTCGTGGTCGGTAGCAAAGAACGATTTGCTTCAAATTTACAGACAGTTCGTTATTCACCATGGACAATCGATTAAGCCATTAATCGCCGTGAGGCCCGCCCTCTCCTAATTGTTATTAATTTTTTAAGTCACGTAAGTAAAGTTGTTTTGTCTCGTGGTCGGTAGCAAAGATCGATTTGCTCCAAATTTACAGACAATTCGTTATTTACCATGGACAATCGATTAAGCCATTAATCGCCGTGAGACCCACCCTCTGCTACTTGTTATTAATTTTTTAAGGCGCATAAATAAAGTTGTTTTGTCTCGTGGTCGGTAGCAAAGAACGATTTGCTTCAAATTTGCAAATAATTCGTTATTCACCATGGACAATCGATTAAGCCATTAATCGCCGTGAGACCCGCCATCTCCTAATTGTTATTAACTTTTTAAGGCGCGTAAATAAAGTTGTTTTGTCTCGTGGTCGGTAGCAAAGAACGATTTGCTGCAAATTTACAGACAATTCGTTATTCACCATGGACAATCGATTAAGCCATTCATCGCCGTGAGACCCGCCCTCTCCCAATTGTTATTAATTTTTTAAGGCGCATAAATAAAGTTGTTTTTTCTCGTGGTCGGTAGCAAAGAACGATTTGCTCCAAATTTACAGACAATTCGTTATTCACCATGGACAATCGATTAAGCCATTAATCGCCGTGAGACCCACCCTCTGCTATTTGTTATTCATTTTTTAAGGCGCATAAATAAAGTTGTTTTGTCTCGTGGTCGGTAGCAAAGAACGATTTGCTTCAAATTTGCAAATAATTCGTTATTCCCCATGGACAATCGATTAAGCCATTAATCGCCGTGAGACCCGCCCTCTCCCAATTGTTATTAATTTTTTAAATCACATAAATAAAGTTGTTTTGTCTCGTGGTCGGTAGCAAAGAAAGACTTGCTCCAAATTTACAGACAATTCGTTATTCACCATGGACAATCGATTAAGCCATTAATCGCCGTGAGACCCGCCCTCTCCTAATTGTCATTAACTTTTTAAGGCGCCTAAATAAAGTTGTTTGGTCTCGTGGTCGGTAGCAAAGAACGATTTGCTTCAAATTTGCAGCCAATTCATTATTACCAATGGACAATCGATTAAGCCATTAATCGCCGTGAGACCCGCCCTCTCTTAATTGTTATTAATTTTTAAAGGCGCATAAATAAAGTTGTTTTGTCTCGTGGTCGGTAGCAAAGAACGATTTGCTCCAAATTTACAGACAATTCGTTATTCACCATGGACAATCGATTAAGCCATTAATCGCCGTGAGACCCGCCCTCTCTTAATTGTTATTAATTTTTTAAGACGCATAAATCAAGTTGTTTTGTCTCGTGGTCGGTAGCAAAGAACGATTTGCTTCAAATTTGCAGCCAATTCATTATCAAAAATGGACAATCGATTAAGCCATTAATCGCCGTGAGACCCGCCCTCTCCTAATTGTTATTTATTTTTTAAGTCGCATAAATAAAGTTGTTTTGGCTCGTGGTCGGTAGCAAAGAACGATTTGTTTCAAATTTACAGACAGTTCGATATTCACCATGGACAATCGATTAAGCCATTAATCGCGGTGAGACCCGCCCTCTCCCAATTGTTATTAATTTTTTAAGTCACATAAATAAAGTTGT
Source organism: Amblyjoppa proteus (assembly GCA_963922035.1). Lineage (NCBI taxonomy): Eukaryota > Metazoa > Arthropoda > Insecta > Hymenoptera > Ichneumonidae > Amblyjoppa > Amblyjoppa proteus. The sequence goes on from OY998233.1 coordinate 16,209,302, forward strand.
TTTTTCTCGTGTTCGGTAGCAAAGAACGATTTGCTCCAAATTTACAGACAATTCGTTATTCACCATGGACAATCGAATAAGCCATTAATCATCGTGAGACCCACCCTCTGCTATTTGTTATTAATTTTTTAAGGCGCATAAATAAAGTTGTTTTGTCTCGTGGTCGGTAGCAAAGAACGATTTGCTTCAAATTTGCAGCCAATTCATTATTAACAATGGACAATCGATTAAGCCATCAATCGCCGTGAGACCCGCCCTCTCCTAATTGTTATTAATTTTTAAAGGCGCATAAATAAAGTTGTTTTGTCTCGTGGTCGGTAGCAAAGAACGATTGGCTTCAAATTTGCAGCGAATTCATTATTACCAATGGACAATCGATTTAGCCATTAATCGCCGTGAGACCCGCCCTCTCCTAATTGTTATTAATTTTTAAAGGCGCATAAATAAAGTTGTTTTGTCTCGTGGTCGGTAGCAAAGAACGATTTGCTTCAAATTTGCAGCCAATTCATTATTAAAAATGGACAATCGATTAAAACATTAATCGCCGTGAGACCCGCCCTCTCCTAATTGTTATTAATTTTTTAAGGCGCCTAAATAAAGTTGTTTTGTCTCGTGGTCGGTAGCAAAGAACGATTTGCTCCAAATTTACAGACAATTCGTTATTCACCATGGACAATTGATGAAGCCATTAATCGCCGTGAGACCCGCCCTCTCCTAATTGTTATTAATTTTTTAAGGCGCATAAATAAAGTTGTTTTGTCTCGTGGTCGGTAGCAAAGAACGATTTGCTCCAAATTTACAGACAATTCGTTATTTACCATGGACAATCGATTAAGCCATTAATCGTCGTGAGACCCACCCTCTGCTATTTGTTATTAATTTTTTAAGGCGCATAAATAAAGTTGTTTTGTCTCGTGGTCGGTAGCAAAGAACGATTTGCTTCAAATTTGCAGACAATTCATTATTAACAATGTACAATGGATTAAGCCATTAATCACCGTGAGACCCGCCCTCTCCCAATTGTTATTAATTTTTTAATTCACATAAATAAAGTTGTTTTGTCTCGTGGTCGGTAGCAAAGAACGATTTTCTTCAAATTTACAGACAATTCGTTATTCACCATGGACAATCGATTAAGCCATTAATCGCCGTGAGACCCGCCCTCTCCTAATTGTTATTAATTTTTTAAGGCGCATAAATAAAGTTGTTTTGTCTCGTGGTCGGTAGCAAAGAACGATTTGCTGCAAATTTACAGACAATTCGTTATTCACTATGGACAATCTATTAAGCCATTCATCGCCGTGAGACCCGCCCTCTCCTAATTGTTATTAATTTTTTTAATTGCATAAATAAAGTTGTTTTGTCTCGTGGTCGGTAACAAACAACGATTTGCTTCAAATTTACAGACAGTTCGTTATTCACCATGGACAATCGATTAAGCCATTAATCGCCGTGAGGTCCGCCCTCTCCCAATTGTTATTAATTTTTTAAGTCACATAAATAAAGTTGTTTTGTCACGTGGTCGGTAGCAAAGAACGATTTGCTTCAAATATACAGACAATTCGTTATTCACCATGGACAATCGATTAAGACATTAATCGCCGTGAGACCGGCCCTCTCCTAATTGTTATTAATTTTTTAAGGCGCATAAATAAAGTTGTTTTTCCTCGTGGTCGGTAGCAAAGAACGATTTGCTGCAAATTTACAGACAATTCGTTATTCACCATGGACAATCGATTAAGCCATTCATCGCCGTGAGACCCGCCATCTCCCAATTGTTATTAATTTTTTAAGGCGCATAAATAAAGTTGTTTTTTCTCGTGGTCGGTAGCAAAGAACGATTTGCTCCAAATTTACAGATAATTCGTTATTCACCATGGACAATCGATTAAGCCATTAATCGCCGTGAGACCCACCCTCTGCTATTTGTTATTTATTTTTTAAGGCGCATAAATAAAGTTGTTTTGTCTCGTGGTCGGTAGCAAAGAACGATTTGCTCCAAATTTACAGACAATTCGTTATTCACCATGGACAATCGATTAAGCCATTAATCGCCGCGAGACCCGCCCTCTCTTAATTGTTATTAATTTTTTAAGGCGCATAAATCAAGTTATTTTGTCTCGTGGTCGGTAGCAAAGAACGATTTGCTTCAAATTTGCAGTTAATTCATTATTAAAAATGGACAATCGATTAAGCCATTAATCGCCGTGAGACCCGCCCTCTCCTAATTGTTATTAATTTTTTAAGTCGCATAAATAAAGTTGTTTTGGCTCGTGGTCGGTAGCAAAGAACGATTTGTTTCAAATTTACAGACAGTTCGTTATTCACCATGGACAATCGATTAAGCCATTAATCGCAGTGAGACCCGCACTCTCCCAATTGTTATTAATTTTTTAAGTCCCATAAATAAAGTTGTTTTTTCTCGTGGTCGGTAGCAAAGAACGATTTGCTCCAAATTTACAGACAATTCGTTATTCACCATGGACAATCGAATAAGCCATTAATCATCGTGAGACACACCCTCTGCTATTTGTTATTAATTTTTTACGGCGCCTAAATAAAGTTGTTTTGTCTCGTGGTCGGTAGCAAAGAACGATTTGCTTCAAATTTGCAGCCAATTCATTATTACCAATGGACAATCGACTAAGCCATTAATCGCCGTGAGACCCGCCCTCTCCTAATTGTTATTAATTTTTAAAGGCGCATAAATAAAGTTGTTTTGTCTCGTGGTCGGTAGCGAAGAACGATTTGCTCCAAATTTACAGACAATTCGTTATTCACCATAGACAAGCGATTAAGCCATTAATCGCCGTGAGACCCGCTCTCTCCTAATTGTTATTAATTTTTTTTATTGCATAAATAAAGTTGTTTTGTCTCGTGGTCGGTAGCAAAGAACGATTTGCGTTAAATTTACAGACAGTTCGTTATTCACCATGGACAATCGATTAAGCCATTAATCGCCGTGAGACCCGCCCTCTCCTAATTGTTATTAATTTTTTAAGGCGCATAAATAAAGTTGTTTTGTCTCGTGGTCGGTAGCAAAGAACGATTTGCTTTAAATTTACAGACAATTCGTTATTCACCATGGACAATCGATTAAGCCATTAATCGCCGTGAGACCCGCCCTTTCCTAATTGTTATTAATTTTTTAAGGCGCATAAATAAAGTTGTTTTTTCTCGTGGTCGGTAGCAAAGAACGATTTGCTCCAAATTTACAGACAATTCGTTATTCACCATGGACAATCGATTAAGCCATTAATCGCCGTGAGACCCACCCTCTGCTATTTGTTATTCATTTTTTAAGGCGCATAAATAAAGTTGTTTTGTCTCGTGGTCGGTAGCAAAGAACGATTTGCTTCAAATTTACAGACAGTTCTTTATTCACCATGGACAATCGATTAAGCCATTAATCGCCGTGAGGCCCGCCCTCTCCCAATTGTTATTAACTTTTTAAGGCGCGTAAATAAAGTTGTTTTGTCTCGTGGTCGGTAGCAAAGAACGATTTGCTTCAAATTTGCAAATAATTCGTTATTCACCATGGACAATCGATTAAGCCATTAATCGCCGTGAGACCCGCCATCTCCTAATTGTTATTAACTTTTTAAGGCGCGTAAATAAAGTTGTTTTGTCTCGTGGTCGGTAGCAAAGAACGATTTGCTTCAAATTTGCAGATAATTCGTTATTCACCATGGACAATCGAATAAGCCATTAATCATCGTGAGACCCACCCTCTGCTATTTGTTATTAATTTTTTAAGGCGCATAAATAAAGTTGTTTTGTCTCGAGGTCGGTAGCAAAGAACGATTTGCTTCAAATTTGCAGCCAATTCATTATTAACAATGGACAATCGAATAAGCCATTAATCGCCGTGAGACCCGCCCTCTCCTAATTGTTATTAATTTTTAAAGGCGCATAAATAAAGTTGTTTTGTCTCGTGGTCGGTAGCAAAGAACGATTGGCTTCAAATTTGCAGCGAATTCATTATTAACAATGGACAATCGATTTAGCCATTAATCGCCGTGAGACCCGCCCTCTCCTAATTGTTATTAATTTTTAAAGGCGCATAAATAAAGTTGTTTTGTCTCGTGGTCGGTAGCAAAGAACGATTTGCTCCAAATTTGCAGCCAATTCATTATTAAAAATGGACAATCGATTAAGACATTAATCGCCGTGAGACCCGCCCTCTCCTAATTGTTATTAATTTTTTAAGGCGCCTAAATAAAGTTGTTTTGTCTCGTGGTCGGTAGCAAAGAACGATTTGCTCCAAATTTACAGACAATTCGTTATTCACCATGGACAATTGATTAAGCCATTAATCGCCGTGAGACCCGCCCTCTCCTAATTGTTATTAATTTTTTAAGGCGCATAAATAAAGTTGTTTTGTCTCGTGGTCGGTAGCAAAGAACGATTTGCTCCAAATTTACAGACAATTCGTTATTCACCATGGACAATCGATTAAGCCATTAATCGTCGTGAGACCCACCCTCTGCTATTTGTTATTAATTTTTTAAGGCGCATAAATAAAGTTGTTTTGTCTCGTGGTCGGTAGCAAAGAACGATTTGCTTCAAATTTGCAGACAATTCATTATTAACAATGTACAATGGATTAAGCCGTTAATCACCGTGAGACCCGCCCTCTCCCAATTGTTATTAATTTTTTAATTCACATAAATAAAGTTGTTTTGTCTCGTGGTCGGTAGCAAAGAACGATTTTCTTCAAATTTACAGACAATTCGTTATTCACCATGGACAATCGATTAAGCCATTAATCGCCGTGAGACCCGCCCTCTCCTAATTGTTAATAATTTTTTAAAGCGCATAAATAAAGTTGTTTTGTCTCGTGGTCGGTAGCAAAGAACGATTTGCTTCAAATTTACACACAATTCGTTATTCACCATGGACAATCGATTAAGCCATTAATCGCCGTGAGACCCGCCCTCTCCCAATTGTTATTAATTTTTTAAGTCACATGAATAAAGTTGTTTTGTCTCGTGGTCGGTAGCAAAGAACAATTTACTTCAAATTTACAGACAATTCGTTATTCACCATGGACAATCGATTAAGCCATTAATTGCCGTGAGACCCGCCCTCTCCTAACTGTTATTAATTTTTTAACGCACATAAATAAAGTTGTTTTGTCTCGTGGTCGGTAGCAAAGAACGATTTGCTTCAAATTTGCAGACAATTCATTATTAACAATGGACAATGGATTAAGCCATTAATCGCCGTGAGACCCGCCCTCTCCTAATTGTTATTAATTTTTTAAGGCGCCTAAATAAAGTGTTTTTGTCTCGTTGTCGGTAGCATAGAACGATTTGCCTCAAATTTGCAGATAATTCGTTATACATCATGGACAATCGATTAAGCCATTAATCGCCGTGAGACCCACCCTCTGCTATTTGTTATTAATTTTTTAAGGCGCATAAATAAAGTTGTTTCGTCTGGTGGTCGGTAGCAAAGAACGATTTGCTTCAAATTTGCAGACAATTCATTATTAACAATGGACAATGGATTAAGCCATTAATCGCCGTGAGATCCGCCCTCTCCTAATTGTTATTAATTTTTTAAAGCGCCTAAATACAGTTGTTTTGTCTCGTGGTCGGTAGCAAAGATCGATTTGCTTCAAATTTGCAGATAATTCGTTATTCATCATGGACAATCGATTAAGCCATTAATCGCCGTGAGACCCGCCCTCTCCTAATTGTTATTAATTTTTTATGTCGCATAAATAAAGTTGTTTTGTCTCGTCGTCGGTAGCAAAGAACGATTTGCTGCAAATTTACAGACAATTCGTTATTCACCATGGACAATCGATTAAGCCATTCATCGCCGTGAGACCCGCCCTCTCCTAATTGTTATTAATTTTTTAAGTCGCATAAATAAAGATGTTTTGTCTCGTGGTCGGTAGCAAAGAACGATTTGCTTCAAATTTACAGACAGTTCGTTATTCACCATGGACAATCGATTAAGCCATTAATCGCCGTGAGGCCCGCCCTCTCCCAATTGTTATTAATTTTTTAAGTCACATAAATAAAGTTGTTTTGTCTCGTGGTCGGTAGCAAAGAACGATTTGCTTCAAATTTAGAGACAATTCATTATTCACCATGGACAATCGATTAAGCCATTAATCGCCGTCAGACCCGCCCTCTCCTAATTGTTATTAATTTTTAAAGGCGCATAAATAAAGTTGTTTTGTCTCGTGGTCGGTAGCAAAGAACGATTTGCTTCAAATTTACAGACAATTCGTTATTCACCATGGACAATCGATTAAGCCATTCATCGCCGTGAGACCCGCCCTCTCCCAATTGTTATTAATTTTTTAAGGCGCATAAATAAAGTTGTTTTTTCTCGTGGTCGGTAGCCAAGAACGATTTGCTCCAAATTTACAGACAATTCGTTATTCACCATGGACAATCGATTAAGCCATTAATCGTCGTGAGACCCACCCTCTGCTATGTGTTATTAATTTTTTAAGGCGCATAAATAAAGTTGTTTTGTCTCGTGGTCGGTAGCAAAGAACACTTTGCTTCAAATTTGCAGACAATTCATTATTAACAATGTACAATGGATTAAGCCATTAATCACCGTGAGACCCGCCCTCTTCCAATTGTTATTAATTTTTTAATTCACATAAATAAAGTTGTTTTGTCTCGTGGTCGGTAGCAAAGAACGATTTTCTTCAAATTTACAGACAATTCGTTATTCACCATGGACAATCGATTAAGCCATTAATCGCCGTGAGACCCGCCCTCTCCTAATTGTTATTAATTTTTTAAGGCGCATAAATAAAGTTGTTTTGTCTCGTGGTCGGTAGCAAAGAACGATTTGCTGCAAATTTACAGACAATTCGTTATTCACCATGGACAATCTATTAAGCCATTCATCGCGGTGAGACCCGCCCTCTCCCAATTGTCATTAATTTTTTAAGGCGCATAAATAAAGTTGTTTCGTCTGGTGGTCGGTAGCAAAGAACGATTTGCTTCAAATTTGCAGACAATTCATTATTAACAATGGACAATGGATTAAGCCATTAATCGCCGTGAGATCCGCCCTCTCCTAATTGTTATTAATTTTTTAAAGCGCCTAAATACAGTTGTTTTGTCTCGTGGTCGGTAGCAAAGACCGATTTGCTTCAAATTTGCAGATAATTCGTTATTCATCATGGACAATCGATTAAGCCATTAATCGCCGTGAGACCCGCCCTCTCCTAATTGTTATTAATTTTTTATGTCGCATAAATAAAGTTGTTTTGTCTCGTCGTCGGTAGCAAAGAACGATTTGCTGCAAATTTACAGACAATTCGTTATTCACCATGGACAATCGATTAAGCCATTCATCGCCGTGAGACCCGCCCTCTCCTAATTGTTATTAATTTTTTAAGTCGCATAAATAAAGATGTTTTGTCTCGTGGTCGGTAGCAAAGAACGATTTGCTTCAAATTTACAGACAGTTCGTTATTCACCATGGACAATCGATTAAGCCATTAATCGCCGTGAGACCCGCCCTCTCCCAATTGTTATTAATTTTTTAAGTCACATAAATAAAGTTGTTTTGTCTCGTGGTCGGTAGCAAAGAACGATTTGCTTCAAATTTAGAGACAATTCATTATTCACCATGGACAATCGATTAAGCCATTAATCGCCGTCAGACCCGCCCTCTCCTAATTGTTATTAATTTTTAAAGGCGCATAAATAAAGTTGTTTTGTCTCGTGGTCGGTAGCAAAGAACGATTTGCTTCAAATTTACAGACAATTCGTTATTCACCATGGACAATCGATTAAGCCATTAATCGTCGTGAGACCCACCCTCTGCTATGTGTTATTAATTTTTTAAGGCGCATAAATAAAGTTGTTTTGTCTCGTGGTCGGTAGCAAAGAACACTTTGCTTCAAATTTGCAGACAATTCATTATTAACAATGTACAATGGATTAAGCCATTAATCACCGTGAGACCCGCCCTCTTCCAATTGTTATTAATTTTTTAAGGCCCATAAATAAAGTTGTTTTGTCTCGTGGTCGGTAGCAAAGAACGATTTACTTCAAATTTAGAGACAATTCGCTATTCACCATGGACAATCGATTAAGCTGTTAATCGCCGTGAGACCCCCCCTCTCCTAATTGTTATTAATTTTTTAAGTCACGTAAGTTAAGTTGTTTTGTCTCGTGGTCGGTAGCAAAGATCGATTTGCTCCAAATTTACAGACAATACGTTATTCACCATGGACAATCGATTAAGCCATTAATCGCCGTGAGACCCACCCTCTGCTATTTGTTATTAATTTTTTAAGGCGCATAAATAAAGTTGTTTTGTCTCGTGGTCGGTAGCAAAGAACGATTTGCTTCAAATTTGCAGACAATTCATTAATAACAATGGACAATGGATTAAGCCATTAATCGCCGTGAGACCCGCCCTCTCCTAATTGTTATTAATTTTTTAAGGCGCCTAAATAAAGTTTTTTTTTCTCGTTGTCGGTAGCATAGAACGATTTGCTTCAAATTTGCAGATAATTCGTTATTCATCATGGACAATCGATTAAGCCATTAATCGCCGTGAGACCCGCCCTCTCCTAATTGTTATTAATTTTTTAAGTCGCATCAATAAAGTTGTTTTGTCTCGTGGTCGGTAGCAAAGAACGATTTGCTTCAAATTTACAGACAATTCGTTATTCACCATGGACAATCGATTAAGCCATTAATCGCCGTGAGACCCGCCCTCTCCCAATTGTTATTCATTTTTTAAGTCACATAAATAAAGTTGTTTTGTCTCGTGGTCGGTAGCAAAGAACAATTTACTTCAAATTTACAGACAATTCGTTATTCACCATGGACAATCGATTAAGCCATTAATTGCCGTGAGACCCGCCCTCTCCTAATTGTTATTAATTTTTTAACGCGCATAAATAAAGTTGTTTTGTCTCGTGGTCGGTAGCACAGAACGATTTGCTGCAAATTTACAGACAATTCGTTATTCACCATGGACAATCGATTAAGCCATTCATCGCCGTGAGACCCGCCCTTTCCTAATTGTTATTAATTTTTTAAGGCGCATAAATAAAGTTGTTTTGTCTCGAGGTCGGTAGCAAAGAACGATTTGCTTTAAATTTAGAGACAATTCGCTATTCACCATGGACAATCGATTAAGCTGTTAATCGCTGTGAGACCCCCCCTCTCCTAATTGTTATTAATTTTTTAAGTCACGTAAGTAAAGTTGTTTTGTCTCGTGGTCGGTAGCAAAGATCGATTTGCTCCAAATTTACATACAATTCGTTATTCACTATGGACAATCGATTATGCCATTAATCGCCGTGAGACCCACCCTCTGCTATTTGTTATTGATTTTTTAAGGCGCATAAATAAAGTTGTTTCGTCTCGTGGTCGGTAGCAAAGAACGATTTGCTTCAAATTTGCAGACAATTCATTATTAACAATGGACAATGGATTAAGCCATTAATCGCCGTGAGACCCGCCCTCTCCTAATTGTTATTAATTTTTTAAGGCGCCTAAATACAGTTGTTTTGTCTCGTGGTCGGTAGCAAAGAACGATTTGCTTCAAATTTGAAGATAATTCGTTAGTCATCATGGACAATCGATTAAGCCATTAATCGCCGTGAGAACCGCCCTCTCCTAATTGTTATTAATTTTTTATGGCGCATAAATAAAGTTGTTTTGTCTCGTGGTCGGTAGCAAAGAACGATTTGCTGCAAATTTACAGACAATTCGTTATTCACCATGGACAATCGATTAAGCCATTCATCGCCGTGAGACCCGCCCTCTCCCAATTGTTATTAATTTTTTAAGGCGCATAAATAAAGTTGTTTTTTCTCGTGGTCGGTAGCAAAGAACGATTTGCTCTAAATTTACAGACAAGTCGTTATTCACCATGGACAATCGATTAAGCCATTAATCGCCGTGAGACCCACCCTCTGCTATTTGTTATTCATTTTTTAAGGCACATAAATAAAGTTGTTTTGTCTCGTGGTCGGTAGCAAAGAACGATTTGCTTCAAATTTGCAGCCAATTCATTATTAACAATAGACAATCGATTAAGCCATTAATCGCCGTGAGACCCGCGCTCTCCTAATTGTTATTAATTTTTTAAGTCGCATAAATAAAGTTGTTTTGTCTCGTGGTCGGTAGCAAAGAACGATTTGCTTCAAATTTACAGACAGTTCGTTATTCACCATGGACAATCGATTAAGGCATTAATCGCCGTGAGGCCCGCCCTCTCCCAATTGTTATTAATTTTTTAAGTCACATAAATAAAGTTGTTTTGTCTCGTGGTCGGTAGCAAAGAACGATTTGCTTCAAATTTAGAGACAATTCATTATTCACCATGGACAATCGATTAAGCCATGAATCGCCGTCAGACCCGCCCTCTCCTAATTGTTATTAATTTTTTAAGGCGCATAAATAAAGTTGTTTTGTCTCGTGGTCGGTAGCAAAGAACGATTTGCTTCAAATTTACAGACAATTCGTTATTCACCATGGACAATCGATTAAGCCATTCACCGCCGTGAGACCCGCCCTCTCCCAATTATTATTAATTTTTTAAGGCGCTTAAATAAAGTTGTTTTTTCTCGTGGTCGGTAGCAAAGAACGATTTGCTCCAAATTTACAGACAATTCGTTATTCACCATGGACAATCGATTAAGCCATTAATCGTCGTGAGACCCACCCTGTGCTATTTGTTGTTAATTTTTTAAGGCGCACAAATAAAGTTGTTTTGTCTCGTGGTCGGTAGCAAAGAACAATTTGCTTCAAATTTGCAGACAATTCATTATTAACAATGTACAATGGATTAAGTTATTAATCACCGTGAGACCCGCCCTCTCCCAATTGTTATTAATTTTTTAATTCACATAAATAAAGTTGTTTTGTCTCGTGGTCGGTAGCAAAGAACGATTTTCTTCAAATTTACAGACAATTCGTTATTCACCATGGACAATCGATTAAGCCATTAATCGCCGTGAGACCCGCCCTCTCCTAATTGTTATTAATTTTTTAAGGCGCATAAATAAAGTTTTCTTGTCTCGTGGTCGGTAGCAAAGAACGATTTGCTGCAAATTTACAGACAATTCGTTATTCACCATGGACAATCTATTAAGCCATTCATCGTGGTGAGACCCGCCCTCTCCCAATTGTTATTAATTTTTTAAGGCGCATAAATAAAGTTGTTTTGTCTCGTGGTCGGTAGCAAAGAACGATTTACTTCAAATTTAGAGACAATTCGCTATTCACCATGGACAATCGATTAAGCTGTTAATCGCCGTGAGACCCCCCCTCTCCTAATTGTTATTAATTTTTTAAGTCACGTAAGTAAAGTTATTTTGTCTCGTGGTCGGTAGCACTGATCGATTTGCTCCAAATTTACAGACAATTCGTTATTCACCATGGACAATCGATTAAGTCATTAATCGCCGTGAGACCCACCCTCTGCTACTTGTTATTAATTTTTTAAGGCGCATAAATAAAGTTGTTTTGTCTCGTGGTCGGTAGCAAAGAACGATTTGCTTCAAATTTGCAGACAATTCATTATTAACAATGGACAATCGATTAAGCCATTAATCGCCGTGAGACCCGCCCTCTCCTAATTGTTATTAATTTTTTAAGGCACATAAATAAAGTTGTTTTGTCTCGTGGTCGGTAGCAAAGAACGATTTGCTTCAAATTTACAGACAATTCGTTATTCACCATGAACAATCGATTAAGCCATTCATCGCCGTGAGACCCGCCCTCTCCCAATTGTTATTAATTTTTTAAGGCGCATAAATAAAGTTGTTTTTTCTCGTGGGCGGTAGCAAAGAACGATTTGCTCCAAATTTACAGACAATTCGTTATACACCATGGACAATCGATTAAGCCATTAATCGCCGTGGGACCCGCCCTTTCCTAATTGTTATTAATTTTTTAAGTCGCATAAATAAAGTTGTTTTGTCTCGTGGTCGGTAGCAAAGAACGATTTGCTTCAAATTTGAAGATAATTCGTTAGTCATCATGGACAATCGATTAAGCCATTAATCGCCGTGAGAACCGCCCTCTCCTAATTGTTATTAATTTTTTATGGCGCATAAATAAAGTTGTTTTGTCTCGTGGTCGGTAGCAAAGAACGATTTGCTGCAAATTTACAGACAATTCGTTATTCACCATGGACAATCGATTAAGCCATTCATCGCCGTGAGACCCGCCCTCTCGCAATTGTTATTAATTTTTTAAGGCGCATAAATAAAGTTGTTTTTTCTCGTGGTCGGTAGCAAAGAACGATTTGCTCCAAATTTACAGACAAGTCGTTATTCACCATGGACAATCGATTAAGCCATTAATCGCCGTGAGACCCACCCTCTGCTATTTGTTATTCATTTTTTAAGGCGCATAAATAAAGTTGTTTTGTCTCGTGGTCGGTAGCAAAGAACGATTTGCTTCAAATTTGCAGCCAATTCATTATTAACAATAGACAATCGATTAATCCATTAATCGCCGTGCGACCCGCGCTCTCCTAATTGTTATTAATTTTTTAAGTCGCATAAATAAAGTTGTTTTGTCTCGTGGTCGGTAGCAAAGAACGATTTGCTTCAAATTTACAGACAGTTCGTTATTCACCATGGACAATCGATTAAGCCATTAATCGCCGTGAGGCCCGCCCTCTCCTAATTGTTATTAATTTTTTAAGTCACGTAAGTAAAGTTGTTTTGTCTCGTGGTCGGTAGCAAAGATCGATTTGCTCCAAATTTACAGACAATTCGTTATTTACCATGGACAATCGATTAAGCCATTAATCGCCGTGAGACCCACCCTCTGCTACTTGTTATTAATTTTTTAAGGCGCATAAATAAAGTTGTTTTGTCTCGTGGTCGGTAGCAAAGAACGATTTGCTTCAAATTTGCAAATAATTCGTTATTCACCATGGACAATCGATTAAGCCATTAATCGCCGTGAGACCCGCCATCTCCTAATTGTTATTAACTTTTTAAGGCGCGTAAATAAAGTTGTTTTGTCTCGTGGTCGGTAGCAAAGAACGATTTGCTTCAAATTTGCAGACAATTCATAATTAACAATGGACCATGGATTAAGCCATTAATCGCCGTGAGACCCGCCCTCTCCTAATTGTTATTAATTTTTTAAGGCACATAAATAAAGTTGTTTTGTCTCGTGGTCGGTAGCAAAGAACGATTTGCTTCAAATTTACAGACAAATCGTTATTCACCATGGACAATCGATTAAGCCATTCATCGCCGTGAGACCCGCCCTCTCCCAATTGTTATTAATTTTTTAAGGCGCATAAATAAAGTTGTTTTTTCTCGTGGTCGGTAGCAAAGAACGATTTGCTCCAAATTTACAGACAATTCGTTATCCACCATGGACAATCGATTAAGCCATTAATCGCCGTGGGACCCGCCCTCTCCTAATTGTTATTAATTTTTTAAGGCGCATAAATAAAGTTGTTTTGTCTCGTGGTCGGTAGCAAAGAACGATTTGCTTCAAATTTAGAGACAATTCGCTATTCACCATGGACAATCGATTAAGCCGTTAATCGCCGTGAGACCCGCCCTCTCCTAATTGTTATTAATTTTTTAAGTCACATAAATAAAGTTGTTTTGTCTCGTGGTCGGTAGCAAAGAACGATTTGCTTCAAATATACGGACAATTCGTTATTCACCATGGACAATCGATTAAGCCATTAATCGCCGTGAGACCCGCCCTCTCCTAATTGTTATTAATTTTTTAAGGCGCATAAATAAAGTTGTTTTGTCTCGTGGTCGGTAGCAAAGAACGATTTGCTTTAAATTTACAGACAATTCGTTATTCACCATGGACAATCGATTAAGCCATTAATCGCCGTGAGGCCCGCCCTCTCCCAATTGTTATTAATTTTTTAAGGCGCCTAAATAGAGTTGTTTTGTCTCGTGGTCGGTAGCAAAGAACGATTTGCTTCAAATTTGCAAATAATTCGTTATTCCCCATGGACAATCGATTAAGCCATTAATCGCCGTGAGACCCGCCATCTCCTAATTGTTATTAACTTTTTAAGGAGCGTAAATAAAGTTGTTTTGTCTCGTGGTCGCTAGCAAAGAACGACTTGCTCCAAATTTACACACAATTCGTTATTCACCATGGACAATCGATTAAGCCATTAATCGCCGTGAGACCCGCCCTTTCCTAATTGTTATTAATTTTTTAAGGCGCATAAATAAAGTTGTATTGTCTCGTGGTCGGTAGCAAAGAACGATTTGCTCCAAATTTACAGACAATTCGTTATTCACCATGGACAATCGATTAAGCCTTTCATCGCCGTGAGACCCGCCCTCTCCCAATTGTTATTAATTTTTTAACGCGCCTAAATAGAGTTGTTTTGTCTCGTGGTCGGTAGCAAAGAACGATTTGCTTCAAATTTGCAGATAATTCGTTATTCATCATGGACAATCGATTAAGCCATTAATCGCCGTGAGACCCGCCCTCTCCTAATTGTTATTAATTTTTTAAGGCGCATAAATAAAGTTGTTTTGTCTCGTGGTCGGTAGCAAAGAACGATTTGCTGCAAATTTACAGACAATTCGTTATTCACCATGGACAATCGATTAAGCCATTCATCGCCGTGAGACCCGCCCTCTCCCAATTGTTATTAATTTTTTAAGGCGCATAAATAAAGTTGTTTTTTCTCGTGGTCGGTAGCAAAGAACGATTTGCTCCAAATTTACAGACAATTCGTTATTCACCATGGACAATCGATTAAGCCATTAATCGCCGTGAGACCCACCCTCTGCTATTTGTTATTCATTTTTTAAGGCGCATAAATAAAGTTGTTTTGTCTCGTGGTCGGTAGCAAAGAACGATTTGCTTCAAATTTGCAAATAATTCGTTATTCCCCATGGACAATCGATTAAGCCATTAATCGCCGTGAGACCCGCCCTCTCCCAATTGTTATTAATTTTTTAAATCACATAAATAAAGTTGTTTTGTCTCGTGGTCGGTAGCAAAGAAAGACTTGCTCCAAATTTACAGACAATTCGTTATTCACCATGGACAATCGATTAAGCCATTAATCGCCGTGAGACCCGCCCTCTCCTAATTGTCATTAACTTTTTAAGGCGCCTAAATAAAGTTGTTTGGTCTCGTGGTCGGTAGCAAAGAACGATTTGCTTCAAATTTGCAGCCAATTCATTATTACCAATGGACAATCGATTAAGCCATTAATCGCCGTGAGACCCGCCCTCTCTTAATTGTTATTAATTTTTAAAGGCGCATAAATAAAGTTGTTTTGTCTCGTGGTCGGTAGCAAAGAACGATTTGCTCCAAATTTACAGACAATTCGTTATTCACCATGGACAATCGATTAAGCCATTAATCGCCGTGAGACCCGCCCTCTCTTAATTGTTATTAATTTTTTAAGACGCATAAATCAAGTTGTTTTGTCTCGTGGTCGGTAGCAAAGAACGATTTGCTTCAAATTTGCAGCCAATTCATTATCAAAAATGGACAATCGATTAAGCCATTAATCGCCGTGAGACCCGCCCTCTCCTAATTGTTATTTATTTTTTAAGTCGCATAAATAAAGTTGTTTTGGCTCGTGGTCGGTAGCAAAGAACGATTTGTTTCAAATTTACAGACAGTTCGATATTCACCATGGACAATCGATTAAGCCATTAATCGCGGTGAGACCCGCCCTCTCCCAATTGTTATTAATTTTTTAAGTCACATAAATAAAGTTGTTTTTTCTCGTGTTCGGTAGCAAAGAACGATTTGCTCCAAATTTACAGACAATTCGTTATTCACCATGGACAATCGAATAAGCCATTAATCATCGTGAGACCCACCCTCTGCTATTTGTTATTAATTTTTTAAGGCGCATAAATAAAGTTGTTTTGTCTCGTGGTCGGTAGCAAAGAACGATTTGCTTCAAATTTGCAGCCAATTCATTATTAACAATGGACAATCGATTAAGCCATCAATCGCCGTGAGACCCGCCCTCTCCTAATTGTTATTAATTTTTAAAGGCGCATAAATAAAGTTGTTTTGTCTCGTGGTCGGTAGCAAAGAACGATTGGCTTCAAATTTGCAGCGAATTCATTATTACCAATGGACAATCGATTTAGCCATTAATCGCCGTGAGACCCGCCCTCTCCTAATTGTTATTAATTTTTAAAGGCGCATAAATAAAGTTGTTTTGTCTCGTGGTCGGTAGCAAAGAACGATTTGCTTCAAATTTGCAGCCAATTCATTATTAAAAATGGACAATCGATTAAAACATTAATCGCCGTGAGACCCGCCCTCTCCTAATTGTTATTAATTTTTTAAGGCGCCTAAATAAAGTTGTTTTGTCTCGTGGTCGGTAGCAAAGAACGATTTGCTCCAAATTTACAGACAATTCGTTATTCACCATGGACAATTGATGAAGCCATTAATCGCCGTGAGACCCGCCCTCTCCTAATTGTTATTAATTTTTTAAGGCGCATAAATAAAGTTGTTTTGTCTCGTGGTCGGTAGCAAAGAACGATTTGCTCCAAATTTACAGACAATTCGTTATTTACCATGGACAATCGATTAAGCCATTAATCGTCGTGAGACCCACCCTCTGCTATTTGTTATTAATTTTTTAAGGCGCATAAATAAAGTTGTTTTGTCTCGTGGTCGGTAGCAAAGAACGATTTGCTTCAAATTTGCAGACAATTCATTATTAACAATGTACAATGGATTAAGCCATTAATCACCGTGAGACCCGCCCTCTCCCAATTGTTATTAATTTTTTAATTCACATAAATAAAGTTGTTTTGTCTCGTGGTCGGTAGCAAAGAACGATTTTCTTCAAATTTACAGACAATTCGTTATTCACCATGGACAATCGATTAAGCCATTAATCGCCGTGAGACCCGCCCTCTCCTAATTGTTATTAATTTTTTAAGGCGCATAAATAAAGTTGTTTTGTCTCGTGGTCGGTAGCAAAGAACGATTTGCTGCAAATTTACAGACAATTCGTTATTCACTATGGACAATCTATTAAGCCATTCATCGCCGTGAGACCCGCCCTCTCCTAATTGTTATTAATTTTTTTAATTGCATAAATAAAGTTGTTTTGTCTCGTGGTCGGTAACAAACAACGATTTGCTTCAAATTTACAGACAGTTCGTTATTCACCATGGACAATCGATTAAGCCATTAATCGCCGTGAGGTCCGCCCTCTCCCAATTGTTATTAATTTTTTAAGTCACATAAATAAAGTTGTTTTGTCACGTGGTCGGTAGCAAAGAACGATTTGCTTCAAATATACAGACAATTCGTTATTCACCATGGACAATCGATTAAGACATTAATCGCCGTGAGACCGGCCCTCTCCTAATTGTTATTAATTTTTTAAGGCGCATAAATAAAGTTGTTTTTCCTCGTGGTCGGTAGCAAAGAACGATTTGCTGCAAATTTACAGACAATTCGTTATTCACCATGGACAATCGATTAAGCCATTCATCGCCGTGAGACCCGCCATCTCCCAATTGTTATTAATTTTTTAAGGCGCATAAATAAAGTTGTTTTTTCTCGTGGTCGGTAGCAAAGAACGATTTGCTCCAAATTTACAGATAATTCGTTATTCACCATGGACAATCGATTAAGCCATTAATCGCCGTGAGACCCACCCTCTGCTATTTGTTATTTATTTTTTAAGGCGCATAAATAAAGTTGTTTTGTCTCGTGGTCGGTAGCAAAGAACGATTTGCTCCAAATTTACAGACAATTCGTTATTCACCATGGACAATCGATTAAGCCATTAATCGCCGCGAGACCCGCCCTCTCTTAATTGTTATTAATTTTTTAAGGCGCATAAATCAAGTTATTTTGTCTCGTGGTCGGTAGCAAAGAACGATTTGCTTCAAATTTGCAGTTAATTCATTATTAAAAATGGACAATCGATTAAGCCATTAATCGCCGTGAGACCCGCCCTCTCCTAATTGTTATTAATTTTTTAAGTCGCATAAATAAAGTTGTTTTGGCTCGTGGTCGGTAGCAAAGAACGATTTGTTTCAAATTTACAGACAGTTCGTTATTCACCATGGACAATCGATTAAGCCATTAATCGCAGTGAGACCCGCACTCTCCCAATTGTTATTAATTTTTTAAGTCCCATAAATAAAGTTGTTTTTTCTCGTGGTCGGTAGCAAAGAACGATTTGCTCCAAATTTACAGACAATTCGTTATTCACCATGGACAATCGAATAAGCCATTAATCATCGTGAGACACACCCTCTGCTATTTGTTATTAATTTTTTACGGCGCCTAAATAAAGTTGTTTTGTCTCGTGGTCGGTAGCAAAGAACGATTTGCTTCAAATTTGCAGCCAATTCATTATTACCAATGGACAATCGATTAAGCCATTAATCGCCGTGAGACCCGCCCTCTCCTAATTGTTATTAATTTTTAAAGGCGCATAAATAAAGTTGTTTTGTCTCGTGGTCGGTAGCGAAGAACGATTTGCTCCAAATTTACAGACAATTCGTTATTCACCATAGACAAGCGATTAAGCCATTAATCGCCGTGAGACCCGCTCTCTCCTAATTGTTATTAATTTTTTTTATTGCATAAATAAAGTTGTTTTGTCTCGTGGTCGGTAGCAAAGAACGATTTGCGTTAAATTTACAGACAGTTCGTTATTCACCATGGACAATCGATTAAGCCATTAATCGCCGTGAGACCCGCCCTCTCCTAATTGTTATTAATTTTTTAAGGCGCATAAATAAAGTTGTTTTGTCTCGTGGTCGGTAGCAAAGAACGATTTGCTTTAAATTTACAGACAATTCGTTATTCACCATGGACAATCGATTAAGCCATTAATCGCCGTGAGACCCGCCCTTTCCTAATTGTTATTAATTTTTTAAGGCGCATAAATAAAGTTGTTTTTTCTCGTGGTCGGTAGCAAAGAACGATTTGCTCCAAATTTACAGACAATTCGTTATTCACCATGGACAATCGATTAAGCCATTAATCGCCGTGAGACCCACCCTCTGCTATTTGTTATTCATTTTTTAAGGCGCATAAATAAAGTTGTTTTGTCTCGTGGTCGGTAGCAAAGAACGATTTGCTTCAAATTTACAGACAGTTCTTTATTCACCATGGACAATCGATTAAGCCATTAATCGCCGTGAGGCCCGCCCTCTCCCAATTGTTATTAACTTTTTAAGGCGCGTAAATAAAGTTGTTTTGTCTCGTGGTCGGTAGCAAAGAACGATTTGCTTCAAATTTGCAAATAATTCGTTATTCACCATGGACAATCGATTAAGCCATTAATCGCCGTGAGACCCGCCATCTCCTAATTGTTATTAACTTTTTAAGGCGCGTAAATAAAGTTGTTTTGTCTCGTGGTCGGTAGCAAAGAACGATTTGCTTCAAATTTGCAGATAATTCGTTATTCACCATGGACAATCGAATAAGCCATTAATCATCGTGAGACCCACCCTCTGCTATTTGTTATTAATTTTTTAAGGCGCATAAATAAAGTTGTTTTGTCTCGAGGTCGGTAGCAAAGAACGATTTGCTTCAAATTTGCAGCCAATTCATTATTAACAATGGACAATCGAATAAGCCATTAATCGCCGTGAGACCCGCCCTCTCCTAATTGTTATTAATTTTTAAAGGCGCATAAATAAAGTTGTTTTGTCTCGTGGTCGGTAGCAAAGAACGATTGGCTTCAAATTTGCAGCGAATTCATTATTAACAATGGACAATCGATTTAGCCATTAATCGCCGTGAGACCCGCCCTCTCCTAATTGTTATTAATTTTTAAAGGCGCATAAATAAAGTTGTTTTGTCTCGTGGTCGGTAGCAAAGAACGATTTGCTCCAAATTTGCAGCCAATTCATTATTAAAAATGGACAATCGATTAAGACATTAATCGCCGTGAGACCCGCCCTCTCCTAATTGTTATTAATTTTTTAAGGCGCCTAAATAAAGTTGTTTTGTCTCGTGGTCGGTAGCAAAGAACGATTTGCTCCAAATTTACAGACAATTCGTTATTCACCATGGACAATTGATTAAGCCATTAATCGCCGTGAGACCCGCCCTCTCCTAATTGTTATTAATTTTTTAAGGCGCATAAATAAAGTTGTTTTGTCTCGTGGTCGGTAGCAAAGAACGATTTGCTCCAAATTTACAGACAATTCGTTATTCACCATGGACAATCGATTAAGCCATTAATCGTCGTGAGACCCACCCTCTGCTATTTGTTATTAATTTTTTAAGGCGCATAAATAAAGTTGTTTTGTCTCGTGGTCGGTAGCAAAGAACGATTTGCTTCAAATTTGCAGACAATTCATTATTAACAATGTACAATGGATTAAGCCGTTAATCACCGTGAGACCCGCCCTCTCCTAATTGTTAATAATTTTTTAATTCACATAAATAAAGTTGTTTTGTCTCGTGGTCGGTAGCAAAGAACGATTTTCTTCAAATTTACAGACAATTCGTTATTCACCATGGACAATCGATTAAGCCATTAATCGCCGTGAGACCCGCCCTCTCCTAATTGTTAATAATTTTTTAAAGCGCATAAATAAAGTTGTTTTGTCTCGTGGTCGGTAGCAAAGAACGATTTGCTTCAAATTTACAGACAATTCGTTATTCACCATGGACAATCGATTAAGCCATTAATCGCCGTGAGACCCGCCCTCTCCCAATTGTTATTAATTTTTTAAGTCACATGAATAAAGTTGTTTTGTCTCGTGGTCGGTAGCAAAGAACAATTTACTTCAAATTTACAGACACTTCGTTATTCACCATGGACAATCGATTAAGCCATTAATTGCCGTGAGACCCGCCCTCTCCTAACTGTTATTAATTTTTTAACGCACATAAATAAAGTTGTTTTGTCTCGTGGTCGGTAGCAAAGAACGATTTGCTTCAAATTTGCAGACAATTCATTATTAACAATGGACAATGGATTAAGCCATTAATCGCCGTGAGACCCGCCCTCTCCTAATTGTTATTAATTTTTTAAGGCGCCTAAATAAAGTGTTTTTGTCTCGTTGTCGGTAGCATAGAACGATTTGCTTCAAATTTGCAGATAATTCGTTATACATCATGGACAATCGATTAAGCCATTAATCGCCGTGAGACCCACCCTCTGCTATTTGTTATTAATTTTTTAAGGCGCATAAATAAAGTTGTTTCGTCTGGTGGTCGGTAGCAAAGAACGATTTGCTTCAAATTTGCAGACAATTCATTATTAACAACGGACAATGGATTAAGCCATTAATCGCCGTGAGATCCGCCCTCTCCTAATTGTTATTAATTTTTTAAAGCGCCTAAATACAGTTGTTTTGTCTCGTGGTCGGTAGCAAAGACCGATTTGCTTCAAATTTGCAGATAATTCGTTATTCATCATGGACAATCGATTAAGCCATTAATCGCCGTGAGACCCGCCCTCTCCTAATTGTTATTAATTTTTTATGTCGCATAAATAAAGTTGTTTTGTCTCGTCGTCGATAGCAAAGAACGATTTGCTGCAAATTTACAGACAATTCGTTATTCACCATGGACAATCGATTAAGCCATTCATCGCCGTGAGACCCGCCCTCTCCTAATTGTTATTAATTTTTTAAGTCGCATAAATAAAGATGTTTTGTCTCGTGGTCGGTAGCAAAGAACGATTTGCTTCAAATTTACAGACAGTTCGTTATTCACCATGGACAATCGATTAAGCCATTAATCGCCGTGAGGCCCGCCCTCTCCCAATTGTTATTAATTTTTTAAGTCACATAAATAAAGTTGTTTTGTCTCGTGGTCGGTAGCAAAGAACGATTTGCTTCAAATTTAGAGACAATTCATTATTCACCATGGACAATCGATTAAGCCATTAATCGCCGTCAGACCCGCCCTCTCCTAATTGTTATTAATTTTTAAAGGCGCATAAATAAAGTTGTTTTGTCTCGTGGTCGGTAGCAAAGAACGATTTGCTTCAAATTTACAGACAATTCGTTATTCACCATGGACAATCGATTAAGCCATTCATCGCCGTGAGACCCGCCCTCTCCCAATTGTTATTAATTTTTTAAGGCGCATAAATAAAGTTGTTTTTTCTCGTGGTCGGTAGCCAAGAACGATTTGCTCCAAATTTACAGACAATTCGTTATTCACCATGGACAATCGATTAAGCCATTAATCGTCGTGAGACCCACCCTCTGCTATGTGTTATTAATTTTTTAAGGCGCATAAATAAAGTTGTTTTGTCTCGTGGTCGGTAGCAAAGAACACTTTGCTTCAAATTTGCAGACAATTCATTATTAACAATGTACAATGGATTAAGCCATTAATCACCGTGAGACCCGCCCTCTTCCAATTGTTATTAATTTTTTAATTCACATAAATAAAGTTGTTTTGTCTCGTGGTCGGTAGCAAAGAACGATTTTCTTCAAATTTACAGACAATTCGTTATTCACCATGGACAATCGATTAAGCCATTAATCGCCGTGAGACCCGCCCTCTCCTAATTGTTATTAATTTTTTAAGGCGCATAAATAAAGTTGTTTTGTCTCGTGGTCGGTAGCAAAGAACGATTTGCTGCAAATTTACAGACAATTCGTTATTCACCATGGACAATCTATTAAGCCATTCATCGCGGTGAGACCCGCCCTCTCCCAATTGTCATTAATTTTTTAAGGCGCATAAATAAAGTTGTTTCGTCTGGTGGTCGGTAGCAAAGAACGATTTGCTTCAAATTTGCAGACAATTCATTATTAACAATGGACAATGGATTAAGCCATTAATCGCCGTGAGATCCGCCCTCTCCTAATTGTTATTAATTTTTTAAAGCGCCTAAATACAGTTGTTTTGTCTCGTGGTCGGTAGCAAAGACCGATTTGCTTCAAATTTGCAGATAATTCGTTATTCATCATGGACAATCGATTAAGCCATTAATCGCCGTGAGACCCGCCCTCTCCTAATTGTTATTAATTTTTTATGTCGCATAAATAAAGTTGTTTTGTCTCGTCGTCGGTAGCAAAGAACGATTTGCTGCAAATTTACAGACAATTCGTTATTCACCATGGACAATCGATTAAGCCATTCATCGCCGTGAGACCCGCCCTCTCCTAATTGTTATTAATTTTTTAAGTCGCATAAATAAAGATGTTTTGTCTCGTGGTCGGTAGCAAAGAACGATTTGCTTCAAATTTACAGACAGTTCGTTATTCACCATGGACAATCGATTAAGCCATTAATCGCCGTGAGACCCGCCCTCTCCCAATTGTTATTAATTTTTTAAGTCACATAAATAAAGTTGTTTTGTCTCGTGGTCGGTAGCAAAGAACGATTTGCTTCAAATTTAGAGACAATTCATTATTCACCATGGACAATCGATTAAGCCATTAATCGCCGTCAGACCCGCCCTCTCCTAATTGTTATTAATTTTTAAAGGCGCATAAATAAAGTTGTTTTGTCTCGTGGTCGGTAGCAAAGAACGATTTGCTTCAAATTTACAGACAATTCGTTATTCACCATGGACAATCGATTAAGCCATTAATCGTCGTGAGACCCACCCTCTGCTATGTGTTATTAATTTTTTAAGGCGCATAAATAAAGTTGTTTTGTCTCGTGGTCGGTAGCAAAGAACACTTTGCTTCAAATTTGCAGACAATTCATTATTAACAATGTACAATGGATTAAGCCATTAATCACCGTGAGACCCGCCCTCTTCCAATTGTTATTAATTTTTTAAGGCCCATAAATAAAGTTGTTTTGTCTCGTGGTCGGTAGCAAAGAACGATTTACTTCAAATTTAGAGACAATTCGCTATTCACCATGGACAATCGATTAAGCTGTTAATCGCCGTGAGACCCCCCCTCTCCTAATTGTTATTAATTTTTTAAGTCACGTAAGTTAAGTTGTTTTGTCTCGTGGTCGGTAGCAAAGATCGATTTGCTCCAAATTTACAGACAATACGTTATTCACCATGGACAATCGATTAAGCCATTAATCGCCGTGAGACCCACCCTCTGCTATTTGTTATTAATTTTTTAAGGCGCATAAATAAAGTTGTTTTGTCTCGTGGTCGGTAGCAAAGAACGATTTGCTTCAAATTTGCAGACAATTCATTAATAACAATGGACAATGGATTAAGCCATTAATCGCCGTGAGACCCGCCCTCTCCTAATTGTTATTAATTTTTTAAGGCGCCTAAATAAAGTTTTTTTTTCTCGTTGTCGGTAGCATAGAACGATTTGCTTCAAATTTGCAGATAATTCGTTATTCATCATGGACAATCGATTAAGCCATTAATCGCCGTGAGACCCGCCCTCTCCTAATTGTTATTAATTTTTTAAGTCGCATCAATAAAGTTGTTTTGTCTCGTGGTCGGTAGCAAAGAACGATTTGCTTCAAATTTACAGACAATTCGTTATTCACCATGGACAATCGATTAAGCCATTAATCGCCGTGAGACCCGCCCTCTCCCAATTGTTATTCATTTTTTAAGTCACATAAATAAAGTTGTTTTGTCTCGTGGTCGGTAGCAAAGAACAATTTACTTCAAATTTACAGACAATTCGTTATTCACCATGGACAATCGATTAAGCCATTAATTGCCGTGAGACCCGCCCTCTCCTAATTGTTATTAATTTTTTAACGCGCATAAATAAAGTTGTTTTGTCTCGTGGTCGGTAGCACAGAACGATTTGCTGCAAATTTACAGACAATTCGTTATTCACCATGGACAATCGATTAAGCCATTCATCGCCGTGAGACCCGCCCTTTCCTAATTGTTATTAATTTTTTAAGGCGCATAAATAAAGTTGTTTTGTCTCGAGGTCGGTAGCAAAGAACGATTTGCTTTAAATTTAGAGACAATTCGCTATTCACCATGGACAATCGATTAAGCTGTTAATCGCTGTGAGACCCCCCCTCTCCTAATTGTTATTAATTTTTTAAGTCACGTAAGTAAAGTTGTTTTGTCTCGTGGTCGGTAGCAAAGATCGATTTGCTCCAAATTTACATACAATTCGTTATTCACTATGGACAATCGATTATGCCATTAATCGCCGTGAGACCCACCCTCTGCTATTTGTTATTGATTTTTTAAGGCGCATAAATAAAGTTGTTTCGTCTCGTGGTCGGTAGCAAAGAACGATTTGCTTCAAATTTGCAGACAATTCATTATTAACAATGGACAATGGATTAAGCCATTAATCGCCGTGAGACCCGCCCTCTCCTAATTGTTATTAATTTTTTAAGGCGCCTAAATACAGTTGTTTTGTCTCGTGGTCGGTAGCAAAGAACGATTTGCTTCAAATTTGAAGATAATTCGTTAGTCATCATGGACAATCGATTAAGCCATTAATCGCCGTGAGAACCGCCCTCTCCTAATTGTTATTAATTTTTTATGGCGCATAAATAAAGTTGTTTTGTCTCGTGGTCGGTAGCAAAGAACGATTTGCTGCAAATTTACAGACAATTCGTTATTCACCATGGACAATCGATTAAGCCATTCATCGCCGTGAGACCCGCCCTCTCCCAATTGTTATTAATTTTTTAAGGCGCATAAATAAAGTTGTTTTTTCTCGTGGTCGGTAGCAAAGAACGATTTGCTCTAAATTTACAGACAAGTCGTTATTCACCATGGACAATCGATTAAGCCATTAATCGCCGTGAGACCCACCCTCTGCTATTTGTTATTCATTTTTTAAGGCACATAAATAAAGTTGTTTTGTCTCGTGGTCGGTAGCAAAGAACGATTTGCTTCAAATTTGCAGCCAATTCATTATTAACAATAGACAATCGATTAAGCCATTAATCGCCGTGAGACCCGCGCTCTCCTAATTGTTATTAATTTTTTAAGTCGCATAAATAAAGTTGTTTTGTCTCGTGGTCGGTAGCAAAGAACGATTTGCTTCAAATTTACAGACAGTTCGTTATTCACCATGGACAATCGATTAAGGCATTAATCGCCGTGAGGCCCGCCCTCTCCCAATTGTTATTAATTTTTTAAGTCACATAAATAAAGTTGTTTTGTCTCGTGGTCGGTAGCAAAGAACGATTTGCTTCAAATTTAGAGACAATTCATTATTCACCATGGACAATCGATTAAGCCATGAATCGCCGTCAGACCCGCCCTCTCCTAATTGTTATTAATTTTTTAAGGCGCATAAATAAAGTTGTTTTGTCTCGTGGTCGGTAGCAAAGAACGATTTGCTTCAAATTTACAGACAATTCGTTATTCACCATGGACAATCGATTAAGCCATTCACCGCCGTGAGACCCGCCCTCTCCCAATTATTATTAATTTTTTAAGGCGCTTAAATAAAGTTGTTTTTTCTCGTGGTCGGTAGCAAAGAACGATTTGCTCCAAATTTACAGACAATTCGTTATTCACCATGGACAATCGATTAAGCCATTAATCGTCGTGAGACCCACCCTGTGCTATTTGTTGTTAATTTTTTAAGGCGCACAAATAAAGTTGTTTTGTCTCGTGGTCGGTAGCAAAGAACAATTTGCTTCAAATTTGCAGACAATTCATTATTAACAATGTACAATGGATTAAGTTATTAATCACCGTGAGACCCGCCCTCTCCCAATTGTTATTAATTTTTTAATTCACATAAATAAAGTTGTTTTGTCTCGTGGTCGGTAGCAAAGAACGATTTTCTTCAAATTTACAGACAATTCGTTATTCACCATGGACAATCGATTAAGCCATTAATCGCCGTGAGACCCGCCCTCTCCTAATTGTTATTAATTTTTTAAGGCGCATAAATAAAGTTTTCTTGTCTCGTGGTCGGTAGCAAAGAACGATTTGCTGCAAATTTACAGACAATTCGTTATTCACCATGGACAATCTATTAAGCCATTCATCGTGGTGAGACCCGCCCTCTCCCAATTGTTATTAATTTTTTAAGGCGCATAAATAAAGTTGTTTTGTCTCGTGGTCGGTAGCAAAGAACGATTTACTTCAAATTTAGAGACAATTCGCTATTCACCATGGACAATCGATTAAGCTGTTAATCGCCGTGAGACCCCCCCTCTCCTAATTGTTATTAATTTTTTAAGTCACGTGAGTAAAGTTATTTTGTCTCGTGGTCGGTAGCACTGATCGATTTGCTCCAAATTTACAGACAATTCGTTATTCACCATGGACAATCGATTAAGTCATTAATCGCCGTGAGACCCACCGTCTGCTACTTGTTATTAATTTTTTAAGGCGCATAAATAAAGTTGTTTTGTCTCGTGGTCGGTAGCAAAGAACGATTTGCTTCAAATTTGCAGACAATTCATTATTAACAATGGACAATCGATTAAGCCATTAATCGCCGTGAGACCCGCCCTCTCCTAATTGTTATTAATTTTTTAAGGCACATAAATAAAGTTGTTTTGTCTCGTGGTCGGTAGCAAAGAACGATTTGCTTCAAATTTACAGACAATTCGTTATTCACCATGAACAATCGATTAAGCCATTCATCGCCGTGAGACCCGCCCTCTCCCAATTGTTATTAATTTTTTAAGGCGCATAAATAAAGTTGTTTTTTCTCGTGGGCGGTAGCAAAGAACGATTTGCTCCAAATTTACAGACAATTCGTTATACACCATGGACAATCGATTAAGCCATTAATCGCCGTGGGACCCGCCCTTTCCTAATTGTTATTAATTTTTTAAGTCGCATAAATAAAGTTGTTTTGTCTCGTGGTCGGTAGCAAAGAACGATTTGCTTCAAATTTACAGACAGTTCGTTATTCACCATGGACAATCGATTAAGCCATTAATCGCCGTGAGGCCCGCCCTCTCCCAATTGTTATTAATTTTTTAAGTCACATAAATAAAGTTGTTTTTTCTCGTGTTCGGTAGCAAAGAACGATTTGCTCCAAATTTACAGACAATTCGTTATTCACCATGGACAATCGAATAAGCCATTAATCATCGTGAGACCCACCCTCTGCTATTTGTTATTAATTTTTTAAGGCGCATAAATAAAGTTGTTTTGTCTCGTGGTCGGTAGCAAAGAACGATTTGCTTCAAATTTGCAGCCAATTCATTATTAACAATGGACAATCGATTAAGCCATCAATCGCCGTGAGACCCGCCCTCTCCTAATTGTTATTAATTTTTAAAGGCGCATAAATAAAGTTGTTTTGTCTCGTGGTCGGTAGCAAAGAACGATTTGCTCCAAATTTACAGACAATTCGTTATTCACCATGGACAATTGATGAAGCCATTAATCGCCGTGAGACCCGCCCTCTCCTAATTGTTATTAATTTTTTAAGGCGCATAAATAAAGTTGTTTTGTCTCGTGGTCGGTAGCAAAGAACGATTTGCTCCAAATTTACAGACAATTCGTTATTTACCATGGACAATCGATTAAGCCATTAATCGTCGTGAGACCCACCCTCTGCTATTTGTTATTAATTTTTTAAGGCGCATAAATAAAGTTGTTTTGTCTCGTGGTCGGTAGCAAAGAACGATTTGCTTCAAATTTGCAGACAATTCATTATTAACAATGTACAATGGATTAAGCCATTAATCACCGTGAGACCCGCCCTCTCCCAGTTGTTATTAATTTTTTAATTCACATAAATAAAGTTGTTTTGTCTCGTGGTCGGTAGCAAAGAACGATTTTCTTCAAATTTACAGACAATTCGTTATTCACCATGGACAATCGATTAAGCCATTAATCGCCGTGAGACCCGCCCTCTCCTAATAGTTATTAATTTTTTAAGGCGCATAAATAAAGTTGTTTTGTCTCGTGGTCGGTAGCAAAGAACGATTTGCTGCAAATTTACAGACAATTCGTTATTCACTATGGACAATCTATTAAGCCATTCATCGCCGTGAGACCCGCCCTCTCCTAATTGTTATTAATTTTTTTAATTGCATAAATAAAGTTGTTTTGTCTCGTGGTCGGTAACAAACAACGATTTGCTTCAAATTTACAGACAGTTCGTTATTCACCATGGACAATCGATTAAGCCATTAATCGCCGTGAGGTCCGCCCTCTCCCAATTGTTATTAATTTTTTAAGTCACATAAATAAAGTTGTTTTGTCACGTGGTCGGTAGCAAAGAACGATTTGCTTCAAATATACAGACAATTTGTTATTCACCATGGACAATCGATTAAGACATTAATCGCCGTGAGACCGGCCCTCTCCTAATTGTTATTAATTTTTTAAGGCGCATAAATAAAGTTGTTTTTCCTCGTGGTCGGTAGCAAAGAACGATTTGCTGCAAATTTACAGACAATTCGTTATTCACCATGGACAATCGATTAAGCCATTCATCGCCGTGAGACCCGCCCTCTCCCAATTGTTATTAATTTTTTAAGGCGCATAAATAAAGTTGTTTTTTCTCGTGGTCGGTAGCAAAGAACGATTTGCTCCAAATTTACAGATAATTCGTTATTCACCATGGACAATCGATTAAGCCATTAATCGCCGTGAGACCCACCCTCTGCTATTTGTTATTTATTTTTTAAGGCGCATAAATAAAGTTGTTTTGTCTCGTGGTCGGTAGCAAACAACGATTTGCTCCAAATTTACAGACAATTCGTTATTCACCATGGACAATCGATTAAGCCATTAATCGCCGCGAGACCCGCCCTCTCTTAATTGTTATTAATTTTTTAAGGCGCATAAATCAAGTTATTTTGTCTCGTGGTCGGTAGCAAAGAACGATTTGCTTCAAATTTGCAGTTAATTCATTATTAAAAATGTACAATCGATTAAGCCATTAATCGCCGTGAGACCCGCCCTCTCCTAATTGTTATTAATTTTTTAAGTCGCATAAATAAAGTTGTTTTGGCTCGTGGTCGGTAGCAAAGAACGATTTGTTTCAAATTTACAGACAGTTCGTTATTCACCATGGACAATCGATTAAGCCATTAATCGCAGTGAGACCCGCACTCTCCCAATTGTTATTAATTTTTTAAGTCCCATAAATAAAGTTGTTTTTTCTCGTGGTCGGTAGCAAAGAACGATTTGCTCCAAATTTACAGACAATTCGTTATTCACCATGGACAATCGAATAAGCCATTAATCATCGTGAGACACACCCTCTGCTATTTGTTATTAATTTTTTACGGCGCCTAAATAAAGTTGTTTTGTCTCGTGGTCGGTAGCAAAGAACGATTTGCTTCAAATTTGCAGCCAATTCATTATTACCAATGGACAATCGATTAAGCCATTAATCGCCGTGAGACCCGCCCTCTCCTAATTGTTATTAATTTTTAAAGGCGCATAAATAAAGTTGTTTTGTCTCGTGGTCGGTAGCGAAGAACGATTTGCTCCAAATTTACAGACAATTCGTTATTCACCATAGACAAGCGATTAAGCCATTAATCGCCGTGAGACCCGCTCTCTCCTAATTGTTATTAATTTTTTTTATTGCATAAATAAAGTTGTTTTGTCTCGTGGTCGGTAGCAAAGAACGATTTGCGTTAAATTTACAGACAGTTCGTTATTCACCATGGACAATCGATTAAGCCATTAATCGCCGTGAGACCCGCCCTCTCCTAATTGTTATTAATTTTTTAAGGCGCATAAATAAAGTTGTTTTGTCTCGTGGTCGGTAGCAAAGAACGATTTGCTTTAAATTTACAGACAATTCGTTATTCACCATGGACAATCGATTAAGCCATTAATCGCCGTGAGACCCGCCCTTTCCTAATTGTTATTAATTTTTTAAGGCCCATAAATAAAGTTGTTTTTTCTCGTGGTCGGTAGCAAAGAACGTTTTGCTCCAAATTTACAGACAATTCGTTATTCACCATGGACAATCGATTAAGCCATTAATCGCCGTGAGACCCACCCTCTGCTATTTGTTATTCATTTTTTAAGGCGCATAAATAAAGTTGTTTTGTCTCGTGGTCGGTAGCAAAGAACGATTTGCTTCAAATTTACAGACAGTTCGTTATTCACCATGGACAATCGATTAAGCCATTAATCGCCGTGAGGCCCGCCCTCTCCCAATTGTTATTAACTTTTTAAGGCGCGTAAATAAAGTTGTTTTGTCTCGTGGTCGGTAGCAAAGAACGATTTGCTTCAAATTTGCAAATAATTCGTTATTCACCATGGACAATCGATTAACCCATTAATCGCCGTGAGACCCGCCATCTCCTAATTGTTATTAACTTTTTAAGGCGCGTAAATAAAGTTGTTTTGTCTCGTGGTCGGTAGCAAAGAACGATTTGCTTCAAATTTGCAGATAATTCGTTATTCACCATGGACAATCGAATAAGCCATTAATCATCGTGAGACCCACCCTCTGCTATTTGTTATTAATTTTTTAAGGCGCATAAATAAAGTTGTTTTGTCTCGAGGTCGGTAGCAAAGAACGATTTGCTTCAAATTTGCAGCCAATTCATTATTAACAATGGACAATCGATTAAGCCATTAATCGCCGTGAGACCCGCCCTCTCCTAATTGTTATTAATTTTTAAAGGCGCATAAATAAAGTTGTTTTGTCTCGTGGTCGGTAGCAAAGAACGATTGGCTTCAAATTTGCAGCGAATTCATTATTAACAATGGACAATCGATTTAGCCATTAATCGCCGTGAGACCCGCCCTCTCCTAATTGTTATTAATTTTTAAAGGCGCATAAATAAAGTTGTTTTGTCTCGTGGTCGGTAGCAAAGAACGATTTGCTTCAAATTTGCAGCCAATTCATTATTAACAATGGACAATCGATTAAGCCATCAATCGCCGTGAGACCCGCCCTCTCCTAATTGTTATTAATTTTTAAAGGCGCATAAATAAAGTTGTTTTGTCTCGTGGTCGGTAGCAAAGAACGATTTGCTCCAAATTTACAGACAATTCGTTATTCACCATGGACAATTGATGAAGCCATTAATCGCCGTGAGACCCGCCCTCTCCTAATTGTTATTAATTTTTTAAGGCGCATAAATAAAGTTGTTTTGTCTCGTGGTCGGTAGCAAAGAACGATTTGCTTCAAATTTGCAGATAATTCGTTATTTACCATGGACAATCGATTAAGCCATTAATCGTCGTGAGACCCACCCTCTGCTATTTGTTATTAATTTTTTAAGGCGCATAAATAAAGTTGTTTTGTCTCGTGGTCGGTAGCAAAGAACGATTTGCTTCAAATTTGCAGACAATTCATTATTAACAATGGACAATCGATTAAGCCATTAATCGCCGTGAGACCCGCCCTCTCCTAATTGTTATTAATTTTTAAAGGCGCATAAATAAAGTTGTTTTGTCTCGTGGTCGGTAGCAAAGAACGATTGGCTTCAAATTTGCAGCGAATTCATTATTAACAATGGACAATCGATTTAGCCATTAATCGCCGTGAGACCCGCCCTCTCCTAATTGTTATTAATTTTTAAAGGCGCATAAATAAAGTTGTTTTGTCTCGTGGTCGGTAGCAAAGAACGATTTGCTCCAAATTTGCAGCCAATTCATTATTAAAAATGGACAATCGATTAAGACATTAATCGCCGTGAGACCCGCCCTCTCCTAATTGTTATTAATTTTTTAAGGCGCCTAAATAAAGTTGTTTTGTCTCGTGGTCGGTAGCAAAGAACGATTTGCTCCAAATTTACAGACAATTCGTTATTCACCATGGACAATTGATTAAGCCATTAATCGCCGTGAGACCCGCCCTCTCCTAATTGTTATTAATTTTTTAAGGCGCATAAATAAAGTTGTTTTGTCTCGTGGTCGGTAGCAAAGAACGATTTGCTCCAAATTTACAGACAATTCGTTATTCACCATGGACAATCGATTAAGCCATTAATCGTCGTGAGACCCACCCTCTGCTATTTGTTATTAATTTTTTAAGGCGCATAAATAAAGTTGTTTTGTCTCGTGGTCGGTAGCAAAGAACGATTTGCTTCAAATTTGCAGACAATTCATTATTAACAATGTACAATGGATTAAGCCGTTAATCACCGTGAGACCCGCCCTCTCCCAATTGTTATTAATTTTTTAATTCACATAAATAAAGTTGTTTTGTCTCGTGGTCGGTAGCAAAGAACGATTTTCTTCAAATTTACAGACAATTTGTTATTCACCATGGACAATCGATTAAGCCATTAATCGCCGTGAGACCCGCCCTCTCCTAATTGTTAATAATTTTTTAAAGCGCATAAATAAAGTTGTTTTGTCTCGTGGTCGGTAGCAAAGAACGATTTGCTTCAAATTTACAGACAATTCGTTATTCACCATGGACAATCGATTAAGCCATTAATCGCCGTGAGCCCCGCCCTCTCCCAATTGTTATTAATTTTTTAAGTCACATGAATAAAGTTGTTTTGTCTCGTGGTCGGTAGCAAAGAACAATTTACTTCAAATTTACAGACAATTCGTTATTCACCATGGACAATCGATTAAGCCATTAATTGCCGTGAGACCCGCCCTCTCCTAACTGTTATTAATTTTTTAACGCACATAAATAAAGTTGTTTTGTCTCGTGGTCGGTAGCAAAGAACGATTTGCTTCAAATTTGCAGACAATTCATTATTAACAATGGACAATGGATTAAGCCATTAATCGCCGTGAGACCCGCCCTCTCCTAATTGTTATTAATTTTTTAAGGCGCCTAAATAAAGTGTTTTTGTCTCGTTGTCGGTAGCATAGAACGATTTGCTTCAAATTTGCAGATAATTCGTTATACATCATGGACAATCGATTAAGCCATTAATCGCCGTGAGACCCACCCTCTGCTATTTGTTATTAATTTTTTAAGGCGCATAAATAAAGTTGTTTCGTCTGGTGGTCGGTAGCAAAGAACGATTTGCTTCAAATTTGCAGACAATTCATTATTAACAATGGACAATGGATTAAGCCATTAATCGCCGTGAGATCCGCCCTCTCCTAATTGTTATTAATTTTTTAAAGCGCCTAAATACAGTTGTTTTGTCTCGTGGTCGGTAGCAAAGACCGATTTGCTTCAAATTTGCAGATAATTCGTTATTCATCATGGACAATCGATTAAGCCATTAATCGCCGTGAGACCCGCCCTCTCCTAATTGTTATTAATTTTTTATGTCGCATAAATAAAGTTGTTTTGTCTCGTCGTCGGTAGCAAAGAACGA
Source organism: Amblyjoppa proteus (assembly GCA_963922035.1). Taxonomy (NCBI): domain Eukaryota; kingdom Metazoa; phylum Arthropoda; class Insecta; order Hymenoptera; family Ichneumonidae; genus Amblyjoppa; species Amblyjoppa proteus. The sequence goes on from OY998233.1 coordinate 16,243,306, forward strand.
TTTGCTGCAAATTTACAGACAATTCGTTATTCACCATGGACAATCGATTAAGCCATTCATCGCCGTGAGACCCGCCCTCTCCTAATTGTTATTAATTTTTTAAGTCGCATAAATAAAGATGTTTTGTCTCGTGGTCGGTAGCAAAGAACGATTTGCTTCAAATTTACAGACAGTTCGTTATTCACCATGGACAATCGATTAAGCCATTAATCGCCGTGAGGCCCGCCCTCTCCCAATTGTTATTAATTTTTTAAGTCACATAAATAAAGTTGTTTTGTCTCGTGGTCGGTAGCAAAGAACGATTTGCTTCAAATTTAGAGACAATTCATTATTCACCATGGACAATCGATTAAGCCATTAATCGCCGTCAGACCCGCCCTCTCCTAATTGTTATTAATTTTTAAAGGCGCATAAATAAAGTTGTTTTGTCTCGTGGTCGGTAGCAAAGAACGATTTGCTTCAAATTTACAGACAATTCGTTATTCACCATGGACAATCGATTAAGCCATTCATCGCCGTGAGACCCGCCCTCTCCCAATTGTTATTAATTTTTTAAGGCGCATAAATAAAGTTGTTTTTTCTCGTGGTCGGTAGCCAAGAACGATTTGCTCCAAATTTACAGACAATTCGTTATTCACCATGGACAATCGATTAAGCCATTAATCGTCGTGAGACCCACCCTCTGCTATGTGTTATTAATTTTTTAAGGCGCATAAATAAAGTTGTTTTGTCTCGTGGTCGGTAGCAAAGAACACTTTGCTTCAAATTTGCAGACAATTCATTATTAACAATGTACAATGGATTAAGCCATTAATCACCGTGAGACCCGCCCTCTTCCAATTGTTATTAATTTTTTAATTCACATAAATAAAGTTGTTTTGTCTCGTGGTCGGTAGCAAAGAACGATTTTCTTCAAATTTACAGACAATTCGCTATTCACCATGGACAATCGATTAAGCTGTTAATCGCCGTGAGACCCCCCCTCTCCTAATTGTTATTAATTTTTTAAGTCACGTAAGTTAAGTTGTTTTGTCTCGTGGTCGGTAGCAAAGATCGATTTGCTCCAAATTTACAGACAATACGTTATTCACCATGGACAATCGATTAAGCCATTAATCGCCGTGAGACCCACCCTCTGCTATTTGTTATTAATTTTTTAAGGCGCATAAATAAAGTTGTTTTGTCTCGTGGTCGGTAGCAAAGAACGATTTGCTTCAAATTTGCAGACAATTCATTAATAACAATGGACAATGGATTAAGCCATTAATCGCCGTGAGACCCGCCCTCTCCTAATTGTTATTAATTTTTTAAGGCGCCTAAATAAAGTTTTTTTTTCTCGTTGTCGGTAGCATAGAACGATTTGCTTCAAATTTGCAGATAATTCGTTATTCATCATGGACAATCGATTAAGCCATTAATCGCCGTGAGACCCGCCCTCTCCTAATTGTTATTAATTTTTTAAGTCGCATCAATAAAGTTGTTTTGTCTCGTGGTCGGTAGCAAAGAACGATTTGCTTCAAATTTACAGACAATTCGTTATTCACCATGGACAATCGATTAAGCCATTAATCGCCGTGAGACCCGCCCTCTCCCAATTGTTATTCATTTTTTAAGTCACATAAATAAAGTTGTTTTGTCTCGTGGTCGGTAGCAAAGAACAATTTACTTCAAATTTACAGACAATTCGTTATTCACCATAGACAATCGATTAAGCCATTAATTGCCGTGAGACCCGCCCTCTCCTAATTGTTATTAATTTTTTAACGCGCATAAATAAAGTTGTTTTGTCTCGTGGTCGGTAGCACAGAACGATTTGCTGCAAATTTACAGACAATTCGTTATTCACCATGGACAATCGATTAAGCCATTCATCGCCGTGAGACCCGCCCTTTCCTAATTGTTATTAATTTTTTAAGGCGCATAAATAAAGTTGTTTTGTCTCGAGGTCGGTAGCAAAGAACGATTTGCTTTAAATTTAGAGACAATTCGCTATTCACCATGGACAATCGATTAAGCTGTTAATCGCTGTGAGACCCCCCCTCTCCTAATTGTTATTAATTTTTTAAGTCACGTAAGTAAAGTTGTTTTGTCTCGTGGTCGGTAGCAAAGATCGATTTGCTCCAAATTTACATACAATTCGTTATTCACTATGGACAATCGATTATGCCATTAATCGCCGTGAGACCCACCCTCTGCTATTTGTTATTGATTTTTTAAGGCGCATAAATAAAGTTGTTTCGTCTCGTGGTCGGTAGCAAAGAACGATTTGCTTCAAATTTGCCGACAATTCATTATTAACAATGGACAATGGATTAAGCCATTAATCGCCGTGAGACCCGCCCTCTCCTAATTGTTATTAATTTTTTAAGGCGCCTAAATACAGTTGTTTTGTCTCGTGGTCGGTAGCAAAGAACGATTTGCTTCAAATTTGAAGATAATTCGTTAGTCATCATGGACAATCGATTAAGCCATTAATCGCCGTGAGAACCGCCCTCTCCTAATTGTTATTAATTTTTTATGGCGCATAAATAAAGTTGTTTTGTCTCGTGGTCGGTAGCAAAGAACGATTTGCTGCAAATTTACAGACAATTCGTTATTCACCATGGACAATCGATTAAGCCATTCATCGCCGTGAGACCCGCCCTCTCCCAATTGTTATTAATTTTTTAAGGCGCATAAATAAAGTTGTTTTTTCTCGTGGTCGGTAGCAAAGAACGATTGGCTCCAAATTTACAGACAAGTCGTTATTCACCATGGACAATCGATTAAGCCATTAATCGCCGTGAGACCCACCCTCTGCTATTTGTTATTCATTTTTTAAGGCACATAAATAAAGTTGTTTTGTCTCGTGGTCGGTAGCAAAGAACGATTTGCTTCAAATTTGCAGCCAATTCATTATTAACAATAGACAATCGATTAAGCCATTAATCGCCGTGAGACCCGCGCTCTCCTAATTGTTATTAATTTTTTAAGTCGCATAAATAAAGTTGTTTTGTCTCGTGGTCGGTAGCAAAGAACGATTTGCTTCAAATTTACAGACAGTTCGTTATTCACCATGGACAATCGATTAAGCCATTAATCGCCGTGAGGCCCGCCCTCTCCCAATTGTTATTAATTTTTTAAGTCACATAAATAAAGTTGTTTTGTCTCGTGGTCGGTAGCAAAGAACGATTTGCTTCAAATTTAGAGACAATTCATTATTCACCATGGACAATCGATTAAGCCATGAATCGCCGTCAGACCCGCCCTCTCCTAATTGTTATTAATTTTTTAAGGCGCATAAATAAAGTTGTTTTGTCTCGTGGTCGGTAGCAAAGAACGATTTGCTTCAAATTTACAGACAATTCGTTATTCACCATGGACAATCGATTAAGCCATTCACCGCCGTGAGACCCGCCCTCTCCCAATTATTATTAATTTTTTAAGGCGCTTAAATAAAGTTGTTTTTTCTCGTGGTCGGTAGCAAAGAACGATTTGCTCCAAATTTACAGACAATTCGTTATTCACCATGGACAATCGATTAAGCCATTAATCGTCGTGAGACCCACCCTGTGCTATTTGTTGTTAATTTTTTAAGGCGCACAAATAAAGTTGTTTTGTCTCGTGGTCGGTAGCAAAGAACAATTTGCTTCAAATTTGCAGACAATTCATTATTAACAATGTACAATGGATTAAGTTATTAATCACCGTGAGACCCGCCCTCTCCCAATTGTTATTAATTTTTTAATTCACATAAATAAAGTTGTTTTGTCTCGTGGTCGGTAGCAAAGAACGATTTGCTTCAAATTTACAGACAGTTCGTTATTCACCATGGACAATCGATTAAGCCATTAATCGCCGTGAGGCCCGCCCTCTCCCAATTGTTATTAATTTTTTAAGTCACATAAATAAAGTTGTTTTGTCTCGTGGTCGGTAGCAAAGAACGATTTGCTTCAAATTTAGAGACAATTCATTATTCACCATGGACAATCGATTAAGCCATTAATCGCCGTGAGACCCGCCCTCTCCTAATTGTTATTAATTTTTTAAGGCGCATAAATAAAGTTTTTTTGTCTCGTGGTCGGTAGCAAAGAACGATTTGCTGCAAATTTACAGACAATTCGTTATTCACCATGGACAATCTATTAAGCCATTCATCGTGGTGAGACCCGCCCTCTCCCAATTGTTATTAATTTTTTAAGGCGCATAAATAAAGTTGTTTTGTCTCGTGGTCGGTAGCAAAGAACGATTTACTTCAAATTTAGAGACAATTCGCTATTCACCATGGACAATCGATTAAGCTGTTAATCGCCGTGAGACCCCCCCTCTCCTAATTGTTATTAATTTTTTAAGTCACGTAAGTAAAGTTATTTTGTCTCGTGGTCGGTAGCACTGATCGATTTGCTCCAAATTTACAGACAATTCGTTATTCACCATGGACAATCGATTAAGTCATTAATCGCCGTGAGACCCACCCTCTGCTACTTGTTATTAATTTTTTAAGGCGCATAAATAAAGTTGTTTTGTCTCGTGGTCGGTAGCAAAGAACGATTTGCTTCAAATTTGCAGACAATTCATTATTAACAATGGACAATCGATTAAGCCATTAATCGCCGTGAGACCCGCCCTCTCCTAATTGTTATTAATTTTTTAAGGCACATAAATAAAGTTGTTTTGTCTCGTGGTCGGTAGCAAAGAACGATTTGCTTCAAATTTACAGACAATTCGTTATTCACCATGAACAATCGATTAAGCCATTCATCGCCGTGAGACCCGCCCTCTCCCAATTGTTATTAATTTTTTAAGGCGCATAAATAAAGTTGTTTTTTCTCGTGGGCGGTAGCAAAGAACGATTTGCTCCAAATTTACAGACAATTCGTTATACACCATGGACAATCGATTAAGCCATTAATCGCCGTGGGACCCGCCCTTTCCTAATTGTTATTAATTTTTTAAGTCGCATAAATAAAGTTGTTTTGTCTCGTGGTCGGTAGCAAAGAACGATTTGCTTCAAATTTACAGACAGTTCGTTATTCACCATGGACAATCGATTAAGCCATTAATCGCCGTGAGGCCCGCCCTCTCCCAATTGTTATTAATTTTTTAAGTCACATAAATAAAGTTGTTTTGTCTCGTGGTCGGTAGCAAAGAACGACTTGCTCCAAATTTACAGACAATTCGTTATTCACCATGGACAATCGATTAAGCCATTAATCGCCGTGAGACCCGCCCTTTCCTAATTGTTATTAATTTTTTAAGGCGCATAAATAAAGTTGTTTTGTCTCGTGGTCGGTAGCAAATAACGATTTGCTCCAAATTTACAGACAATTCGTTATTCACCATGGACAATCGATTAAGCCTTTCATCGCCGTGAGACCCGCCCTCTCCCAATTGTTATTAATTTTTTAAGGCGCATAAATAAAGTTGTTTTGTCTCGTGGTCGGTAGCAAAGAACGATTTTCTTCAAATTTAGAGACAATTCGCTATTCACCATGGACAATCGATTAAGCTGTTAATCGCCGTGAGACCCCCCCTCTCCTAATTGTTATTAATTTTTTAAGTCACGTAAGTTAAGTTGATTTGTCTCGTGGTCGGTAGCAAAGATCGATTTGCTCAAAATTTACAGACAATTCGTTATTCACCATGGACAATCGATTAAGCCATTAATCGCCGTGAGACCCACCCTCTGCTATTTGTTATTAATTTTTTAAGGCGCATAAATAAAGTTGTTTTGTCTCGTGGTCGGTAGCAAAGAACGATTTGCTTCAAATTTGCAGACAATTCATAATTAACAATGGACAATGGATTAAGCCATTAATCGCCGTGAGACCCGCCCTCTCCTAATTGTTATTAATTTTTTAAGGCGCTTAAATAAAGTTGTTTTGTCTCGTTGTCGGTAGCATAGAACGATTTGCTTCAAATTTGCAGATAATTCGTTATTCATCATGGACAATCGATTAAGCCATTAATCGCCGTGAGACCCGCCCTCTCCCAATTGTTATTAATTTTTTAATTCACATAAATAAAGTTGTTTTGTCTCGTGGTCGGTAGCAAAGAACGATTTTATTCAAATTTACAGACAATTCGTTATTCACCATGGACAATCGATTAAGCCATTAATCGCCGTGAGACCCGCCCTCTCCTAATTGTTATTAATTTTTTTAATTGCATAAATAAAGTTGTTTTTTCGCGTGGTCGGTAGCAAAGAACGATTTGCTCCAAATTTACAGACAATTCGTTATCCACCATGGACAATCGATTAAGCCATTAATCGCCGTGGGACCCGCCCTCTCCTAATTGTTATTAATTTTTTAAGGCGCATAAATAAAGTTGTTTTGTCTCGTGGTCGGTAGCAAAGAACGATTTGCTTTCAATTTAGAGACAATTTGCTATTCACCATGGACAATCGATTAAGCTGTTAATCGCCGTGAGACCCCCCCTCTCCTAATTGTTATTAATTTTTTAAGTCACGTAAGTAAAGTTGTTTTGTCTCGTGGTCGGTAGCAAAGATCGATTTGCTCCAAATTTACAGACAATTCGTTATTTACCATGGACAATTGATTAAGCCATTAATCGCCGTGAGACCCGCCCTGTCCTAATTGTTATTAACTTTTTAAGGCGCCTAAATTAAGTTGTTTTGTCTCGTGGTCGGTAGCAAAGAACGATTTGCTTCAAATTTGCAAATAATTCGTTATTCCCCATGGACAATCGATTAAGCCATTAATCGCCGTGAGACCCGCCATCTCCTAATTGTTATTAACTTTTTAAGGCGCGTAAATAAAGTTGTTTTGTCTTGTGGTCGGTAGCAAAGAACGACTTGCTCCAAATTTACAGACAATTCGTTATTCACCATGGACAATCGATTAAGCCATTAATCGCCGTGAGACCCGCCCTTCCCTAATTGTTATTAATTTTTTAAGGCGCATAAATAAAGTTGTATTGTCTCGTGGTCGGTAGCAAAGCACGATTTGCTCCAAATTTACAGACAATTCGTTATTCACCATGGACAATCGATTAAGCCATTAATCGCCGTGAGACCCACCCTCTGCTATTTGTTATTCATTTTTTAAGGCGCATAAATAAAGTTGTTTTGTGTCGTGGTCGGTAGCAAAGAACGATTTGCTTCAAATTTGCAGCCAATTCATTATTAACAATGGACAATCGATTAAGCCATTAATCGCCGTGAGACCCGCCCTCTCCCAATTGTTATTAATTTTTTAATTCACATAAATAAAGTTGTTTTGTCTCGTGGTCTGTAGCAAAGAAAGACTTGCTCCAAATTTACAGACAATTCGTTATTCACCATGGACAATCGATTAAGCCATTAATCGCCGTGAGACCCGCCCTCTCCTAATTGTCATTAACTTTTTAAGGCGCCTAAATAAAGTTGTTTTGTCTCGTGGTCGGTAGCAAAGAAAGATTTGTTTCAAATTTGCAGCCAATTCATTATTACCAATGGACAATCGATTAAGCCATTAATCGCCGTGAGACCCGCCCTCTCCTAATTGTTATTAATTTTTAAAGGCGCATAAATAAAGTTGTTTTGTCTCGTGGTTGGTAGCAAAGAACGATTTGCTCCAAATTTACAGACAATTCGTTATTCACAATGGACAATCGATTAAGCCATTAATCGCCGTGAGACCCGCCCTCTCTTAATTGTTATTAATTTTTTAAGGCGCATAAATCAATTTGTTTTGTCTCGTGGTCGGTAGCAAAGAACGATTTGCTTCAAATTTGCAGCCAATTTATTATCAAAAATGGACAATCGATTAAGCAATTAATCGCCGTGAGACCCGCCCTCTCCTAATTGTTATTAATTTTTTAAGTCGCATAAATAAAGTTGTTTTGGCTCGTGGTCGGTAGCAAAGAACGATTTGTTTCAAATTTACAGACAGTTCGTTATTCACCATGGACAATCGATTAAGCCATTAATCGCGGTGAGACCCGCCCTCTCTCAATTGTTATTAATTTTTTAAGTCACATAAATAAAGTTGTTTTTTCTCGTGGTCGGTAGCAAAGAACGATTTGCTCCAAATTTACAGACATGTCGTTATTCACCATGGACAATCGATTAAGCCATTAATCGTCGTGAGACCCGCCCTGTCCTAATTGTTATTAACTTTTTAAGGCGCCTAAATAAAGTTGTTTTGTCTCGTGGTCGGTAGCAAAGAACGATTTGCTTCAAATTTGCAAATAATTCGTTATTCACCATGGACCATCGATTAAGCCATTAATCGCCGTGAGACCCGCCATCTCCTAATTGTTATTAACTTTTTAAGGCGCGTAAATAAAGTTGTTTTGTCTCGTGGTCGGTAGCAAAGAACGATTTGCTTCAAATTTGCAGATAATTCGTTATTCACCATGGACAATCGAATAAGCCATTAATCATCGTGAGACCCACCCTCTGCTATTTGTTATTAATTTTTTAAGGCGCATAAATAAAGTTGTTTTGTCTCGAGGTCGGTAGCAAAGAACGATTTGCTTCAAATTTGCAGCCAATTCATTATTAACAATGGATAATCGATTAAGCCATTAATCGCCGTGAGACCCGCCCTCTCCTAATTGTTATTAATTTTTAAAGGCGCATAAATAAAGTTGTTTTGTCTCGTGGTCGGTAGCAAAGAACGATTGGCTTCAAATTTGCAGCGAATTCATTATTAACAATGGACAATCGATTTAGCCATTAATCGCCGCTAGACCCGCCCTCTCCTAATTGTTATTAATTTTTAAAGGCGCATAAATAAAGTTGTTTTGTCTCGTGGTCGGTAGCAAAGAACGATTTGCTCCAAATTTGCAGCCAATTCATTATTAAAAATGGACAATCGATTAAGACATTAATCGCCGTGAGACCCGCCCTCTCCTAATTGTTATTAATTTTTTAAGGCGCCTAAATAAAGTTGTTTTGTCTCATGGTCGGTAGCAAAGAACGATTTGCTCCAAATTTACAGACAATTCGTTATTCACCATGGACAATTGATTAAGCCATTAATCGCCGTGAGACCCGCCCTCTCCTAATTGTTATTAATTTTTTAAGGCGCATAAATAAAGTTGTTTTGTCTCGTGGTCGGTAGCAAAGAACGATTTGCTCCAAATTTACAGACAATTCGTTATTCACCATGGACAATCGATTAAGCCATTAATCGTCGTGAGACCCACCCTCTGCTATTTGTTATTAATTTTTTAAGGCGCATAAATAAAGTTGTTTTGTCTCGTGGTCGGTAGCAAAGAACAATTTGCTTCAAATTTGCAGACAATTCATTATTAACAATGTACAATGGATTAAGCCGTTAATCACCGTGAGACCCGCCCTCTCCCAATTGTTATTAATTTTTTAATTCACATAAATAAAGTTGTTTTGTCTCGTGGTCGGTAGCAAAGAACGATTTTCTTCAAATTTACAGACAATTCGTTATTCACCATGGACAATCGATTAAGCCATTAATCGCCGTGAGACCCGCCCTCTCCTAATTGTTATTAATTTTTAAAGGCGCCTAAATAAAGTTGTTTGGTCTCGTGGTCGGTAGCACAGAACGATTTGCTTCAAATTTGCAGATAATTCGTTATTCACCATGGACAATCGATTAAGCCATTAATCGCCGTGAGACCCGCCCTTTCCCAATTGTTATTAATTTTTTAAAGCGCATAAATAAAGTTGTTTTGTCTGGTGGTCGGTAGCAAAGAACGATTTGCTTCAAATTTACAGACAATTCGTTATTCACCATGGACAATCGATTAAGCCATTAATCGCCGTGAGACCCGCCCTCTCCCAATTGTTATTAATTTTTTAAGTCACATGAATAAAGTTGTTTTGTCTCGTGGTCGGTAGCAAAGAACTATTTACTTCAAATTTACAGACAATTCGTTATTCACCATGGACAATCGATTAAGCCATTAATTGCCGTGAGACCCGCCCTCTCCTAACTGTTATTAATTTTTTAACGCACATAAATAAAGTTGTTTTGTCTCGTGGTCGGTAGCAAAGAACGACTTGCTTCAAATTTGCAGACAATTCATTATTAACAATGGACAATGGATTAAGCCATTAATCGCCGTGAGACCCGCCCTCTCCTAATTGTTATTAATTTTTTAAGGCGCCTAAATAAAGTGTTTTTGTCTCGTTGTCGGTAGCATAGAACGATTTGCTTCAAATTTGCAGATAATTCGTTATACATCATGGACAATCGATTAAGCCATTAATCGCCGTGAGACCCACCCTCTGCTATTTGTTATTAATTTTTTAAGGCGCATAAATAAAGTTGTTTCGTCTCGTGGTCGGTAGCAAAGAACGATTTGCTTCAAATTTGCAGACAATTCATTATTAACAATGGACAATGGATTAAGCCATTAATCGCCGTGAGATCCGCCCTCTCCTAATTGTTATTAATTTTTTAAGGCGCCTAAATACAGTTGTTTTGTCTCGTGGTCGGTAGCAAAGAACGATTTGCTTCAAATTTGCAGATAATTCGTTATTCATCATGGACAATCGATTAAGCCATTAATCGCCGTGAGACCCCCCCTCTCCTAATTGTTATTAATTTTTTATGGCGCATAAATAAAGTTGTTTTGTCTCGTCGTCGGTAGCAAAGAACGATTTGCTGCAAATTTACAGACAATTCGTTATTCACCATGGACAAACGATTAAGCCATTCATCGCCGTGAGACCCGCCCTCTCCTAATTGTTATTAATTTTTTAAGTCGCATAAATAAAGATGTTTTGTCTCGTGGTCGGTAGCAAAGAACGATTTGCTTCAAATTTACAGACAGTTCGTTATTCACCATGGACAATCGATTAAGCCATTAATCGCCGTGAGGCCCGCCCGCTCCCAATTGTTATTAATTTTTTAAGTCACATAAATAAAGTTGTTTTGTCTCGTGGTCGGTAGCAAAGAACGATTTTCTTCAAATTTACAGACAATTCGTTATTCACCATGGACAATCGATTAAGCCATTAATCGCCGTCAGACCCGCCCTCTCCTAATTGTTATTAATTTTTAAAGGCGCATAAATAAAGTTGTTTTGTCTCGTGGTCGGTAGCAAAGAACGATTTGCTGCAAATTTACAGACAATTCGTTATTCACCATGGACAATCTATTAAGCCATTCATCGCGGTGAGACCCGCCCTCTCCCAATTGTTATTAATTTTTTAAGGCCCATAAATAAAGTTGTTTTGTCTCGTGGTCGGTAGCTAAGAACGATTTACTTCAAATTTAGGGACAATTCGCTATTCACCATGGACAATCGATTAAGCTGTTAATCGCCGTGAGACCCCCCCTCTCCTAATTGTTATTAATTTTTTAAGTCACGTAAGTTAAGTTGTTTTGTCTCGTGGTCGGTAGCAAAGATCGATTTGCTCCAAATTTACAGACAATACGTTATTCACCATGGACAATCGATTAAGCCATTAATCGCCGCTAGACCCGCCCTCTCCTAATTGTTATTAATTTTTAAAGGCGCATAAATAAAGTTGTTTTGTCTCGTGGTCGGTAGCAAAGAACGATTTGCTCCAAATTTGCAGACAATTCATTATTAAAAATGGACAATCGATTAAGACATTAATCGCCGTGAGACCCGCCCTCTCCTAATTGTTATTAATTTTTTAAGGCGCCTAAATAAAGTTGTTTTGTCTCGTGGTCGGTAGCAAAGAACGATTTGCTCCAAATTTACAGACAATTCGTTATTCACCATGGACAATTGATTAAGCCATTAATCGCCGTGAGACCCGCCCTCTCCTAATTGTTAATAATTTTTTAAGGCGCATAAATAAAGTTGTTTTGTCTCGTGGTCGGTAGCAAAGAACGATTTGCTCCAAATTTACAGACAATTCGTTATTCACCATGGACAATCGATTAAGCCATTAATCGTCGTGAGACCCACCCTCTGCTATTTGTTATTAATTTTTTAAGGCGCATAAATAAAGTTGTTTTGTCTCGTGGTCGGTAGCAAAGAACGATTTGCTTCAAATTTGCAGACAATTCATTATTAACAATGTACAATGGATTAAGCCGTTAATCACCGTGAGACCCGCCCTCTCCCAATTGTTATTAATTTTTTAATTCACATAAATAAAGTTGTTTTGTCTCGTGGTCGGTAGCAAAGAACGATTTTCTTCAAATTTACAGACAATTCGTTATTCACCATGGACAATCGATTAAGCCATTAATCGCCGTGAGACCCGCCCTCTCCTAATTGTTATTAATTTTTAAAGGCGCCTAAATAAAGTTGTTTGGTCTCGTGGTCGGTAGCACAGAACGATTTGCTTCAAATTTGCAGATAATTCGTTATTCACCATGGACAATCGATTAAGCCATTAATCGCCGTGAGACCCGCCCTCTCCCAATTGTTATTAATTTTTTTAGTCACATGAATAAAGTTGTTTTGTCTCGTGGTCGGTAGCAAAGAACAATTTACTTCAAATTTACAGACAATTCGTTATTCACCATGGACAATCGATTAAGCCATTAATTGCCGTGAGACCCGCCCTCTCCTAACTGTTATTAATTTTTTAACGCACATAAATAAAGTTGTTTTGTCTCGTGGTCGGTAGCAAAGAACGATTTGCTTCAAATTTGCAGACAATTCATTATTAACAATGGACAATGGATTAAGCCATTAATCGCCGTGAGACCCGCCCTCTCCTAATTGTTATTAATTTTTTAAGGCGCCTAAATAAAGTGTTTTTGTCTCGTTGTCGGTAGCATAGAACGATTTGCTTCAAATTTGCAGATAATTCGTTATACATCATGGACAATCGATTAAGCCATTAATCGCCGTGAGACCCACCCTCTGCTATTTGTTATTAATTTTTTAAGGCGCATAAATAAAGTTGTTTCGTCTCGTGGTCGGTAGCAAAGAACGATTTGCTTCAAATTTGCAGACAATTCATTATTAACAATGGACAATGGATTAAGCCATTAATCGCCGTGAGATCCGCCCTCTCCTAATTGTTATTAATTTTTTAAGGCGCCTAAATACAGTTGTTTTGTCTCGTGGTCGGTAGCAAAGAACGATTTGCTTCAAATTTGCAGATAATTCGTTATTCATCATGGACAATCGATTAAGCCATTAATCGCCGTGAGACCCCCCCTCTCCTATTTGTTATTCGATTTTTAAGGCGCATAAATAAAGTTGTTTTGTCTCGTGGTCGGTAGCAAAGAACGATTTGCTTCAAATTTGCAGCCAATTCATTATTAACAATAGACAATCGATTAAGCCATTAATCGCCGTGAGACCCGCGCTCTCCTAATTGTTATTAATTTTTTAAGTCGCATAAATAAAGTTGTTTTGTCTCGTGGTCGGTAGCAAAGAACGATTTGCTTTAAATTTACAGACAGTTCGTTATTCACCATGGACAATCGATTAAGCCATTAATCGCCGTGAGGCCCGCCCTCTCCTAATTGTTATTAATTTTTTAAGTCACGTAAGTAAAGTTGTTTTGTCTCGTGGTCGGTAGCAAAGATCGATTTGCTCCAAATTTACAGACAATTCGTTATTTACCATGGACAATCGATTAAGCCATTAATCGCCGTGAGACCCACCCTCTGCTACTTGTTATTAATTTTTTAAGGCGCATAAATAAAGTTGTTTTGTCTCGTGGTCGGTAGCAAAGAACGATTTGCTTCAAATTTGCAAATAATTCGTTATTCACCATGGACAATCGATTAAGCCATTAATCGCCGTGAGACCCGCCATCTCCTAATTGTTATTAACTTTTTAAGGCGCGTAAATAAAGTTGTTTTGTCTCGTGGTCGGTAGCAAAGAACGATTTGCTTCAAATTTGCAGACAATTCATAATTAACAATGGACCATGGATTAAGCCATTAATCGCCGTGAGACCCGCCCTCTCCTAATTGTTATTAATTTTTTAAGGCACATAAATAAAGTTGTTTTGTCTCGTGGTCGGTAGCAAAGAACGATTTGCTTCAAATTTACAGACAAATCGTTATTCACCATGGACAATCGATTAAGCCATTCATCGCCGTGAGACCCGCCCTCTCCCAATTGTTATTAATTTTTTAAGGCGCATAAATAAAGTTGTTTTTTCTCGTGGTCGGTAGCAAAGAACGATTTGCTCCAAATTTACAGACAATTCGTTATCCACCATGGACAATCGATTAAGCCATTAATCGCCGTGGGACCCGCCCTCTCCTAATTGTTATTAATTTTTTAAGGCGCATAAATAAAGTTGTTTTGTCTCGTGGTCGGTAGCAAAGAACGATTTGCTTCAAATTTAGAGACAATTCGCTATTCACCATGGACAATCGATTAAGCCGTTAATCGCCGTGAGACCCGCCCTCTCCTAATTGTTATTAATTTTTTAAGTCACATAAATAAAGTTGTTTTGTCTCGTGGTCGGTAGCAAAGAACGATTTGCTTCAAATATACGGACAATTCGTTATTCACCATGGACAATCGATTAAGCCATTAATCGCCGTGAGACCCGCCCTCTCCTAATTGTTATTAATTTTTTAAGGCGCATAAATAAAGTTGTTTTGTCTCGTGGTCGGTAGCAAAGAACGATTTGCTTTAAATTTACAGACAATTCGTTATTCACCATGGACAATCGATTAAGCCATTAATCGCCGGGAGGCCCGCCCTCTCCCAATTGTTATTAATTTTTTAAGGCGCCTAAATAGAGTTGTTTTGTCTCGTGGTCGGTAGCAAAGAACGATTTGCTTCAAATTTGCAAATAATTCGTTATTCCCCATGGACAATCGATTAAGCCATTAATCGCCGTGAGACCCGCCATCTCCTAATTGTTATTAACTTTTTAAGGAGCGTAAATAAAGTTGTTCTGTCTCGTGGTCGGTAGCAAAGAACGACTTGCTCCAAATTTACACACAATTCGTTATTCACCATGGACAATCGATTAAGCCATTAATCGCCGTGAGACCCGCCCTTTCCTAATTGTTATTAATTTTTTAAGGCGCATAAATAAAGTTGTATTGTCTCGTGGTCGGTAGCAAAGAACGATTTGCTCCAAATTTACAGACAATTCGTTATTCACCATGGACAATCGATTAAGCCTTTCATCGCCGTGAGACCCGCCCTCTCCCAATTGTTATTAATTTTTTAAGGCGCCTAAATAGAGTTGTTTTGTCTCGTGGTCGGTAGCAAAGAACGATTTGCTTCAAATTTGCAGATAATTCGTTATTCACCATGGACAATCGATTAAGCCTTTCATCGCCGTGAGACCCGCCCTCTCCCAATTGTTATTAATTTTTTAAGGCGCCTAAATAGAGTTGTTTTGTCTCGTGGTCGGTAGCAAAGAACGATTTGCTCCAAATTTACAGACAATTCGTTATTCACCATGGACAATCGATTAAGCCATTAATCGCCGTGAGACCCACCCTCTGCTATTTGTTATTCATTTTTTAAGGCGCATAAATAAAGTTGTTTTGTCTCGTGGTCGGTAGCAAAGAACGATTTGCTTCAAATTTGCAAATAATTCGTTATTCCCCATGGACAATCGATTAAGCCATTAATCGCCGTGAGACCCGCCCTCTCCCAATTGTTATTAATTTTTTAAGTCACATAAATAAAGTTGTTTTGTCTCGTGGTCGGTAGCAAAGAAAGACTTGCTCCAAATTTACAGACAATTCGTTATTCACCATGGACAATCGATTAAGCCATTAATCGCCGTGAGACGCGCCCTCTCCTAATTGTCATTAACTTTTTAAGGCGCCTAAATAAAGTTGTTTTGTCTCGTGGTCGGTAGCAAAGAACGATTTGCTTCAAATTTGCAGCCAATTTATTATTACCAATGGACAATCGATTAAGCCATTAATCGCCGTGAGACCCGCCCTCTCTTAATTGTTATTAATTTTTAAACGCGCATAAATAAAGTTGTTTTGTCTCGTGGTCGGTAGCAAAGAACGATTTGCTCCAAATTTACAGACAATTCGTTATTCACCATGGACAATCGATTAAGCCATTAATCGCCGTGAGACCCGCCCTCTCTTAATTGTTATTAATTTTTTAAGACGCATAAATCAAGTTGTTTTGTCTCGTGGTCGGTAGCAAAGAACGATTTGCTTCAAATTTGCAGCCAATTCATTATCAAAAATGGACAATCGATTAAGCCATTAATCGCCGTGAGACCCGCCCTCTCCTAATTGTTATTTATTTTTTAAGTCGCATAAATAAAGTTGTTTTGGCTCGTGGTCGGTAGCAAAGAACGATTTGTTTCAAATTTACAGACAGTTCGATATTCACCATGGACAATCGATTAAACCATTAATCGCGGTGAGACCCGCCCTCTCCCAATTGTTATTAATTTTTTAAGTCACATAAATAAAGTTGTTTTTTCTCGTGTTCGGTAGCAAAGAACGATTTGCTCCAAATTTACAGACAATTCGTTATTCACCATGGACAATCGAATAAGCCATTAATCATCGTGAGACCCACCCTCTGCTATTTGTTATTAATTTTTTAAGGCGCATAAATAAAGTTGTTTTGTCTCGTGGTCGGTAGCAAAGAACGATTTGCTTCAAATTTGCAGCCAATTCATTATTAACAATGGACAATCGATTAAGCCATCAATCGCCGTGAGACCCGCCCTCTCCTAATTGTTATTAATTTTTAAAGGCGCATAAATAAAGTTGTTTTGTCTCGTGGTCGGTAGCAAAGAACGATTGGCTTCAAATTTGCAGCGAATTCATTATTACCAATGGACAATCGATTTAGCCATTAATCGCCGTGAGACCCGCCCTCTCCTAATTGTTATTAATTTTTAAAGGCGCATAAATAAAGTTGTTTTGTCTCGTGGTCGGTAGCAAAGAACGATTTGCTTCAAATTTGCAGCCAATTCATTATTAAAAATGGACAATCGATTAAAACATTAATCGCCGTGAGACCCGCCCTCTCCTAATTGTTATTAATTTTTTAAGGCGCCTAAATAAAGTTGTTTTGTCTCGTGGTCGGTAGCAAAGAACGATTTGCTCCAAATTTACAGACAATTCGTTATTCACCATGGACAATTGATGAAGCCATTAATCGCCGTGAGACCCGCCCTCTCCTAATTGTTATTAATTTTTTAAGGCGCATAAATAAAGTTGTTTTGTCTCGTGGTCGGTAGCAAAGAACGATTTGCTCCAAATTTACAGACAATTCGTTATTCACCATGGACAATCGATTAAGCCATTAATCGTCGTGAGACCCACCCTCTGCTATTTGTTATTAATTTTTTAAGGCGCATAAATAAAGTTGTTTTGTCTCGTGGTCGGTAGCAAAGAACGATTTGCTTCAAATTTGCAGACAATTCATTATTAACAATGTACAATGGATTAAGCCATTAATCACCGTGAGACCCGCCCTCTCCCAATTGTTATTAATTTTTTAATTCACATAAATAAAGTTGTTTTGTCTCGTGGTCGGTAGCAAAGAACGATTTTCTTCAAATTTACAGACAATTCGTTATTCACCATGGACAATCGATTAAGCCATTAATCGCCGTGAGACCCGCCCTCTCCTAATTGTTATTAATTTTTTAAGGCGCATAAATAAAGTTGTTTTGTCTCGTGGTCGGTAGCAAAGAACGATTTGCTGCAAATTTACAGACAATTCGTTATTCACTATGGACAATCTATTAAGCCATTCATCGCCGTGAGACCCGCCCTCTCCTAATTGTTATTAATTTTTTTAATTGCATAAATAAAGTTGTTTTGTCTCGTGGTCGGTAACAAACAACGATTTGCTTCAAATTTACAGACAGTTCGTTATTCACCATGGACAATCGATTAAGCCATTAATCGACGTGAGACCGGCCCTCTCCTAATTGTTATTAATTTTTTAAGGCGCATAAATAAAGTTGTTTTTCCTCGTGGTCGGTAGCAAAGAACGATTTGCTGCAAATTTACAGACAATTCGTTATTCACCATGGACAATCGATTAAGCCATTCATCGCCGTGAGACCCGCCCTCTCCCAATTGTTATTAATTTTTTAAGGCGCATAAATAAAGTTGTTTTTTCTCGTGGTCGGTAGCAAAGAACGATTTGCTCCAAATTTACAGATAATTCGTTATTCACCATGGACAATCGATTAAGCCATTAATCGCCGTGAGACCCACCCTCTGCTATTTGTTATTCATTTTTTAAGGCGCATAAATAAAGTTGTTTTGTCTCGTGGTCGGTAGCAAAGAACGATTTGCTCCAAATTTACAGGCAATTCGTTATTCACCATGGACAATCGATTAAGCCATTAATCGCCGTGAGACCCGCCCTCTCTTAATTGTTATTAATTTTTTAAGGCGCATAAATCAAGTTATTTTGTCTCGTGGTCGGTAGCAAAGAACGATTTGCTTCAAATTTGCAGTTAATTCATTATTAAAAATGGACAATCGATTAAGCCATTAATCGCCGTGAGACCCGCCCTCTCCTAATTGTTATTAATTTTTTAAGTCGCATAAATAAAGTTGTTTTGGCTCGTGGTCGGTAGCAAAGAACGATTTGTTTCAAATTTACAGACAGTTCGTTATTCACCATGGACAATCGATTAAGCCATTAATCGCAGTGAGACCCGCACTCTCCCAATTGTTATTAATTTTTTAAGTCCCATAAATAAAGTTGTTTTTTCTCGTGGTCGGTAGCAAAGAACGATTTGCTCCAAATTTACAGACAATTCGTTATTCACCATGGACAATCGAATAAGCCATTAATCATCGTGAGACACACCCTCTGCTATTTGTTATTAATTTTTTACGGCGCCTAAATAAAGTTGTTTTGTCTCGTGGTCGGTAGCAAAGAACGATTTGCTTCAAATTTGCAGCCAATTCATTATTACCAATGGACAATCGATTAAGCCATTAATCGCCGTGAGACCCGCCCTCTCCTAATTGTTATTAATTTTTAAAGGCGCATAAATAAAGTTGTTTTGTCTCGTGGTCGGTAGCGAAGAACGATTTGCTCCAAATTTACAGACAATTCGTTATTCACCATGGACAATCGATTAAGCCATTAATCGCCGTGAGACCCGCCCTCTCCCAATTGTTATTAATTTTTTAATTCACATAAATAAAGTTGTTTTGTCTCGTGGTCGGTAGCAAAGAACGATTTTATTCAAATTTACAGACAATTCGTTATTCACCATGGACAATCGATTAAGCCATTAATCATCGTGAGACCCACCCTCTGCTATTTGTTATTAATTTTTTAAGGCGCATAAATAAAGTTGTTTTGTCTCGTGGTCGGTAGCAAAGAACGATTTGCTTCAAATTTGCAGCCAATTCATTATTAACAATGGACAATCGATTAAGCCATCAATCGCCGTGAGACCCGCCCTCTCCTAATTGTTATTAATTTTTAAAGGCGCATAAATAAAGTTGTTTTGTCTCGTGGTCGGTAGCAAAGAACGATTGGCTTCAAATTTGCAGCGAATTCATTATTACCAATGGACAATCGATTTAGCCATTAATCGCCGTGAGACCCGCCCTCTCCTAATTGTTATTAATTTTTAAAGGCGCTTAAATAAAGTTGTTTTGTCTCGTGGTCGGTAGCAAAGAACGATTTGCTTCAAATTTGCAGCCAATTCATTATTAAAAATGGACAATCGATTAAAACATTAATCGCCGTGAGACCCGCCCTCTCCTAATTGTTATTAATTTTTTAAGGCGCCTAAATAAAGTTGTTTTGTCTCGTGGTCGGTAGCAAAGAACGATTTGCTCCAAATTTACAGACAATTCGTTATTCACCATGGACAATTGATGAAGCCATTAATCGCCGTGAGACCCGCCCTCTCCTAATTGTTATTAATTTTTTAAGGCGCATAAATAAAGTTGTTTTGTCTCGTGGTCGGTAGCAAAGAACGATTTGCTCCAAATTTACAGACAATTCGTTATTCACCATGGACAATCGATTAAGCCATTAATCGTCGTGAGACCCGCCCTCTCCTAATTGTTATTAATTTTTTAAGGCACATAAATAAAGTTGTTTTGTCTCGTGGTCGGTAGCAAAGAACGATTTGCTTTAAATTTACAGACAATTCGTTATTCACCATAGACAAGCGATTAAGCCATTAATCGCCGTGAGACCCGCCCTCTCCTAATTGTTATTAACTTTTTAAGGCGCGTAAATAAAGTTGTTTTGTCTCGTGTTCGGTAGCAAAGAACGATTTGCTTCAAATTTGCAGATAATTCGTTATTCACCATGGACAAGCGATTAAGCCATTAATCGCCGTGAGACCCGCCCTTTCCTAATTGTTATTAATTTTTTAAGGCGCATAAATCAAGTTGTTTTGTCTCGTGGTCGGTAGCAAAGAACGATTTGCTTCAACATTGGAGCCAATTCATTATTAACCATGGACAATCGATTAAGCCATTAATCGCCGTGAGACCCGCCCTCTCCCAATTGTTATTAATTTTTTGTCACATAAATAAAGTTGTTTTGTCTCGTGGTCGGTAGCAAAGAACGATTTACTTCAAATTTACAGACAATTCGTTATTCACCATGGACAATCGATTAAGCCATTAATCGTCGTGAGACCCGCCCTCTCCTAATTGTTATTAATTTTTTAAGGCACATAAATAAAGTTGTTTTGTCTCGTGGTCGGTAGCAAAGAACGATTTGCTTTAAATTTACAGACAATTCGTTATTCACCATGGACAATCGATTAAGCCATTCATCGCCGTGAGACCCGCCCTCTCCCAATTGTTATTAATTTTTTAAGGCGCATAAATAAAGTTGTTTTTTCTCGTGGTCGGTAGCAAAGAACGATTTGCTCCAAATTTACAGACAATTCGTTATTCACCATGGACAATCGATTAAGCCATTAATCGCCGTGAGACCCACCCTCTGCTATTTGTTATTCATTTTTTAAGGCGCATAAATAAAGTTGTTTTGTCTCGTGGTCGGTAGCAAAGAACGATTTGCTTCAAATTTACAGACAGTTCGTTATTCACCATGGACAATCGATTAAGCCATTAATCGCCGTGAGGCCCGCCCTCTCCCAATTGTTATTAATTTTTTAAGTCACATAAATAAAGTTGTTTTGTCTCGTGGTCGGTAGCAAAGAAAGACTTGCTCCAAATTTACAGACAATTCGTTATTCACCATGGACAATCGATTAAGCCATTAATCGCAGTGAGACCCGCCCTGTCCTAATTGTTATTAACTTTTTAAGGCGCCTAAATAAAGTTGTTTTGTCTCGTGGTCGGTAGCAAAGAACGATTTGCTTCAAATTTGCAAATAATTCGTTATTCCCCATGGACAATCGATTAAGCCATTAATCGCCGTGAGACCCGCCCTCTCCCAATTGTTATTAATTTTTTAAGTCACATAAATAAAGTTGTTTTGTCTCGTGGTCGGTAGCAAAGAAAGACTTGCTCCAAATTTACAGACAATTCGTTATTCACCATGGACAATCGATTAAGCCATTAATCGCCGTGAGACGCGCCCTCTCCTAATTGTCATTAACTTTTTAAGGCGCCTAAATAAAGTTGTTTTGTCTCGTGGTCGGTAGCAAAGAACGATTTGCTTCAAATTTGCAGCCAATTCATTATTACCAATGGACAATCGATTAAGCCATTAATCGCCGTGAGACCCGCCTTCTCTTAATTGTTATTAATTTTTAAACGCGCATAAATAAAGTTGTTTTGTCTCGTGGTCGGTAGCAAAGAACGATTTGCTCCAAATTTACAGACAATTCGTTATTCACCATGGACAATCGATTAAGCCATTAATCGCCGTGAAACCCGCCCTCTCTTAATTGTTATTAATTTTTTAAGACGCATAAATCAAGTTGTTTTGTCTCGTGGTCGGTAGCAAAGAACGATTTGCTTCAAATTTGCAGCCAATTCATTATCAAAAATGGACAATCGATTAAGCCATTAATCGCCGTGAGACCCGCCCTCTCCTAATTGTTATTTATTTTTTAAGTCGCATAAATAAAGTTGTTTTGGCTCGTGGTCGGTAGCAAAGAACGATTTGTTTCAAATTTACAGACAGTTCGAAATTCACCATGGACAATCGATTATACCATTAATCGCGGTGAGACCCGCCCTCTCCCAATTGTTATTAATTTTTTAAGTCACATAAATAAAGTTGTTTTTTCTCGTGTTCGGTAGCAAAGAACGATTTGCTCCAAATTTACAGACAATTCGTTATTCACCATGGACAATCGAATAAGCCATTAATCATCGTGAGACCCACCCTCTGCTATTTGTTATTAATTTTTTAAGGCGCATAAATAAAGTTGTTTTGTCTCGTGGTCGGTAGCAAAGAACGATTTGCTTCAAATTTGCAGCCAATTCATTATTAACAATGGACAATCGATTAAGCCATCAATCGCCGTGAGACCCGCCCTCTCCTAATTGTTATTAATTTTTAAAGGCGCATAAATAAAGTTGTTTTGTCTCGTGGTCGGTAGCAAAGAACGATTTGCTGCAAATTTACAGACAATTCGTTATTCACTATGGACAATCTATTAAGCCATTCATCGCCGTGAGACCCGCCCTCTCCTAATTGTTATTAATTTTTTTAATTGCATAAATAAAGTTGTTTTGTCTCGTGGTCGGTAACAAACAACGATTTGCTTCAAATTTACAGACAGTTCGTTATTCACCATGGACAATCGATTAAGCCATTAATCGACGTGAGACCGGCCCTCTCCTAATTGTTATTAATTTTTTAAGGCGCATAAATAAAGTTGTTTTTCCTCGTGGTCGGTAGCAAAGAACGATTTGCTGCAAATTTACAGACAATTCGTTATTCACCATGGACAATCGATTAAGCCATTCATCGCCGTGAGACCCGCCCTCTCCCAATTGTTATTAATTTTTTAAGGCGCATAAATAAAGTTGTTTTTTCTCGTGGTCGGTAGCAAAGAACGATTTGCTCCAAATTTACAGATAATTCGTTATTCACCATGGACAATCGATTAAGCCATTAATCGCCGTGAGACCCACCCTCTGCTATTTGTTATTCATTTTTTAAGGCGCATAAATAAAGTTGTTTTGTCTCGTGGTCGGTAGCAAAGAACGATTTGCTCCAAATTTACAGGCAATTCGTTATTCACCATGGACAATCGATTAAGCCATTAATCGCCGTGAGACCCGCCCTCTCTTAATTGTTATTAATTTTTTAAGGCGCATAAATCAAGTTATTTTGTCTCGTGGTCGGTAGCAAAGAACGATTTGCTTCAAATTTGCAGTTAATTCATTATTAAAAATGGACAATCGATTAAGCCATTAATCGCCGTGAGACCCGCCCTCTCCTAATTGTTATTAATTTTTTAAGTCGCATAAATAAAGTTGTTTTGGCTCGTGGTCGGTAGCAAAGAACGATTTGTTTCAAATTTACAGACAGTTCGTTATTCACCATGGACAATCGATTAAGCCATTAATCGCAGTGAGACCCGCACTCTCCCAATTGTTATTAATTTTTTAAGTCCCATAAATAAAGTTGTTTTTTCTCGTGGTCGGTAGCAAAGAACGATTTGCTCCAAATTTACAGACAATTCGTTATTCACCATGGACAATCGAATAAGCCATTAATCATCGTGAGACACACCCTCTGCTATTTGTTATTAATTTTTTACGGCGCCTAAATAAAGTTGTTTTGTCTCGTGGTCGGTAGCAAAGAACGATTTGCTTCAAATTTGCAGCCAATTCATTATTACCAATGGACAATCGATTAAGCCATTAATCGCCGTGAGACCCGCCCTCTCCTAATTGTTATTAATTTTTAAAGGCGCATAAATAAAGTTGTTTTGTCTCGTGGTCGGTAGCGAAGAACGATTTGCTCCAAATTTACAGACAATTCGTTATTCACCATGGACAATCGATTAAGCCATTAATCGCCGTGAGACCCGCCCTCTCCCAATTGTTATTAATTTTTTAATTCACATAAATAAAGTTGTTTTGTCTCGTGGTCGGTAGCAAAGAACGATTTTATTCAAATTTACAGACAATTCGTTATTCACCATGGACAATCGATTAAGCCATTAATCGCCGTGAGACCCGCCCTCTCCTAATTGTTATTAATTTTTTTAATTGCATAAATAAAGTTGTTTTGTCTCGTGGTCGGTAGCAAAAAACGATTTGCTTTAAATTTACAGACAGTTCGTTATTCACCATGGACAATCGATTAAGCCATTAATCGCCGTGAGGCCCGCCCTCTCCTAATCGTTATTTATTTTTTAAGTCGCATAAATAAAGTTGTTTTGGCTCGTGGTCGGTAGCAAAGAACGATTTGTTTCAAATTTACAGACAGTTCGATATTCACCATGGACAATCGATTAAGCCATTAATCGCGGTGAGACCCGCCCTCTCCCAATTGTTATTAATTTTTTAAGTCACATAAATAAAGTTGTTTTTTCTCGTGTTCGGTAGCAAAGAACGATTTGCTCCAAATTTACAGACAATTTGTTATTCACCATAGACAATCGAATAAGCCATTAATCATCGTGAGACCCACCCTCTGCTATTTGTTATTAATTTTTTAAGGCGCATAAATAAAGTTGTTTTGTCTCGTGGTCGGTAGCAAAGAACGATTTGCTTCAAATTTGCAGCCAATTCATTATTAACAATGGACAATCGATTAAGCCATCAATCGCCGTGAGACCCGCCCTCTCCTAATTGTTATTAATTTTTAAAGGCGCATAAATAAAGTTGTTTTGTCTCGTGGTCGGTAGCAAAGAACGATTGGCTTCAAATTTGCAGCGAATTCATTATTACCAATGGACAATCGATTTAGCCATTAATCGCCGTGAGACCCGCCCTCTCCTAATTGTTATTAATTTTTAAAGGCGCATAAATAAAGTTGTTTTGTCTCGTGGTCGGTAGCAAAGAACGATTTGCTTCAAATTTGCAGCCAATTCATTATTAAAAATGGACAATCGATTAAAACATTAATCGCCGTGAGACCCGCCCTCTCCTAATTGTTATTAATTTTTTAAGGCGCCTAAATAAAGTTGTTTTGTCTCGTGGTCGGTAGCAAAGAACGATTTGCTCCAAATTTACAGACAATTCGTTATTCACCATGGACAATTGATGAAGCCATTAATCGCCGTGAGACCCGCCCTCTCCTAATTGTTATTAATTTTTTAAGGCGCATAAATAAAGTTGTTTTGTCTCGTGGTCGGTAGCAAAGAACGATTTGCTCCAAATTTACAGACAATTCGTTATTCACCATGGACAATCGATTAAGCCATTAATCGTCGTGAGACCCGCCCTCTCCTAATTGTTATTAATTTTTTAAGGCACATAAATAAAATTGTTTTGTCTCGTGGTCGGTAGCAAAGAACGATTTGCTTTAAATTTACAGACAATTCGTTATTCACCATAGACAAGCGATTAAGCCATTAATCGCCGTGAGACCCGCCCTCTCCTAATTGTTATTAACTTTTTAAGGCGCGTAAATAAAGTTGTTTTGTCTCGTGTTCGGTAGCAAAGAACGATTTGCTTCAAATTTGCAGATAATTCGTTATTCACCATGGACAAGCGATTAAGCCATTAATCGCCGTGAGACCCGCCCTTTCCTAATTGTTATTAATTTTTTAAGGCGCATAAATCAAGTTGTTTTGTCTCGTGGTCGGTAGCAAAGAACGATTTGCTTCAACATTGGAGCCAATTCATTATTAACCATGGACAATCGATTAAGCCATTAATCGCCGTGAGACCCGCCCTCTCCCAATTGTTATTAATTTTTTGTCACATAAATAAAGTTGTTTTGTCTCGTGGTCGGTAGCAAAGAACGATTTACTTCAAATTTACAGACAATTCGTTATTCACCATGGACAATCGATTAAGCCATTGATCGTCGTGAGACCCGCCCTCTCCTAATTGTTATTAATTTTTTAAGGCACATAAATAAAGTTGTTTTGTCTCGTGGTCGGTAGCAAAGAACGATTTGCTTTAAATTTACAGACAATTCGTTATTCACCATGGACAATCGATTAAGCCATTCATCGCCGTGAGACCCGCCCTCTCCCAATTGTTATTAATTTTTTAAGGCGCATAAATAAAGTTGTTTTTTCTCGTGGTCGGTAGCAAAGAACGATTTGCTCCAAATTTACAGACAATTCGTTATTCACCATGGACAATCGATTAAGCCATTAATCGCCGTGAGACCCACCCTCTGCTATTTGTTATTCATTTTTTAAGGCGCATAAATAAAGTTGTTTTATCTCGTGGTCGGTAGCAAAGAACGATTTGCTTCAAATTTACAGACAGTTCGTTATTCACCATGGACAATCGATTAAGCCATTAATCGCCGTGAGGCCCGCCCTCTCCCAATTGTTATTAACTTTTTAAGGCGCGTAAATAAAGTTGTTTTGTCTCGTGGTCGGTAGCAAAGAACGATTTGCTTCAAATTTGCAGATAATTCGTTATTCACCATGGACAATGGATTAAGCCATTAATCGCCGTGAGACCCGCCCTCTCCTAATTGTTATTAATTTTTTAAGGCGCCTAAATAAAGTGTTTTTGTCTCGTTGTCGGTAGCATAGAACGATTTGCTTTAAATTTGCAGATAATTCGTTATACATCATGGACAATCGATTAAGCCATTAATCGCCGTGAGACCCGCCCTCTCCTAATTGTTATTAATTTTTTAAGTCGCATCAATAAAGTTGTTTTGTCTCGTGGTCGGTAGCAAAGAACGATTTGCTTCAAATTTGCAAATAATTCGTAATTCACCATGGACAATCGATTAAGCCATTAATCGCCGTGAGACCCGCCATCTCCTAATTGTTATTAACTTTTTAAGGCGCGTAAATAAAGTTGTTTTGTCTCGTGGTCGGTAGCAAAGAACGATTTGCTTCAAATTTGCAGATAATTCGTTATTCACCATAGACAAGCGATTAAGCCATTAATCGCCGTGAGACCCGCCCTCTCCTAATTGTTATTAACTTTTTAAGGCGCGTAAATAAAGTTGTTTTGTCTCGTGTTCGGTAGCAAAGAACGATTTGCTTCAAATTTGCAGATAATTCGTTATTCACCATGGACAAGCGATTAAGCCATTAATCGCCATGAGACCCGCCCTTTCCTAATTGTTATTAATTTTTTAAGGCGCATAAATAAAGTTGTTTTGTCTCGTGGTCGGTAGCGAAGAACGATTTGCTCCAAATTTACAGACAATTCGTTATTCACCATGGACAATCGATTAAGCCATTAATCGCCGTGAGACCCGCCCTCTCCCAATTGTTATTAATTTTTTAATTCACATAAATAAAGTTGTTTTGTCTCGTGGTCGGTAGCAAAGAACGATTTTATTCAAATTTACAGACAATTCGTTATTCACCATGGACAATCGATTAAGCCATTAATCGCCGTGAGACCCGCCCTCTCCTAATTGTTATTAATTTTTTTAATTGCATAAATAAAGTTGTTTTGTCTCGTGGTCGGTAGCAAAAAACGATTTGCTTTAAATTTACAGACAGTTCGTTATTCACCATGGACAATCGATTAAGCCATTAATCGCCGTGAGGCCCGCCCTCTCCTAATTGTTATTAATTTTTAAGGCGCATAAATAAAGTTGTTTTGTCTCGTGGTCGGTAGCAAAGAACGATTTGCTTTAAATTTACAGACAATTCGTTATTCACCATGGACAATCGATTAAGCCATTAATCGCCGTGAGGCCCGCCCTCTCCCAATTGTTATTAATTTTTTAAGTCACATAAATAAAGTTGTTTTGTCTCGTGGTCGGTAGCAAAGAACGATTTGCTTCAAATTTACAGACAATCCGTTATTCACCACGGACAATTGATTAAGCCATTAATCGCCGTGAGACCCGCCCTGTCCTAATTGTTATTAACTTTTTAAGGCGCCTAAATAAAGTTGTTTTGTCTCGTGGTCGGTAGCAAAGAACGATTTGCTTCAAATTTGCAAATAATTCGTTATTCACCATGGACAATCGATTAAGCCATTAATCGCCGTGAGACCCGCCATCTCCTAATTGTTATTAACTTTTTAAGGCGCGTAAATAAAGTTGTTTTGTCTCGTGGTCGGTAGCAAAGAACGATTTGCTTCAAATTCGCAGATAATTCGTTATTCACCATAGACAAGCGATTAAGCCATTAATCGCCGTGAGACCCGCCCTCTCCTAATTGTTATTAACTTTTTAAGGCGCGTAAATAAAGTTGTTTTGTCTCGTGTTCGGTAGCAAAGAACGATTTGCTTCAAATTTGCAGATAATTCGTTATTCACCATGGACAAGCGATTAAGCCATTAATCGCCGTGAGACCCGCCCTTTCCTAATTGTTATTAATTTTTTAAGGCGCATAAATCAAGTTGTTTTGTCTCGTGGTCGGTAGCAAAGAACGATTTGCTTCAACATTGGAGCCAATTCATTATTAACCATGGACAATCGATTAAGCCATTAATCGCCGTGAGACCCGCCCTCTCCCAATTGTTATTAATTTTTTGTCACATAAATAAAGTTGTTTTGTCTCGTGGTCGGTAGCAAAGAACGATTTACTTCAAATTTACAGACAATTCGTTATTCACCATGGACAATCGATTAAGCCATTAATCGTCGTGAG
Source organism: Amblyjoppa proteus (assembly GCA_963922035.1). Classification (NCBI taxonomy): domain Eukaryota; kingdom Metazoa; phylum Arthropoda; class Insecta; order Hymenoptera; family Ichneumonidae; genus Amblyjoppa; species Amblyjoppa proteus. The sequence goes on from OY998233.1 coordinate 16,271,756, forward strand.
ACCCGCCCTCTCCTAATTGTTATTAATTTTTTAAGGCACATAAATAAAGTTGTTTTGTCTCGTGGTCGGTAGCAAAGAACGATTTGCTTTAAATTTACAGACAATTCGTTATTCACCATGGACAATCGATTAAGCCATTCATCGCCGTGAGACCCGCCCTCTCCCAATTGTTATTAATTTTTTAAGGCGCATAAATAAAGTTGTTTTTTCTCGTGGTCGGTAGCAAAGAACGATTTGCTCCAAATTTACAGACAATTCGTTATTCACCATGGACAATCGATTAAGCCATTAATCGCCGTGAGACCCACCCTCTGCTATTTGTTATTCATTTTTTAAGGCGCATAAATAAAGTTGTTTTGTCTCGTGGTCGGTAGCAAAGAACGATTTGCTTCAAATTTACAGACAGTTCGTTATTCACCATGGACAATCGATTAAGCCATTAATCGCCGTGAGGCCCGCCCTCTCCCAATTGTTATTAACTTTTTAAGGCGCGTAAATAAAGTTGTTTTGTCTCGTGGTCGGTAGCAAAGAACGATTTGCTTCAAATTTGTAGATAATTCGTTATTCACCATGGACAATGGATTAAGCCGTTAATCGCCGTGAGACCCGCCCTCTCCTAATTGTTATTAATTTTTTAAGGCGCCTAAATAAAGTGTTTTTGTCTCGTTGTCGGTAGCATAGAACGATTTGCTTTAAATTTGCAGATAATTCGTTATACATCATGGACAATCGATTAAGCCATTAATCGCCGTGAGACCCGCCCTCTCCTAATTGTTATTAATTTTTTAAGTCGCATCAATAAAGTTGTTTTGTCTCGTGGTCGGTAGCAAAGAACGATTTGCTTCAAATTTGCAAATAATTCGTAATTCACCATGGACAATCGATTAAGCCATTAATCGCCGTGAGACCCGCCATCTCCTAATTGTTATTAACTTTTTAAGGCGCGTAAATAAAGTTGTTTTGTCTCGTGGTCGGTAGCAAAGAACGATTTGCTTCAAATTTGCAGATAATTCGTTATTCACTATAGACAAGCGATTAAGCCATTAATCGCCGTGAGACCCGCCCTCTCCTAATTGTTATTAACTTTTTAAGGCGCGTAAATAAAGTTGTTTTGTCTCGTGTTCGGTAGCAAAGAACGATTTGCTTCAAATTTGCAGATAATTCGTTATTCACCATGGACAAGCGATTAAGCCATTAATCGCCGTGAGACCCGCCCTTTCCTAATTGTTATTAATTTTTTAAGGCGCATAAATCAAGTTGTTTTGTCTCGTGGTCGGTAGCAAAGAACGATTTGCTTCAAATTTGGAGCCAATTCATTATTAACCATGGACAATCGATTAAGCCATTAATCGCCGTGAGACCCGCCCTCTCCCAATTGTTATTAATTTTTTGTCACATAAATAAAGTTGTTTTGTCTCGTGGTCGGTAGCAAAGAACGATTTACTTCAAATTTACAGACAATTCGTTATTCACCATGGACAATCGATTAAGCCATTAATCGCCGTGAGACCCGCCCTCTCCTAATTGTTATTAATTTTTTAAGTCGCATCAATAAAGTTGTTTTGTCTCGTGGTCGGTAGCAAAGAACGATTTGCTTCAAATTTGCAAATAATTCGTAATTCACCATGGACAATCGATTAAGCCATTAATCGCCGTGAGACCCGCCATCTCCTAATTGTTATTAACTTTTTAAGGCGCGTAAATAAAGTTGTTTTGTCTCGTGGTCGGTAGCAAAGAACGATTTGCTTCAGATTTGCAGATAATTCGTTATTCACCATAGACAAGCGATTAAGCCATTAATCGCCGTGAGACCCGCCCTCTCCTAATTGTTATTAACTTTTTAAGGCGCGTAAATAAAGTTGTTTTGTCTCGTGTTCGGTAGCAAAGAACGATTTGCTTCAAATTTGCAGATAATTCGTTATTCACCATGGACAAGCGATTAAGCCATTAATCGCCGTGAGACCCGCCCTTTCCTAATTGTTATTAATTTTTTAAGGCGCATAAATCAAGTTGTTTTGTCTCGTGGTCGGTAGCAAAGAACGATTTGCTTCAAATTTGGAGCCAATTCATTATTAACCATGGACAATCGATTAAGCCATTAATCGCCGTGAGACACGCCCTCTCCCAATTGTTATTAATTTTTTGTCACATAAATAAAGTTGTTTTGTCTCGTGGTCGGTAGCAAAGAACGATTTACTTCAAATTTACAGACAATTCGTTATTCACCATGGACAATCGATTAAGCCATTAATCGCCGTGAGACCCGCCCTCTCCTAATTGTTATTAATTTTTTAAGGCACATAAATAAAGTTGTTTTGTCTCGTGGTCGGTAGCAAAGAACGATTTGCTTCAAATTTACAGACAATTCGTTATTCACCATGGACAATCGATTAAGCCATTCATCGCCGTGAGACCCGCCCTCTCCCAATTGTTATTAATTTTTTAAGGCGCATAAATAAAGTTGTTTTTTCTCGTGGTCGGTAGCAAAGAACGATTTGCTCCAAATTTACAGACAATTCGTTATCCACCATGGACAATCGATTAAGCCATTAATCGCCGTGGGACCCGCCCTCTCCTAATTGTTATTAATTTTTTAAGGCGCATAAATAAAGTTGTTTTGTCTCGTGGTCGGTAGCAAAGAACGATTTGCTTTAAATTTAGAGACAATTCGCTATTCACCATGGACAATCGATTAAGCTGTTAATCGCCGTGAGACCCCCCCTTTCCTAATTGTTATTAATTTTTTAAGTCACGTAAGTAAAGTTGTTTTGTCTCGTGGTCGGTAGCAAAGATCGATTTGCTCCAAATTTACAGACAATTCGTTATTTACCATGGACAATCGATTAAGCCATTAATCGCCGTGAGACCCACCCTCTGCTACTTGTTATTAATTTTTTAAGGCGCATAAATAAAGTTGTTTTGTCTCGTGGTCGGTAGCAAAGAACGATTTGCTTCAAATTTGCAAATAATTCGTTATTCACCATGGACAATCGATTAAGCCATTAATCGCCGTGAGACCCGCCATCTCCTAATTGTTATTAACTTTTTAAGGCGCGTAAATAAAGTTGTTTTGTCTCGTGGTCGGTAGCAAAGAACGATTTGCTTCAAATTTGCAGATAATTCGTTATTCACCATAGACAAGCGATTAAGCCATTAATCGCCGTGAGACCCGCTCTCTCCTAATTGTTATTAATTTTTTTTATTGCATAAATAAAGTTGTTTTGTCTCGTGGTCGGTAGCAAAGAACGATTTGCGTTAAATTTACAGACAGTTCGTTATTCACCATGGACAATCGATTAAGCCATTAATCGCCGTGAGACCCGCCCTCTCCTAATTGTTATTAATTTTTTAAGGCGCATAAATAAAGTTGTTTTGTCTCGTGGTCGGTAGCAAAGAAAGACTTGCTCCAAATTTACAGACAATTCGTTATTCACCATGGACAATCGATTAAGCCATTAATCGCCGTGAGACCCGCCCTCTCCTAATTGTCATTAACTTTTTAAGGCGCCTAAATAAAGTTGTTTTGTCTCGTGGTCGGTAGCAAAGAACGATTTGCTTCAAATTTGCAGCCAATTCATTATTACCAATGGACAATCGATTAAGCCATTAATCGCCGTGAGACCCGCCCTCTCCTAATTGTTATTAATTTTTAAAGGCGCATAAATAAAGTTGTTTTGTCTCGTGGTCGGTAGCAAAGAACGATTTGCTCCAAATTTACAGACAATTCGTTATTCACCATGGACAATCGATTAAGCCATTAATCGCCGTGAGACCCGCCCTCTCTTAATTGTTATTAATTTTTAAGGCGCATAAATAAAGTTGTTTTGTCTCGTGGTCGGTAGCAAAGAACGATTTGCTTCAAATTTGCAGCCAATTCATTATCAAAAATGGACAATCGATTAAGCCATTAATCGCCGTGAGACCCGCCCTCTCCTAATTGTTATTAATTTTTTAAGTCGCATAAATAAAGTTGTTTTGGCTCGTGGTCGGTAGCAAAGGACGATTTGTTTCAAATTTACAGACAGTTCGTTATTCACCATGGACAATCGATTAAGCCATTAATCGCGGTGAGACCCGCCCTCTCCCAATTGTTATTAATTTTTTAAGTCACATAAATAAAGTTGTTTTTTCTCGTGGTCGGTAGCAAAGAACGATTTGCTCCAAATTTACAGACAATTCGTTATTCACCATGGACAATCGATTAAGCCATTAATCGTCGTGAGACCCGCCATCTCCTAATTGTTATTAACTTTTTAAGGCGCGTAAATAAATTTGTTTTGTCTCGTGGTCGGTAGCAAAGAACGATTTGCTCAAATTTGCAGATAATTCGTTATTCACCATAGACAAGCGATTAAGCCATGAATCGCCGTGAGACCCGCTCTCTCCTAATTGTTATTAATTTTTTTTATTGCATAAATAAAGTTGTTTTGTCTCGTGGTCGGTAGCAAAGAACGATTTGCTTTAAATTTACAGACAGTTCGTTATTCACCATGGACAATCGATTAAGCCATTAATCGCCGTGAGACCCGCCCTCTCCTAATTGTTATTAATTTTTTAAGGCGCATAAATAAAGTTGTTTTGTCTCGTGGACGGTAGCAACGAACGATTTGCTTTAAATTTACAGACAATTCGTTATTCACCATGGACAATCGATTAAGCCATTAATCGCCGTGAGGCCCGCCCTCTCCCAATCGTTATTAATTTTTTAAGTCACATAAATAAAGTTGTTTTGTCTCGTGGTCGGTAGCAAAGAACGATTTGCTTCAAATTTACAGACAATTCGTTATTCACCATGGACAATTGATTAAGCCATTAATCGCCGTGAGACCCGCCCTGTCCTAATTGTTATTAAATTTTAAGGCGCCTAAATAAAGTTGTTTTGTCTCGTGGTCGGTAGCAAAGAACGATTTGCTTCAAATTTGCAAATAATTCGTTATTCACCATGGACAATCGATTAAGCCATTAATCGCCGTGAGACCCGCCATCTCCTAATTGTTATTAACTTTTTAAGGCGCGTAAATAAAGTTGTTTTGTCTCGTGGTCGGTAGCAAAGAACGATTTGCTTTAAATTTGCAGATAATTCGTTATTCACCATAGACAAGCGATTAAGCCATTAATCGCCGTGAGACCCGCCCTCTCCTAATTGTTATTAACTTTTTAAGGCGCGTAAATAAAGTTGTTTTGTCTCGTGGTCGGTAGCAAAGAACGATTTGCTTCAAATTTGCAGATAATTCGTTATTCACCATGGACAAGCGATTAAGCCATTAATCGCCGTGAGACCCGCCCTTTCCTAATTGTTATTAATTTTTTAACGCGCATAAATCAAGTTGTTTTGTCTCGTGGTCGGTAGCAAAGAACGATTTGCTTCAAATTTGGAGCCAATTCATTATTAACCATGGACAATCGATTAAGCCATTAATCGCCGTGAGACCCGCCCTCTCCCAATTGTTATTAATTTTTTGTCACATAAATAAAGTTGTTTTGTCTCGTAGTCGGTAGCAAAGAACGATTTACTTCAAATTTACAGACAATTCGTTATTCACCATGGACTATCGATTAAGCCATTAATCGCCGTGAGACCCGCCCTCTGCTACTTGTTATTAATTTTTTAAGGCGCATAAATAAAGTTGTTTTGTCTCGTGGTCGGTAGCAAAGAACGATTTGCTTCAAATTTGCAGACAATTCATAATTAACAATGGACAATGGACAATTAAGCCATTAATCGCCGTGAGACCCGCCCTCTCCTAATTGTTATTAATTTTTTAAGGCACATAAATAAAGTTGTTTTGTCTCGTGGTCGGTAGCAAAGAACGATTTGCTTCAAATTTACAGACAATTCGTTATTCACCATGGACAATCGATTAAGCCATTCATCGCCGTGAGACCCGCCCTCTCCCAATTGTTATTAATTTTTTAAGGCGCATAAATAAAGTTGTTTTTTCTCGTGGTCGGTAGCAAAGAACGATTTGCTCCAAATTTACAGACAATTCGTTATCCACCATGGACAATCGATTAAGCCATTAATCGCCGTGGGACCCGCCCTCTCCTAATTGTTATTAATTTTTTAAGGCGCATAAATAAAGTTGTTTTGTCTCGTGGTCGGTAGCAAAGAACGATTTGCTTCAAATTTAGAGACAATTCGCTATTCACCATGGACAATCGATTAAGCCGTTAATCGCCGTGAGACCCGCCCTCTCCTAATTGTTATTAATTTTTTAAGTCACATAAATAAAGTTGTTTTGTCTCGTGGTCGGTAGCAAAGAACGATTTGCTTCAAATATACGGACAATTCGTTATTCACCATGGACAATCGATTAAGCCATTAATCGCCGTGAGACCCGCCCTCTCCTAATTGTTATTAATTTTTTAAGGCGCATAAATAAAGTTCTTTTGTCTCGTGGTCGGTAGCAAAGAACGATTAGCTTTAAATTTACAGACAAGTCGTTATTCACCATGGACAATCGATTAAGCCATTAATCGCCGTGAGACCCACCCTCTGCTATTTGTTATTCATTTTTTAAGGCGCATAAATAAATTTGTTTTGTGTCGTGGTCGGTAGCAAAGAACGATTTGCTTCAAATTTGCAGCCAATTCATTATTAACAATGGACAATCGATTAAGCCATTAATCGCCGTGAGACCCGCCCTCTCCCAATTGTTATTAATTTTTTAATTCACATAAATAAAGTTGTTTTGTCTCGTGGTCGGTAGCAAAGAAAGACTTGCTCCAAATTTACAGACAATTCGTTATTCACCATGGACAATCGATTAAGCCATTAATTGCCGTGAGACCCGCCCTCTCCTAATTGTCATTAACTTTTTAAGGCGCCTAAATAAAGTTATTTTGTCTCGTGGTCGGTAGCAAAGAAAGATTTGCTTCAAATTTGCAGCCAATTCATTATTACCAATGGACAATCGATTAAGCCATTAATCGCCGTGAGACCCGCCCTCTCCTAATTGTTATTAATTTTTAAAGGCGCATAAATAAAGTTGTTTTGTCTCGTGGTCGGTAGCAAAGAACGATTTGCTCCAAATTTACAGACAATTCGTTATTCACAATGGACAATCGATTAAGCCATTAATCGCCGTGAGACCCGCCCTCTCTTAATTGTTATTAATTTTTTAAGGCGCATAAATCAAGTTGTTTTGTCTCGTGGTCGGTAGCAAAGAACGATTTGCTTCAAATTTGCAGCCAATTCATTATAAAAAATGGACAATCGATTAAGCCATTAATCGCCGTGAGACCCGCTCTCTCCTAATTGTTATTAATTTTTTAAGTCGCATAAATAAAGTTGTTTTGGCTCGTGGTCGGTAGCAAAGAACGATTTGTTTCAAATTTACAGACAGTTCGTTATTCACCATGGACAATCGATTAAGCCATTAATCGCGGTGAGACCCGCCCTCTCTCAATTGTTATTAATTTTTTAAGTCACATAAATAAAGTTGTTTTTTCTCGTGGTCGGTAGCAAAGAACGATTTGCTCCAAATTTACAGACAATTCGTTATTCACCATGGACAATCGATTAAGCCATTAATCGTCGTGAGACCCGCCCTGTCCTAATTGTTATTAACTTTTTAAGGCGCCTAAATAAAGTTGTTTTGTCTCGTGGTCGGTAGCAAAGAACGATTTGCTTCAAATTTGCAAATAATTCGTTATTCACCATGGACAATTGATTAAGCCATTAATCGCCGTGAGACCCGCCCTCTCCTAATTGTTATTAATTTTTTAAGGCGCATAAATAAAGTTGTTTTGTCTCGTGGTCGGTAGCAAAGAACGATTTGCTCCAAATTTACAGACAATTCGTTATTCACCATGGACAATCGATTAAGCCATTAATCGTCGTGAGACCCACCCTCTGCTATTTGTTATTAATTTTTTAAGGCGCATAAATAAAGTTGTTTTGTCTCGTGGTCGGTAGCAAAGAACGATTTGCTTCAAATTTGCAGACAATTCATTATTAACAATGTACAATGGATTAAGCCATTAATCACCGTAAGACCCGCCTTCTCCCAATTGTTATTAATTTTTTAATTCACATAAATAAAGTTGTTTTGTCTCGTGGTCGGTAGCAAAGAACGATTTTCTTCAAATTTACAGACAATTCGTTATTCACCATGGACAATCGATTAAGCCATTAATCGCCGTGAGACCCGCCCTCTCCTAATTGTTATTAATTTTTAAAGGCGCCTAAATAAAGTTGTTTGGTCTTGTGGTCGGTAGCACAGAACGATTTGCTTCAAATTTGCAGATAATTCGTTATTCACCATGGACAATCGATTAAGCCATTAATCGCCGTGAGACCCGCCCTTTCCTAATTGTTATTAATTTTTTAAAGCGCATAAATAAAGTTGTTTTGTCTCGTGGTCGGTAGCAAAGAACGATTTGCTTCAAATTCACAGACAATTCGTTATTCACCATGGACAATCGATTAAGCCATTAATCGCCGTGAGACCCGCCCTCTCCCAATTGTTATTAATTTTTTAAGTCACATGAATAAAGTTGTTTTGTCTCGTGGTCGGTAGCAAAGAACAATTTACTTCAAATTTACAGACAATTCGTTATTCACCATGGACAATCGATTAAGCCATTAATTGCCGTGAGACCCGCCCTCTCCTAACTGTTATTAATTTTTTAACGCACATAAATAAAGTTGTTTTGTCTCGTGGTCGGTAGCAAAGAACGATTTGCTTCAAATTTACAGACAGTTCGTTATTCACCATGGACAATCGATTAAGCCATTAATCGCCGTGAGGCCCGCCCTCTCCCAATTGTTATTAACTTTTTAAGGCGCGTAAATAAAGTTGTTTTGTCTCGTGGTCGGTGGCAAAGAACGATTTGCTTCAAATTTGTAGATAATTCGTTATTCACCATGGACAATGGATTAAGCCATTAATCGCCGTGAGACCCGCCCTCTCCTAATTGTTATTAATTTTTTAAGGCGCCTAAATAAAGTGTTTTTGTCTCGTTGTCGGTAGCATAGAACGATTTGCTTTAAATTTGCAGATAATTCGTTATACATCATGGACAATCGATTAAGCCATTAATCGCCGTGAGACCCGCCCTCTCCTAATTGTTATTAATTTTTTAAGTCGCATCAATAAAGTTGTTTTGTCTCGTGGTCGGTAGCAAAGAACGATTTGCTTCAAATTTGCAAATAATTCGTAATTCACCATGGACAATCGATTAAGCCATTAATCGCCGTGAGACCCGCCATCTCCTAATTGTTATTAACTTTTTAAGGCGCGTAAATAAAGTTGTTTTGTCTCGTGGTCGGTAGCAAAGAACGATTTGCTTCAAATTTGCAGATAATTCGTTATTCACCATAGACAAGCGATTAAGCCATTAATCGCCGTGAGACCCGCCCTCTCCTAATTGTTATTAACTTTTTAAGGCGCGTAAATAAAGTTGTTTCGTCTCGTGTTCGGTAGCAAAGAACGATTTGCTTCAAATTTGCAGATAATTCGTTATTCACCATGGACAAGCGATTAAGCCATTAATCGCCGTGAGACCCGCCCTTTCCTAATTGTTATTAATTTTTTAAGGCGCATAAATCAAGTTGTTTTGTCTCGTGGTCGGTAGCAAAGAACGATTTGCTTCAAATTTGGAGCCAATTCATTATTAACCATGGACAATCGATTAAGCCATTAATCGCCGTGAGACCCGCCCTCTCCCAATTGTTATTAATTTTTTGTCACATAAATAAAGTTGTTTTGTCTCGTGGTCGGTAGCAAAGAACGATTTACTTCAAATTTACAGACAATTCGTTATTCACCATGGACAATCGATTAAGCCATTAATCGCCGTGAGACCCGCCCTCTCCTAATTGTTATTAATTTTTTAAGGCACATAAATAAAGTTGTTTTGTCTCGTGGTCGGTAGCAAAGAACGATTTGCTTCAAATTTACAGACAATTCGTTATTCACCATGGACAATCGATTAAGCCATTCATCGCCGTGAGACCCGCCCTCTCCCAATTGTTATTAATTTTTTAAGGCGCATAAATAAAGTTGTTTTTTCTCGTGGTCGGTAGCAAAGAACGATTTGCTCCAAATTTACAGACAATTCGTTATCCACCATGGACAATCGATTAAGCCATTAATCGCCGTGGGACCCGCCCTCTCCTAATTGTTATTAATTTTTTAAGGCGCATAAATAAAGTTGTTTTGTCTCGTGGTCGGTAGCAAAGAACGATTTGCTTTAAATTTAGAGACAATTCGCTATTCACCATGGACAATCGATTAAGCTGTTAATCGCCGTGAGACCCCCCCTTTCCTAATTGTTATTAATTTTTTAAGTCACGTAAGTAAAGTTGTTTTGTCTCGTGGTCGGTAGCAAAGATCGATTTGCTCCAAATTTACAGACAATTCGTTATTTACCATGGACAATCGATTAAGCCATTAATCGCCGTGAGACCCACCCTCTGCTACTTGTTATTAATTTTTTAAGGCGCATAAATAAAGTTGTTTTGTCTCGTGGTCTGTAGCAAAGAACGATTTGCTTCAAATTTGCAAATAATTCGTTATTCACCATGGACAATCGATTAAGCCATTAATCGCCGTGAGACCCGCCATCTCCTAATTGTTATTAACTTTTTAAGGCGCGTAAATAAAGTTGTTTTGTCTCGTGGTCGGTAGCAAAGAACGATTTGCTTCAAATTTGCAGATAATTCGTTATTCACCATAGACAAGCGATTAAGCCATTAATCGCCGTGAGACCCGCTCTCTCCTAATTGTTATTAATTTTTTTTATTGCATAAATAAAGTTGTTTTGTCTCGTGGTCGGTAGCAAAGAACGATTTGCGTTAAATTTACAGACAGTTCGTTATTCACCATGGACAATCGATTAAGCCATTAATCGCCGTGAGACCCGCCCTCTCCTAATTGTTATTAATTTTTTAAGGCGCATAAATAAAGTTGTTTTGTCTCGTGGTCGGTAGCAAAGAAAGACTTGCTCCAAATTTACAGACAATTCGTTATTCACCATGGACAATCGATTAAGCCATTAATCGCCGTGAGACCCGCCCTCTCCTAATTGTCATTAACTTTTTAAGGCGCCTAAATAAAGTTGTTTTGTCTCGTGGTCGGTAGCAAAGAACGATTTGCTTCAAATTTGCAGCCAATTCATTATTACCAATGGACAATCGATTAAGCCATTAATCGCCGTGAGACCCGCCCTCTCCTAATTGTTATTAATTTTTAAAGGCGCATAAATAAAGTTGTTTTGTCTCGTGGTCGGTAGCAAAGAACGATTTGCTCCAAATTTACAGACAATTCGTTATTCACCATGGACAATCGATTAAGCCATTAATCGCCGTGAGACCCGCCCTCTCTTAATTGTTATTAATTTTTAAGGCGCATAAATAAAGTTGTTTTGTCTCGTGGTCGGTAGCAAAGAACGATTTGCTTCAAATTTGCAGCCAATTCATTATCAAAAATGGACAATCGATTAAGCCATTAATCGCCGTGAGACCCGCCTTCTCCTAATTGTTATTAATTTTTTAAGTCGCATAAATAAAGTTGTTTTGGCTCGTGGTCGGTAGCAAAGAACGATTTGTTTCAAATTTACAGACAGTTCGTTATTCACCATGGACAATCGATTAAGCCATTAATCGCGGTGAGACCCGCCCTCTCCCAATTGTTATTAATTTTTTAAGTCACATAAATAAAGTTGTTTTTTCTCGTGGTCGGTAGCAAAGAACGATTTGCTCCAAATTTACAGACAATTCGTTATTCACCATGGACAATCGATTAAGCCATTAATCGTCGTGAGACCCGCCATCTCCTAATTGTTATTAACTTTTTAAGGCGCGTAAATAAATTTGTTTTGTCTCGTGGTCGGTAGCAAAGAACGATTTGCTCAAATTTGCAGATAATTCGTTATTCACCATAGACAAGCGATTAAGCCATGAATCGCCGTGAGACCCGCTCTCTCCTAATTGTTATTAATTTTTTTTATTGCATAAATAAAGTTGTTTTGTCTCGTGGTCGGTAGCAAAGAACGATTTGCTTTAAATTTACAGACAGTTCGTTATTCACCATGGACAATCGATTAAGCCATTAATCGCCGTGAGACCCGCCCTCTCCTAATTGTTATTAATTTTTTAAGGCGCATAAATAAAGTTGTTTTGTCTCGTGGACGGTAGCAACGAACGATTTGCTTTAAATTTACAGACAATTCGTTATTCACCATGGACAATCGATTAAGCCATTAATCGCCGTGAGGCCCGCCCTCTCCCAATCGTTATTAATTTTTTAAGTCACATAAATAAAGTTGTTTTGTCTCGTGGTCGGTAGCAAAGAACGATTTGCTTCAAATTTACAGACAATTCGTTATTCACCATGGACAATTGATTAAGCCATTAATCGCCTTGAGACCCGCCCTGTCCTAATTGTTATTAAATTTTAAGGCGCCTAAATAAAGTTGTTTTGTCTCGTGGTCGGTAGCAAAGAACGATTTGCTTCAAATTTGCAAATAATTCGTTATTCACCATGGACAATCGATTAAGCCATTAATCGCCGTGAGACCCGCCATCTCCTAATTGTTATTAACTTTTTAAGGCGCGTAAATAAAGTTGTTTTGTCTCGTGGTCGGTAGCAAAGAACGATTTGCTTTAAATTTGCAGATAATTCGTTATTCACCATAGACAAGCGATTAAGCCATTAATCGCCGTGAGACCCGCCCTCTCCTAATTGTTATTAACTTTTTAAGGCGCGTAAATAAAGTTGTTTTGTCTCGTGGTCGGTAGCAAAGAACGATTTGCTTCAAATTTGCAGATAATTCGTTATTCACCATGGACAAGCGATTAAGCCATTAATCGCCGTGAGACCCGCCCTTTCCTAATTGTTATTAATTTTATAACGCGCATAAATCAAGTTGTTTTGTCTCGTGGTCGGTAGCAAAGAACGATTTGCTTCAAATTTGGAGCCAATTCATTATTAACCATGGACAATCGATTAAGCCATTAATCGCCGTGAGACCCGCCCTCTCCCAATTGTTATTAATTTTTTGTCACATAAATAAAGTTGTTTTGTCTCGTAGTCGGTAGCAAAGAACGATTTACTTCAAATTTACAGACAATTCGTTATTCACCATGGACTATCGATTAAGCCATTAATCGCCGTGAGACCCGCCCTCTGCTACTTGTTATTAATTTTTTAAGGCGCATAAATAAAGTTGTTTTGTCTCGTGGTCGGTAGCAAAGAACGATTTGCTTCAAATTTGCAGACAATTCATAAGTAACAATGGACAATGGACAATTAAGCCATTAATCGCCGTGAGACCCGCCCTCTCCTAATTGTTATTAATTTTTTAAGGCACATAAATAAAGTTGTTTTGTCTCGTGGTCGGTAGCAAAGAACGATTTGCTTCAAATTTACAGACAATTCGTTATTCACCATGGACAATCGATTAAGCCATTCATCGCCGTGAGACCCGCCCTCTCCCAATTGTTATTAATTTTTTAAGGCGCATAAATAAAGTTGTTTTTTCTCGTGGTCGGTAGCAAAGAACGATTTGCTCCAAATTTACAGACAATTCGTTATCCACCATGGACAATCGATTAAGCCATTAATCGCCGTGGGACCCGCCCTCTCCTAATTGTTATTAATTTTTTAAGGCGCATAAATAAAGTTGTTTTGTCTCGTGGTCGGTAGCAAAGAACGATTTGCTTCAAATTTAGAGACAATTCGCTATTCACCATGGACAATCGATTAAGCCGTTAATCGCCGTGAGACCCGCCCTCTCCTAATTGTTATTAATTTTTTAAGTCACATAAATAAAGTTGTTTTGTCTCGTGGTCGGTAGCAAAGAACGATTTGCTTCAAATATACGGACAATTCGTTATTCACCATGGACAATCGATTAAGCCATTAATCGCCGTGAGACCCGCCCTCTCCTAATTGTTATTAATTTTTTAAGGCGCATAAATAAAGTTCTTTTGTCTCGTGGTCGGTAGCAAAGAACGATTAGCTTTAAATTTACAGACAAGTCGTTATTCACCATGGACAATCGATTAAGCCATTAATCGCCGTGAGACCCACCCTCTGCTATTTGTTATTCATTTTTTAAGGCGCATAAATAAATTTGTTTTGTGTCGTGGTCGGTAGCAAAGAACGATTTGCTTCAAATTTGCAGCCAATTCATTATTAACAATGGACAATCGATTAAGCCATTAATCGCCGTGAGACCCGCCCTCTCCCAATTGTTATTAATTTTTTAATTCACATAAATAAAGTTGTTTTGTCTCGTGGTCGGTAGCAAAGAAAGACTTGCTCCAAATTTACAGACAATTCGTTATTCACCATGGACAATCGATTAAGCCATTAATTGCCGTGAGACCCGCCCTCTCCTAATTGTCATTAACTTTTTAAGGCGCCTAAATAAAGTTATTTTGTCTCGTGGTCGGTAGCAAAGAAAGATTTGCTTCAAATTTGCAGCCAATTCATTATTACCAATGGACAATCGATTAAGCCATTAATCGCCGTGAGACCCGCCCTCTCCTAATTGTTATTAATTTTTAAAGGCGCATAAATAAAGTTGTTTTGTCTCGTGGTCGGTAGCAAAGAACGATTTGCTCCAAATTTACAGACAATTCGTTATTCACAATGGACAATCGATTAAGCCATTAATCGCCGTGAGACCCGCCCTCTCTTAATTGTTATTAATTTTTTAAGGCGCATAAATCAAGTTGTTTTGTCTCGTGGTCGGTAGCAAAGAACGATTTGCTTCAAATTTGCAGCCAATTCATTATAAAAAATGGACAATCGATTAAGCCATTAATCGCCGTGAGACCCGCTCTCTCCTAATTGTTATTAATTTTTTAAGTCGCATAAATAAAGTTGTTTTGGCTCGTGGTCGGTAGCAAAGAACGATTTGTTTCAAATTTACAGACAGTTCGTTATTCACCATGGACAATCGATTAAGCCATTAATCGCGGTGAGACCCGCCCTCTCTCAATTGTTATTAATTTTTTAAGTCACATAAATAAAGTTGTTTTTTCTCGTGGTCGGTAGCAAAGAACGATTTGCTCCAAATTTACAGACAATTCGTTATTCACCATGGACAATCGATTAAGCCATTAATCGCCGTGAGACCCGCCATCTCCTAATTGTTATTAACTTTTTAAGGCGCGTAAATAAAGTTGTTTTGTCTCGTGGTCGGTAGCAAAGAACGATTTGCTTCAAATTTGCAGATAATTCGTTATTCACCATGGACAATCGAATAAGCCATTAATCATCGTGAGACGCACCCTCTGCTATTTGTTATTAATTTTTTAAGGCGCATAAATAAAGTTGTTTTGTCTCGTGGTCGGTAGCAAAGAACGATTTGCTTCAAATTTGCAGCCAATTCATTATTAACAATGGACAATCGATTAAGCCATTAATCGCCGTGAGACCCGCCCTCTCCTAATTGTTATTAATTTTTAAAGGCGCATAAATAAAGTTGTTTTGTCTCGTGGTCGGTAGCAAAGAACGATTGGCTTCAAATTTGCAGCGAATTCATTATTAACAATGGACAATCGATTTAGCCATTAATTGCCGTGAGACCCGCCCTCTCCTAATTGTTATTAATTTTTTAAGGCGCCTAAATAAAGTTGTTTTGTCTCGTGGTCGGTAGCAAAGAACGATTTGCTCCAAATTTACAGACAATTCGTTATTCACCATGGACAATTGATTAAGCCATTAATCGCCGTGAGACCCGCCCTCTCCTAATTGTTATTAATTTTTTAAGGCGCATAAATAAAGTTGTTTTGTCTCGTGGTCGGTAGCAAAGAACGATTTGCTCCAAATTTACAGAAAATTCGTTATTCACCATGGACAATCGATTAAGCCATTAATCGTCGTGAGACCCACCCTCTGCTATTTGTTATTAATTTTTTAAGGCGCATAAATAAAGTTGTTTTGTCTCGTGGTCGGTAGCAAAGAACGATTTGCTTCAAATTTGCAGACAATTCATTATTAACAATGTACAATGGATTAAGCCATTAATCACCGTAAGACCCGCCTTCTCCCAATTGTTATTAATTTTTTAATTCACATAAATAAAGTTGTTTTGTCTCGTGGTCGGTAGCAAAGAACGATTTTCTTCAAATTTACAGACAATTCGTTATTCACCATGGACAATCGATTAAGCCATTAATCGCCGTGAGACCCGCCCTCTCCTAATTGTTATTAATTTTTAAAGGCGCCTAAATAAAGTTGTTTGGTCTTGTGGTCGGTAGCACAGAACGATTTGCTTCAAATTTGCAGATAATTCGTTATTCACCATGGACAATCGATTAAGCCATTAATCGCCGTGAGACCCGCCCTCTCCTAACTGTTATTAATTTTTTAACGCACATAAATAAAGTTGTTTTGTCTCGTGGTCGGTAGCAAAGAACGATTTGCTTCAAATTTACAGACAGTTCGTTATTCACCATGGACAATCGATTAAGCCATTAATCGCCGTGAGGCCCGCCCTCTCCCAATTGTTATTAACTTTTTAAGGCGCGTAAATAAAGTTGTTTTGTCTCGTGGTCGGTGGCAAAGAACGATTTGCTTCAAATTTGTAGATAATTCGTTATTCACCATGGACAATGGATTAAGCCATTAATCGCCGTGAGACCCGCCCTCTCCTAATTGTTATTAATTTTTTAAGGCGCCTAAATAAAGTGTTTTTGTCTCGTTGTCGGTAGCATAGAACGATTTGCTTTAAATTTGCAGATAATTCGTTATACATCATGGACAATCGATTAAGCCATTAATCGCCGTGAGACCCGCCCTCTCCTAATTGTTATTAATTTTTTAAGTCGCATCAATAAAGTTGTTTTGTCTCGTGGTCGGTAGCAAAGAACGATTTGCTTCAAATTTGCAAATAATTCGTAATTCACCATGGACAATCGATTAAGCCATTAATCGCCGTGAGACCCGCCATCTCCTAATTGTTATTAACTTTTTAAGGCGCGTAAATAAAGTTGTTTTGTCTCGTGGTCGGTAGCAAAGAACGATTTGCTTCAAATTTGCAGATAATTCGTTATTCACCATAGACAAGCGATTAAGCCATTAATCGCCGTGAGACCCGCCCTCTCCTAATTGTTATTAACTTTTTAAGGCGCGTAAATAAAATTGTTTTGTCTCGTGTTCGGTAGCAAAGAACGATTTGCTTCAAATTTGCAGATAATTCGTTATTCACCATGGACAAGCGATTAAGCCATTAATCGCCGTGAGACCCGCCCTTTCCTAATTGTTATTAATTTTTTAAGGCGCATAAATCAAGTTGTTTTGTCTCGTGGTCGGTAGCAAAGAACGATTTGCTTCAAATTTGGAGCCAATTCATTATTAACCATGGACAATCGATTAAGCCATTAATCGCTGTGAGACCCGCCCTCTCCCAATTGTTATTAATTTTTTGTCACATAAATAAAGTTGTTTTGTCTCGTGGTCGGTAGCAAAGAACGATTTACTTCAAATTTACAGACAATTCGTTATTCACCATGGACAATCGATTAAGCCATTAATCGCCGTGAGACCCGCCCTCTCCTAATTGTTATTAATTTTTTAAGGCACATAAATAAAGTTGTTTTGTCTCGTGGTCGGTAGCAAAGAACGATTTGCTTCAAATTTACAGACAATTCGTTATTCACCATGGACAATCGATTAAGCCATTCATCGCCGTGAGACCCGCCCTCTCCCAATTGTTATTAATTTTTTAAGGCGCATAAATAAAGTTGTTTTTTCTCGTGGTCGGTAGCAAAGAACGATTTGCTCCAAATTTACAGACAATTCGTTATCCACCATGGACAATCGATTAAGCCATTAATCGCCGTGGGACCCGCCCTCTCCTAATTGTTATTAATTTTTTAAGGCGCATAAATAAAGTTGTTTTGTCTCGTGGTCGGTAGCAAAGAACGATTTGCTTTAAATTTAGAGACAATTCGCTATTCACCATGGACAATCGATTAAGCTGTTAATCGCCGTGAGACCCCCCCTCTCCTAATTGTTATTAATTTTTTAAGTCACGTAAGTAAAGTTGTTTTGTCTCGTGGTCGGTAGCAAAGATCGATTTGCTCCAAATTTACAGACAATTCGTTATTTACCATGGACAATCGATTAAGCCATTAATCGCCGTGAGACCCACCCTCTGCTACTTGTTATTAATTTTTTAAGGCGCATAAATAAAGTTGTTTTGTCTCGTGGTCGGTAGCAAAGAACGATTTGCTTCAAATTTGCAAATAATTCGTTATTCACCATGGACAATCGATTAAGCCATTAATCGCCGTGAGACCCGCCATCTCCTAATTGTTATTAACTTTTTAAGGCGCGTAAATAAAGTTGTTTTGTCTCGTGGTCGGTAGCAAAGAACGATTTGCTTCAAATTTGCAGATAGTTCGTTATTCACCATAGACAAGCGATTAAGCCATTAATCGCCGTGAGACCCGCTCTCTCCTAATTGTTATTAATTTTTTTTATTGCATAAATAAAGTTGTTTTGTCTCGTGGTCGGTAGCAAAGAACGATTTGCGTTAAATTTACAGACAGTTCGTTATTCACCATGGACAATCGATTAAGCCATTAATCGCCGTGAGACCCGCCCTCTCCTAATTGTTATTAATTTTTTAAGGCGCATAAATAAAGTTGTTTTGTCTCGTGGTCGGTAGCAAAGAAAGACTTGCTCCAAATTTACAGACAATTCGTTATTCACCATGGACAATCGATTAAGCCATTAATCGCCGTGAGACCCGCCCTCTCCTAATTGTCATTAACTTTTTAAGGCGCCTAAATAAAGTTGTTTTGTCTCGTGGTCGGTAGCAAAGAACGATTTGCTTCAAATTTGCAGCCAATTCATTATTACCAATGGACAATCGATTAAGCCATTAATCGCCGTGAGACCCGCCCTCTCCTAATTGTTATTAATTTTTAAAGGCGCATAAATAAAGTTGTTTTGTCTCGTGGTCGGTAGCAAAGAACGATTTGCTCCAAATTTACAGACAATTCGTTATTCACCATGGACAATCGATTAAGCCATTAATCGCCGTGAGTCCCGCCCTCTCTTAATTGTTATTAATTTTTAAGGCGCATAAATAAAGTTGTTTTGTCTCGTGGTCGGTAGCAAAGAACGATTTGCTTCAAATTTGCAGCCAATTCATTATCAAAAATGGACAATCGATTAAGCCATTAATCGCCGTGAGACCCGCCCTCTCCTAATTGTTATTAATTTTTTAAGTCGCATAAATAAAGTTGTTTTGGCTCGTGGTCGGTAGCAAAGAACGATTTGTTTCAAATTTACAGACAGTTCGTTATTCACCATGGACAATCGATTAAGCCATTAATCGCGGTGAGACCCGCCCTCTCCCAATTGTTATTAATTTTTTAAGTCACATAAATAAAGTTGTTTTTTCTCGTGGTCGGTAGCAAAGAACGATTTGCTCCAAATTTACAGACAATTCGTTATTCACCATGGACAATCGATTAAGCCATTAATCGTCGTGAGACCCGCCATCTCCTAATTGTTATTAACTTTTTAAGGCGCGTAAATAAATTTGTTTTGTCTCGTGGTCGGTAGCAAAGAACGATTTGCTCAAATTTGCAGATAATTCGTTATTCACCATAGACAAGCGATTAAGCCATGAATCGCCGTGAGACCCGCTCTCTCCTAATTGTTATTAATTTTTTTTATTGCATAAATAAAGTTGTTTTGTCTCGTGGTCGGTAGCAAAGAACGATTTGCTTTAAATTTACAGACAGTTCGTTATTCACCATGGACAATCGATTAAGCCATTAATCGCCGTGAGACCCGCCCTCTCCTAATTGTTATTAATTTTTTAAGGCGCATAAATAAAGTTGTTTTGTCTCGTGGACGGTAGCAACGAACGATTTGCTTTAAATTTACAGACAATTCGTTACTCACCATGGACAATCGATTAAGCCATTAATCGCCGTGAGGCCCGCCCTCTCCCAATCGTTATTAATTTTTTAAGTCACATAAATAAAGTTGTTTTGTCTCGTGGTCGGTAGCAAAGAACGATTTGCTTCAAATTTACAGACAATTCGTTATTCACCATGGACAATTGATTAAGCCATTAATCGCCGTGAGACCCGCCCTGTCCTAATTGTTATTAAATTTTAAGGCGCCTAAATAAAGTTGTTTTGTCTCGTGGTCGGTAGCAAAGAACGATTTGCTTCAAATTTGCAAATAATTCGTTATTCACCATGGACAATCGATTAAGCCATTAATCGCCGTGAGACCCGCCATCTCCTAATTGTTATTAACTTTTTAAGGCGCGTAAATAAAGTTGTTGTGTCTCGTGGTCGGTAGCAAAGAACGATTTGCTTTAAATTTGCAGATAATTCGTTATTCACCATAGACAAGCGATTAAGCCATTAATCGCCGTGAGACCCGCCCTCTCCTAATTGTTATTAACTTTTTAAGGCGCGTAAATAAAGTTGTTTTGTCTCGTGGTCGGTAGCAAAGAACGATTTGCTTCAAATTTGCAGATAATTCGTTATTCACCATGGACAAGCGATTAAGCCATTAATCGCCGTGAGACCCGCCCTTTCCTAATTGTTATTAATTTTTTAACGCGCATAAATCAAGTTGTTTTGTCTCGTGGTCGGTAGCAAAGAACGATTTGCTTCAAATTTGGAGCCAATTCATTATTAACCATGGACAATCGATTAAGCCATTAATCGCCGTGAGACCCGCCCTCTCCCAATTGTTATTAATTTTTTGTCACATAAATAAAGTTGTTTTGTCTCGTAGTCGGTAGCAAAGAACGATTTACTTCAAATTTACAGACAATTCGTTATTCACCATGGACTATCGATTAAGCCATTAATCGCCGTGAGACCCGCCCTCTGCTACTTGTTATTAATTTTTTAAGGCGCATAAATAAAGTTGTTTTGTCTCGTGGTCGGTAGCAAAGAACGATTTGCTTCAAATTTGCAGACAATTCATAATTAACAATGGACAATGGACAATTAAGCCATTAATCGCCGTGAGACCCGCCCTCTCCTAATTGTTATTAATTTTTTAAGGCACATAAATAAAGTTGTTTTGTCTCGTGGTCGGTAGCAAAGAACGATTTGCTTCAAATTTACAGACAATTCGTTATTCACCATGGACAATCGATTAAGCCATTCATCGCCGTGAGACCCGCCCTCTCCCAATTGTTATTAATTTTTTAAGGCGCATAAATAAAGTTGTTTTTTCTCGTGGTCGGTAGCAAAGAACGATTTGCTCCAAATTTACAGACAATTCGTTATCCACCATGGACAATCGATTAAGCCATCAATCGCCGTGGGACCCGCCCTCTCCTAATTGTTATTAATTTTTTAAGGCGCATAAATAAAGTTGTTTTGTCTCGTGGTCGGTAGCAAAGAACGATTTGCTTCAAATTTAGAGACAATTCGCTATTCACCATGGACAATCGATTAAGCCGTTAATCGCCGTGAGACCCGCCCTCTCCTAATTGTTATTAATTTTTTAAGTCACATAAATAAAGTTGTTTTGTCTCGTGGTCGGTAGCAAAGAACGATTTGCTTCAAATATACGGACAATTCGTTATTCACCATGGACAATCGATTAAGCCATTAATCGCCGTGAGACCCGCCCTCTCCTAATTGTTATTAATTTTTTAAGGCGCATAAATAAAGTTCTTTTGTCTCGTGGTCGGTAGCAAAGAACGATTAGCTTTAAATTTACAGACAAGTCGTTATTCACCATGGACAATCGATTAAGCCATTAATCGCCGTGAGACCCACCCTCTGCTATTTGTTATTCATTTTTTAAGGCGCATAAATAAAGTTGTTTTGTGTCGTGGTCGGTAGCAAAGAACGATTTGCTTCAAATTTGCAGCCAATTCATTATTAACAATGGACAATCGATTAAGCCATTAATCGCCGTGAGACCCGCCCTCTCCCAATTGTTATTAATTTTTTAATTCACATAAATAAAGTTGTTTTGTCTCGTGGTCGGTAGCAAAGAAAGACTTGCTCCAAATTTACAGACAATTCGTTATTCACCATGGACAATCGATTAAGCCATTAATCGCCGTGAGACCCGCCCTCTCCTAATTGTCATTAACTTTTTAAGGCGCCTAAATAAAGTTGTTTTGTCTCGTGGTCGGTAGCAATGAAAGATTTGCTTCAAATTTGCAGCCAATTCATTATTACCAATGGACAATCGATTAAGCCATTAATCGCCGTGAGACCCGCCCTCTCCTAATTGTTATTAATTTTTAAAGGCGCATAAATAAAGTTGTTTTGTCTCGTGGTCGGTAGCAAAGAACGATTTGCTCCAAATTTACAGACAATTCGTTATTCACAATGGACAATCGATTAAGCCATTAATCGCCGTGAGACCCGCCCTCTCTTAATTGTTATTAATTTTTTAAGGCGCATAAATCAAGTTGTTTTGTCTCGTGGTCGGTAGCAAAGAACGATTTGCTTCAAATTTGCAGCCAATTCATTATAAAAAATGGACAATCGATTAAGCCATTAATCGCCGTGAGACCCGCTCTCTCCTAATTGTTATTAATTTTTTAAGTCGCATAAATAAAGTTGTTTTGTCTCGTGGTCGGTAGCAAAGAACGATTTGCTTCAAATTTGCAGATAATTCGTTATTCACCATGGACAATCGAATAAGCCATTAATCATCGTGAGACGCACCCTCTGCTATTTGTTATTAATTTTTTAAGGCGCATAAATAAAGTTGTTTTGTCTCGTGGTCGGTAGCAAAGAACGATTTGCTTCAAATTTGCAGCCAATTCATTATTAACAATGGACAATCGATTAAGCCATTAATCGCCGTGAGACCCGCCCTCTCCTAATTGTTATTAATTTTTAAAGGCGCATAAATAAAGTTGTTTTGTCTCGTGGTCGGTAGCAAAGAACGATTGGCTTCAAATTTGCAGCGAATTCATTATTAACAATGGACAATCGATTTAGCCATTAATTGCCGTGAGACCCGCCCTCTCCTAATTGTTATTAATTTTTAAAGGCGCATAAATAAAGTTGTTTTGTCTCGTGGTCGGTAGCAAAGAACGATTTGCTTCAAATTTGCAGCCAATTCATTATTAAAAATGGACAATCGATTAAGACATTAATCGCCGTGAGACCCGCCCTCTCCTAATTGTTATTAATTTTTTAAGGCGCCTAAATAAAGTTGTTTTGTCTCGTGGTCGGTAGCAAAGAACGATTTGCTCCAAATTTACAGACAATTCGTTATTCACCATGGACAATTGATTAAGCCATTAATCGCCGTGAGACCCGCCCTCTCCTAATTGTTATTAATTTTTTAAGGCGCATAAATAAAGTTGTTTTGTCTCGTGGTCGGTAGCAAAGAACGATTTGCTCCAAATTTACAGACAATTCGTTATTCACCATGGACAATCGATTAAGCCATTAATCGTCGTGAGACCCACCCTCTGCTATTTGTTATTAATTTTTTAAGGCGCATAAATAAAGTTGTTTTGTCTCGTGGTCGGTAGCAAAGAACGATTTGCTTCAAATTTGCAGACAATTCATTATTAACAATGTACAATGGATTAAGCCATTAATCACCGTAAGACCCGCCCTCTCCCAATTGTTATTAATTTTTTAATTCACATAAATAAAGTTGTTTTGTCTCGTGGTCGGTAGCAAAGAACGATTTTCTTCAAATTTACAGACAATTCGTTATTCACCGTGGACAATCGATTAAGCCATTAATCGCCGTGAGACCCGCCCTCTCCTAATTGTTATTAATTTTTAAAGGCGCCTAAATAAAGTTGTTTGGTCTTGTGGTCGGTAGCACAGAACGATTTGCTTCAAATTTGCAGATAATTCGTTATTCACCATGGACAATCGATTAAGCCATTAATCGCCGTGAGACCCGCCCTTTCCTAATTGTTATTAATTTTTTAAAGCGCATAAATAAAGTTGTTTTGTCTCGTGGTCGGTAGCAAAGAACGATTTGCTTCAAATTCACAGACAATTCGTTATTCACCATGGACAATCGATTAAGCCATTAATCGCCGTGAGACCCGCCCTCTCCCAATTGTTATTAATTTTTTAAGTCACATGAATAAAGTTGTTTTGTCTCGTGGTCGGTAGCAAAGAACAATTTACTTCAAATTTACAGACAATTCGTTATTCACCATGGACAATCGATTAAGCCATTAATTGCCGTGAGACCCGCCCTCTCCTAACTGTTATTAATTTTTTAACGCACATAAATAAAGTTGTTTTGTCTCGTGGTCGGTAGCAAAGAACGATTTGCTTCAAATTTGCAGACAATTCATTATTAACAATGGACAATGGATTAAGCCATTAATCGCCGTGAGACACGCCCTCTCCTAATTGTTATTAATTTTTTAAGGCGCCTAAATAAAGTGTTTTTGTTTCGTTGTCGGTAGCATAGAACGATTTGCTTCAAATTTGCAGATAATTCGTTATACATCATGGACAATCGATTAAGCCATTAATCGCCGTGAGACCCACCCTCTGCTATTTGTTATTAATTTTTTAATGCGCATAAATAAAGTTGTTTCGTCTCGTGGTCGGTAGCAAAGAACGATTTGCTTCAAATTTGCAGACAATTCATTATTAACAATGGACAATGGATTAAGCCATTAATCGCCGTGAGATCCGCCCTCTCCTAATTGTTATTAATTTTTTAAGGCGCCTAAATACAGTTGTTTTGTCTCGTGGTCGGTAGCAAAGAACGATTTGCTTCAAATTTGCAGATAATTCGTTATTCATCATGGACAATCGATTAAGCCATTAATCGCCGTGAGACCCGCCCTCTCCTAATTGTTATTAATTTTTTATGGCGCATAAATAAAGTTGTTTTGTCTCGTCGTCGGTAGCAAAGAACGATTTGCTGCAAATTTACAGACAATTCGTTATTCACCATGGACAATCGATTAAGCCATTCATCGCCGTGAGACCCGCCCTCTCCTAATTGTTATTAATTTTTTAAGTCGCATAAATAAAGATGTTTTGTCTCGTGGTCGGTAGCAAAGAACGATTTGCTTCAAATTTACAGACAGTTCGTTATTCACCATGGACAATCGATGAAGCCATTAATCGCCGTGAGGCCCGCCCTCTCCCAATTGTTATTAATTTTTTAAGTCACATAAATAAAGTTGTTTTGTCTCGTGGTCGGTAGCAAAGAACGATTTGCTTCAAATTTAGAGACAATTCATTATTCACCATGGACAATCGATTAAGCCATTAATCGCCGTCAGACCCGCCCTCTCCTAATTGTTATTAATTTTTTAAGGCGCATAAATAAAGTTGTTTTGTCTCGTGGTCGGTAGCAAAGAACGATTTGCTTCAAATTTACAGACAATTCGTTATTCACCATGGACAATCGATTAAGCCATTCATCGCCGTGAGACCCGCCCTCTCCCAATTGTTATTAATTTTTTAAGGCGCATAAATAAAGTTGTTTTTTCTCGTGGTCGGTAGCAAAGAACGATTTGCTCCAAATTTACAGACAATTCGTTATTCACCATGGACAATCGATTAAGCCATTAATCGTCGTGAGACCCACCCTCTGCTATTTGTTATTAATTTTTTAAGGGGCATAAATAAAGTTGTTTTGTCTCGTGGTCGGTAGCAAAGAACACTTTGCTTCAAATTTGCAGACAATTCATTATTAACAATGTACAATGGATTAAGCCATTAATCACCGTGAGACCCGCCCTCTTCCAATTGTTATTAATTTTTTAATTCACATAAATAAAGTTGTTTTGTCTCGTGGTCGGTAGCAAAGAACGATTTTCTTCAAATTTACAGACAATTCGTTATTCACCATGGACAATCGATTAAGCCATTAATCGCCGTGAGACCCGCCCTCTCCTAATTGTTATTAATTTTTTAAGGCGCATAAATAAAGTTGTTTTGTCTCGTGGTCGGTAGCAAAGAACGATTTGCTGCAAATTTACAGACAATTCGTTATTCACCATGGACAATCTATTAAGCCATTCATCGCGGTGAGACCCGCCCTCTCCCAATTGTTATTAATTTTTTAAGGCCCATAAATAAAGTTGTTTTGTCTCGTGGTCGGTAGCAAAGAACGATTTACTTCAAATTTAGAGACAATTCGCTATTCACCATGGACAATCGATTAAGCTGTTAATCGCCGTGAGACCCCCCCTCTCCTAATTGTTATTAATTTTTTAAGTCACGTAAGTTAAGTTGTTTTGTCTCGTGGTCGGTAGCAAAGAACGATTTGCTTCAAATTCACAGACAATTCGTTATTCACCATGGACAATCGATTAAGCCATTAATCGCCGTGAGACCCGCCCTCTCCCAATTGTTATTAATTTTTTAAGTCACATGAATAAAGTTGTTTTGTCTCGTGGTCGGTAGCAAAGAACAATTTACTTCAAATTTACAGACAATTCGTTATTCACCATGGACAATCGATTAAGCCATTAATTGCCGTGAGACCCGCCCTCTCCTAACTGTTATTAATTTTTTAACGCACATAAATAAAGTTGTTTTGTCTCGTGGTCGGTAGCAAAGAACGATTTGCTTCAAATTTGCAGACAAATTATTATTAACAATGGACAATGGATTAAGCCATTAATCGCCGTGAGACCCGCCCTCTCCTAATTGTTATTAATTTTTTAAGGCGCCTAAATAAAGTGTTTTTGTCTCGTTGTCGGTAGCATAGAACGATTTGCTTCAAATTTGCAGATAATTCGTTATACATCATGGACAATCGATTAAGCCATTAATCGCCGTGAGACCCACCCTCTGCTATTTGTTATTAATTTTTTAATGCGCATAAATAAAGTTGTTTCGTCTCGTGGTCGGTAGCAAAGAACGATTTGCTTCAAATTTGCAGACAATTCATTATTAACAATGGACAATGGATTAAGCCATTAATCGCCGTGAGATCCGCCCTCTCCTAATTGTTATTAATTTTTGAAGGCGCCTAAATACAGTTGTTTTGTCTCGTGGTCGGTAGCAAAGAACGATTTGCTTCAAATTTGCAGATAATTCGTTATTCATCATGGACAATCGATTAAGCCATTAATCGCCGTGAGACCCGCCCTCTCCTAATTGTTATTAATTTTTTATGGCGCATAAATAAAGTTGTTTTGTCTCGTCGTCGGTAGCGAAGAACGATTGGCTGCAAATTTACAGACAATTCGTTATTCACCATGGACAATCGATTAAGCCATTCATCGCCGTGAGACCCGCCCTCTCCTAATTGTTATTAATTTTTTAAGTCGCATAAATAAAGATGTTTTGTCTCGTGGTCGGTAGCAAAGAACGATTTGCTTCAAATTTGCAGATAATTCGTTATTCATCATGGACAATCGATTAAGCCATTAATCGCCGTGAGACCCGCCCTCTCCTAATTGTTATTAATTTTTTATGGCGCATAAATAAAGTTGTTTTGTCTCGTCGTCGGTAGCGAAGAACGATTTGCTGCAAATTTACAGACAATTCGTTATTCACCATGGACAATCGATTAAGCCATTCATCGCCGTGAGACCCGCCCTCTCCTAATTGTTATTAATTTTTTAAGTCGCATAAATAAAGATGTTTTGTCTCGTGGTCGGTAGCAAAGAACGATTTGCTTCAAATTTACAGACAGTTCGTTATTCACCATGGACAATCGATTAAGCCATTAATCGCCGTGAGGCCCGCCCTCTCCCAATTGTTATTAATTTTTTAAGTCACATAAATAAAGTTGTTTTGTCTCGTGGTCGGTAGCAAAGAACGATTTGCTTCAAATTTAGAGACAATTCATTATTCACCATGGACAATCGATTAAGCCATTAATCGCCGTCAGACCCGCCCTCTCCTAATTGTTATTAATTTTTTAAGGCGCATAAATAAAGTTGTTTTGTCTCGTGGTCGGTAGCAAAGAACGATTTGCTGCAAATTTACAGACAATTCGTTATTCACCATGGACAATCTATTAAGACAGTCATCGCGGTGAGACTCGCCCTCTCCCAATTGTTATTAATTTTTTAAGGCCCATAAATAAAGTTGTTTTGTCTCGTGGTCGGTAGCAAAGAACGATTTACTTCAAATTTAGAGACAATTCGCTATTCACCATGGACAATCGATTAAGCTGTTAATCGCCGTGAGACCCCCCCTCTCCTAATTGTTATTAATTTTTTAAGTCACGTAAGTTAAGTTGTTTTGTCTCGTGGTCGGTAGCAAAGATCGATTTGCTCCAAATTTACAGACAATACGTTATTCACCATGGACAATCGATTAAGCCATTAATCGCCGTGAGACCCACCCTCTGCTATTTGTTATTAATTTTTTGAGGCGCATAAATAAAGTTGTTTTGTCTCGTGGTCGGTAGCAAAGAACGATTTGCTTCAAATTTGCAGACAATTCATTATTAACAATGGACAATGGATTAAGCCATTAATCGCCGTGAGACCCGCCCTCTCCTAATTGTTATTAATTTTTCAAGGCGCCTAAATAAATTTTTTTTTTCTCGTTGTCGGTAGCATAGAACGATTTGCTTCAAATTTACAGACAATTCGTTATTCACCATGGACAATCGATTAAGCCATTCACCGCCGTGAGACCCGCCCTCTCCCAATTATTATTAATTTTTTAAGGCGCATCAATAAAGTTGTTTTTTCTCGTGGTCGGTAGCAAAGAACGATTTGCTCCAAATTTACAGACAATTCGTTATTCACCATGGACAATCGATTAAGCCATTAATCGTCGTGAGACCCACCCTCTGCTATTTGTAATTAATTTTTTAAGGCGCATAAATAAAGTTGTTTTGTCTCGTGGTCGGCAGCAAATAACGATTTGCTTCAAATTTGCAGACAATTCATTATTAACAATGGACAATGGATTAAGCCATTAATCGCCGTCAGACCCGCCCTCTCCTAATTGTTATTAACTTCTTAAGGCGCCTAAATAAAGTTGTTTTGTCTCGTGGTCGGTAGCAAAGAACGATTTGCTTCAAATTTGCAGATAATTCATTATTCACCATGGACAATCGATTAAGCCATTAATCGCCGTGAGACCCGCCCTTTCCTAATTGTTATTAATTTTTTAAGTCGCATAAATAAAGTTGTTTTGTCTCGTGGTCGGTAGCAAAGAACGATTTGCTTCAAATTTACAGACAGTTCGTTATTCACCATGGACAATCGATTAAGCCATTAATCGCCGTGAGGCCCGCCCTCTCCCAATTGTTATTAATTTTTTAAGTCACATAAATAAAGTTGTTTTGTCCCGTGGTCGGTAGCAAAGAACGACTTGCTCCAAATTTACAGCCAATTCGTTATTCACCATGGACAATGGATTAAGCCATTAATCGCCGTGAGACCCGCCCGCTCCTAATTGTTATTAATTTTTTAAGGCGCCTAAATAAAGTGTTTTTGTCTCGTTGTCGGTAGCATAGAACGATTTGCTTTAAATTTGCAGATAATTCGTTATACATCATGGACAATCGATTAAGCCATTAATCGCCGTGAGGCTTGCCCTCTCCTAATTGTTATTAATTTTTTAAGTCGCATCAATAAAGTTGTTTTGTCTCGTGGTCGGTAGCAAAGAACGATTTGCTTCAAATTTGCAAATAATTCGTAATTCACCATGGACAATCGATTAAGCCATTAATCGCCGTGAGACCCGCCATCTCCTAATTGTTATTAACTTTTTAAGGCGCGTAAATAAAGTTGTTTTGTCTCGTGGTCGGTAGCAAAGAACGATTTGCTTCAAATTTGCAGATAATTCGTTATTCACCATAGACAAGCGATTAAGCCATTAATCGCCGTGAGACCCGCCCTCTCCTAATCGTTATTAACTTTTTAAGGCGCGTAAATAAAGTTGTTTTGTCTCGTGTTCGGTAGCAAAGAACGATTTGCTTCAAATTTGCAGATAATTCGTTATTCACCATGGACAAGCGATTAAGCCATTAATCGCCGTGAGACCCGCCCTTTCCTAATTGTTATTAATTTTTTAAGGCGCATAAATCAAGTTCTTTTGTCTCGTGGTCGGTAGCAAAGAACGATTTGCTTCAAATTTGGAGCCAATTCATTATTAACCATGGACAATCGATTAAGCTATTAATCGCCGTGAGACCCGCCCTCTCCCAATTGTTATCAATTTTTTGTCACATAAATAAAGTTGTTTTGTCTCGTGGTCGGTAGCAAAGAACGATTTACTTCAAATTTACAGACAATTCGTTATTCACCATGGACAATCGATTAAGCCATTAATCGCCGTGAGACCCGCCCTCTCCTAATTGTTATTAATTTTTTAAGGCACATAAATAAAGTTGTTTTGTCTCGTGGTCGGTAGCAAAGAACGATTTGCTTCAAATTTACAGACAATTCGTTATTCACCATGGACAATCGATTAAGCCATTCATCGCCGTGAGACCCGCCCTCTCCCAATTGTTATTAATTTTTTAAGGCGCATAAATAAAGTTGTTTTTTCTCGTGGTCGGTAGCAAAGAACGATTTGCTCCAAATTTACAGACAATTCGTTATCCACCATGGACAATCGATTAAGCCATTAATCGCCGTGGGACCCGCCCTCTCCTAATTGTTATTAATTTTTTAAGGCGCATAAATAAAGTTGTTTTGTCTCGTGGTCGGTAGCAAAGAACGATTTGCTTTAAATTTAGAGACAATTTGCTATTCACCATGGACAATCGATTAAGCTGTTAATCGCCGTGAGACCCGCCCTCTCCCAATTGTTATTAATTTTTTAAGGCGCCTAAATAGAGTTGTTTTGTCTCGTGGTCGGTAGCAAAGAACGATTTGCTTCAAATTTGCAGATAATTCGTTATTCATCATGGACAATCGATTAAGCCATTAATCGCCGTGAGACCCGCCCTCTCCTAATTGTTATTAATTTTTTAAGGCGCATAAATAAAGTTGTTTTGTCTCGTGGTCGGTAGCAAAGAACGATTTGCTGCAAATTTACAGACAATTCGTTATTCACCATGGACAATCGATTAAGCCATTCATCGCCGTGAGACCCGCCCTCTCCCAATTGTTATTAATTTTTTAAGGCGCATAAATAAAGTTGTTTTTTCTCGTGGTCGGTAGCAAAGAACGATTTGCTCCAAATTGACAGACAATTCGTTATTCACCATGGACAATCGATTAAGCCATTAATCGCCGTGAGACCCACCCTCTGCTATTTGTTATTCATTTTTTAAGGCGCATAAATAAAGTTGTTTTGTCTCGTGGTCGGTAGCAAAGAACGATTTGCTTTAAATTTGCAGCCAATTCATTATTAACAATGGACAATCGATTAAGCCATTAATCGCCGTGAGACCCGCCCTCTCCCAATTGTTATTAATTTTTTAAGTCACATAAATAAAGTTGTTTTGTCTCGTGGTCGGTAGCAAAGAAAGACTTGCTCCAAATTTACAGACAATTCGTTATTCACCATGGACAATCGATTAAGCCATTAATCGCCGTGAGACCCGCCCTCTCCTAATTGTCATTAACTTTTTAAGGCGCCTAAATAAAGTTGTTTTGTCTCGTGGTCGGTAGCAAAGAACGATTTGCTTCAAATTTGCAGCCAATTCATTATTACCAATGGACAATCGATTAAGCCATTAATCGCCGTGAGACCCGCCCTCTCCTAATTGTTATTAATTTTTAAAGGCGCATAAATAAACTAGTTTTGTCTCGTGGTCAGTAGCAAAGAACGATTTGCTCCAAATTTACAGACAATTCGTTATTCACCATGGACAATCGATTAAGCCATTAATCGCCGTGAGACCCGCCCTCTCTTAATTGTTATTAATTTTTTAAGGCGCATAAATCAAGTTGTTTTGTCTCGTGGTCGGTAGCAAAGAACGATTTGCTTCAAATTTGCAGCCAATTCATTATCAAAAATGGACAATCGATTAAGCCATTAATCGCCGTGAGACCCGCCCTCTTCTAATTGTTATTAATTTTTTAAGTCGCATAAATAAAGTTGTTTTGGCTCGTGGTCGGTAGCAAAGAACGATTTGTTTCAAATTTACAGACAGTTCGTTATTCACCATGGACAATCGATTAAGCCATTAATCGCGGTGAGACCCGCCCTCTCCCAATTGTTATTAATTTTTTAAGTCACATAAATAAAGTTGTTTTTTCTCGTGGTCGGTAGCAAAGAACGATTTGCTCCAAATTTACAGACAATTCGTTATTCACCATGGACAATTGATTAAGCCATTAATCGCCGTGAGACCCGCCCTGTCCTAATTGTTATTAACTTTTTAAGGCGCCTAAATAAAGTTGTTTTGTCTCGTGGTCGGTAGCAAAGAACGATTTGCTTCAAATTTGCAAATAATTCGTTATTCACCATGGACAATCGATTAAGCCATTAATCGCCGTGAGACCCGCCATCTCCTAATTGTTATTAACTTTTGAAGGCGCGTAAATAAAGTTGTTTTGTCTCGTGGTCGGTAGCAAAGAACGATTTGCTTCAAATTTGCAGATAATTCGTTATTCACCATGGACAAGCGATTAAGCCATTAATCGCCGTGAGACCCGCCCTTTCCTAATTGTTATTAATTTTTTAACGCGCATAAATCAAGTTGTTTTGTCTCGTGGTCGGTAGCAAAGAACGATTTGCTTCAAATTTGGAGCCAATTCATTATTAACCATGGACAATCGATTAAGCCATTAATCGCCGTGAGACCCGCCCTCTCCCAATTGTTATTAATTTTTTGTCACATAAATAAAGTTGTTTTGTCTCGTAGTCGGTAGCAAAGAACGATTTACTTCAAATTTACAGACAATTCGTTATTCACCATGGACTATCGATTAAGCCATTAATCGCCGTGAGACCCGCCCTCTGCTACTTGTTATTAATTTTTTAAGGCGCATAAATAAAGTTGTTTTGTCTCGTGGTCGGTAGCAAAGAACGATTTGCTTCAAATTTGCAGACAATTCATAATTAACAATGGACAATGGATTAAGCCATTAATCGCCGTGAGACCCGCCCTCTCCTAATTGTTATTAATTTTTTAAGGCACATAAATAAAGTTGTTTTGTCTCGTGGTCGGTAGCAAAGAACGATTTGCTTCAAATTTACAGACAATTCGTTATTCACCATGGACAATCGATTAAGCCATTAATCGCCGTGAGACCCGCCATCTCCTAATTGTTATTAACTTTTTAAGGCGCGTAAATAAAGTTGTTTTGTCTCGTGGTCGGTAGCAAAGAACGATTTGCTTCAAATTTGCAGATAATTCGTTATTCACCATGGACAAGCGATTAAGCCATTAATCGCCGTGAGACCCGCCCTTTCCTAATTGTTATTAATTTTTTAACGCGCATAAATCAAGTTGTTTTGTCTCGTGGTCGGTAGCAAAGAACGATTTGCTTCAAATTTGGAGCCAATTCATTATTAACCATGGACAATCGATTAAGCCATTAATCGCCGTGAGACCCGCCCTCTCCCAATTGTTATTAATTTTTTGTCACATAAATAAAGTTGTTTTGTCTCGTAGTCGGTAGCAAAGAACGATTTACTTCAAATTTACAGACAATTCGTTATTCACCATGGACTATCGATTAAGCCATTAATCGCCGTGAGACCCGCCCTCTGCTACTTGTTATTAATTTTTTAAGGCGCATAAATAAAGTTGTTTTGTCTCGTGGTCGGTAGCAAAGAACGATTTGCTTCAAATTTGCAGACAATTCATAATTAACAATGGACAATGGATTAAGCCATTAATCGCCGTGAGACCCGCCCTCTCCTAATTGTTATTAATTTTTTAAGGCACATAAATAAAGTTGTTTTGTCTCGTGGTCGGTAGCAAAGAACGATTTGCTTCAAATTTACAGACAATTCGTTATTCACCATGGACAATCGATTAAGCCATTCATCGCCGTGAGACCCGCCCTCTCCCAATTGTTATTAATTTTTTAAGGCGCATAAATAAAGTTGTTTTTTCTCGTGGTCGGTAGCAAAGAACGATTTGCTCCAAATTTACAGACAATTCGTTATCCACCATGGACAATCGATTAAGCCATTAATCGCCGTGGGACCCGCCATCTCCTAATTGTTATTAATTTTTTAAGGCGCATAAATAAAGTTGTTTTGTCTCGTGGTCGGTAGCAAAGAACGATTTGCTTCAAATTGAGAGACAATTCGCTATTCACCATGGACAATCGATTAAGCCGTTAATCGCCGTGAGACCCGCCCTCTCCTAATTGTTATTAATTTTTTAAGTCACATAAATAAAGTTGTTTTGTCTCGTGGTCGGTAGCAAAGAACGATTTGCTTCAAATATACGGACAATTCGTTATTCACCATGGACAATCGATTAAGCCATTAATCGCCGTGAGACCCGCCCTCTCCTAATTGTTATTAATTTTTTAAGGCGCATAAATAAAGTTGTTTTGTCTCGTGGTCGGTAGCAAAGAACGATTTGCTTTAAATTTACAGACAATTCGTTATTCACCATGGACAATCGATTAAGCCATTAATCGCCGTGAGGCCCGCCCTCTCCCAATTGTTATTAATTTTTTAAGTCACATGAATAAAGTTGTTTTGTCTCGTGGTCGGTAGCAAAGAACGATTTGCATCAAATTTACAGACAATTCGTTATTCACCATGGACAATTGATTAAGCCATTAATCGCCGTGAGACCCGCCCTGTCCTAATTGTTATTAACTTTTTAAGGCGCCTAAATTAAGTTGTTTTGTCTCGTGGTCGGTAGCAAAGAACGATTTGCTTCAAATTTGCAAATAATTCGTTATTCCCCATGGACAATCGATTAAGCCATTAATCGCCGTGAGACCCGCCATCTCCTAATTGTTATTAACTTTTTAAGGCGCGTAAATAAAGTTGTTTTGTCTTGTGGTCGGTAGCAAAGAACGACTTGCTCCAAATTTACAGACAATTCGTTATTCACCATGGACAATCGATTAAGCCATTAATCGCCGTGAGAACCGCCCTTTCCTAATTGTTATTAATTTTTTAAGGCGCATAAATAAAGATGTATTGTCTCGTGGTCGGTAGCAAAGAACGATTTGCTCCAAATTTACAGACAATTCGTTATTCACCATGGACAATCGATTAAGCCTTTCATCGCCGTGAGACCCGCCCTCTCCCAATTGTTATTAATTTTTTAAGGCACCTAAATAGAGTTGTTTTGTCTCGTGGTCGGTAGCAAAGAACGATTTGCTTCAAATTTGCAGATAATTCGTTATTCATCATGGACAATCGATTAAGCCATTTATCGCCGTGAGACCCGCCCTCTCCTAATTGTTATTAATTTTTTAAGGCGCATAAATCAAGTTGTTTTGTCTCGTGGTCGGTAGCAAAGAACGATTTGCTGCAAATTTACAGACAATTCATTATTCACCATGGACAATCGATTAAGCCATTCATCGCCGTGAGACCCGCCCTCTCCCAATTGTTATTAATTTTTTAAGGCGCATAAATAAAGTTGTTTTTTCTCGTGGTCGGTAGCAAAGAACGATTTGCTCCAAATTTACAGGCAATTCGTTATTCACCATGGACAATCGATTAAGCCATTAATCGCCGTGAGACCCACCCTCTGCTATTTGTTATTCATTTTTTAAGGCCCATAAATAGAGTCGTTTTGTCTCGTGGTCGGTAGCAAAGAACGATTTACTTCAAATTTAGAGACAATTCGCTATTCACCATG
This sequence comes from Amblyjoppa proteus, assembly GCA_963922035.1. Taxonomy (NCBI): domain Eukaryota; kingdom Metazoa; phylum Arthropoda; class Insecta; order Hymenoptera; family Ichneumonidae; genus Amblyjoppa; species Amblyjoppa proteus. The sequence goes on from OY998233.1 coordinate 16,307,341, forward strand.
GACAATCGATTAAGCTGTTAATCGCCGTGAGACCCCCCTTCTCCTAATTGTTATTAATTTTTTAAGTCACGTAAGTTAAGTTGTTTTGTCTCGTGGTCGGTAGCAAAGATCGATTTGCTCCAAATTTACAGACAATACGTTATTCACCATGGACAATCGATTAAGCCATTAATCGCCGTGAGACCCACCCTCTGCTATTTGTTATTAATTTTTTAAGGCGCATAAATAAAGTTGTTTTGTCTCGTGGTCGGTAGCAAAGAACGATTTGCTTCAAATTTGCAGACAATTCATTAATAACAATGGACAATGGATTAAGCCATTAATCGCCGTGAGACCCGCCCTCTCCTAATTTTTATTAATTTTTTAAGGCGCCTAAATAAAGTTTTTTTTTCTCGTTGTCGGTAGCATAGAACGATTTGCTTCAAATTTGCAGATAATTCGTTATTCACCATGGACAATCGATTAAGCCATTCATCGCCGTGAGACCCGCCCTCTCCCAATTGTTATTAATTTTTTAAGGCGCATAAATAAAGTTGTTTTTTCTCGTGGTCGGTAGCAAAGAACGATTTGCTCCAAATTTACAGACAAGTCGTTATTCACCATGGACAATCGATTAAGCCATTAATCGCCGTGAGACCCACCCTCTGCTATTTGTTATTCATTTTTTAAGGCGCATAAATAAAGTTGTTTTGTCTCGTGGTCGGTAGCAAAGAACGATTTGCTTCAAATTTGCAGCCAATTCATTATTAACAATAGACAATCGATTAAGCCATTAATCGCCGTGAGACCCGCGCTCTCCTAATTGTTATTAATTTTTTAAGTCGCATAAATAAAGTTGTTTTGTCTCGTGGTCGGTAGCAAAGAACGATTTGCTTCAAATTTACAGACAGTTCGTTATTCACCATGGACAATCGATTAAGCTATTAATCGCCGTGAGGCCCGCCCTCTCCTAATTGTTATTAATTTTTTAAGTCACGTAAGTAAAGTTGTTTTGTCTCGTGGTCGGTAGCAAAGATCGATTTGCTCCAAATTTACAGACAATTCGTTATTTACCATGGACAATCGATTAAGCCATTAATCGCCGTGAGACCCACCCTCTGCTACTTGTTATTAATTTTTTAAGGCGCATAAATAAAGTTGTTTTGTCTCGTGGTCGGTAGCAAAGAACGATTTGCTTCAAATTTGCAAATAATTCGTTATTCACCATGGACAATCGATTAAGCCATTAATCGCCGTGAGACCCGCCATCTCCTAATTGTTATTAACTTTTTAAGGCGCGTAAATAAAGTTGTTTTGTCTCGTGGTCGGTAGCAAAGAACGATTTGCTTCAAATTTGCAGACAATTCATAATTAACAATGGACCATGGATTAAGCCATTAATCGCCGTGAGACCCGCCCTCTCCTAATTGTTATTAATTTTTTAAGGCACATAAATAAAGTTGTTTTGTCTCGTGGTCGGTAGCAAAGAACGATTTGCTTCAAATTTACAGACAAATCGTTATTCACCATGGACAATCGATTAAGCCATTCATCGCCGTGAGACCCGCCCTCTCCCAATTGTTATTAATTTTTTAAGGCGCATAAATAAAGTTGTTTTTTCTCGTGGTCGGTAGCAAAGAACGATTTGCTCCAAATTTACAGACAATTCGTTATCCACCATGGACAATCGATTAAGCCATTAATCGCCGTGGGACCCGCCCTCTCCTAATTGTTATTAATTTTTTAAGGCGCATAAATAAAGTTGTTTTGTCTCGTGGTCGGTAGCAAAGAACGATTTGCTTCAAATTTGCAAATAATTCGTTATTCCCCATGGACAATCGATTAAGCCATTAATCGCCGTGAGACCCGCCCTCTCCCAATTGTTATTAATTTTTTAAGTCACATAAATAAAGTTGTTTTGTCTCGTGGTCGGTAGCAAAGAAAGACTTGCTCCAAATTTACAGACAATTCGTTATTCCCCATGGACAATCGATTAAGCCATTAATCGCCGTGAGACCCGCCCTCTCCCAATTGTTATTAATTTTTTAAGTCACATAAATAAAGTTGTTTTGTCTCGTGGTCGGTAGCAAAGAAAGACTTGCTCCAAATTTACAGACAATTCGTTATTCACCATGGACAATCGATTAAGCCATTAATCGCCGTGAGACCCGCCCTCTCCTAATTGTCATTAACTTTTTAAGGCGCCTAAATAAAGTTGTTTTGTCTCGTGGTCGGTAGCAAAGAACGATTTGCTTCAAATTTGCAGCCAATTCATTATTACCAATGGACAATCGATTAAGCCATTAATCGCCGTGAGACCCGCCCTCTCTTAATTGTCATTAATTATTAAAGGCGCATAAATAAAGTTGTTTTGTCTCGTGGTCGGTAGCAAAGAACGATTTGCTCCAAATTTACAGACAATTCGTTATTCACCATGGACAATCGATTAAGCCATTAATCGCCGTGAGACCCGCCCTCTCTTAATTGTTATTAATTTTTTAATACGCATAAATCAAGTTGTTTTGTCTCGTGGTCGGTAGCAAAGAACGATTTGCTTCAAATTTGCAGCCAATTCATTATCAAAAATGGACAATCGATTAAGCCATTAATCGCCGTGAGACCCGCCCTCTCCTAATTGTTATTTATTTTTTAAGTCGCATAAATAAAGTTGTTTTGGCTCGTGGTCGGTAGCAAAGAACGATTTGTTTCAAATTTACAGACAGTTCGATATTCACCATGGACAATCGATTAAGCCATTAATCGCGGTGAGACCCGCCCTCTCCCAATTGTTATTAATTTTTTAAGTCACATAAATAAAGTTGTTTTTTCTCGTGTTCGGTAGCAAAGAACGATTTGCTTCAAATTTGCAGCCAATTCATTATTAACAATGGACAATCGATTAAGCCATCAATCGCCGTGAGACCCGCCCTCTCCTAATTGTTATTAATTTTTAAAGGCGCATAAATAAAGTTGTTTTGTCTCGTGGTCGGTAGCAAAGAACGATTGGCTTCAAATTTGCAGCGAATTCATTATTACCAATGGACAATCGATTTAGCCATTAATCGCCGTGAGACCCGCCCTCTCCTAATTGTTATTAATTTTTAAAGGCGCATAAATAAAGTTGTTTTGTCTCGTGGTCGGTAGCAAAGAACGATTTGCTTCAAATTTGCAGTCAATTCATTATTAAAAATGGACAATCGATTAAAACATTAATCGCCGTGAGACCCGCCCTCTCCTAATTGTTATTAATTTTTTAAGGCGCCTAAATAAAGTTGTTTTGTCTCGTGGTCGGTAGCAAAGAACGATTTGCTCCAAATTTACAGACAATTCGTTATTCACCATGGACAATTGATGAAGCCATTAATCGCCGTGAGACCCGCCCTCTCCTAATTGTTATTAATTTTTTAAGGCGCATAAATAAAGTTGTTTTGTCTCGTGGTCGGTAGCAAAGAACGATTTGCTCCAAATTTACAGACAATTCGTTATTCACCATGGACAATCGATTAAGCCATTAATCGTCGTGAGACCCACCCTCTGCTATTTGTTATTAATTTTTTAAGGCGCATAAATAAAGTTGTTTTGTCTCGTGGTCGGTAGCAAAGAACGATTTGCTTCAAATTTGCAGACAATTCATTATTAACAATGTACAATGGATTAAGCCATTAATCACCGTGAGACCCGCCCTCTCCCAATTGTTATTATTTTTTTAATTCACATAAATAAAGTTGTTTTGTCTCGTGGTCGGTAGCAAAGAACGATTTTCTTCAAATTTACAGACAATTCGCTATTCACCATGGACAATCGATTAGGCCGTTAATCGCCGTGAGACCCGCCCTCTCCTAATTGTTATTAATTTTTTAAGTCAGATAAATAAAGTTGTTTTGTCTCGTGGTCGGTAGCAAAGAACGATTTGCTTCAAATATACGGACAATTCGTTATTCACCATGGACAATCGATTAAGCCATTAATCGCCGTGAGACCCGCCCTCTCCTAATTGTTATTAATTTTTTAAGGCGCATAAATAAAGTTGTATTGTCTCGTGGTCGGTAGCAAAGAACGATTTGCTCCAAATTTACAGACAATTCGTTATTCACTATGGACAATCGATTAAGCCTTTCATCGCCGTGAGACCCGCCCTCTCCCAATTGTTATTAATTTTTTAAGGCGCCTAAATAGAGTTGTTTTGTCTCGTGGTCGGTAGCAAAGAACGATTTGCTTCAAATTTGCAGATAATTCGTTATTCATCATGGACAATCGATTAAGCCATTAATCGCCGTGAGACCCGCCCTCTCCTAATTGTTATTAATTTTTTAAGGCGCATAAATAAAGTTGTTTTGTCTCGTGGTCGGTAGCAAAGAACGATTTGCTGCAAATTTACAGACAATTCGTTATTCCCCATGGACAATCGATTAAGCCATTAATCGCCGTGAGACCCGCCCTCTCCCAATTGTTATTAATTTTTTAAGTCACATAAATAAAGTTGTTTTGTCTCGTGGTCGGTAGCAAAGAAAGACTTGCTCCAAATTTACAGACAATTCGTTATTCCCCATGGACAATCGATTAAGCCATTAATCGCCGTGAGACCCGCCCTCTCCCAATTGTTATTAATTTTTTAAGTCACAGAAATAAAGTTGTTTTGTCTCGTGGTCGGTAGCAAAGAAAGACTTGCTCCAAATTTACAGACAATTCGTTATTCACCATGGACAATCGATTAAGCCATTAATCGCCGTGAGACCCGCCCTCTCCTAATTGTCATTAACTTTTTAAGGCGCCTAAATAAAGTTGTTTTGTCTCGTGGTCGGTAGCAAAGAACGATTTGCTTCAAATTTGCAGCCAATTCATTATTACCAATGGACAATCGATTAAGCCATTAATCGCCGTGAGACCCGCCCTCTCTTAATTGTCATTAATTATTAAAGGCGCATAAATAAAGTTGTTTTGTCTCGTGGTCGGTAGCAAAGAACGATTTGCTACAAATTTACAGACAATTCGTTATTCACCATGGACAATCGATTAAGCCATTAATCGCCGTGAGACCCGCCCTCTCTTAATTGTTATTAATTTTTTAAGACGCATAAATCAAGTTGTTTTGTCTCGTGGTCGGTAGCAAAGAACGATTTGCTTCAAATTTGCAGCCAATTCATTATCAAAAATGGACAATCGATTAAGCCATTAATCGCCGTGAGACCCGCCCTCTCCTAATTGTTATTTATTTTTTAAGTCGCATAAATAAAGTTGTTTTGGCTCGTGGTCGGTAGCAAAGAACGATTTGTTTCAAATTTACAGACAGTTCGATATTCACCATGGACAATCGATTAAGCCATTAATCGCGGTGAGACCCGCCCTCTCCCAATTGTTATTAATTTTTTAAGTCACATAAATAAAGTTGTTTTTTCTCGTGTTCGGTAGCAAAGAACGATTTGCTTCAAATTTGCAGCCAATTCATTATTAACAATGGACAATCGATTAAGCCATCAATCGCCGTGAGACCCGCCCTCTCCTAATTGTTATTAATTTTTAAAGGCGCATAAATAAAGTTGTTTTGTCTCGTGGTCGGTAGCAAAGAACGATTGGCTTCAAATTTGCAGCGAATTCATTATTACCAATGGACAATCGATTTAGCCATTAATCGCCGTGAGACCCGCCCTCTCCTAATTGTTATTAATTTTTAAAGGCGCATAAATAAAGTTGTTTTGTCTCGTGGTCGGTAGCAAAGAACGATTTGCTTCAAATTTGCAGTCAATTCATTATTTAAAATGGACAATCGATTAAAACATTAATCGCCGTGAGACCCGCCCTCTCCTAATTGTTATTAATTTTTTAAGGCGCCTAAATAAAGTTGTTTTGTCTCGTGGTCGGTAGCAAAGAACGATTTGCTCCAAATTTACAGACAATTCGTTATTCACCATGGACAATTGATGAAGCCATTAATCGCCGTGAGACCCGCCCTCTCCTAATTGTTATTAATTTTTTAAGGCGCATAAATAAAGTTGTTTTGTCTCGTGGTCGGTAGCAAAGAACGATTTGCTCCAAATTTACAGACAATTCGTTATTCACCATGGACAATCGATTAAGCCATTAATCGTCGTGAGACCCACCCTCTGCTATTTGTTATTAATTTTTTAAGGCGCATAAATAAAGTTGTTTTGTCTCGTGGTCGGTAGCAAAGAACGATTTGCTTCAAATTTGCAGACAATTCATTATTAACAATGTACAATGGATTAAGCCATTAATCACCGTGAGACCCGCCCTCTCCCAATTGTTATTATTTTTTTAATTCACATAAATAAAGTTGTTTTGTCTCGTGGTCGGTAGCAAAGAACGATTTTCTTCAAATTTACAGACAATTCGCTATTCACCATGGACAATCGATTAAGCCGTTAATCGCCGTGAGACCCGCCCTCTCCTAATTGTTATTAATTTTTTAAGTCACATAAATAAAGTTGTTTTGTCTCGTGGTCGGTAGCAAAGAACGATTTGCTTCAAATATACGGACAATTCGTTATTCACCATGGACAATCGATTAAGCCATTAATCGCCGTGAGACCCGCCCTCTCCTAATTGTTATTAATTTTTTAAGGCGCATAAATAAAGTTGTATTGTCTCGTGGTCGGTAGCAAAGAACGATTTGCTCCAAATTTACAGACAATTCGTTATTCACCATGGACAATCGATTAAGCCTTTCATCGCCGTGAGACCCGCCCTCTCCCAATTGTTATTAATTTTTTAAGGCGCCTAAATAGAGTTGTTTTGTCTCGTGGTCGGTAGCAAAGAACGATTTGCTTCAAATTTGCAGATAATTCGTTATTCATCATGGACAATCGATTAAGCCATTAATCGCCGTGAGACCCGCCCTCTCCTAATTGTTATTAATTTTTTAAGGCGCATAAATAAAGTTGTTTTGTCTCGTGGTCGGTAGCAAAGAACGATTTGCTGCAAATTTACAGACAATTCGTTATTCACCATGGACAATCGATTAAGCCATTAATCGCCGTGAGACCCACCCTCTGCTATTTGTTATTCATTTTTTAAGGCGCATAAATAAAGTTGTTTTGTCTCGTGGTCGGTAGCAAAGAACGATTTGCTTCAAATTTGCAAATAATTCGTTATTCCCCATGGACAATCGATTAAGCCATTAATCGCGGTGAGACCCGCCCTCTCCCAATTGTTATTAATTTTTTAAGTCACATAAATAAAGTTGTTTTGTCTCGTGGTCGGTAGCAAAGAAAGACTTGCTCCAAATTTACAAACAATTCGTTATTCACCATGGACAATCGATTAAGCCATTAATCGCCGTGAGACCCGCCCTCTCCTAATTGTCATTAACTTTTTAAGGCGCCTAAATAAAGTTGTTTTGTCTCGTGGTCGGTAGCAAAGAACGATTTGCTTCAAATTTGCAGCCAATTCATTATTACCAATGGACAATCGATTAAGCCATTAATCGCCGTGAGACCCGCCCTCTCTTAATTGTTATTAATTTTTAAAGGCGCATAAATAAAGTTGTTTTGTCTCGTGGTCGGTAGCAAAGAACGATTTGCTCCAAATTTACAGACAATTCGTTATTCACCATGGACAATCGATTAAGCCATTAATCGCCGTGAGACCCGCCCTCTCTTAATTGTTATTAATTTTTTAAGACGCATAAATCAAGTTGTTTTGTCTCGTGGTCGGTAGCAAAGAACGATTTGCTTCAAATTTGCAGCCAATTCATTATCAAAAATGGACAATCGATTAAGCCATTAATCGCCGTGAGACCCGCCCTCTCCTAATTGTTATTTATTTTTTAAGTCGCATAAATAAAGTTGTTTTTTCTCGTTTTCGGTAGCAAAGAACGATTTGCTCCAAATTTACAGACAATTCGTTATTCACCATGGACAATCGAATAAGCCATTAATCGCCGTGAGACCCGCCCTCTCCTAATTGTTATTAATTTTTAAAGGCGCATAAATAAAGTTGTTTTGTCTCGTGGTCGGTAGCAAAGAACGATTGGCTTCAAATTTGCAGCGAATTCATTATTACCAATGGACAATCGATTTAGCCATTAATCGCCGTGAGACCCGCCCTCTCCTAATTGTTATTAATTTTTAAAGGCGCATAAATAAAGTTGTTTTGTCTCGTGGTCGGTAGCAAAGAACGATTTGCTTCAAATTTGCAGCCAATTCATTATTAAAAATGGACAATCGATTAAAACATTAATCGCCGTGAGACCCGCCCTCTCCTAATTGTTATTAATTTTTTAAGGCGCCTAAATAAAGTTGTTTTGTCTCGTGGTCGGTAGCAAAGAACGATTTGCTCCAAATTTACAGACGATTCGTTATTCACCATGGACAATCGATTAAGCCATTAATCGTCGTGAGACCCACCGTCTGCTATTTGTTATTAATTTTTTAAGGCGCATAAATAAAGTTGTTTTGTCTCGTGGTCGGTAGCAAAGAACGATTTGCTTCAAATTTGCAGACAATTCATTATTAACAATGTACAATGGATTAAGCCATTAATCACCGTAAGACCCGCCCTCTCCCAATTGTTATTAATTTTTTAATTCACATAAATAAAGTTGTTTTGTCTCGTGGTCGGTAGCAAAGAACGATTTTCTTCAAATTTACAGAAAATTCGTTATTCACCATGGACAATCGATTAAGCCATTAATCGCCGTGAGACCCGCCCTCTCCTAATTGTTATTAATTTTTTAAGGCGCATAAATAAAGTTGTTTTGTCTCGTGGTCGGTAGCAAAGAACGATTTGCTGCAAATTTACAGACAATTCGTTATTCACTATGGACAATCTATTAAGCCATTCATCGCCGTGAGACCGGCCCTCTCCTAATTGTTATTAATTTTTTTTAATGCATAAATAAAGTTGTTTTGTCTCGTGGTCGGTAACAAACAACGATTTGCTTCAAATTTACAGACAGTTCGTTATTCACCATGGACAATCGATTAAGCCATTAATCGCCGTGAGGTCCGCCCTCTCCCAATTGTTATTAATTTTTTAAGGCGCATAAATAAAGTTGTTTTGTCTCGTGGTCGGTAGCAAAGAACGATTTGCTGCAAATTTACAGACAATTCGTTATTCACCATGGACAATCGATTAAGGCATTAATCGCCGTGAGACCGGCCCTCTCCTAATTGTTATTAATTTTTTTTAATGCATAAATAAAGTTGTTTTGTCTCGTGGTCGGTAACAAACAACGATTTGCTTCAAATTTACAGACAGTTCGTTATTCACCATGGACAATCGATTAAGCCATTAATCGCCGTGAGGTCCGCCCTCTCCCAATTGTTATTAATTTTTTAAGTCACATAAATAAAGTTGTTTTGTCACGTGGTCGGTAGCAAAGAACGATTTGCTTCAAATATAGAGACAATTCGTTATTCACCATGGACAATCGATTAAGACATTAATCGCCGTGAGACCGGCCCTCTCCTAATTGTTATTAATTTTTTAAGGCGCATAAATAAAGTTGTTTTTCCTCGTGGTCGGTAGCAAAGAACGATTTGCTGCAAATTTACAGACAATTCGTTATTCACCATGGACAATCGATTAAGCCATTCATCGCCGTGAGACCCGCCCTCTCCCAATTGTTATTAATTTTTTAAGGCGCATAAATAAAGTTGTTTTTTCTCGTGGTCGGTAGCAAAGAACGATTTGCTCCAAATTTACAGATAATTCGTTATTCACCATGGACAATCGATTAAGCCATTAATCGCCGTGAGACCCACCCTCTGCTATTTGTTATTCATTTTTTAAGGCGCATAAATAAATTTGTTTTGTCTCGTGGTCGGTAGCAAAGAACGATTTGCTCCAAATTTACAGACAATTCGTTATTCACCATGGACAATCGATTAAGCCATTAATCGCCGTGAGACCCGCCCTCTCTTAATTGTTATTAATTTTTTAAGGCGCCTAAATAAAGTTGTTTTGTCTCGTGGTCGGTAGCAAAGAACGATTTGCTTCAAATTTGCAGCCAATTCATTATTACCAATGGACAATCGATTAAGCCATTAATCGCCGTGAGACCCGCCCTCTCCTAATTGTTATTAATTTTTAAAGGCGCATAAATAAAGTTGTTTTGTCTCGTGGTCGGTAGCGAAGAACGATTTGCTCCAAATTTACAGACAATTCGTTATTCACCATGGACAATCGATTAAGCTATTAATCGCCGTGAGACCCGCCCTCTCCCAATTGTTATTAATTTTTTAATTCACATAAATAAAGTTGTTTTGTCTCGTGGTCGGTAGCAAAGAACGATTTTATTCAAATTTACAGACAATTCGTTATTCACCATGGACAATCGATTAAGCCATTAATCGCCGTGAGACCCGCCCTCTCCTAATTGTTATTAATTTTTTTAATTGCATAAATAAAGTTGTTTTGTCTCGTGGTCGGTAGCAAAAAACGATTTGCTTTAAATTTACAGACAGTTCGTTATTCACCATGGACAATCGATTAAGCCATTAATCGCCGTGAGGCCCGCCCTCTCCTAATTGTTATTAATTTTTAAGTCACATAAATAAAGTTGTTTTGTCTCGTGGTCGGTAGCAAAGAACGATTTGCTTCAAATTTACAGACAATTCGTTATTCACCACGGACAATTGATTAAGCCATTAATCGCCGTGAGACCCGCCCTGTCCTAATTGTTATTAAATTTTTAAGGCGCCTAAATAAAGTTGTTTTGTCTCGTGGTCGGTAGCAAAGAACGATTTGCTTCAAATTTGCAAATAATTCGTTATTCACCATGGACAATCGATTAAGCCATTAATCGCCGTGAGACCCGCCATCTCCTAATTGTTATTAACTTTTTAAGGCGCGTAAATAAAGTTGTTTTGTCTCGTGGTCGGTAGCAAAGAACGATTTGCTTCAAATTTGCAGATAATTCGTTATTCACCATAGACAAGCGATTAAGCCATTAATCGCCGTGAGACCCGCCCTCTCCTAATCGTTATTAACTTTTTAAGGCGCGTAAATAAAGTTATTTTGTCTCGTGTTCGGTAGCAAAGAACGATTTGCTTCAAATTTGCAGATAATTCGTTATTCACCATGGACAAGCGATTAAGCCATTAATCGCCGTGAGACCCGCCCTTTCCTAATTGTTATTAATTTTTTAAGGCGCATAAATCAAGTTCTTTTGTCTCGTGGTCGGTAGCAAAGAACGATTTGCTTCAAATTTGGAGCCAATTCATTATTAACCATGGACAATCGATTAAGCTATTAATCGCCGTGAGACCCGCCCTCTCCCAATTGTTATCAATTTTTTGTCACATAAATAAAGTTGTTTTGTCTCGTGGTCGGTAGCAAAGAACGATTTACTTCAAATTTACAGACAATTCGTTATTCACCATGGACAATCGATTAAGCCATTAATCGCCGTGAGACCCGCCCTCTCCTAATTGTTATTAATTTTTTAAGGCACATAAATAAAGTTGTTTTGTCTCGTGGTCGGTAGCAAAGAACGATTTGCTTCAAATTTACAGACAATTCGTTATTCACCATGGACAATCGATTAAGCCATTCATCGCCGTGAGACCCGCCCTCTCCCAATTGTTATTAATTTTTTAAGGCGCATAAATAAAGTTGTTTTTTCTCGTGGTCGGTAGCAAAGAACGATTTGCTCCAAATTTACAGACAATTCGTTATCCACCATGGACAATCGATTAAGCCATTAATCGCCGTGGGACCCGCCCTCTCCTAATTGTTATTAATTTTTTAAGGCGCATAAATAAAGTTGTTTTGTCTCGGGGTCGGTAGCAAAGAACGATTTGCTTTAAATTTAGAGACAATTTGCTATTCACCATGGACAATCGATTAAGCTGTTAATCGCCGTGAGACCCCCCCTCTCCTAATTGTTATTAATTTTTTAAGTCACGTAAGTAAAGTTGTTTTGTCTCGTGGTCGGAAGCAAAGATCGATTTGCTCCAAATTTACAGACAATTCGTTATTTACCATGGACAATCGATTAAGCCATTAATCGCCGTGAGACCCACCCTCTGCTACTTGTTATTAATTTTTTAAGGCGCATAAATAAAGTTGTTTTGTCTCGTGGTCGGTAGCAAAGAACGATTTGCTTCAAATTTGCAGATAATTCGTTATTCACTATGGACAAGCGATTAAGCCATTAATCGCCGTGAGACCCGCTCTCTCCTAATTGTTATTAATTTTTTTTATTGCATAAATAAAGTTGTTTTGTCTCGTGGTCGGTAGCAAAGAACGATTTGCGTTCAATTTACAGACAGTTCGTTATTCACCATGGACAATCGATTAAGCCATTAATCGCCGTGAGACCCGCCCTCTCCTAATTGTTATTAATTTTTTAAGGCGCATAAATAAAGTTGTTTTGTCTCGTGGTCGGTAGCAAATAACGATTTGCTTTAAATTTACAGACAATTCGTTATTCACGATGGACAATCGATTAAGCCATTAATCGCCGTGAGACCCGCCCTTTCCTAATTGTTATTAATTTTTTAAGGCGCATAAATAAAGTTGTATTGTCTCGTGGTCGGTAGCAAAGAACGATTTGCTCCAAATTTACAGACAATTCGTTATTCACCATGGACAATCGATTAAGCCTTTCATCGCCGTGAGACCCGCCCTCTCCCAATTGTTATTAATTTTTTAAGGCGCCTAAATAGAGTTGTTTTGTCTCGTGGTCGGTAGCAAAGAACGATTTGCTTCAAATTTGCAGATAATTCGTTATTCATCATGGACAATCGATTAAGCCATTAATCGCCGTGAGACCCGCCCTCTCCTAATTGTTATTAATTTTTTAAGGCGCATAAATAAAGTTGTTTTGTCTCGTGGTCGGTAGCAAAGAACGATTTGCTGCAAATTTACAGACAATTCGTTATTCACCATGGACAATCGATTAAGCCATTCATCGCCGTGAGACCCGCCCTCTCCCAATTGTTATTAATATTTTAAGGCGCATAAATAAAGTTGTTTTTTCTCGTGGTCGGTAGCAAAGAACGATTTGCTCCAAATTGACAGACAATTCGTTATTCACCATGGACAATCGATTAAGCCATTAATCGCCGTGAGACCCACCCTCTGCTATTTGTTATTCATTTTTTAAGGCGCATAAATAAAGTTGTTTTGTCTCGTGGTCGGTAGCAAAGAACGATTTGCTTTAAATTTGCAGCCAATTCATTATTAACAATGGACAATCGATTAAGCCATTAATCGCCGTGAGACCCGCCCTCTCCCAATTGTTATTAATTTTTTAAGTCACATAAATAAAGTTGTTTTGTCTCGTGGTCGGTAGCAAAGAAAGACTTGCTCCAAATTTACAGACAATTCGTTATTCACCATGGACAATCGATTAAGCCATTAATCGCCGTGAGACCCGCCCTCTCCTAATTGTCATTAACTTTTTAAGGCGCCTAAATAAAGTTGTTTTGTCTCGTGGTCGGTAGCAAAGAACGATTTGCTTCAAATTTGCAGATAATTCGTTATTCACTATGGACAAGCGATTAAGCCATTAATCGCCGTGAGACCCGCTCTCTCCTAATTGTTATTAATTTTTTAAGTCACATAAATAAAGTTGTTTTTTCTCGTGGTCGGTAGCAAAGAACGATTTGCTCCAAATTTACAGACAATTCGTTATTCACCATGGACAATTGATTAAGCCATTAATCGCCGTGAGACCCGCCCTGTCCTAATTGTTATTAACTTTTTAAGGCGCCTAAATAAAGTTGTTTTGTCTCGTGGTCGGTAGCAAAGAACGATTTGCTTCAAATTTGCAAATAATTCGTTATTCACCATGGACAATCGATTAAGCCATTAATCGCCGTGAGACCCGCCATCTCCTAATTGTTATTAACTTTTTAAGGCGCGTAAATAAAGTTGTTTTGTCTCGTGGTCGGTAGCAAAGAACGATTTTCTTCAAATTTGCAGATAATTCGTTATTCACCATGGACAAGCGATTAAGCCATTAATCGCCGTGAGACCCGCCCTTTCCTAATTGTTATTAATTTTTTAACGCGCATAAATCAAGTTGTTTTGTCTCGTGGTCGGTAGCAAAGAACGATTTGCTTCAAATTTGGAGCCAATTCATTATTAACCATGGACAATCGATTAAGCCATTAATCGCCGTGAGACCCGCCCTCTCCCAATTGTTATTAATTTTTTGTCACATAAATAAAGTTGTTTTGTCTCGTAGTCGGTAGCAAAGAACGATTTACTTCAAATTTACAGACAATTCGTTATTCACCATGGACTATCGATTAAGCCATTAATCGCCGTGAGACCCGCCCTCTGCTACTTGTTATTAATTTTTTAAGGCGCATAAATAAAGTTGTTTTGTCTCGTGGTCGGTAGCAAAGAACGATTTGCTTCAAATTTGCAGACAATTCATAATTAACAATGGACAATGGATTAAGCCATTAATCGCCGTGAGACCCGCCCTCTCCTAATTGTTATTAATTTTTTAAGGCACATAAATAAAGTTGTTTTGTCTCGTGGTCGGTAGCAAAGAACGATTTGCTTCAAATTTACAGACAATTCGTTATTCACCATGGACAATCGATTAAGCCATTCATCGCCGTGAGACCCGCCCTCTCCCAATTGTTAATAATTTTTTAAGGCGCATAAATAAAGTTGTTTTTTCTCGTGGTCGGTAGCAAAGAACGATTTGCTCCAAATTTACAGACAATTCGTTATCCACCATGGACAATCGATTAAGCCATTAATCGCCGTGGGACCCGCCATCTCCTAATTGTTATTAATTTTTTAAGGCGCATAAATAAAGTTGTTTTGTCTCGTGGTCGGTAGCAAAGAACGATTTGCTTCAAATTGAGAGACAATTCGCTATTCACCATGGACAATCGATTAAGCCGTTAATCGCCGTGAGACCCGCCCTCTCCTAATTGTTATTAATTTTTTAAGTCACATAAATAAAGTTGTTTTGTCTCGTGGTCGGTAGCAAAGAACGATTTGCTTCAAATATACGGACAATTCGTTATTCACCATGGACAATCGATTAAGCCATTAATCGCCGTGAGACCCGCCCTCTCCTAATTGTTATTAATTTTTTAAGGCGCATAAATAAAGTTGTTTTGTCTCGTGGTCGGTAGCAAAGAACGATTTGCTTTAAATTTACAGACAATTCGTTATTCACCATGGACAATCGATTAAGCCATTAATCGCCGTGAGGCCCGCGCTCTCCCAATTGTTATTAATTTTTTAAGGCGCCTAAATAGAGTTGTTTTGTCTCGTGGTCGGTAGCAAAGAACGATTTGCTTCAAATTTGCAAATAATTCGTTATTCCCCATGGACAATCGATTAAGCCATTAATCGCCGTGAGACCCGCCATCTCCTAATTGTTATTAATTTTTTAAGGCGCATAAATAAAGTTGTTTTGTCTCGTGGTCGGTAGCAAAGAACGATTTGCTGCAAATTTACAGACAATTCGTTATTCACCATGGACAATCGATTAAGCCATTCATCGCCGTGAGACCCGCCCTCTCCCAATTGTTATTAATTTTTTAAGGCGCATAAATAAAGTTGTTTTTTCTCGTGGTCGGTAGCAAAGAACGATTTGCTCCAAATTTACAGACAATTCGTTATTCACCATGGACAATCGATTAAGCCATTAATCGCCGTGAGACCCACCCTCTGCTATTTGTTATTCATTTTTTAAGGCGCATTAATAAAGTTGTTTTGTCTCGTGGTCGGTAGCAAAGAACGATTTGCTCCAAATTTACAGACAATTCGTTATTCACCATGGACAATCGATTAAGCCTTTCATCGCCGTGAGACCCGCCCTCTCCCAATTGTTATTAATTTTTTAAGGCGCCTAAATAGAGTTGTTTTGTCTCGTGGTCGGTAGCAAAGAACGATTTGCTTCAAATTTGCAGATAATTCGTTATTCATCATGGACAATCGATTAAGCCATTAATCGCCGTGAGACCCGCCCTCTCCTAATTGTTATTAATTTTTTAAGGCGCATAAATAAAGTTGTTTTGTCTCGTGGTCGGTAGCAAAGAACGATTTGCTGCAAATTTACAGACAATTCGTTATTCACCATGGACAATCGATTAAGCCATTCATCGCCGTGAGACCCGCCCTCTCCCAATTGTTATTAATTTTTTAAGGCGCATAAATAAAGTTGTTTTTTCTCGTGGTCGGTAGCAAAGAACGATTTGCTCCAAATTTACAGACAATTCGTTATTCACCATGGACAATCGATTAAGCCATTAATCGCCGTGAGACCCACCCTCTGCTATTTGTTATTCATTTTTTAAGGCGCATAAATAAAGTTGTTTTGTCTCGTGGTCGGTAGCAAAGAACGATTTGCTTCAAATTTGCAAATAATTCGTTATTCCCCATGGACAATCGATTAAGCCATTAATCGCCGTGAGACCCGCCCTCTCCCAATTGTTATTAATTTTTTAAGTCACATAAATAAAGTTGTTTTGTCTCGTGGTCGGTAGCAAAGAAAGACTTGCTCCAAATTTACAGACAATTCGTTATTCCCCATGGACAATCGATTAAGCCATTAATCGCCGTGAGACCCGCCCTCTCCCAATTGTTATTAATTTTTTAAGTCACATAAATAAAGTTGTTTTGTCTCGTGGTCGGTAGCAAAGAAAGACTTGCTCCAAATTTACAGACGATTCGTTATTCACCATGGACAATCGATTAAGCCATTAATCGCCGTGAGACCCGCCCTCTCGTAATTGTCATTAACTTTTTAAGGCGCCTAAATAAAGTTGTTTTGTCTCGTGGTCGGTAGCAAAGAACGATTTGCTTCAAATTTGCAGCCAATTCATTATTACCAATGGACAATCGATTAAGCCATTAATCGCCGTGAGACCCGCCCTCTCTTAATTGTCATTAATTATTAAAGGCGCATAAATAAAGTTGTTTTGTCTCGTGGTCGGTAGCAAAGAACGATTTGCTCCAAATTTACAGACAATTCGTTATTCACCATGGACAATCGATTAAGCCATTAATCGCCGTGAGACCCGCCCTCTCTTAATTGTTATTAATTTTTTAAGACGCATAAATCAAGTTGTTTTGTCTCGTGGTCGGTAGCAAAGAACGATTTGCTTCAAATTTGCAGCCAATTCATTATCAAAAATGGACAATCGATTAAGCCATTAATCGCCGTGAGACCCGCCCTCTCCTAATTGTTATTTATTTTTTAAGTCGCATAAATAAAGTTGTTTTGGCTCGTGGTCGGTAGCAAAGAACGATTTGTTTCAAATTTACAGACAGTTCGATATTCACCATGGACAATCGATTAAGCCATTAATCGCGGTGAGACCCGCCCTCTCCCAATTGTTATTAATTTTTTAAGTCACATAAATAAAGTTGTTTTTTCTCGTGTTCGGTAGCAAAGAACGATTTGCTTCAAATTTGCAGCCAATTCATTATTAACAATGGACAATCGATTAAGCCATCAATCGCCGTGAGACCCGCCCTCTCCTAATTGTTATTAATTTTTAAAGGCGCATAAATAAAGTTGTTTTGTCTCGTGGTCGGTAGCAAAGAACGATTGGCTTCAAATTTGCAGCGAATTCATTATTACCAATGGACAATCGATTTAGCCATTAATCGCCGTGAGACCCGCCCTCTCCTAATTGTTATTAATTTTTAAAGGCGCATAAATAAAGTTGTTTTGTCTCGTGGTCGGTAGCAAAGAACGATTTGCTTCAAATTTGCAGTCAATTCATTATTAAAAATGGACAATCGATTAAAACATTAATCGCCGTGAGACCCGCCCTCTCCTAATTGTTATTAATTTTTTAAGGCGCCTAAATAAAGTTGTTTTGTCTCGTGGTCGGTAGCAAAGAACGATTTGCTCCAAATTTACAGACAATTCGTTATTCACCATGGACAATTGATGAAGCCATTAATCGCCGTGAGACCCGCCCTCTCCTAATTGTTATTAATTTTTTAAGGCGCATAAATAAAGTTGTTTTGTCTCGTGGTCGGTAGCAAAGAACGATTTGCTTTAAATTTACAGACAATTCGTTATTCACCATGGACAATCGATTAAGCCATTAATCGCCGTGAGGCCCGCGCTCTCCCAATTGTTATTAATTTTTTAAGGCGCCTAAATAGAGTTGTTTTGTCTCGTGGTCGGTAGCAAAGAACGATTTGCTTCAAATTTGCAAATAATTCGTTATTCCCCATGGACAATCGATTAAGCCATTAATCGCCGTGAGACCCGCCATCTCCTAATTGTTATTAATTTTTTAAGGCGCATAAATAAAGTTGTTTTGTCTCGTGGTCGGTAGCAAAGAACGATTTGCTGCAAATTTACAGACAATTCGTTATTCACCATGGACAATCGATTAAGCCATTCATCGCCGTGAGACCCGCCCTCTCCCAATTGTTATTAATTTTTTAAGGCGCATAAATAAAGTTGTTTTTTCTCGTGGTCGGTAGCAAAGAACGATTTGCTCCAAATTTACAGACAATTCGTTATTCACCATGGACAATCGATTAAGCCATTAATCGCCGTGAGACCCACCCTCTGCTATTTGTTATTCATTTTTTAAGGCGCATTAATAAAGTTGTTTTGTCTCGTGGTCGGTAGCAAAGAACGATTTGCTCCAAATTTACAGACAATTCGTTATTCACCATGGACAATCGATTAAGCCTTTCATCGCCGTGAGACCCGCCCTCTCCCAATTGTTATTAATTTTTTAAGGCGCCTAAATAGAGTTGTTTTGTCTCGTGGTCGGTAGCAAAGAACGATTTGCTTCAAATTTGCAGATAATTCGTTATTCATCATGGACAATCGATTAAGCCATTAATCGCCGTGAGACCCGCCCTCTCCTAATTGTTATTAATTTTTTAAGGCGCATAAATAAAGTTGTTTTGTCTCGTGGTCGGTAGCAAAGAACGATTTGCTGCAAATTTACAGACAATTCGTTATTCACCATGGACAATCGATTAAGCCATTCATCGCCGTGAGACCCGCCCTCTCCCAATTGTTATTAATTTTTTAAGGCGCATAAATAAAGTTGTTTTTTCTCGTGGTCGGTAGCAAAGAACGATTTGCTCCAAATTTACAGACAATTCGTTATTCACCATGGACAATCGATTAAGCCATTAATCGCCGTGAGACCCACCCTCTGCTATTTGTTATTCATTTTTTAAGGCGCATAAATAAAGTTGTTTTGTCTCGTGGTCGGTAGCAAAGAACGATTTGCTTCAAATTTGCAAATAATTCGTTATTCCCCATGGACAATCGATTAAGCCATTAATCGCCGTGAGACCCGCCCTCTCCCAATTGTTATTAATTTTTTAAGTCACATAAATAAAGTTGTTTTGTCTCGTGGTCGGTAGCAAAGAAAGACTTGCTCCAAATTTACAGACAATCGATTAAGCCATTAATCGCCGTGAGACCCGCCCTCTCCCAATTGTTATTAATTTTTTAAGTCACATAAATAAAGTTGTTTTGTCTCGTGGTCGGTAGCAAAGAAAGACTTGCTCCAAATTTACAGACAATTCGTTATTCACCATGGACAATCGATTAAGCCATTAATCGCCGTGAGACCCGCCCTCTCCTAATTGTCATTAAC